>JAWNLN010000008.1:13280000-14480000 GCA_035042305.1 Drosophila glabriapex
ACCTTGACTTTGAGGGCCTTTTGAGGGTTCAGACTCGGCTGTCTGTCGGCTGAATGATTTTGATCATGCAGCTCTACAAGTTATTCTCCGCTTGTTGTTTTTGTCGGCTGGCTTTAAGGAAGCCATTACACGCATATATAACAACAACAACAACAACAACAACAACGATGCGACAACAATTCACATTCACATTCACATTCACATTCACATTCGAAATGGGATTCACATTCGCATTCGGCTTGGTTTCGTTTCGGATTCGCATTGCGGTTATGAACTGCAATCATTTTTGTTGGCCAACGTTTTCTTTTTCTCTTCTTCTTTTTGTACCCTTTTATGCTGTTGCCAATTCTCGTTACGCTTTGTTCTTTCTCTTTCTTGTTGTTGTTGTTATTGTTGTTGTTGTTGCACACACAATTTATTACAACAAATTTAAATGTTTTGCTTTGTGTTTTGGTATTTTTATGGCGTTTGTCGTTGTCATTCAACATGCAGATGCACAAATGCATCTGACGCAAGAAAGAGATAGCATATAGTGTGAGAAAGAGATGGAGAGTATGCAAAAATAATTAATAAAGGGACTAATGACAATCAGAACATTCTCTAATAAAATTTGAAATATATCTAAGCATGCTTCTGATGTGGATTGAATTAATCAATTTTAAAGCTTCTGATTATTTATCTATTTAGAAATAAATTTTGAAGTTTCCTATTTATTTTCTGCATAGAAATCAGTGTTTCTCTCGGATACTTAAACAAACTCTATAATCAAATTTCAAATATGATTTAACCCGATATCATTTCGATTGTTTATTATCCTCTAACTAAGTTCTATATTCAATATGTTTGCTTATAAATTGATCATATTTCGTATCAAATTCTATGATCAAAATGTTTATAATTGAAATACCCAAATCTCTCTAAATTTAGGAGCTGCTTTAGGGACCTTAAACCCTTTTATATATAAAACTCGCAAGGCATTCAATTTTATTGAGCACAATCTGTCTGTTCTCGCTCACAAATCATCCACTTACTGCCCTAAATATGCCCCAGAGACTAGCCTTAAAACCCAATCAATCCTCCTGCACCACATGCCGCATGCCACATACCACAACTGATCGAATACCGCTGCTCCCAAGCAACACTCTCAAACAGATAACGCTTATTAAAACCTTTCAACACGCGCCAAATGTCATAATAAATTTTAGTAGCAACAACAACAACAACAACCACAACACAGAAATCATCGGGGGCCCTTTAAACTAAATAGCACCCTCGCATTGAGTGTTAAGTTAAGGTAACGGTGGAGGAGGGGAGGAGGGGGAGTAGAGGAGAGCGTTCTTCTGTTTGTAGAATGACAAAGCACTTTTGATATTACGTTACACAATACAGCAATAAAGGCGATCGCGATAAGGATCGGCGGGGGAGGGGGGAGAGCAACAAAAAGGACACGCCACTCGAGAAATTGTAGAGACGCCTTAAACGCTGCGTTTAGCGGACAACAATTTAGGGGTTGACTCGGCTGTCGGGGGTTGGGGTCGAGGTCTGGGTCAGGGCCAACACCCGCGCAAAGAGCGAACAAAAGGGACAAGAATTGAGTCAGGCTTAGGGTTATATGGTTATAGCTCTAGATTATTAAAGTAACCGGGAATAGGGGCCACAGCAGCGGGAAGTGTGCCAAAAGTGTGAGTTGGTCAGGGGATGATCAATATAGATCGGGCATAGAGGATGACCACAGTTGTAATGATCATGATGATGATGCTGCTGCTGCTGCTGCTGCTGCTGCAGCTAGCGGGAATACTTGGAAAGGTGTGGGCTGTGCCTCGAGTGGCATTTAGTCCAAGTGCAGCACTGACGCCTACACAATGAACAGCAGTTTCCAGAATGCAGTTGCCTCGCATGTTTTTCACATGAAAGGGCAACGCTCATAAATCACATGAGAGAAAGAGAGAGAGAGAGAGGCACACAAAAAGGTTTGGTTTTGCACCTGGAACGCTTGTGGGCGACATAGGTCAATAAAGGTCCAGTTTTTCAGTTGTTCAGTTTTTCAATTTTTGCCATTTCGCAGTGAAAATTACTCAACAGTTGCCGCTGCTGCTGCCGCTGCTGCTGATGCTGCAGTTGCACGCTCCATTTGACAATGCGACTGTGGCAAAGAATGAAACAATCAACAAAAATTGTAAATAGACTTGATGACTTTATTTAATTTTTATTGCATTCTTGCCAAAGCGTTTTCCACTCGCTCTATTGTTCGGCCATTTGGCACACTCCACATGCAATTTTCGCCACACATTGTCCAGAATTGAAAATAGTCAAACAATTTCCCCTGCTCGAAAATGTTGTTGTTGGCAACGAGCGAAACGCTTGCAATTGCCAAAAAGGAGCCAGCCAAATCAGCCGGAAGCAAGCCAAAGATATTTGGGGATGCATCCAAACTGTGAGTGATTCCACTAAATAAACTAAATAAACTACTCAAAGTACTTCAATTACTTTAAAATACATATTATATAGAAACTGCGTGCTCAAAAATATTATCCTTAGTCTGTATTTCAAATGAAGTAGTTGAATTTATTTATTTGACTCACTTAATATGTCCTGATACTTCTCCAAAAATCTACTAGAGCAATTTAAGAACTTTAATAATTGTAAATCAATTGTAAAAAACAAACATTTTGCTAAGTCTGCAATTAAGAATAAATAGCATTCTTTAAGATGTCTCAAGGACTCTCTTAACTCACATATTTTGTAAATAACATTGCCAGCTTAAAAAGACTTTAAAATATATAATCACAAAATGTGTACATTTGTCAATAAATTTTTATTCTTAATTTGCACTTTTTCCACTTAATAAACAATTTGTAAGTTGTTTAATTTATGCAGCTGCTTATTGAAAGAATATTTTACCGTTTATATCATTCGGAAGAGGAACTGAAAATCAACAAGTGGCTAATGAATACTACTCATACTACTCATTCTACTCATTCTACTCATTCTACTCATATTCACTGTCTTGAGTGAGTTGTAGTCAAAGTCGCAACAATGCCACACAGTGGCAATTAAAAACGCAAATTTGCCATTGTCTTAATTTAAATAAATTAAATTTTACGACACTTGCTGCAGTTGCACTTCGATGTGTTGCTGCCACTGCCACTGCTTCTTCTTCTTCTTCTTCTGTTGAACCTTTAATTGGCTTTATGTGCGCCGACTGTTCTCTGTGCTCCCCTGCTCCCCTGCTCCCCCCGCCTTGTCCAGATGAAAGATATATTACGCGTATTATTCACGATTCAGAGATTTTGGCATAGAATGTTCGACAATAAAAGAATCGCGATTCTAATTTGAATATAACTATTAAATTAATACAGCAAGAACATAAAAAGAAAAACTACAACTTAGACACCTTGTAAGTTCAGAGTCCATCTGCTTATAGCTTACATTTGCTATTATTCTAAAATAAAATATAAAATTTGAATAATTATGTAATTTTATTAAAAATAGCTTTAAAATTAGCAGAACTCAGGAAGTCAGGAATATTCATAGATGATTAATAGTTGGATAAATTCCCATTGCAAGGGTATTATACGCATATACAGAAGTTTCTTCGAGTTTGGTTTCTTTAGGAACAAATATTTTCTTTTTATGGTTTGCGTGTTTGCATTTGAAATGTGCCCCAATCCTCTGAAGAACCCTAGATTAAATTATTTCTATGTTTGTGCGTTCGCTTCTAATGCAGTTGCAAAATGTTACTCTTTAATTAGCACAATACATTATATATTTTATAATGCTCACTTACGCTCCACACACCCCCAACTATATTTAATCGTAATAGCCACTGACCATAACAAGTTGAGCACAAGCCAACAATAATCTGGCCTACGCCCATTTCGCACTCTGTTTTGGTTTGTTTATTTTTATGCGAGTGTGTTTTGTGTCCCTCTTGATTATGGCAATCATAAAATGTGTATTTGTTCGCTACTCTCGACTCTGATGAAGTTTTCTATTAGCACGATTTGGCTGCAGACAGATTCAAACAGTTAAAAGCAGCAGCTACCTGTTTTGTTATCTTCGCCTTCTACATTGTGTGGGTTTTCAACGAGACTTGATCGTTTCTGGTCGTTTCATAATGCACGGCCTACAGAATTTTACTGTCCAGTTAATGACTTCTTTTAGGCAGGCACAGTGGGTCTAGTTTGCGTATAAAATATATTTAGTGTTAATATTTTAAATTTGAGATTTTTACCTTAATAGAATCCTTATCTAGCTCAACTCAAGTACTCTTAACGAAAACTATGCCAAGATCCTTTATAGCTCTTCCGAGTGAACTAAGAAGTTAGGCATGTGGAATTTAAAATTGGAATCATTTAATTGGGATATTTTTTGCTTTAAGTACTTATGCGATGAGTAAGCCAATTAAAGAATGTTTGGTATGTAAACTCACTCTTTTTTAGCTTAAATTAACTTTATAAAATCACAAATTTGAGAATCACTAATTGTTAAGGTATTTAATGTATTTATTAATATGAAGTTGAAGTTGATTTTTGTCTCATTCAAAATGATATTCGTTAGATAATTGGAATCTTTTGCATGTTAAATGCCCCACTGTGGCGCAATTGCATATGACTAAATATGAAGAGGCATGGTATTATTATGATGAGGCATTAGTTGCAAAGAAGTAGCTGTAATGAAGTAGGTGTTGCTTTTGGCTGCCACAGCATTAACATGCCATCAACAGACAGACAGACAGAGACACAGAGAGAGAGAGAGAGAGAGCGCGAGAGAGTGAGAGAGAGATAGATAGTAAGAGGGAGACAGCTGCTGCTGCTTAGTTAGGTTGCCACTGCAAAGATCGTGATGTGTGTTGTGTTGCCGTTGTAGCAATCACACTGCTGCCGCATAATGAGGGGGCCAGAACCTGGCCGTAAATTAAATTCACAAATAATATGCACTAAGAGGCGGCCCAAACAACACCCACCGAAACCGTAGGCAACTATTCGCCTCGTCTGCCTAGTGCTACTGCTACCGCTACTGCTACTGCGATTGCATGTTGCAAGCAAGTGCCAGGTTGCAAGTTGCATATTCGAGTGGCACATGCAAAGTGGCCAGAGTGGCAAGCACACTCGCATACACTGGGCGCCATTCTTGCGCTTCGCCACTCACAGACACTTCGTTATAAAACAATTAAAGTTTTTTTCATATATTTGTTTTTTGCTTTCCATATTTTTTCGAGCTTAAAAACAACTAACAGCAAGCACGTAAAGAGTGCTCGACTAAATGATATCCTGTTAACAGAATTAGTTGAATATTTTAGAAAGCACTCAGAGTTGACTCGACTTGTCTATTAATGCTGGCCATGCATAAATATATTCTTAATGAGTGCCGACATTCCTGCAACATTCCTTTGGCTATTACACCACATCAGCATACCCTTTATTTAATACATTTTTAATGAGTCCAGGGTATTTAAAAGGAAAAAACAAACTGAATCCAATTACAAAATGCACTGCAAAGAGGCGAGCAAAATATTTGCAAAAACTAATTTATAATTAGTGGCCGAGGCAAGTAAGTTGCTGCCACCCCTGCCACAGACCCCCCCCTCTCCCGCACTCTTCACACCGTCCCTCAGGAAATGGGAAGCGGTTTGCATGCGCGACCTTTTTTCTTTTTGTTTTTTGTTCTTTTTTTGGAATAATTTACAAATTGGCTGTGGAGTCCAAAAGCAAGAAACCCTAGACAAGCGGACAACAAGCAGACCCTGAAGGCAAAATGCAATGAATGCTAATTGCCTCGTCGGTTCGTGTTATTTGAAGGGTATTCGGCAAAAAAGAATTGCATAATATACGCTGAGAGAACCTTCTAATGGTCGTTGCTGTGCCAATGTGGAACACCTGCACTTATCGACTTTTGGTGTTATTCGCCTCCACTCTACTCGCATAAGTATATCTCTTTAGTTTATATATATTTCTTTGTGGTTTGTTTATTTTTGCAACTGCAACTCGCGCAGTTGCATTCATTAGTCGCACGCAAATGCATTGTGAATAAAACGAATGATTCATATGCATAATGCAAGGTCAACTATGATTATTGGGTAATTATGTGTGCTCATATTGATTATTAAAAAGAGGTGCTTGCAGCACACTTCTACAGTTGACAATTAAAATGTAAAAATAATTAAAAATTTAATATCCAACAAAATGCACTGAGATATCACTATTGAAGATATATAATAAAGATAACGAATTTTGTAATCGATTTGTTCTTGTTGATAAAATGAAATAAACTTGAACTACTTTTATTTCAAATTTGTATCTCTAGTTTCTGGGATCTATTCAGCATTTAAAAACGGACTTTTCTTTCTTGTCTTCAAAGCACATCAGTGAATTGAAGATCAGCTAATTGATTTTTAATGTTCAAGTACTCCTTGTACTTGATAAAAGATTTTCGTTTTCACATACCAGCTTGAAGACAGGTGCAGCATAAATAAATGGAAACAGTAGCTTGTTCAAATAACTGACTAAATTTTGCTCAACTATACAGCTAACTATGATCATACGATTTATGTATTATATCCACTTAATGCTGCCACTGGCACCCTCTGCCCCGTTGCTCGGAAACCAGTTGCGAGTCCATTCAGATTCAGATTGAGATTTAGTGAAAAATGCAGTCCATGAAATGAAATGATAAATATGCAAGTAAATAAAATGCATGTTGCATATTCATGTCCACACCACAGTTGAGATGCCAACTGTGTGCTGAACTGAACTGAACTGAACTGAACAGATAAATTAAACAATCCTAACTTTAAATGCAATTGCATTGCAAATTTGTGGGTAGAAAACGCGACTAGAAAGTTGCCTCCAAATGGGAAATGTTAAATGCAAGATGCCAAATGCGAAATGCGAAATGCGAAATGGAAAATCCAGTTGAAATCAAATTTATGCGCTGTAGTTGTTAGTTTTGATGGTTTTGATGCCGCCTCTCAGTTTGTAGGTGGCCGGATGGCTCGGTGGGGTAGTAAAAAGCCGGATGGGTATTAAGCACTTGTTAAGCAAAGATTTAAATTTGATTGGCCACAAAATGACCTAGTCGGAGATCTGATACTCTAGCAGATTTATTAAGTTGAAACCATGACCAAAAAAATGATTCTTATAGCAAGAAATAGTGAAGCCAAACACTTAATAAACTTAAACTTTATAAATGTTGTACTTATACTGGGTTTTTCAGAGATCGATTGTTCATATGCTAACCATAAATATAGTAAACCGATTCTGAGCTGGAGAAAAACCTCATTGGATATGCCAAGAAGTGACTGAGTTCGCTTAGCTAAAGTTAAATGAGGACTTAAATGACTAAAAAAATATCTTTTTGATTTTAGTATATCTCCTGTAACACATTTCACTCATCATTACATGGTATATATATATATAGGAAACTATAATATTTTTTGTCATTTATTTTACAAACTACACATAACTTTTTAGTTTTCGAGTATGTCCTGCAACACTATTCACTCATTGCACTCTGGTAGCTATAAGATATATACATTTGAGAGCTTAAGGAAGGCCCAACTTCAGTGATCTGACTCCTCAAAAGATAAATAACTTTTTTCTTTAACAAATTTCACTCGACATTGATTAAACCCTGCGTCAGGGTATTTATAAGAGAAGCAAACATTGGCCCACGACCCACGTCACCTTAAAGCTATAATTCTCGCGTCTCGTCTTCAGCTGCTGTGGGTAATTAGATGGGCTGCTTTGATAACTCAATGAATATTCACAGTTCTATCAAGCAGACTGACAGGTGGACGGACAGACAGAGAGACAGACAGACAGGGAGACGGAGAAAGAGTCTTTAAGCCTAGAAAGTTACACAGTCTGGGAATTTGCCAATTGTTGGTCGTCATGTGAAAGGCGAAACGATTTATGCCCCAAGCGCTACAATGTAAATGGCTGCAGGCTGTTTTTGCCACATGGAACATGGAACGCATTCTTAAATGCAAATTCACCAAAATTCGCACACATAAAATATAAACAAACAGCGAATTTCATGTGAAATCGTCGTCGTTATTGTCGTAATTACCGCCAATTTTCCATGAATTTATTAGCATCGGCTGCAAACGCCAAAATGCGGCACACAGTTTAAGAGCTGCTTAAGTGCCCTTCCCCCAGCCGCCACACCCCCTTTAAGTAAACCGACCATAAATAGTATAAAGTTCCACATGACACGCGATGATTATGCACTTTTCATGCAAACAAAGGCAGATAGATGAGCAGAGGGGGTGGTCTAAGGGGAATCATCAAGCTGCATCAGCTTTAACATCATTTGCGTACGGGGTACAGCTGGCAAGCTCTTAATTGCTCAAAGCTCAAGCGACAATAACGACGAGGGAGGAGGAACACTTCCCCCCTTCCCTTTGTAAATACAGCAGATCCATTCTCAGCTGCCTCCTCAGTCAGATATAGAGTCAGACACATGAAAGAGTCCAAATCGCAGTGAATTCATTTGGCAAGTGCGACTTTGCGTTGTCGGCATTTCATTGATAGCCACAAGTGTGGCTCATTCTCCCGCCCCTTCCTACTTATCACTCCCCTTTGGTACACTGAGCCAAAAAGTTTACATTTGAAAAGGTACACATTTGCCTATCATTTATATTCTAGAATGAAAAAATAGTCTTGAGATCTGCAATCTGAAATGAGAAGGGTTAGTTTCTTCTAGAATAAACAGATTCAATATAAGAAAAACAGAATTTTTGCCTCATTCTTCCTTTGTTCTTAATTTTAGCTTTTTGTTCATACACTTTAAGATCTGCTAACTCGAATAAGAAGTAAGCAATTTCAAGATCCTTTCTAGAATATACGAACTTGGCTGTATGTGATTTGAAATGAGAAGTAAACTGTTTCAAGATGTTTCTTTCAAGATAAAATAGACTTAATCTAAGAATTTATCTTTTCACAAGGTGTTTGCCTCTTTTCTACAAATCTTGAGATCCTTAATCCCAAATGATAAGTAAGCTGATTCAGTTTAGTTTTGGTCTGGAATAAAAATACTCAAGTTGTGATAAGCTGTTTGCCTTTGTCTTCTTTCTTTCCCGGTTTGAGGTGCTTTATTTGTCGCTGTGTACCCACCCATGGCCTGTGCATGTTTCGTGTCATGCCCAGAGCTCATCTGCATGCTCGTATCTCCATCATCTTCGGCTTCAGTTGCCTCAATTGTCCCCTACTTTGCCAGCCGGGTGTCTGTTTCTTATTAGCTCTGGCAACTGAAGCCGAAGCTGAAACAGAAACAGAAACTGACTGACTGACTGACTAACTGACTGACTGACTAACTGAGTGACTGTCTGTCTGACTGACTGACTGACTGGGCAATCAGTAGGCAAAAATTCCATGAATTAATTTCAGTTTTGCATGTTGTTATTTATTAAAATTTTATTTTGCGTTTTACTCAAGTCGAGCGCGATTCTCTTTCATAGCTGCCGCTATTCATGCCACTGTTTTATGTAATGCTTATAGTAGCCCCTATACCATTACTGAGCTCTAGTTATTTTTCATCATTTCTTTTTCGTGATTCTTATCATTGAGCTGTCAGTGTTGTGTTGTATGTCTGTGTCTGTGTGTTGAGTGTTGTGTAATGTTTGTGAATGGATTGCAAAGAGGCGCAAAAGCCGAATTCCAAAACTTTAACTCAGAGCTTAGCAATTATTTAATGCAGAGTTTTGACGATTGAAAAAGAAGCGGATTACCATCGTTCCCCATTTCACAAATATATTTTCTTATTTTTTCTTTAGAAATAATTATGTTCCTTTTTATCCACATAAATCCCATTAACATTTTATAGCATTAAAGAAAACTTGCTTTCAATTTGTCTGATATTTATTTTATTTTTATTAATTTTTTTATATATTTTATTTTTGTTTTCATACATTTTAAAATTCTATTAGTATTTGTTTTTAGTTTTTTTTTTTTGCTTTTTTCTTTTATAATTTACAATTACAAATGTGTGTTTCTGATAAATTCAAATTGGGTTTCATAAAGTTTTTTTTATTTTTAATATGGTTTTATTAAAATTTAAATTAGAAATGTTTTTATTATTTTTAATTGTTAGTTTGCTTGCACATACCATACAAAGTACTCTGCTAAGTATTTATTATTAATTATGTTTCTCTTTTAATGTATTTTAAATTAAAAATCATTCAATTGATTATCACAGTATTCACGAAAAAATAAATATGCTTAAAAGTGTGTTTTGTTGTTATGAAAACTGAAAATATTTCATTTCTCCTGTATTTGTTTAATGTTATTGGTTTTTATTAGTGAAACGATTCGCTAGAAACTGTTGTTTACTGACTTGAAAGAAACGGTGCATTAGCCACACACCTTGATTTCTTTATATACACACACAGAAAGATGCCTTACGATTAAATGTACTTAAATATTAATCATACGCCATCCAGAACAGGACATTTAAATACAAAATTCAATTCGTGTGCCGTTTCTTTTGGCAGTTGATTGAATTTTTAGACTTCAAATGCTGGTGTTCAAGTGAACTGGGGAACTAGTTCGCAGTGGTTCACTTGAGCAGCACATTTTGAGCTTGTTTTTTTTACTTATGCTTACTTCTCATTGTAATTGGTTACAATAAATACCATTAATAGTTAACATAAACAAACCACATTCATTACACACATACACTGGTGTGTGTGCGTGTGTGTGTGGTTGGTTGTTGACAACGAATCATAGTGAAGAATTATGCTAATATTTGATGTGTTTTGCGACTTTTGAACCTGCAAAGAAAAAGAGCAAACAAAAACTAGGAAAGTTAGTAAAATATTTCTGATTCTTTCAGCTTTCAGTTTTGGAATAGTTTATTAATTAGAAATATAAACAAAAGATAAAAAGTCACTAAAATATTTTGAGAGAATCTCAGTTTATTTACAATTGGAATTATCTAGAAATTTCTGTACTCTTTTAGGTAAAACTAAAAGGGGATTCAAATAGTTGAATTAATTAATTAATTTAATAAAATATTATTTGTAGTTTTTTTTTTAATGATCAACATATATTTGTATTTTTATTTATTTTTATTTTATGTATCTATTCTTTGATTTTACACACCTGCTTTTAGTTAGTTAAGCCTGCTGCTTTGCGCACATTGCACGGCATATGTTGTGTTCCCAGCCAATCTTCGAGTAGCGACTTGGGCTGCTGCTGCTGGTTGCTGGTTGGTCTAGTTTCTAGTGCATCATGTAGGAGGACTCCTCATCGTCGGCGCCCGTTGGACTGTCGAGCGAGGGATTGATGCGTTTCTCCTTCTGCCGGCGATTGCAGAACCAGACACGAACCACCTCCTTCTCCATGCCGAGGCGATCGGCCAGCTGTGTGATCTCCTCCGAGGTGGGCTTCTGATTGGCCATAAACGCCTTCTCCAGTGCACCCCTTATCGTCGTCTCGATGGAGGTGCGCTTCTTGCGCCGCCTGCCAATTATTTCCGGAGTGCTAACCGTGGCCTGCAGCGCAGCCGGATCAAAGACGCCACCCGTCGCCTGAATGGTGCGATCAGCATCATCCAGCCACTTTTGCAACAGCGGCTTCAGCTTGCACATGTTCTTGAAACTCAAATTGAGTGCCTCAAACCGAGAAATGGTCGTCTGGGAGAAATCATTACCGTACAATTTACCCATAGCCGAACCCACATCGCCTTGGGTGAAACCCAGTTTGATTCTGCGTTGCTTGAAGGTCTTGGCGAATTGTTCCAGCTCCTCCAGATCGGTGGTCTCCTCGGGTGAGGGTTCGCCAGCGGCGCGTGCTGCTGCCGCACTTGCCACCGTCTTGGGCTGTGGCGTGCAGGGAACAGAGCTCTGATTGTGGGCATGGCTGGTGGGCGTACTGGGTGTTAACATGCCGCTCAGTTTCAAACTGGCTGCCGAATTTGGCGGCGTTATTTGCAACGGATGATGCAAGTGATGATGATGCTGATGCTGATGATGCTGATGCTGATGTGGACTGCTGGCTGGACTACGCAACGGAGTGGGTGGACTTCTCGAGTGTGGTGTGGAGCTGCGTGGTTGCAGTTGTTGCATTGGTGATTTGCACAACGAAAGCGATAGCGATTCCTGCAACTGTTCCTGCCGCTGATGCTGCTTGTGCAGCGCCTGAAATTGCTGGGATGCCTGCGAGAGCAGTTGACTCTGCATGAAGAACTGAGCGGCAGCCACTTGAGTTGCCAGCGCCGGGTCATCTGGGGAGAGACCCAACGAACCGTTTCTCAGCAGCTCTATGTAGCTGTTGAATTGCTGGGGCAGTGCCACCTGACGTTGTTGCAACCACTGGGCAAAGTCCTGAGGCGATATGGAGCCCGACAGCAGTGGATTGCCCAGACCCAAGCCGGCGGCAGCAAATTGTGCCTGCGGTGAGGACAGGCCGGGCAGGGCCAGCAATGGTTGCATGCCACTTGCCACTGTGGTGGCTGCAACAGCAGCCGCGGCTGCTGCCGCTGCCTGCACGGCGGCCATCGAAGTGGGTGTGCCCACGTTGGGCGCCAGTACCGGTGAGATCTGTGGCGCCGCAACCACAATGGGTGCAGGTGCCAACTGACCCACAGTGGGTGGTGTCGTCGCCGTGGATTTCACCGAGTTCGCCGGCGATTGAGTGCTGTGACGTGAATTGTCGCTGGTCAAGTTCAGTGCACCGCCATTGGCATCATCGTAATCCTCGTCCGGTTGCTCCAGCTTGTACACCTGATGATGGTGGTTGTGGTTGAGGTGGTGGTTGTGGTGGAGATGGTGGTGCGCCGGGTGGGGCTGTTGGCGGGACAACAGGCGTCGCTTCGCCTGCGGCTGCTGTGTCAGCAACAGTGCCGGACTCAAAGGGGAACGACACCGATCGCTGGAGGTGCCAACACTCGAGTTATTATCATCACAATCAGAAGCTGCGAGTGGAAGAAGAGATAACAATGTGAAGATATTGTTGCAATAGAGAAGCGAGAGACTTATAAATATTGTTTTGGGGGACTGGAAAAAAGTTTCTCAAACAGAAGTTGCCCAAAAAACTTGGGTTATTTCAATATTTATATAGTTCTATCTAAAGCAAAAGTTAAATTATTCTCTAAATTATCATTAAAATTATTATTTTTTTAATCAGCTAAAACTTGTTTAATTGTAAATAAAATCGCAAAACATTTTTCAACATCAACCAAATTGAAGAGATAATTAAAAATGTCTCTTTTTAAATATTGCAAATTAAATCACATAACATAAACAATTTAATCGCATAATCTAAATAGTTCTGGGAGCTTATCAAAACATTATTTTAGACCAACCAATTTGGGGAGATAATGCAGAATATTTTTTCAATTGCTGAACTATGTGAAAAATAAGCAGAATAAGAATACTTCAAGGATATCGGAAATAATCTTTGGATAGATTATATTAATATTACGCAACAAGATTTGTGCATAAGATCTTTAAAAAGTTTATTTAAAAGATGAAAAAGATGATATAGACAAACATCTTTCCAAACTATTTAAGAATCGATTAAAGACCAAACACAGCAACGAGCCCATCATCCAACAGTCTTTACTAAATTAACCAAGCACTTTATATCCGCTTCCCCTGTACCCATCCTCCTTACGATGTCCTTTGCATAACTTTAGCATAGACCGGAATGCGTTTGCATAATTTTCGATACAATTTCATAGTCGGTTGGGTTTTTGTGTGTGTGGGTGAAAGGCTTTCTAACAGCACTAGCCACCCAAAACCACCCAAGGAGAGACAGAGAGAGAGAGAGAGAGAGTGAGCCACTCGCTTAGCTTCTATTATGCGAAAAGTGTTTCCCCCTCGCCTCCTCCCTCTGCTCACATAGTTTACATAGTTAGTTTACCTTTCGTTTCGATACATCAAATGGAATTCTCGTGTTTTCTTTTCATTTTGGCTGCTGCGTCCAAGCGATTTGTATAAATTTGCTATTTCTATGCATTTTATTTACACAAAAAAAAAAATAGAAAGCAAGGGTGGGGCTATAAGTCTACCAATTGATTTGCAATAATATTTAAATGCGTCAGTTCATTTTTAGTAAAAAAAAACTTTTTTGTTGGTCCAACCTTTTATTTTGTGTTGTGGCAATCAAGAGTTGGAGTAACCCTTTTCAACAAAGGCAGCCCCTTTGATGTTATTTTTGCCTGCTGCATTGAAATCTCAATTGTGGCATTTTCATTTCCATTTCCATTTCCCGAACAATTTCCCATGGTCACAGGCTGAGCCTGAACTGGTCAGTCAGCTGCGTCCGTGAATTTTTGCATATGTTTCGACGGCTTGTGGCTGTGGCTACTTTATGACTTGTGGCTCTCGATTTGGTTTTCGTTTCGCATGGTGGTTGATGCTACGTGAATTTGATGACTTATTCGTCCAAGTGGGTGCCCCACATGCCCCACATGATGTGCCCACAACAGCTCAGCAATCGTCCTCTGCAGACTACATTTTTGTTTGCTACGTGCGTCCATTTGGTATTCAGATGATGTGCAAATTCGATTTGTACGTTCTGTGAGAGGAAGCCAATAACAGTGGCGTAGTCAACTCAAAGGGGTTCTTAAATAGTTGCTAGAGTGTTTGGCGAAAATTGCAGAGGGCTACCTTAGCCAGCAGCTGAGTTACTTGGGATTAGAGAGCACTATGGATAGTACTTAATGGTTGAAAATTATTGTAAAAAGTTTCATGCTGCTTGCTCATCTCATCACTGAACAGGAAAATTACCTAAAGTTTTTCCAAAGTGTGAATATGAAAGAAATTTCAGATTCGAGACTTAAATAACATTTGCATTACAAAAACCCAGGGCAATTCTATGAATAATGACAATGACTATTGAGATAGAGATAAATGACAATTCTATAATCTCAAATAGTAGCAAATGATTCAAAATTGTGTACTCAGAAAGTTTGCACTGCTGTGACGCAAATTGTATGAGTCTATTTGTTTTAGGAGGCAAGTTAAGCTAGTTTGTTGACTTATTTTATTATTACTAAACACAGTTGCAGTTATAAACTGAACAATCTAGCTTAGGTAAACTAATGTGTTACAGTCTATTAATTCAAATCGAGAAAATTACTTATTAACTATAAGATAGCTTAAAGACTATAAGTTAACTTTTGGACTATAAATTAAGAGCATTTCTAATAACAATTAAAAGAACTTTTTTGTTACTCAGCTACTACTAATTAACTATTAAATACTTAATAGAAAACTTGATAAACCTTTGCTAAATTTTGTTTGGATAGCTTTGCATGTTCATATCACATATTTCAACGCTACTCGAGAAGTTAGGCAAACAACATTCAGATTTGAAGCACAACTCGTCTGAATCCCTTTCACTTTTGGTTAGTTCGAGACGCCTCTGGCGCTGTTAGGCAACCAATAAAAAGAGCCAAATGGTCAGTTTGACTTGCCACACAACACAGCTCCCACACTCGTGCATAACGGAATAATTTTTGCATAAAATATATGTAAATATGTGTTCATTCGGTAGCAAAAAGGGAGAGCAAAGAAATCACAGCAACTGGGTCCACACACAACCACCACACACAACCACACACACACACACACACACACACACCAAACGCACACATATAAAAATTCAAATCAAGCGAAATGCTGTCAATAATATAAGAGCAGAAGCAACAAAAAAAAGGTTACGTTCAGCAAAAGGGGACCTCGGACAGGACGACAGGCCGAAGGACCCTCGACCAAGCCGTGACTAACGAAGTTCGAAACGTGGGCGTGCTAAATACACATATGTATACACACACACACACACACACACACACACACACACTCGTATAATATGTGTGTTGGATGATGATGATGATGGGCAAGACCTCTTTTTTGATGATGAAATTTGTAAAGTGTGAATTGCAAATTTTACGCAGTTCAGACACAACGACAAACGAGTTATGAATAATAATGAGTGCACCCCATGAATACTACACAATATTTTTAAGTAATACATATAAATATAGCAAATCTCTAGCTTTATATATATATATATATATAGATTTCAAATAGTTCAAAGTCAAATGGCATTCACTTGATTACAGGCAGCAATTCAGAGAGTAGCAATTAGTGTCGGCCCCCAGCAATTAAGTTGGCAACCCTAGACAGCAATTGGCAACGCCCCGAAATGACACGACACCTAATTGTCAACTAATGCACTACTTAAGAAGCTGTTCGTAAGTCACATTCAATAAGACATCAAAATCAACTTAAAGACACACAGATCAGATACCAGAAGGAGGGGTTGGGTTCCTACGACGACGACAGCCGGGTTGACAGCCGTACCCTAAAACTCAGCAACACTAAGAACTACCCCCAAACTATGGCTGTATATCATTTATAACAAAACAAAAACAATCCCTATAACCCTATAAATCTAAACCTCGGGCCTAGCGCGTGGCCAGCGAGTGTGGCAAGCAAGGGTTGCCAACCATTGTCTGCCAACGGCCTCAATGAAACTGATGCCTCTCACACACACACACACACACACACATGCACAGCTGGCAGATGTTTCCTGGTTTCAAAAATATGTTCTCAAAGTGGACAAATCGTAAATAACAAATACTCTCACTTTGCACTTTTCATTTGCACTCGGACAAACAGCTGATGCTTAAGTGGACTGCAGAGGTTTGGGCTACACAGCAAAAAATGTTGGGTGTCTTATTTTGACACATAAATGCAACACTTAGAAAAAAGTGCAAACTAAAATCACACAAGATGAATTCTTTTATTATTTTATTATTCTAGTTTGTTTCTTTTTTCCTTAGTGTAGCTTTTATATATTTAAATATTCTATAAATAAGTTGAAAGCTGAACTTATTCAAAATGGGAAAAAATATATAGGAAATCTGTGCAAAAGAATTTAACAGGCAGATAAGATATATATATTCTTGATCTCACAGATCTCTAAAAGCCAGAGACTTCAAATTTGAAATATAAGCTGTAAGTAGACTTAATCTTATCGATAACTGTCACCGCACATATCGATAAGAAGCGATTTTTATTGGATTTAGTTTGATTACTATTAACTAGGCTACTATTTCTTTGAAAACAGACTTCTCTCTCTCTCTCTCTCTCTCTCTCTACGAAAGCATTCTAATTTGGTAATCAAGTCTAAACACCTCCTAATTAATAAGGCATTTCTGTTTAGATTTTTTTATAAGCAATACTTTTGCCAATAGTTATCAGTCTGAAAGAACTCAGAACAAGTGAAATATGACCTGGTTTCAGATTAACAACCAGTTGAGCTCTCTCTTGACTGAATTCATTTAAATTTATAAAACTTATATTGACTCTAGTGTTTTCCATTTCTATTCTATTACTCAGTTCAACTCTTAGTTGTTGAATTATTTTTTAAGATATATTTAAAAGATATATTTGAAACAAACACTTACCGTTCGATTGCAGCGGCGATGGCGAGCGCGACAGTCGGCTGATATCTGCAAGAGAGTAAAGTGCGAAGGACACAGTTAGATGAAAGTAAAGCAATTCTCAATTTAAGGTTTCTTCTTAATTTATTTAGTTAAATGGCAAATGCACCTAAAACTAGCAAAGAGCAGCTCAACATCAGCTTCAACTTCAATTTCAAATTGAGGCGACATCACGTCGTCGGCATAAACTGAGCAATTTTCAAAAATAAACCGAACTCTTCGGCAACTTAACGATAAGGGGCGTGGCAGGGGCAAGGGGAATACAGGGTGCACACCGAAATCGATATGGGATACATTTGGCTTGCCAAAAGCTGACCAAATGGCCGCAGACAGGACACGCTGCTGCATAAAAGGATATTTTTATGGCAGTCGTCCCGGGGAACACCTGGTACTCGGTTAATGCCACAACCAACTCCAGACTCCCCCCTCTCCCCGCTCCCTTGCTGCCTTGCCCCATTTGCAGTGCTCCACTCAATTTGAATTTGAAATTTTTGTGTACATTTGGTTCGGCAACATTTGTTGACTGCATTTTATGGCCACATCCAAAACTCGTTGCGAATTTGGGCGAGGTCCTGGCAACATCGCAACGTCTATTTCGGCTAATTTATGAGTCTTGTGGCAGACGCTTAGAGCCAAATGAAGCAAAATAAAAAAAATTGTCTGCTTGCATGCAAAATGCAATTGCAACTTGCTGGTTGCAGTTACATTTTAGTGCCACATTTTCATACTAATCGAATGACTAAGCGAATTGCTTCGAAATGTCCTTAAGCAAAGGGTTTGTCTGGTATAACAATATTTAATGTTGTTTAGAAACTAGGAATACAACAAGGAGTGCAAATTTGGATATATTTAAAGCAAACTTTTATAATTGTATATTTTTTGTACAAGCAGAGTTTGACATTAATATGCACATATGAAAATATATCTTTGGAAATTTCGGAAAGGATTAAAACAATAAATGATGATTGAGTATTTTTTAGTGAAAGCAAAGTTTCAAGTATTCAATACAATACTTAAGATCTCAGCCAATAATCAAATAATAATAGTTGCTCTGTTTATGCTCACCTGATTTTGTTCACTAATCAAAATGCTTATCGAGTGCCTTTAATAAAGTGCTTTAAAGTGCGTTAATCATTTAAAAAAAAAGTGTGATCATAAATTTGAGTATGCTGAATAGATCGGGGAATGCCCATAGCCATAGGTCTTTTCAGCTTATCAATATTAGATTAATGCGGCGCAGACTATTATATAAATACATACAAATGATGTCATGGCTTAAACTTTCGTTTCTAGAAGCAAATGCTTCTAAACCACTCGTAAATTTTTCGTATTTTCAGCAGTTTTCTGAGACACACACAAACACACACTTCTGGCACGATTTTCTCTCGCCTTTCGAGTTAGCTAATTAAGCGACAACTGTTGTTGTTGTTGTTGTTGCTGCTGCCACACTTTCAGCAGCAGGCAACACAAGAAGGCAACTCAAGTGGCAACCAAAGAAGATCTCAGATCTACGCCGACCCCGAAACAATGTTGCATGGCATATGTGCCGTGAAAAAACCTATACCTATTTACCCTGCCCCTGCCACTCACCCTAGCCCTTACCCCTACTCTGTATACACATAGGAAAAATAATCGACCTCCATTTTATCGCCTAGGATAACTCAGCATATTATTTAGAAAGTATAATTTCAAAAATTAAATATGTATTCTGCATTAGGGATTTTTTTTATCAAATGTGTACAAGAAACTCAAACTTTAACTTGTTTATTGCTTATATTTTTAATAAAGATTGGATTTAATGAATTTAGTTACTTGTTTCTGAATGACTGAAAAGAAATAAAATGAAGCTTTGCATAACCACTTTACAGAAAGAATATGGTAATAGAATAGAAATAAATTAATTATAAATAATAGAAAATATTTTTAAAATACAAAAAATCACAATTTAAGCTATTCCAATTCATAGATATTAAGTTTCTTATATTTAGAAATTATTTCTAAGCAGAAGAAAAACTTTCTATTTTTCCAATGCGATTTTTTTCCAAGTGCAGTATTTCAGTTTGTAACCCAATCAAGGTGCTGGGCAGCAGCAGCAGCGGCAGCAGCAGCGGCAGCAGCAGCACTTAAGGCCACGCCGACGCCTTCAAACTAATTTTCCAAAAACTGCGCGTTAAAATGCCACATAAATTATGGTAACATTTCTGAAGCGAGCCACCCCCGCCTGCAATTTACTAATGCGTTGGGTAAGGGGATGAGGGGTAAGGGGCAAAGTGTGTGCGGGTTGCGGGATGGACGCGTGCCACGCGCAGCGGGTCAAAAACTGCAAATGCGGCAAATGCGCAATGAAAAATTTCAAATTTTTCGAATTTCTACAACAGTTTTCCAATTGCGAATGTGGAAAATGCAAAACCGCAAACGTTAGGCAGACACAGCGGGGGAGAGAGAAGAAAGGAGAAGAGTGGCGAGAGAGAAGTGTAATAAGAGCTGATAACTGGGAAACTGCGAGTGCTGTGCTGAGTCCTGTGCCGAGTCCTGTGAGCAGATACATTTGCACAATTAGTCAATGACCTCGACAGCTGTGTGTGTGTCTGTGTGTCTGTGTGTGTGTGTGTGTGTGAGGGGGTGTTATATATTTATGTGTGTGTATTTGTGTGTGTGGCACACACATCACGTGCGCAGACTGACTATCGATTGAGTCGTTGCCATCGCCGTCGTCGTCGTCGTCGTCGTCGTCGTCTTGGTCGGAAGCTGCGTGTCTTGAACTCTTGACCCCGCGCATTGTGGCCAAAAGCGCTGTGCGCTGTGTTGTGCGTGTTGACGGCTTGTTTGTTGCCTCGCCTTTTGCACAAAAATTCGTAGCAAAACAAAGCAAAACAAGAGCGAGAGAGCGGAACAGATAGAAAGAGAGCGCTTTGGACCATGTTTATGTTTTAGTATTCATGAGCCGACAATTCAAACTCAACTATGTAAAATATAAAAGTATATGAAACGTATATAGTCATATTAATGAATCAACAATTAAAATTTATATAAGATATATAATATATATATATATAAATATATGAAAACTGACAACAAATCTTGCTAAGAAAAATCAGCAATTTATACAGAATTTTTACTCTTGCACACTTATTTGTAATTGGACTCCTTTAATGATAAAAATATATATTTGCATATAAATATCACTTCAGTAAACATAGTTTATTGTTGTGCCTACCTAAAGTGCAAATATTCATTTTAATCTTTGTATTAGAAAATTCATTAATTTCAACAGAATGTTTTGTCTTGCACAGTTGTCTAATATTATGAATTCTTTGATATGAACAAATAACAAAACTGATGAGAAAATTACACTGATTTTATGTAATTATACCAAGCTTTATAAATATTATATATATATTATATATTATAAAACGAAAAATATAAGTTCCAAGTTCATTAAATATGTGTGCCAATATGCCACCCACAAAAAGGCAAATGATTATCAACATCTGAATACCATCTCAAATAACTTTCGTGGAACAATCGTTAATTATTTTTAATAAATAATATATGGTATATATATTGTATAGTAGAGCAACTAAGATGTCTTCACTAGTCCTGCTTTCTTTGTTTAATCTCATGAGCAATTTCATTGTTAAACTTTTACAAATTTTGTATCGATGATTTTTAATTCATGAAATGAATTTCGCAAAGGCATAGTAAAAGAAGTGTAAAGCCAAAGCTTAACTTGATTTCCCCTGCGATAAAGATTAAACGAAATATGTTTTTTTTGTTGTTGTTTGTAGTTCTACCAATTTCTTGGAACAGGCCATAAAAGACGAGCGTAACACACGCCCTCTTTCTTGACCAGTTCACGCGTAGCACATTTGCTCCGATAAGCCTAAAAAAAATATAGAAAAAGATAGCCTTCGATTTTTGTTCTTGTTTTATATTTTTATTCTTGGGTGATTGTCCAGTTTGCTCTAGTTATTATCACTAGAGTAATGAGCTCATTGCGACAATGACTAAAAATAATCAATTTTATGATGTATGTGTTTTTTGTCGTCAACCATTCTACGCAAATAAATCGTCAGCATATTAATTTAAAACGTATTGTCGATCGATTAATTTATTAGAATCGAACACATTGTTCTTTTTTATTTTTCGAATTGTATTGTTTTTATTTTTTTGACGCACTGCTTGAATGACGAAATTTGTTTACCAAGAAATTCGGAGCAATTTCTTGGCTTTTCCTTGGTGCAGGTGTGCCACCCGAGATAAGCACTTGGGAATATCAGTTTTGGCTTGCCGATAAGCAAATCGTGGCTAGTATATGGAAATCATGTGTCTCGGACACATATAATCGTTTAACGACAACACTCGTGCGGGTTATCAACTCTATTAGCTTGGGGCACGTAGACCTGAGTATAAATATTTATCTATAATTCATTCGAAGCATTAATTTACTACTCATAATGATCTTTTTTACGAGTTCTGCAAGCCTTATATAAATTATGTCTACAACAGAAATCTACCAAAGATATCCTTGCTTTAAATTAATTTCATTTGCTACTCGTAATATTTTATTAAGGTTGTATATAAGAAATCAATGAATTGTATCCTTACTTAAATTCTTATATCTTGTGTAGAATTCATTAAAAAGTGTTCATTTGCTAAGCATGATGTTTTTCATAAGTTCTGTAAGGCTTACATAAATGAAATTTGATTAAGAAATCTTTCGAATATTTTGAACACATATTTAAGTTATTTAAGCTTTAATTTAACGTAAATTTACAACTCATCATTTTTTGGTAAACCCTATGCAAATAAAGAATGCATACAAAATCTGTCAAAACAATTACTTCATCTCTTCGCTTTCCCCGTTTTTAAAACTCTTTGTACCGTTTTGTGTTTAATCACATTGATAAAGCAGTCAGCAGCAATAAAATTGTATAAATAAAAACCATATTTTTTATAAAGCATTCCGATTTTTACATGGTCATCTTTTTTACTTGAGTTGTGTAAGAAATGAGTCTTTAATAAATATGGTTTATGGTCGGCGACTTGACTAGTTCTCCATAAAAAACTACTCGATTAAGTGGGTCGCTAAGTGGTTGGGAATCATATATACATATATATATCTATATATATATATATATATATTTATATATATATATATATATGTATATGTGACTTATATTATTTATGATGGGTGCACCTGAGCCTCAAGTTAGTTGTTAAGGGGATTTTTCATGAGTTCCAAATGCTTGCGATTATCTATATAAATGAAATTCTTATTGATATCAAGCTAAATATGTGCATATAACATATTAACTGTGAGTGAATCATTAACTGATACTAAATTCTGATATTTGAATTGACGAAATAACCAATTTCAGCTGAATGAATCATTAAATTTGTTAAACTTTTGACAGAGGAATAAATTGAAACTTATAGTTTTAATTTAATTTAAATATCAGATGAAACAAACAAATATTGATTTATATAAATTGATACACAGTTATCAAGACAGAACTGTAACTTGCAGGATTTAAGAGAAAATAAATAAATGAATTTAATCTTAGATTAATTCAGAAACCATGTTGAATGTGTTGCATAATCATTTCTTAACAATTGATATAAATCATATATTGCAGACTTTTCATTTATATAGAAGAAGATTTATATGAATAAAATCAGTGAAAATATGTTTATAAATACTTAAATACAAACTCATAATTCATTATTCATAAACATCTCTCAAATTATTTAAAGTTCAAAAACCAAATCGAATTCAATTGTGATAAATGTTTCATAAATATTTCTAAGCAGTTTCTCAAAGTTGTTAGAAGATTCATATTCGATTATTATCAATTAAATCAATTTGATTATGTGCCTTAATTAATTTGAAATAATTCTTAAACATTTCTCAAAGTTGTTGCACAAATATAGGTAAACCATTTGAAAAACTTGTTGATGGAAGACTTCGCATCTGAATAGAAGATTGATTGATTGATTTTTGAATATATATGTTTAGATATGTGTGACTTACAGCGATTCTGCATTAGATGGACGGCAGCGTCTCTGGCGCTGTTTGTGTTTGCCTTCAGGAGATCATGCTTCAAGGAGTTGTTGTTATCCTCGGGACTAGCTGAGTGCCAATGTAGCTCCGACATAACCATTTTCACACACCACAAGGCAGACCAAATTGATCGGTGTACAGTATATATATATATAGTATATAGTATGTATATATTGTTTATTTATGGGATATGTTTTTGTTATCGCTCTCGATTGAAAAGTACTTGTTTTTTATTCACTTCACGCACACCGAAAACTACGTCAAATTGTTTTTCTCTTTTTCTTATTTACTATTTTGGTTAGAATTATTGTTTTGGATTTGGATTTTGTGGTTATTTTCTGTGTTGCGCCGGCCTGCGTCCAAACGCGTTCGTGTTTCGCATGAAACTGACAGACGGAAGAGCCTTTCAATGCCAAAGGACGACTAAATTCTCAACAGTTGTTGTTGTTGCCGTCTCTGATGGATAATCGCCTAGGCCTGGGCTCTTGATGATAATGATGCTGCTGCTGCTGCTGCTGCTGCTGCTGCTGCTGACGATGATGATGATGTTGATGGACGTTTTTCTGCCTTTCAACTTGGCTGTCTCTCTCTCTCTCTCTCTCACACTCGCTCTCTTTTGCAGTGCGCTTTCTCTCTCTCGCTCTTGCTCTCTTTATGCCGGCATTGACTTTGTTTGAGTGTGTCGAGTTTTTGAGTTGAAATTTTGTGTTTTTGCGCCCAAAAAACTTAATAGCGGGGAAGTTTTTTTTTCGTATTTTTTTGTAGCCACCCCAAAGCGGTAAGGGTTGTTTTTAGTGCTGTGTCTGTTAAAAAAGAGAAGCGCTTTTTCGCTTTTTTGTTATATGTATAAAAAACACACACGAGCTGCGCTGAACTGTGCACGATGTGCTTCGCAAGAGTCAACGCGTTTAACTGGTTTCACGTCGGCGCGCCAACTGCAACGGCGGCTCCACAAAAAAAAAACACACACACAGGCAGGCACACAAAAAGCCGCCAACTGGATGAGCTTTAAAAGCAGCGCGCATTGGTCGCTCTCTCACACACACACACACACACAGACGCGCGCGCTCTCTCACTCGCTCTCGCTCTCTCACTCTCTCGTGCTCATTTTATTTACCGTTGTGGGTTTGAATGCTTGTTAGAAGAACACGTTCCACAATTGGAGAAATGAGCGCTTGAGTGTGAGTGAGAAATGTCTTTGCATTTGAGCGCAAACTGAGCGAGAGAGTGTGAGTGAGTGAGTGAGTGTGATTGCATTAGTATGTGTGCTGCTACTGCTGCTGCTGCTGCTCCAACATTTTATACGTTTTAAAATTTTACTACAATGTCTCGTGTGTGTGAGTGTGTGTGTGTGTGTGTGTGAGGCAGCGTTCGTTTTGTTCGGCTCGGCAGCCGACTTCATTGTCTATGTGTGTGTTTGTGTGTGTGTGCGGTATGCGTGCGCTTGTTTGGGGTGTGGCTTAAAATTTAAATTTAGCTTTCAAATGGCGTTGGCGTCGACGTTGTCGTCTGTGTGTGCGTGTGTGTGTGTATGCATATTATTTTATGATTGGCGCACACGCCTCAAAACTTTCTGTGTGTGTGTGTGTGTTGCGTTGGCTATGTAAAATATTTTAAAGCTGCGTTGCTGCCGCCGTCGACGCTCGCAGCAGCAGCAGCAGCAGCAGCAGTTTTGTTGCTTATTGTTGTCGTTTGCTTTTGCTCTTTGTTCGGCTCTCTCGCATTTTTATTTGCCATTCATATATGCATGCACATGCATGCTCCCCGTACCCTACGCCCATCTACTCCCTCCCTTGTGACTGCCACCCACTTTGGCTTGGCGTCTTCTGCTGCTGTTGCTTCTGCTTTGCATTTCTTCTTCTTCGTCAATTATTATTTGTTTGACTTGTTTTACGATTTCATTTTAGTTATATTTAACATACATTTATGGCACATGCAGACGACTTTTCTACAATGCAATGTGCTCAAATTCATTATTATAAAATGAGTAAATAATTAAAATATTAAACAGTTGCCAGAAAAGTTTTATTTTATTTCAAATTTCCAATTATTTGATTATCTTTTAAATTTAAGCATTTATTGAGTATTATTAAACATTTTTTCCTTTAATTTATTAATTATCTTTGTGTGTTCCAATTAAATTAGTTGGTTAATCTTTTTTCATTAATTTTATTGCTTTCCGAATTCCAAATTTAATTGCTGCTCTTCAACTTTTTGACTTTTCAACTACAAATCATAAAAAACAAGCGGCAAATCAAATTCGACTTTTTCTCTTGTGGAAAGTCACAATTTGATGCATGAAAATATATTCCCGGAAAACTTCAAAAAATAAACACAAACGAATTATAACGAAAAGTCACATTTCAAGGTGACCAAAATATATAAAAAAAAAACAAAAAAAAATCTTTCAGAATCGTGTACTGCACACATATAAAAAACGATCTCAACTGCAACTGCAACTGCAGCAGGTAAAAGATGCACCATTTTTTTATGGCTCAAAAGCGAAATCATAAAAAATTGTTACAAAGTCATAAAAAGTCAGAAGTGCAATGCTGTCTGTCTGTCTGTCAGCCAGTCAGTTAGTCAGTTAGTCAGTCAGGTAACTGAATTCGTACAAATTCGTTTGTCCTGCGGCAACATTTAACGCCCAAAAGGCGCAAACGCTTCCGTCACTGAGAAACACCTACTATTTACAGGGTATACAGGGTATATGGGGTATTTTTGGTTCGCTGCCAGAACTAATAATTATTCTGCAGTCCAAAACAAATACTATAAACCGAAATGATTTATTTATTTAAATAATAATTCTGTAACGGGTTGTCAAATCGAATCGTTCTTCAGTTCCGGTACCGCTAGGTAAAATGTAAAGGTTCCAGTAAAATTTATTGAATTTCAGTTCTTTTTTGATACCCTTTTCTTATGCTAATTTAATTTTTTAAGAAAAAAAACAACTATCTTTACTTTTATAGGATATCAGACAGTCGTTGCTCAGCACTTGGAAGTTGCAGTTCCGCTCTGACAGCCCATTTTAAAGAGATTTATTTCCCTAAAAATAAAACTTTAATTTTTACTGGGTATCAGGCAGTCGTTGCAGTTCCGCATTGACCCCTGTTTTATACTGATTTAATTTCTTACAAGAAATATGTTTATTTTTTGCTGGGTATCCGTCAGTCGCTGCTCAACACTTTGTAGTTGCACTTCAGCTTAGACTACATATTTTATACTAATTAATTTCCTTTCAAATACCAACAATCTTTAATTTTGGCAGAGTATCTGGCAGTCGCTGCTCAGCCTATTTTATACACTGTTCATTTCCTCAAAAAAATTATATTATAAACTTGTATAGGATATCTAACAGTCGTTGCCGCCCACTCAGTAGTTGAGTTGTTTTTCTCGCTGTTTGCATTTTTTATGATGCGGCGATTTCCACGTAAATCATAAAAAAGGTCAAAACAGTCGAGCTACCATTTGTGCCGCAAATACCCTGTAGAGGCGATGCTGCGTGGGTCGAACATGTTAATTAGGCCCGGCAGCCGCCGTGTGGACATTGGCTACTGGTTCTGGATCTGGTTCTGAAAGAACTCTCACGTTCACAAGGACTCGCTAACAAGGCAAACGCGATGAGTTTTTCGGCTCTTTGACTTGGCAACATTTAACATTTAACATTTGACTTATTTATTGAGATGTATTTGAATGTTTACCCAAGTTGAGTTGGCATTTTGGCCATAAAAAATATGGGTTAGTCGAAACGTCCTTCAATCGTTCAATCCGTCAATCGGCTTCAATCGTAAAACTCGCTCATTGCCGAGAATTACTTAAGTCAATATAATGAACATAAAACAAAGAAGAGTGGAAGAGTTTTTTTCCAGCAGCCGGAAAATATATTAAAAAAAAACTCTGAAATTGAAACTACAACTAAAAAAAAGTGGAAAGGCCGAGTTAAAAAGGGAAATTCGTAAATAGTTGAATTTATTCGGATGTCCAACAAATTTCGTTGGGAAAGTCAAAAGGAAAAACAAGTAAAAGTGAAATGTCTAATGAAGTCATAAAAGGCTTTCTCAGTTTTGAGTATCTCTCTCTCTCCCCTCGTGGGTTTTCCTACATGCAACCTGTTGTTGTTGTTGTTTTTTAGTGCCCCATAAATGTGTGTATGTGTGTGTGTGTGTGTGTGTGTGTGGCAAATGAGCACAGAATGCTCATGTGATTTCTTATCAGCGATAGCAACTGCTACCAATTCCATAACCACAAAAAAGGTGATTTTAAATCGTGTACAAATCAGCTAAAATTAATGAATGAAAGTTTTTCGGGCAAATAAGGAAGTAAATATGTCGTAAAACTGTAGCTGAGGAAGACTTAAACTAAATTCGTGATAAAGTATTTGTAATAAAGTAAAAAGAGTAACACTTTCAGAATTTATAGTCCTTACCCAACATTTTAATCTAAGTTTCCCTGGAATCTTAACTGCTTGGCAATCATTTTTATGCACTTAAATCTCCATTTTCCCATAATTCAAACCCTTTTATTTTAATTATCTTTTATATTTTATATTTCATATTTGCTATTTTCTTTATTAATTTTACTATTTGCTACCCCAAAGATTTGCTTTAATCTCAAATAAAACCCGCCAAAAACTGACAGCAAAATAATCAACCCACAGAAATTTCCCAATATCCAAAATTCTTCCTCAGAATGCAAAGAGATTCAAGATTTATGCTTATTTTTTACCTTAAAACTCGTGGGAAAACGCTAGCTAGCAAATTAAAGAAAAATACCAGCAAAAAATTGTCCAAAAAAATCTGAAGAGCTGCGTAAATAAATCAAAGTGAAGAAAAAACGCAATTAGAAAAAAGTTCCCTAAAAATCACCCCTCAAAAAAGGAAAAAACATTTTGGGCAAAGAAAAATACAAATTTTCATGCAAAAAATTGCATTTAAAAAAGAGACGATGGAAAAACTGAAGTGGGGTGGGTTGGAAAATGGAAACTTTGCCCCGCATATAGCTAAATATATATGTATATATATATGCATAGGCGATAAGAAATCGAGGCAGCTACCTGAGAGAAGGTCCTGCTGGAGGGGTGTCAAATGCACGCAAAATACCGTAAAGCGTAACGTGTTCCTCGTTCCTTATTCTTGGTGTTGATGTTGTTATTGTTGTTGTTGTTGTTGAGTCTCGTTACGTTCCTTTCTTTGTTGTCTACCTTTTTTTTAAAGGAATATTTCCTTATCGAGCCACGTTGACAACGCAATTGATTCGAGTCGTTTTTTACCCAAAAAAATAAACCGAAATAAGAAAGAACGGAATTCATTTGTAAGGACATACATAAATAAAACTGTGGAGACGTCATTGAATGTCATCGTCGTTCATCATGTTAGCGGACAAAGCCGAATCAAAACTGTTATACGAGATATGTAAAAAATGCCGAGATTTTCATGAAAAATGATGCCCAACATCATGCATAATAATTGCCACAAGGACTCGCGCCAAAAAACGCATGTAAATAATAAAAATATAAAAAAAATCTAGACAAGCTGGCATAAATTTGACCTTGTCAACTACCCTCCAAACTAATATATAGAATACCAAAATCGAACGATGAATATATATATATATATGGAGTATTTTGTGACTGGGTTTAAGATGCTTAACAGCTGAGGGACAAATTTAATTAACACACGCACAGCACTTTAATCCAGAGGGGTTGAATTTGTGTACTGCTTGCAGAAGGGGTGCTAAACACCCCTTGATGGAAATAGTTTTGGAAATTTCACAAAATTTGTGCCAAAAATGTGATTTTTATCGCCAAAAATAGAGTTTTGACAGCGTTTCGAGGGGTGTTGCGGGGGAAGTTCAACTCTTGGTGGAATTTGATAAGTTAAGGTATTGATTTGGCAAGATAAATGCTTATCTGAGTCTGCTTGAATATGTTATTTAAAAAATATTGTTAATATGTAAAAAGTAAATGTAAAATTCAAAAAGAAAGAACTTCTATCTTAGCAGAAATCATTTTTATTTATTATTATGGAAATATGGATCGATTACCTTTAGTACTATATATATAATCCGCATTTATAAGTAAATGGCTGGGAAATATAATTTAATTTAAAGAATCCAGATGCATATTGTGAAGATTATGCAACGATGATGGCTAAGAATTATGCTGTTATTTTGGAGAGTTCTAAACGAAAACTGATTCCCAAAAGAAAGTTTAATTGGCTGTAATTGTCCATCCATTAAAGATATAAGGATATAAGGCCAAAGGCCAGTATTGTTCTCCTGACACTGGTTGGAAGACAACATCAAAAAGAGGCCCAGCAAATAATCAAATTTCGATGTTAAAAGCAGTTTAGATGTGCCTTCCGAAGACTGCTTAAGAATATCCATCATATTTTAAATATACAGAGATGTCTGGAGATATATCTACCTTTAACTTTTCTATTAAATATTAGTGTTTAAAAATTTTAAATAAATAAAAGTTGTCTGCTTGTATTCAATCCAAATTGATGTAAACTAACTTTAAATCGAAAAGTTTAAGTCTGTAAATTTGTTCTTAACTCACCATTTTGTGGCTGCAACTTAAAGCAGTGTTGCAAGTCATGCGCATCCTTTGCGCTGGCATTGCTAAAGCATTCATAGAGCGTCTCCTGCTCCTGCTCCTGCTCCTGTTCCTCTTGCTCCTGCTCCTGCTCCTGCTCCTCTTTGTCATCATCCTGTGACTGCTGCAATTGTTGCCCGTGTTCAGTTTTCATTGTGTGATGAAAGGGCGACAACAAAGTTGCACAGTTTTTGTTGCTCCTTGCAGCACTTGATTGCAGCAGCATGTCCTTATCACTTTGCCGCGGCAATTCGTCCTGCTCCTGCTCCTGCTGCTCCTCTTCGTCATGCTCGTCCTCGTCGTCGTCCCGTTCCGCGTCCTGTTCCATGTTGTTTCTTTGATTTGTGCTGCTGACATCGCGCATATTTGTGTCAACAAGTTCGCTTGTTAGCCGCTTTGCCACATTTTTGGCCACGTTCTGTTGACACATTTCAAGTTTGAAGTCAACTGCAACTGGAAAAAGGAAGAAACGCCATTTTGTGATTGGAATTTTCAATATTTGCATGGCCAATCAAAGCGCAGTTTTTCTCTCTCTTTCACTCCTTTGGAAAAGGGTTACTATTTACATAAATTACACAGTTATGATTAACCCACTCAACCCCCTCTCAAAATCACAGCAACCCTTTTTTACGAGTCCGTCGCCATTTGAATAAGCTGCGCATATATAAAAAAAAAAATAAAATAAAAAAACGCCTCCCTTGTGCATGATAAGCAGACCCATAAAAAAAGGGGTTGATTTACATAATAAAAAAAAAACAGAACGTGTGGATTTCATTTTAATATTTCCCCCGAGGGTTGGCAGGCCATAAAAAAAGGAGAGCTCCTTGCGCAAACGCCAGGACCTTCGCAATATGCTGATAAAAAAATACACACGCACTTCAATAATCAGCCAGGACTCGCTGAGGATTGGCTGAAGTGGCTCAACATGTGGCCCCCCTCCTACTCCTCCCCTCCCCCCGGGGAAAATTTGTTGTGAAAATGTGCAAATTATTTTCATGGCAAGGCGTTGAAGCGTCGCCTCAAATAACGGCAGGACATTGCCTTAGAAGCTTTTGTGTCCTGGAATTTTCTAAGCGTAAAATGTGCACTTGAAGAGCAGCTCATATGGAAATAATTTCTCGAATTTTTTTCTTTATTTATTTGAAGTGTGAAAGTTGACGGCTTATTTTTAAATGAATGAGTTTTAAGAACGAAAGAAGATTAGAGTATTGGTAATGATAATGCAAGAAAAGAAAGTAGATTTTGCCATGGAAACTAATTGAAAATATTGAATATATTGAAATGAATGAGTTTTAAGAGAGAAGAGAAGAATATAAGCATGTAAAGATAATAAAAGAACAGCCAGGAGAACTTATTAATGAGTTATAATGGAGCACAGAAAATAAATTATAGTGAATTTCAGCATAAAAGGACTTATGATGGCAACTAAAGTATAATATTCAATATATTGAGTATAAATAATATATAAATGAGTTTTGAGAGAGAAGAATAGAGAAAGAGAGAGAGAGAGAGAGAGAGAGAGAGAGAGATAGAGGAAGAGAGAGAGAGATTAGAGGAGAGTGACATTAAAGATAATGAAAGGACAGCCAGCAGAACTTATTCTGGAAAGTAATCTTAAATATTTATACGGAATATATTTTCTATTTTTACTATTTTCAAGTATTCTAGAGACTTCTAGATTTATAACTATGTACATGTTTCAAGTCAGATATTATTTGTTATATTCTATTTTATTTTCAAGAATTTCTAGATTTAAAGTTCCCTCGAACTATAGCTTTGGTAAAAAGCTATGATTGAAGAAAATATGGTTCATATCAAGCAGATATTATTAGCTGTGGATTATCTATACATTTTTTAGTTACTTCCAGCTAAAAATCTTTATTCGTCTTTAATCTCTAATCCAAGCCTAGATTATTCGCATATTTTCTCAGTCTTTGGATTTCTTTATAGTCGAAGAAAATCTTTTCGTATTGCGGTATTTGTGACCGATTTCTCGCTTTGCTGATTTTATCCTTGCCTGTTGCGCAACCTGAACCCAAAGAAGAAGAAGCAGCAGAACTACTGATGAACAGCCAAAGAGAATGCAACCCTGCTATTCCCCCCTCTCCCTCTATCTGTCTCTTAACTGATGAACAGAAGCAGCGCTCAAAACAAAAGCGCTGAAATTATTAGATTTTTTACCGTTTGACAGCAAAGCGAAGCGAAACGGGGGAGTTAAAGAATTGAAGAATTGATGGCATTTGAAACTGGGCAACAATTACGAGGAAGTGCCACCCAAAAAAAGAGAAACAGAAAAGGACGAAAAACATTGGCTCATAAATCGAATGTCAGTTTTCGGGTTTTTAATTAAGTGCCACGAAGAAGAAGAAGAATAAGAAGAAACGAGCGCACCTGCAGCAGCAGACAGAGCGAGAGAGCAAGAGAGCAAGAGCGAAATCAATGTAGGTGTTTTTAGTCTTTTCTTTACTCTCTTTGTTTTGCATTAATGTGTGTGTGTATGTGTGTGTGTGTGTGTCGTCAGCAGGAGCAGCGTGGGAACAGCAGCTTGCGCAAGGACAATGCTGTAAAACCAGAACCCAAGTGCAATTTGTGCATTGTCCTTTTGCGAACAAGTCAAAGACAAAAATATAACTGCAACAGTTGCAGTTGCAACAGTTGCAACAGTAGATCATCGGTTTGCATTGTGTTGATTTGTTGCCTCTCTTTTGTTCAAGTGTCAAGCCAAAAAAAAAGCGTTTCCCAGCAGCGAGCTAGTGAACTAGCCTACCCATTACAGAATGCATTCTATTTGCGTGCAAAGTAATTAATTAACTAGTCACTGATATTAAACAAGAAAAATAAATGAAAAGTTGATTAAAAGAAATTAAAAATTAAGTTTAAAATTAAATTTAAAGACTTAAAGAAATATTTGTTAGATTTCGGGGGATATTTAAATCTAATTTTTGTTGCACGGTTTGGAGAAAATCCGAAAAAAAACAATCAGACCACTGTTTAAAATTGAGTTCGTAATTAGAGAAATTGATGACTTTAAATTGCTTACATGATAAACTATATGATAATGATAACAAAGTACTCGAAACGGTTCAATATGCAACGAACATTTGTAGATTACGAATCGAATTCTTAATGGGCTCTTTTCGCTGCTGGGATAATTGATTGAGCTGCTGCTTCTTCTTTTTCTACTGCCGCTTCTTCTTCTTCTGCTGCTGCTCTCTTTTGTCACACACACACGCACACACAAGCGCAGCCCGCCCAATGCATGTCCAAGTCGTTAGGCCAAGCATAACATATGCACAGGCACACACACATATACACACACACACATACACACACTTAGCAAAAGCTCAAAAGCTCATTTAAATAACGTAGCGACTCTCGTGCTCTGTTTAATGCGCTCTCGACACGCAAGCGCAGCAGCGAGCGCAGTCTTTGCATACGGCCGTTACTCCCCCGCTCGCTTTGGCTCTCTCACTGTCTCTCTCTCTCTCTATCTCGCGCGCGCTCGCCTGTACGCCTTTCTACACTTCGCTGCTCGTTTGCATAAATTTCGTGCCAGGCACTCCTTTCCCTCTCTCTGTCCCTGTCCCTGTCCCTCTCACACGCGCTTACGCGTTTTGCATGCGCAGGTGCAGCGGCTCGTGACGTTTGTTGTGGTCGTTGTTGTTGTGTGTGCTTTGCTTTGTTTTTCTTTTTTCTTTTTGCTTTGCTTTGTGCGCGCTTCGTGTGTTTTGTAATTGTTGTTATTTAGCCCAAGTCGCTTTTAATATTGAATTAAGTGCAGGCAGCGAAGAAAATTGCGTAAAGTGCACACCTACATACATATATAAATATATACATAGATTAAAAATACATATATACATACATATATATCTTTTGATTATTACTGTTATTTGCATTTAAATTCGAAATTCGTTTTTAAATTGAGTGAAAATTTTGCCGGCAAAAATGCGATAATTATGGGTGCTAAAAAGAACAGGGGCGGATCGCGAGGGGCCACTAAATGGTGTAAGGCGGAGGCTAAGTCTGATTTAGGTTTTTTGCTCGTGATGAATAATTTTTTAGCTAAGTTAGTTGTGTATAATTAATATAAGTAGGGTATAAATAATATGTATGCATTAAATATGGTTATCATTAGCTGCTTAATTAATTACTTTAATTATTAACTGCTTAACATTGAACAGTTTATAATTATTTTTAATCATAAAATAATTTCGTAATTATATTAAAAAACTCCTTTTTTTCCAGTGTAAACTGTGATAATACCCCTTGAGAGCCTCATTGAAAGAAGTTTCTCTGCAAAATTTGTTGTATGTATTTACACATTCGTCCTGACATTATTTCTATCATTATTTGTCTATAATATCAGCCCATATTTCTTTCTCCCAACTCTTTTTACAATACCACAACCCGCAATATTTTTATTGCAATTTTTAATGCAATTCTTAAACAATTTAAAACTGATTTTTTCCCAGAAATAAACTCAGTTTTATGCAGGCATCAATAATTTACGCCATTAAAAATACGTTACATATACAGTTATTTTTTTAAGAGGTTAAAATGTCACTTGAGCGGATATCTGTTTTTTTCACAATTAATTTTTCCACTTTTGGCACATTTTTAAAGTAAAATTGCGCGCAAAAAATTGATAGTAGAAAATCGAAATCAAAATAATAATCAAAATTTTATGTGCAGCTGCCGGGCTCGAAATAAAAGGGGTGGGAAGTGCAGAGCAGCTATAAAATGAAGGCATATATAAAAAAAAAAAATATTTCAACCCTGTTTTGCATTCGCTTAGATTCATTTTAAAAATGATAAGCAAAAAAAAAGTAAGCACATGAAGAAGGTAGTAACAACACAAAAGGGTGCGCTTGGAGAACAAAATGGAAAGAGTAGAATGAGCATAGATAAAAAATATATAAAACTGTAGAAAGAAGAAGAGAAATCAGCGCGTGCTAAACGCACCTTTTTGACAGGGTGTGGGGTGTACATGTACACCCTGTGTGGCACCCATGCCGAAAGGCTGCCGTTTTTTGAGCGTGCGTCGCATGCGTCCTGTTTTTTTCCTGTTGTTGTTGTATTTTCCCCGATTCCCTTTTGTTGTTGCTTTTGTTTATTGTGTAACCCAATCCGCGTGTTAGGGTTACCCCCTAGCGCCATCTCACTCGCTCTTCTGCTGCTCGTCTCATTTTAAAACGCATTTGATTTTTGTCGCTAAATGTGGCGGAACTTCTGCAGTCGCATTTATCATCATTAAAGGCGTTCCACAGTTGCAAAGGATATTCTTTTCGAGACTACACCTACTCTAACCCCTACCCTTAACCATACCCCTTCCCTGCCGCTTACCCCTTGCCAGAAGTGCTTCCCGCACACGTTCAAAGATCCTTTCACTTTTGGGTCTGCGGGTTTTTGCTGGCAGCTGGCAAACTGTATTTGTATAGAAATAAATTTGACATGCAAACATGGAGCAGGGTGGGGGAGGGGGAAGTGAAAGGATTTCAATGCTGTCAACAGCATCCAATAGATTTGAACTTCCTTCCGTTGTAATTCGATGCCGAAGTGAAAGTAATTTGTGACAAATTTCCATTTCCATTTCAATTTTTCCCCCCCAACCGAAAAGTGAAAGCCATGCAAATGTTTTTCAGCTGCAAATTTTATTCATTTTTTGTTGTTGTTGGTATTTTTGACTTATTTCCTTTTGTGTGGCTTTTGAAAATTTGTTATCTGCAAATGTTAACAAGCAAAATTAATGAGCCACGAAACATGAAATTTATTATTTATATTTGATTTTTTTTATTTTTGCACTAATTAATTAGTATAATTAAAATGCTTGGACAAGATATCTGTGAAGTCAATTATCATATATGCGGGGTTTGGTGAGGAAGCTCTGTGAGTAGCCGGTGAAATGAGGAAACCTGACGCTGAACAGTCTGCTGAAGGAGTCTAAACGTTGCAGAGGTGTTGGGAAAATAGATTTCTTTATGGAGGGATAGGAAAGTCATCAAAAAACCCCATAATAGTAATTTATGTACTTGTAAATAGTCATCAAAGGAAGATCTGTTGTTAGACTAATATCAGAGTATTCCACAGTCATCCTCACAGATTGTTAATAATTTAATTAACATGTTTCAGAGTTTACAAATAATATTGAATAATTGTTTACCAAATTTCTCTATCGCACTACGTACATAGTTTATTCATTCAACGTATACCCAAAACATATATGTTTGTCTATGTATAGAAAAAGGTTCATCTGCCTGTCTGTTGAACAAAAGTCGATTTATGTCTAAAAATGCCCGTCAGTTTTAGATTGTACAATTACAAAACTAGACAACTGGACAACTGGACAACTGGCCAAAAACTGGACGCGAGCAGAGCAGACAATCGAATTATTGGCTCAATATCCGCTCGCAGGATGCGGTAGAATAATGGAGGGACCCACGCAGTTCTCTGTGAGTGTTTATGGAAGGGTAGTTTCCTGCGTCGGCTTTGTAATCGTTACCATCTTTCTTATTTGGCCAAAATACAATTAAATTTCGTTTAAATTCGCCTGCACTTTTCAAACTGTTGAACTGTTGCACGTTGCAAGTAGGGGAGGCAAATCTTTTCCAGCAAGAAGTGCATAATATATTTATTTTTTTCTTCCTTTTTTTTGCTAGTTGTTTACATTCCCACGTCCCTTTTTTTGGTGCACCTTGCTGCATATTCAAGGCGCAGAAATAATAAATAATAATGAGCGCTCATCAATGGGATAATGCGAAATGAGTTCCACATTCACAATTTGCCCCGCCCTCCGGTCGACTGTGAGTAATGTTAAGCGATCGCAAAAGTCGTCCTCATTTTCCTTTTCCTTTTCCATTGTCTCTTATCCTTGTACCTGAATTTGCTTTTACTTTTTGCATGGGCCTTTGCAGGTGATTGCCTTAAAGGACAGTGTTCCCTCGCCTCCCTCTCCTGTCCATCGTTCTCGACACTTTCCCAGCCTTGGGCCAATCTTATGCAAAATCCTTGGAATCATTTGCATGGGAAAGTGTTTTCCGCCCAACATTCAATCGATGTGAAAGAGACCGAGATTTGAGACTTGAATCTGCTGAGCAGCAAAGTGCAATTTCATGCTGACAGGTTGCAGGATTTGGCTGAGTGGAGGTGGGGGAATTTTGGGTAATCGAATTTATTGTATAGTTTATTGGGCAAGGTAAAAGAGAAATGCTTTAAACTGTCATTGAAAGTGAATATTATAAGAAGCTGCAGTTTCATATTGAATAAGGGAAAAGAATATAAAGAAGTAGTGCAAAAGTATGTAAAAGGCAGTAGAAAGCATCTCCGAAACCTTAAAGTATATAAATGCTTGATCAGCATCAACAGCGTAGACCTTATAGCAACGTTGGTCCATCTCAGAGACTATAGGAACTAGACACTTAAAATTTTGGACATAAGTTCGGGTATACCATACGCAGATCAAGTTTATTTCGTTTTATCGATATAAATCGATTTCCAATAACCATAAGGGACACAATAACAAAGGATGATTCATACTTTAACCTCTCAAATTATAGATCCACTCTAGAAATATCATAAAGATCGAATAAGAAACCCTGATTTTGTTAACCAAAACGTATTTTCATATTTAGCAAGCAACACTTGGAAAAAAATGGCGCTGAATTTTAAAAATTCACATTCAAACCCAAAATGTTCTTCTGGATTTTAGAAATAATTTCAGGAATTTAATCATTATGCAGATTTTGCAAATGATGCAATGAATTATTTTAAGCAGTTTTAATTTCAGCACCAGAACAAAGCTGTTAACTTGAGATCTTTACACTAGTAATCGGTATAATAATAAAAACCGTTAAACTACTCGCTAAAACTATGCCTGGGCAATTTATAACTCAAGCGAATTCCAATAAATTAACTCGCACTATCCGCAACCCAACAAATACCCTTTTAGAAGAACAAAGTTTGCTTCTTGTTTTAACATAAATCTTGGCTGCACTCGGAATTAACATACACTTATTAAATCTTTCTATTGTTGTTGTTAATGTTGTTGTTGTTGTTGTTGTTGTTAGAGGGAATGTTCGTATTATTCACTGCATTGTAACTTATCCCCCCAACCACTCTCAGCTCGGCATTAGTCATGGTAATTATCCGCAATATAATTGCGATAACAATTAGTACAATTATTGCAATTTACGTTTGCTGTAATTTCAATTTGCAAATGCGCCCCTCATTATTTTTTTTCTTTCTTTGTTTTATAAAACAATTTTTGAATAATTAAAAAACGCAGCAATTGTTGAAATCAAAAACCAAATAGCCATAAAATATAGCAGTTCATTTGTAGTTTAGATTTCAATTTGATACATTTGCTCTCACGTCGAGGACTTGAATTCTTTTGTGAAGTGTGTAAGACTTCAAAAAGTAAGATATAAATTATTGTTTTATGTCTACCTGACTATGAACTGTTGGGCATTATTATGCTTCACTTACTATTTTGTCTAGCTCAAATACACTCAGAAAAGTTGGTTTGAGGGAAATACATTAAAGTAAAGCGGTTCTTTTCTGAGTTTATTTGCACATTTTACTTAAATTTTACTTATAAGCAATAAATTCGATTTTTACGAAATATATTTCTGAAAAGGAGTAACAAAAATGATGTCTGATCAACAGTTTTCAATGAAGAAACACATCTCTTTTTAAGTTGTGTATTGAAATTTAGTTGCAGAGTATTTAAACTTCGGCTTGTCGAAGCTAGCTGAATTCTTTCCGCTCTTTGTTAGTTTGCAAATGCAATTTTTCAATTTTGCTTGTAAACCTGCTGCATTTTTCGCACTTTGCCAGCGTCTTGCGTTGGCAACACGCAACTGTTGCACACACACACACACACACACACATATATACGCTCACACACACAGGCAAGTCATAAATTTAATGCCAGCCACACCCCTTGCCGCAGTTGCACTCGCCTGCCGCAGTTGCTGCTTGTGCTTTTGCTTTTGCTTTTGCATATTTACGAATGCAAAGCGCGCGCCCCAATTCGTTGCACTTCATAAATTTTTACTAGGCCATAGAGTGGCCTGTACGCAAGAAGGGTGTGGAGTGCGCAACTTGTTGCAAATGCAATTGCGGCAGCATCAACAACAGCAACTCTAATTAGCTTTTTACTGTTTGATGCGTGCAGCATCAGAAGACGAAGCAGCAGCAACGGCAGCAGCGGCAGCAGCAGCTGAGTAATGCTTTCAACTTTGCCGCATCGTGTGGCAGCTAAAGATCAAAGTCAAGGATCAAAACGATCGGCTTGTTATGATGATTTCTTATTCGTCTTCGTCTTCGTCTTCTTCTTCGCCATTCATAATAATGCAATTGGGGCAACAAAAGAGTTGCACAAATCAATGCCGCCAAACAAGACAAACAAAATGTCAAAACGCATGCGAAAAGCAAACCGAAAAAAATTCAAAATGCGAAAAAAAGCTGCTGAACAACTTTGTCTGTCAGCCGAGACGATTGTGCCTCTAACCTGTGCCCCTCCCCCCCTCGAGCCCCTTCAAGTCTCTCATTGTTTCTTAGCCAGTTTTATTTCTCGCTTCAGTTTGCTAACATTTTTTGGGCGGTTGACTTTGAGATAGAAATGTCAGTGAGTTTAGTCACAAGCGCGCACAGACAATGCCATAATCGTTATCGTTATCGCTATCGCCATCGCTATCGGCCATCGTCATGTTCATCATCACGCTAACAACAACAAAAGAAAACAATAACAATGACAACGGCAGCAACGGCAGAAGTCACATGCAAATTGCATTTTTATTCAAAATAGTTGCCACTTGCTTGCTCTGTTTTTGCTGACACGAACTTTGATGCATGTTTTTTTTTGTAGTCATTATTCAAAGGGGTAAAATGTGTATTGACGTTGAGAGATATGTAACAGGCAAAAGGAGGCAACTATGATCTTATAAAGTGTATATATTCTTGAGCAGTATCAAAAGTAGAGCAGACTTAACCTTGTCTGTTGGTTCACTCCTTTTCCCACAGTCGATAAAAATCGATTAGCCATAGTCAAAATACCTTTGCTATCGATAAATTATGCACCTTGACAGAATATTGATCGTCTGTATTTATATAATCAAATATTTATTTATTTATATCTCGATTTAATCATATTTATCAAATTATTTAAAGTTGCTTTAACAGAGTATTTCCTAGTCGAACTCTCTCAATTATAAAATTCTAACTTGTTATTTTTCATTAATTAAATAACCAGCACATTGCCAATATAATAATAAAGTAGCCGATATTAGTAATTAGACTCAAATTAAGTACAGCAATTGCTTAAAGCTAGACTTGCAGCTGATGTAGAATGGAAGCTAAGTGCAACAGCAACAGCAACAGCAACAAGTAGCAATAACAACAAGCAGAAGCAGCAGCAGCAACAACAAACAAAAAAGCAAACACGAAATGTACGCAAATCAGCCAAAGGCAAAGCAAAAGTTGTAATTTCTCAATTGAATGCACAAAGTTGTTGTTGTTGTTGCTGTTGTTGTTGATGTTGTTGCACGCATATTCGCATTCAGGGTTAAAAACAACAACAACAACAGCAACGAGAGGGAAAGGGGGCGACGGGGGTAATTAGCATGCACTGCGATTAACATATAATTAATTGTTGAAATAAAAATGCCAGCGCAAAAAAAAAACAAACGCCAACAATAAGAAAATTGTAGAAAAAAGGCAAATTAAAAATATTTATCAGCATTTGGCATCGCCATCGCATGCAAAACACATTCCCCGGCACAATATCGCAACAGCAACAGCAACAGCAAACAGCAGCGATGATGACTTCCCCAAGCCGAACACTGAAATGCCCTATAAAAATGTGTGCAGAAAAAATACGTAAAAAGCTTAACTAAAATAATGATTAAGAATGATGTAGTAGAGAGCTCGACTAGGAGAAGACAAATCCTTTCCCGTCTGTTGTAATTGTCAACAAAAAAATAATGTCAAGATACAAACCATATATATATATATATATATATATATATAAACCCTTAAGAAAACAAAGAAGTTATCGATAAAATTATAGAGATACAATTAATAAACTTGACGTGCGTCTCTGAAAGGGGCTTGATGTACATCTGGAGTCGGATATGTATGTCTGCCTCTGCCTAGTTGCTCACCTTCGTTATACCCTGTTTCCCCATTTTAAATGAGTTCAGTGTACAAGAGTGCACTCAAAATTAAAATATTCTTAAATAAAGTTATACAATTTTGTCTTTTAAAATGAATTTGTATTCACTGATTATGTTCAACTTCATGGAAACCAACAACTTATTCATTTATTAATTAGTATTTTCTACAAGTATTATTATTACAATTTAATATAATTATAATTTACTATTAAAATAATCAATAATAATAATTAATTTATTACTTTGGGTATTTGTAATTATTTTAATTAATAATAACATTTTAAAATAATATCTTATCTGAGATAATATCATGCTACCTAATCCTGGATAGAGTATGGAAAGAGGGGCAACAGTTGCAAACACACACAAACACAAAGATAGAGAGAGAAAGAGAGAGAGAGAGAGAGAGAGAGAGACAGAGAGTCGTGTGCATTAATTAGTTGCACAACAGACCGAAAAAGCAGCAACAAAAGATACGCAAATATTTTTTGCGCTGCTTTTTTCATAACTGCGAATTACAACTGCAACTGCAGCAGCAGCAGCAGCAGCGACGTTGATGTTGCCGTCGACGCGTCGATGTGGCACGCAGCATTACAGTTTTTTGTCTCGAGAGTTCAATTAACGCGTTTTGCTAGTTGTTGTTGGCCACTTAAGCGCTCAAACAGGCCAGAACGTCTGCAACAAAACGAAAGACTGAGGCAACGAACTTGCCACGAACTTGCAATCGATATAGATATATATATATATATATATATATATATATAAAAGTATATGGCAAATGCTTGCCACAGTTGGAGTCTTGTTCTTTTTTTTTGCAATTGCTGCATATGCAAATCTAGCCATAAATCAGCTAAATCTATGCGCTCAACTCCTGCTGTGATCTCGAAATTAAGTTCTCAACGTTGCGGCTCTGTGTGTGCCCTAGTGTGTGTGTGTGTTGCAAGTTGTAAGTTGGTTGTCATTGCCATGGTTGCCAGCAGTCGGAGGTGGCAATTTATGTGGCAGTCTCGCCGCACATTACGCTTATGTAAGTAATTAGCAATTGTTTAATTATAGTGGCACATAGAGTTTGCCTCCTGGTGGCATTTTGGGTTCCTTGCCCCCAACCCTAGTTTGGCTTAACTAATTGCCACAACGGCGACTTGGGGGAGCGAATAACTGAGTGTTCGACTGACTGACTAAGTGCCTGTTGCAGTTATTGTAGTTGTTGTTGTTGTTGTTGCCACAGGCTGACACAATTGCCTGTCAATTGTAATTAGTTGTGCTTTTTGCACATTGCAACATCAGCAGCAACGTCAGCAGCAGCAGTAGCAGCAGAGGGCTTTCGAGCCACATCTTCGAGTGCAGTTATTCCACAAAAGGGCGAAACATTTGCTTGGAAAAAGCCCCAAGACTAACAGTTACCTCTGCAGGGTTGGTTGATTCTGATATGTGCTTAAGCAAATTGAGTGGTAGTCATTGATTTTAATTAGTATTTAGCTACGCAACCTTAAGAAAATTGCGAGCACTTTATTATTAATAGCGCCTATTTTTTATACGACATTCTATTAAAAGTCATTTGGAGTGTAAACGTGGAACGCTACTGAAACATGTTTCTTGAACGTGATTTTTGGCGAATACTTTTGGCATTTTGTTGAATGAACTCTGATGTTACCTAAGGGGTACAGATTAGATAGCGTTGAGTTGGTTAGACATTTATTTAACACGTGACTTGAATGCTTAAAATAGTTTGAGTAATTTGTAAAAGAAGTGGAGTTAGTCTAGATTAGATTAGTACGCCAAGGAAGATAATTCATATGATTCATAAGTGCACTGTTTTGTTGAAGTCTATAAAGGTATTTGCTTTAGATCGAGTGAAATATGTCGTTTAGGGGTTCAATGTTGAGGTATCTATGGACAATCCTCTTCCAACTGTGTTTCCTTCTGTAGGTCTGATAATGCCATTGAGTTTTGAGATCTGTCAATGTGTGATTCTGTAAACACTCTAAATATTGGCAGAATCATGGATTAAAAAGTAAGTTTATAAAGCCATTTGCTGGATATTAAATTAATTAAGTCCAATTGAATACAATAAACCTTGAAACAATTCTCCCCGTAGACATAATCGTATTAGGAAAGTAATTAAATTAATCACCAACAACGCTTGCATTTAAACAATCATTATATAGCTTAAGGTCATAGTTCATATCTCGTCTTTCCACAGCGCATTTGAACTATTTTTAAACAAATACGTAAATAAAGTCGATAATGGTTTTCCTTACTAGGGGAGAGTTTTCTGATATGTGTGATTTTAGGTAGACTCTATATTCTTATAGAGTCTTAATTTCACTATATTTGGCAATATTAATAAGCCATTTTCCTTAAATTCCATAATTGCATAGTGTTTTTTAATATTTATTGCATTTGGTGAGCCCTTTTTTTTAGCTACAATATTTTTTCAAGCCAAGTATATTTTTTGTTTATATTTTTTACACATTTTTATATCAAATTCTGCACATGAGAAGCCATCTAGTGTCGGGTAGTAGCAGCAAAGGATATCTTTTCTTATAAGCATTCCACTAAGACTCCCATTAACCACTGAGCAGATAACTTAAGGGTTGAAGACCCGAGCAGCTGCCTCAAATGCAGCATGAGCAGTTTAATATTATACGTAAAACACCAAACAAATAATTTCCCTACAGAAAATTAGTACAATTTATTGTTAAATGCGCATCATTAAGTAGTATTCATAATGATGATATCTCCACAACAGCTCAGACAACAATTTAAAAATAGTTAAAGTGAGACTCGCATACACTGGCAAAAAAAATAAAATAAAAAGAAAGAAGAAAAACAAAGCGAGATACAAATTGCATCATGGCTGGCAATGGATTGGCCAGATTGTCTGCGACTTGTCTGCGTTTGCCATTCAGGTGCAAAAATCAGTTAATAACTCTTTATAACGCCAACAAATAACGTCGGCAAACTTGGCTCGCAACAACAACAGCAACAACAGCAACATGATTCATCACGCAGACAACAACAACAACAACAACAACAATAAGGCGCAAGATCTCGTGACACAAATTGCTGCAACAACAACAACAACAACAACAAGAGTAGCAGCCGCACAGCAGCGACATCTAGCGGCGGCAAGTGGAGTGTTAAATAACAATTACAACTTTATGAAGTTATTTTGCTACGCTTTATGGCTGTTGTTGTTGCTTGTTGTTGTCATTGTGTTTATGGCATTAAATAAAATTTAACAACTGCAGAAAGCTGAACGTTGAGGAGGGGGATGGGGGACAATGGGAAGGAGAAGTGCAACTCTTTTGGCTAATTAGTGCAGGCAGAAGAGCAAAAGATCGAAACCTGCTACAAAAAAAAAGGGTTTCCAAAACTAATTTCAGATATGCATCTGTTGTTGTTGCTGCTGTTGCTGTTGTTGTTGTTGTTGTTGCTGGCAGCAGCACGCCCTCCATTGTGGCCAAGAGGTCGCAGCTTGGCACAAGCATAGAGCAAGAGTAAGAGAGAGAGAGAGAGGGAGAGCGAGAGAATAATGCTGGGCCCAGGCTTCTGTTAGCCAGATCGAGTCTGCCTGAATTAAAACCAATCACAGCAACATGCAAAAGAATCTGCAGCAACAACAGCAACAGCAGCAGCAACATGTTGTTCTTGCAACGTGGTTGCCTGGTGCTACACCGATTTTTCTTTTGGCCAGCGTAAAACTTATATACAAAAGTAATATTCGTCATAATCATAATGATAGGCTTTCAAAGCGTAGCAGCAACATTGCAGCGGCAGCAGCAGCAGCAGCAGCAGCAGCAGCACCAACAACAGCAGCAGCAGCCGCCATGCCAGTTGATTATGATGATGACGCAGTGTTGCAAGAGCTGCGACAGGGGCACGGCAGCGGGGAGGGAGAGGGGGAGGGGGGCTAGGCAGGTCCACAAGCAATTCAGGCAACAAGTCGTCAGTCGTCCGCACGATCCATGCAAATTAAATGAAACGTACGAAACGCGCAAAAAAAAAGTTCCCATGACTTGGACTTCAATCTGTTGACTTGTAAATAAGGGGTGGGCTTAGGGGCAGGGTGGTGGGGTGGCAGGGGCACTGCAGTTGGGGCACAGGTCCAACGTGCGCTCGTCGCTTGTCTGCTTTTTTTTTTGCTTCATTTTAGCTGCGCCTCATTTTCCCATTCATGCATTGAATTCGTTGTTGTTGTTGCTGTTGTTGTTGCTGATGCTGCTGCTGTTGTTGTTGTCGCTGCTGCCCGCGTTCAAGTGTCATAAATCCTTTGGCTTAATAATATGCACCTTGCCTCGACTTTAGCTTCAGCTGCAGCTTCAGTTCTGTCCGCGTCTGTTTTCTCTTTGACTTTTCGCCTGCTGTTGCCGTTGCCGTTGCTGTTGCTGCTGCAGCTGGCAACAACACATATGGAAGAACAGCAACATACTCAATTATTGGCAGCAATTGTTGTTGTTTGTTGTTGTTGCTTTTGATGTTGCTGGCGTTTATGTGTTGCAATTGTGCCAGCTTACTTTTTACAGGCTGTTTTATTTTCTTTTCTTTTTTGGGGCCACAAAAATATGGCTAAAAAACATAAATTGCACATGTGCCTTATTTTTTGGGTGATTCATAATTGTAAAACTTAAGCAACACTCTTAATATTGCTTAAGCTTTGCAGTATACCGTTTGAAGTATTAAAATTAAATTAGTTGGTATTTATTTTTAGTGAAAATGGCAAAAAATAAATCATTTTGTAGCTACCAAAACTATGTTATTATTTCTTGTACTTTAAATCAGTATCGAATGACCATATCACTTATTAAAGTGTAAAATTGATTGAGTATCAAATATCCAAATATCTCAACGAGCAGATTGGTCATTATTTGATTCTTACATTAAGCCCACATCCAAAATGAATATGACTAAAATTTACATGGAAAGTTATTAGAATTTCTTATGAATATATTTTATTTGCGTATATCTCAGGAATTTAAAACGTTTATTTATATTTCTATACCAAATCGATATTTAACCGAGTTGGAAAAACTCAATTAAGCCACCAGCAATTTGGGTATTTAACATGGCTTTTGTGTCTGCTTTTGTTTGTTGTGTGTTGTGTGTGTTGCAGCAACTGAAGAACGCCCAGTTGGTAATGAAATGAAAGGAAACGTTGCATCTGCCGTTTGAGATATTAAATGCATTTTGGCATTGGCAATTGCCCAATGGCCACATTGGCAGCCCAGCGTCACGTTTGGGCAGTTAAATTTGTGCGGTTGGTGGCCATTTGGGTGAATGTGCAGAAAGAGGGGGTTAAAGAGGAGGGGTTTGTCTGAAGAATTGGTCATGGGGGCAGTGCTCGCAGTGTTTACCATAAAAAATGGCAAATCTGTGCTACGTTTTTTTGCTGCTCTTCTTGTTGTTGTTGTTGTTGTAAGAATTAAGGATTGAAAGACTGTGGCGCTTATGAGTTCCAGGTAACTGCAAACATAACTCATACGCGCCATGGGCCACAATTTAGTTGAGCCAGAGAGAGCCAGAGAGGGGCGAGGGAGACACAGGACGAGAGTCGGCCTTTTGAAAGCCATCCCAATTAGCAATAATAAAGTTGAGACGTGATATTTCATTTTGCGAAAATTTGCCTACGTCCCATAAAAAAAAAAACAAAAACAAAAAGAACAAGAAGAAGAAACAGCAAACAGCAAACAGAAAACAGCCCTCAGTTTCCATAGAAAGGCAGCTGTTGTTGCCAAATTATATGCATAAATAATAATTTGAAAGAGCCAAGAACAGAGACAAAAAGGAAATACAAACTATAAATTTGTTGTTGTTAGCCAGGATGCAATATATATATGCCTGATACATATATATATGTTTCATTTCCCCCACCCCCAAACCACGCGTCTTCTCTCACACCCTATCATTAGCATTTCCGCTTTTTATTATTATTGCGGCACATATACAATATACATATATATATATATATATATATATATATATACAAGATCAGGGCCTGCACAGTGCCAGATGATCATACTTAATCATAATTTAAGCTTCGACTTGAGCGGAGCATTCAAATTGCCCTCAATGTTGTTCCTGCTGTTGTTATTCTGGTTGTTCTTGTTGTTGTTGTTGTTGTTGTTGTTGTTGTTGTTGGTTGCTTGTCATATGAAAATTGCAGCGCCATTAAAGGCCACAAAGATGTGGCTGCGAAAGTCCAAGTTTCTGAGCGGATATGTTGTCTGAAAATTTCGTTTCGCAAAATTATCAGCGCCTTGGCAATTTTGCAGCATATCCCAAAAAATTAATTGACTTTTGGCCCCAAAACAAATCGCTTGCCGCATAGGCAAATTAGCTGAAAGCTCAAAACGTTCTTTCTGCCTCAAACCCAAAAGTTTCCTGGGAACACAATTAACCCTTAAACGAAGCAGCCAAAGAATAGCAGCAGAGAATAGGGCTGGGAGCAGGGAATGGGAATGCGAGCAGAGATCGCGAACAGGGATTGGGAGCAGGGAATAGGCGTTGGAGTGCTGCCCTCTTTTACAGTTAGCCTGCAAATTGAGTTTATTTTTTGACCAACTCTCTACTACACAGTAAATAAATGTGTGGTATACGAACACTATAAATATTTTCTGAATATTTCTAATCTTAATTAAAATTTAATTGCAATTTTATTTTTAATTTAATGTAATATATATTTTTGTACTTATTTTTTGTCAACTGACTTTAGTTGACGTTAAATAAATAAATAACTCATATTCCATATTTGGATCTCTAATTCTTAAAGTCTCTGAGATCGACTTGAAGTTGCTTTCTCTGTTTGTTAAATGCACCCTTGGCAAGGATGTTCCTTGGATCGTATTACAGTTTTCTGTGCACTCAACTTCAATTTTGAGGCTCTTTAAGACTAAGAGGACTAAGAAGCATTCAAATTCAACCCGAAAATTTGTTGCTGTGTAGCTGAAATTCGCACAGAAACAATTTGCCTGAACTACAAAGATTAATGGATTTGCAGGTCTGCGTTCGCCTTTTCTACAAGAGCCGCGTCGGCGATCCTTCTTGTTGTTGTTGTTTTTTTGTTTTATTTCGGGGCTACAATCGAAATTCGGTGGCGATTGCTTGGACAGTTCCTGGTATTAATTTCGAATTCATAATACGAATTTCATTTCGGGAGCCACAAAGCTATCCACGCTGGCGGCAAAATCGTTTCTTTTCTGTTTTTTGTTTTTTCAAAAAACCAAAAACTAAAAAGGAAATATAAAATAAAAAAAAAAAAGAGATCCAAAGGAAGAGAAGAAGAATCCTCTGACGGCATTTAGCTGCGCCTCAATGACCTTCAGCGGTTTTTTAGAGCCACTTGCTCTCTTATTTGACCACAATCTTAGCCGCCACATGACGCCGTCTGTTGTCTGCACCCCTTCTTCCCTCCCCCTCTCTTTCTCTGGCACCCTGCCACTGCCCTACTCCAGTTGACTTCCTCCCTCAACTCTTTTTGTTGTTCGAGTTGTTCAAGTTCGCTTTGCGGCTATAAAATTGTGCCAACATTTTTATTACTTTTCAACACTTTGGGCCTGAAAGTCTTGCGCAACGTTGCCTTGCCCCGTTATAGCCCTAGCACTTGTTGTTGTTGTTGTTGCACCTTCCCCTTGCTGTTGTTGCTGCTGTTGGGCGCCACAGTTTATTGACATTATTGCCTGCTGCGTGGCTAATTTTTAAGCAACAAATGATTGATCATTCAGTTCTTAGCGTACATATATGTGGCAGGTGATGACTCTTATGCGGAACTCGCTACAGTGGTAACTGACTAACGAAGACGCAGGCAGATGCAGGACGGACTAAATGCTTTACACACTTGAATTTGTATTAGTGATAATAACAACATAATGATATACAAATATTAATGTGTATAATAATATTATAATTAAATATAATAACAAGAGGCCATATAAAGTCCATTTACTGGAAGAATACTTGAGAATTGTACAAGTAGAACTTATTCAGTTGAGTTTCGGTTGGGTTTTCGTAGTTGTCAGCAAATATGGAGGAAACTCGGAGTGTTCCGAAATATCTGCAAGGCAGGGAGATGCCAGGCATCGAAGTCCTCTTCCCCCAATAGCTTGGCAGTGACAGAAGAATTGCTGAACCGATTCCTCTTTCTCTTAAACAAGAAAACTTCTACAGTAGTCATCAGGATGGATGGCCAACCTAAGTGCATGATTTCCTATCAGCCAATCTCTGTATATATCAATTGAACGATTGATTTCGTTAAACGATCTTTACGAAGTAAGAAGACTCTAGTTTTTATAGTGCGACAGACGGACTTAAATCAACTTCAATCATTTAAATCAACCCAACTTTTATTAGGAATCAACAATATATATTTATATATATATTTCATTGGGTAGAAGATGCTTCCTTTTGCTTGTTCCGTACTTCATTTTACCCCCCTTCCCATCAAGTATTTATTTATTCATTTGCACATATTAGACTAGATCTGAAGTAGTACTAAAAAATACGTCGAAAACATTTCCTTACAAATACTCATCATAATTTGCTCGCTAAGCACTTTAAACTTGATCTCGACATGACTGTCATTAAGTTGAGCTATTGCCGACTAAATGCTTGAGTGGCAAACAGCAAGTTGCAAGCAGCAAGTTGCAAGCTGCAAGTTGCAAATTGCCGTCGAGAGCGAATTCAGTGCGCAAATCCATAAGCAACAAGTTCAAGAACAGCAACAGCAGCCATTAGAGCAAAGTGGGTGAGGGGGTTGTACACTCAGAGAAAAGTCCTTCTGAAATTTATTATTTATTTCTGAATATAAGAAAACGTTTTTCTTAAAATTAGATTGAACAATCACAAAAATAAAGTGAAGTTTTTAACTTTCAGAAATATTTTCTATTAATAAGAAATCAAGTAGAAATTTGAATCCTTAGTTTCCCAAATTCAGTGCAATTTTTTTCTGAGTATAAGTAGTGCGGGGACGGGGTGCGGGGAATGCCCCACTTGAAACCACAACTACTTAACTGAAATCTGAGAGCCAGAACCTGAGCCAGCATCTTGGCCTGACAACTGTCAGAATTTAATGGCGGCTTCAATTTTTATAACCAAAGCACGACTACCGTCAAAGATACAGCAGCAGCAGCAGCAGCAGAGATGCCAACAGAGACGCCAGCAGAGTCAGCAGTCATCAAGTGCAGTCAGCAGGAGTCAAGTTCAAGAGTTGTGGCTGCCACAGAGATTATGAGAGGAGCCAATCTCAGCCGACTTGGGGCCTGGCCAAAAGAAATGCAAACGAGTCAAAAACGAGTCAAAAAACTGCAAGAAATCGCTCTGGCCACAAAATGCAGATTTCAGCGGCACGATATGCGTGTGTGGGAGGGCTGTAGGGGCGAGTAAAGGGGGTGGTGTGTGTGTGTGTGTGTGTGTGTGTGTGTGTGTGTGTGTGTGTTGTGTGCAGCATGCAACATGAGTTCCCACAGTTTGGTTGTCTTGGCTGCTGCTGCTGCGGCTGCTGCGACTGCTGCTGCGGTTGCTCTTTGGCAACGCCTTCGAAAATATTTTTTGATGACGTTGTATGGCAGGCTGCCGCGCTTGGAGTCGCCTCGCCTGCTGATGATGATGCCACAATGCCACAGACTTGAGCATCAACTCAACTGAACTGAACTCTGCAAACTCAACTCATATGCATGTTGCGCGCTCAACGCAAGCCAGGCATCTTTGCAGCAACTCTCCTTCTTCTGCCACATTCAACTGCCTCTCGCTTATCTCGCTAAATTTGATCAACGTTTTCGCAATTCGGGAGCTCCGCCCCGAAGGTATTTCCATAAATATTCTCCAACGTTTTTTTTTTGTTTTGCTTGCTGCTTCATTTTTTGCTTTTTACTTTTATTAGTTGGCCATTTGTTGTTGTTGTTGCTGTTGTTGTTGTTGTGCTACAAATAAATTAAAATTATGCATGCTTAGACAGCATTGGAGCCTGGGAACTCTTTTGTTTTTAGCGCTTGCATGGGAAGCTTGCCGTTTTTTCTTCTTCTTTTCTGTTTTTTACTTTTTTGGGTAAACAAATAAATTTTGTGGGAGTTGCACTTAACAGTCTATAAAGTTAAGTACTTCATGTTATGGCCAAATGACAGTCAACAAACATAATTGCAGAGCAAATACAAATATTGCATAATTATTGTGTTGCTTGCCAAACGGAGTGCAAACTAAATTATAGTTCTGAAAGATCAAATGGAATTCAAAGATATTTTAGGTCAAGCAAAAATGAGTGTAAGAAATATTGGAGTTGATCTCAGAAACTATAAGATAGAGATAGAGATATAGAGATATAGAGATATATCGAAAGCAGAAGCATTCGACTTAATATACTCAGTGTAAAATGTGTTTAATGAAGTTGTCCAAAAGTAAGTAAAGAGCAGAAGGAAGCATCTCCGACCCTATACAATATATATATATATATATATATATATCAATATATATATATATTTATAAAAGTGTTCTTGCTCAGCGGAGTCGACTTTGCCTTGTCCGTCTGTATAAAATAATAATAATTGAATTTTTCAAAGTTTAAATTATGGAATATAAGCTCTCGATTCAACAATGACTTTCTGCTGCCAATAATATCGATACAAATTATTTACTTATTGCCTTAAAGTCCCCGCTATAAAAGCGTTCAGCTGAGAAATTATTCATTATTATTCAACAATTTATATTTATAGTAAAGTATTTAAATCGTTTTTAAAGGGTATTTTAATTTAGTTGTGAAATTTGTAGCGCATTAAAAGAGATGTTTTCGATTATATATTCTTGTCAACTGTATATATATATAATATTCTCAGTCAGCATCACTAACAGACTCGATATGCCCATATCCGTCTGACCTGTCCGTCCGTCTGTATGTTTACCTGTCTGTTTAACAGTTTTATAATTTTTAAAGCTATCTTTATGAAACTTGACATAAATGCGATTCATAGTTGCAGGCAGACATATGTCGCAGCTGATCAGATATATATCACTATATCATACAGCTGACATAGGAATAATTGGACAAAAGATGAGTTCTTGTTTGAAAAACTTTTTCATTTAACAAGTTAACTCACTAAAAAATATAATCTGCATCGGGCTACTAGAAAATATAGATTGTTGTTTAATATAGCGAAATTTGAATGTTGTCAAGCTGATTCCGTTCTATCTGGTTCCGTTCAACTGGTTGATTTTGTGCTTGAAACAAGTTTGGTCAACAAGCCCAAGAATATGATTTGTACACCAATTTATCCACATGCAATGTGGCACTAGATTTGTGGTTGTCTCTGCTGTTTGACGCAGATATCCGTTACACTGCGAACAATAAGCGAGTGGTCATGAGTTCAGGTAGCACGAACTGATGTTGATGCCACCAAATTGCTACTGCTACATTCAGGCACTGTGTGTGTGTGAGAGAGAGTGAGAGAATCTTGGGGCGCTCATCTTCATTTATCATTTTGAATAATAATCAAATCATAAAAGCGACGAACGAGGAGCCCCCTGTCAAAGGCCGTCAGCTGCAGCAGACAAGCAGACAATCAGACAATAGTCCCAAGTGGGGGAATGGGGGAATGGGGGAAAGGGGATACAGTGAATGTGGGGAATAGAACCTCACCTCAGACTGCAATCAGTGGGTTTGAACAAAGAGCCGTGCTTCTGGGCTACAGGCCCAGAAGAGGAACACACAACTTTGGGCGCTGGCAGGGTTATTAAAAAATAATTTGCATAAAAAGGCACGAGTTCTCTCGAGAAAAGCACAAGGATTGTGCCATAAATAACAGACTGACGGAGCGAGCGAGGTGTAAAAAGAGGCAGCATTTTTCTATGAAATTATATTCAAATTAGTTTGAAGTTTGCCGACTTTACAAATGGCATAATTATGGTATAAAGCCACAGAAATACAATACAAAAGCAGTCTCGAGAGCACTTGAATTTATGCTAAATGCCAGCTGAGGTGGTGCCTCCAAAAGCCTCAATGTTGCCACAAAAGCTGGGTGCAGTAGCAGCCGCCTCATCAATTATCCGAGTGATTACAGCTCCAGCAATTTGTTGGATCTGCTCTATGTCTGGTGAGGGGAGTGGTGGGGTTTGCGACTTTTGACACCTTTTGCATGCCACACAATTCTGAGGCTGGGCTCTTGACGTGATTATAACAGTTTTACGGTTAGTTATTAATGATTCGCCATTCAATAGACACAAAGAAGTTGGAGCCACCCTTTCCTCTGCTCTGCCCAACTCTGACACGATAATTAGCATTAGCTTCCCTATTGCCATTTTTTACTTGATTATTTGTAATTTTTCTATGTTTGTAATTTGTGAATTGAATGCAGAGAAAGTGCAAAAAATAGTTCAGAAGTTGTTAAAGCAGTTAGAAGCCGACAGAGCTGGAATAGGTAGGCTTGCTGAAAGAACGCATAGAAAAACAGATTGTCTTTTTCTTAGAAATTATTTCTAAGTAGACGAAAACAAATGTTTTAATAGGAAATTTGAGAGATTTGGGATTCACAAAAGAAAACCCCTACTTTTTTTAGGAGACTCTCTTAATCTCTCGTATTATCTCTGAGACCGATGAGTTCATACAGACGAACAGGAATTAGAGTAGACAATCGGCTATTGATACCAATGAAGAATATATATATACTTTAAAGGGTTCTGTGATTCTTCGCTCTGCCTTTAAATATATTTTCACAACTTCATTATACAATTTTTACGCATTTTCAATGGGTTCAGCTTATAAAAATCGAATTTGTTCAGGTTCAAAATTTGATTTATTTTATTTTATTAAGCAATTTTCAAAAGCATAATAAATTCATTAACATTTAAAATAAATATTTAATCAACTTTGTTTAATCAAATGCAAGCTCGAACTCAATTTAAACCGAACGAGTTTTAATTGATTAGCTGAAAATTGAGTTTGGGGGGAGCAATTGCAAATTGTTGTTGGCCCTTAAGCAATAATTAAATTTACATAACGCTACGATTTTTATCGCTCCACATATACAGACTTATAGTCTATATATATATATATGTATATATATATATGGGCGACATGCGATATTTATTTAAATGATATCATTTCCTGAGCTCGTTTCCCAAACACCTTGCGGCATGTTATTTTGTGCTATGTAAATTTCAGTGTGTGTCTGTGTGTGTATTGGTGTTGGTCATTTATCAAAGAGAGACATCAACAACAACAACAACAACAACAACAAAACAGCACAAGAAATATTCAAAACGTGGCTAAAGAATACGGCTCATATTATTCATGACCATGCGATGTCAGCCCAGCTCCTCCGAATTTGGCCTAAACCAACAACAAAATATTGCGTGCAGACATAACTAATAATTTCCTAAAGAAATGCAGAGCATTGGAGGGGACAGGCGGGGGGGGGGGAGTGGTTGCAGGTGTGGAGTGGGGCGAGTTCAAGAGGAAACAGAAGTCGAGCAGACGATTGGCCGATGACTGACGACTGACGGACTGACAACAATCGCCACAATTTCAATGGCAATGTGGCAATGTGGCAATGGGACGCGTTGGCGGCCACTACACTCACAATCAAATGAATGAATGAATGAAAAAGTGAACGAATGAATGATAATAATGATGTTCCACACGGTGGCAGGGACGGAAGTGCAACAGCAGCAGCAGCAGCAGCAGCAGCAGCAGCGGCGGCGGCAGCAACGTGTTTGCTGATGATGCCTAATGATAACTATGAAAATGAGTTTTGAGCCACAGATGACACGACACTGTCCGAATAAAGCCGACCAAAACGAGAGAGATGGCAACAGTGAGACGGAGAGAGAGAGAGAGAGAGGGGATATCTTGTGGGTTATAGTTTTAATTTTATGAATGAATCGAAAGGCCGCATAATAAATCAAAAGACGCACGCGTTGTGCTCAGAGACTCAAAACAGGAGCGTGACCAGACAGGAAATGGAAATGAGCTTGCAAGAAACCCTAAAAAGTATAAAAATAAAATAAAATAAAATAAAACAAAGTTAAGTGCAGATACAATAAAAAAAATGAGACTAAGCTGCACAAGAGGTGTTGAGCGGCAGGGAAAACCATTAAGTGAATAAAACGCAGTTCAGGTAATTAAAAAAATAAATAAATAAAATGCGAAGAACGGCTAAATTAGGACATCAACAATTTACATATCCCCAATGTCTAAAGTTCTTTATAATAACTGCTATTTAATTTGAGATAGTAATTCCACAAATTAGACAAAATTATTGTTATGAATAATCTATTAGATCTGTTTGTCCACCCTTCTAAGTTTATATCTCTTCCTTCCACTTTAACAATTGGACAAATCTTTAATTGGTTTAGAATTCGCATTCGATAATTGTAATTCTTCTGGCTAAGGCGACACAGTCCGCTGTGTTAGAATAATAATTAATTTCTATAGTGGTATATCATATAACTTACAGCTTAATCTGTATATCATTTTGCTGACAATTACAAAATACTAAAAGATAATTATGTGAATTAAATATTGTTAATTTATAGATTGCAGCACAAGCGACTAAGTATTATTTTTACTGACTGTATGTAAGCTTTGCCTTTATATATGATTTATAAGCTAATTAAGTAATTAAGTATTTAATTAATTATTTAATTAATTCAGTAGAGAAGTGCTCAATATTCGAACTAATATTGGCTTGGCATGTTCATTCACAAATATATTTCGCCAACTTTACAAGCACACCTCTCACTAAAGAAACTATTATAAATATACATATTTAAATACACATTTGTGTGTGTGTGTGTAAGTGTGTGTCTGTGTGTATATAAAAAAAAAACATCAAAAACTTACCGCCTGCATTTTGCATGTTGTCGTCGTCGTCGTCGGCGTCGTCGTCGTCATTGCAATCGTCGTTTTCGTCATTGGCTTCGCTTGTTGGTGGCGCCGGCGATGTTGCTGCTGATGCTGGCTGTGATGTTGCTGCTGTTGTTGTTGTTGTTGATGCGGTTGCTGTTGCTGCTGTTGTTGTTGGTGCTGTTGTTGCTGCTGTCGCCTCGGGCGCTGCATCATTTTGTTGTAATGCGACTAATGAGGCGGCAAAATTGACGTGATGCTGCCGCGTGAAGCCAAACAGCGATGCATCTTCAGTTGTTGTTGTTGTTGTTGCAGTTGTTGTTGCTGTTGCTGGAGTTGTTATTTTTGGTGTTGGCGATTGAGTTGTTGACTCGCTTTTAATTGCTGTTGTTAACGGGGGACAACGTTGCTGTTGCTGTTGCTGCTGCTGCTGCTGCTGCTGCCAGTACTCGGCTGTAATCAAATGCTGCAAACTGTGCGTAGGCAAATGTTGGCCAAACAAATTGCTCAAATGTTGCAGCGGCGTGTTGCTGGCAGCATGTTGCTGCAGCAGCTGCTGTTGCAGCAGCAATTGTTGCTGCTGCTGCTGCTGTTGCTGATGATGGCGATGATAGAGCAGTGTTGCTGCTGCAGCTGTGTCATTGCCATCGCTATTGATTTTGTATTTGCTGGTTGTTGTTGGCGTTGACATTGTTAACGCTTCCGTTTTGGCCAGCTGTCGACTGTTGCTGCTATCAATGTTGCTGCTGCTGCTGCTGTGGCTGCTGCCGCTTTGCTGATTTGTGTTGCAAGCGTTTTTGTATTCAAGTAACATGCCGTTAATGCTGGCAGCCCTGGCAACCTGCTGTTGTCGTTGCTGCTGTTGCTGTTGCTGCTGCTGTTGCTGTTGCTGCTGCTGGTGCTGGTGCTGATAATAGTTTGCTAGCAACAATGGCATAATCAATGTTTACAGCTAACTGTGACAGCAGCAGCACCATAGACGACATATACACATATAAAGTTAGCAAAGGTTTAAACAATTCCCCTCGTTTTAAACCCCCCTTTTGCGATAAGCAATTCAAACACAATGGTTAACAAGTTGGTCAAGTGGCAAGTGGCCGGCGCTGCTCGTCTGCAATTAGCCAGAGAAGATTAATTAGTTTTAGAAACGTGTCAAGTGCTCTTTATACTTAATAGCAAATAAGCATTGCAGATCAACAATTGTTATTTGCCCTGAAACTGACAGAATTATAAATGCCGAAATCTTAAAGCTATAAACGCAACATTAAATTAAAAGCAGAGTAAATCTCAATCAAATCGTCTTTATGTAATTAATAAAAAGCTGATTTCAAAGACTGTATTTTATATATAGGCAGCTAAGCTAATTTATTGGCTTACAATTAATTTAGTTAAATTTTGTGATCAATTAATTTTCCATATTTTGGCTAGCGATCTGAAATGGTTCTTAGTAGAACCCATTTTAAATACCCCATTCGAACAGTTGCACACAGGGTATATAATAAATCACAAATAATCTGTGTTTTTTTAATATTTTATTTTTGTTTATGCAAACTCATCGAAGCGCACCAAAGTTTTTGATGGACATGTGAAACTGGCCAAGCATTTGTCAAAGCCGCTGTTAAAGTTAGAAATTAGAAGTTGAAGTCAAAGTCAGAGTTAATCATCTCAGGCGACTTTTTGTCATTTTAATTAGTTCAAATTCTGTCTTCTGTGTGCTTTTCGGCCTATGCACATAAGTCGCACACCTCGCAACTCATTTCACATTTTCACCTGACAACAACAACAACAACAGCAACAACCATAATAAAAACCACGTCATGACTTTGAGCCAAATTATAATCGGAAAGCGCCCAATCATCGTGATTTTCTGCTCCCTACCCGTCTCCCTATCTCTCTCTCTCTCTCTCTCTCTCTCTCTCTCTTTCTGTCTATCTCTCTCTCCGTAGAGCAAAGCAATTGAACTGAATATTCATAGTCGTCAGAAGATAAAAAATATATTTATATATAAAAAACAGCGACAACAATACAAAAACCGTTTCGGATACGATTCCTATAAAATGATGCACTGCACGAAATAGTTGGCATGCTTGTGTTAATGAAATGATATTGGCTAGAACTTAATTGTGTGAAGTGGAAATATTCTAGATTTGATTGATTAATTTCAGTTAACGAAGGAATCAAAGAAATATTCAGCTTCAGTTCCGATTCTGGTTCTGAATCTGGAATCAAGTAACTTCGCTCAGCGATTCTGGTTTCGATTCCGATTGGACTTCTCAGGGAAACAGGAAATGTTGAATTTCGATTCCGTTTTCGATTCGATTCAGTTGGGATAATAAGAATTAAAATGTATTCAATTTACACGTGCATTTCTCTGAGTGTTCCAATTGATATGGCAACTAGTACACATAATGGTCGCGGCAATAAAATCCCCAAGCTCGACGCTAGAGCGACCGGCATTATAATTACAAGTCATCTACCTGATGTTTTTGACCATTTAAGCTACAAAACACGAACAACAACAACAAAAACGCCGTCAAACAGTAGCCAAAGAGACAAGGAGGGGGTCCACAGGCGACAGACGACAGACGGCCAGACGGCCAGACAGCCAGACGGTAATCATATAAAAATAAATAATAATGCCTGGAAGACTGGCAAGATGGCAACAGCAGCAACAAATTTCCATTCTTGTATATCGACATTAACGCGCATAATTGTTAATACCATTTAAATGTGCGTAAAACGCCAGCCCCAAAAGTCAAGCGCGAATAGAGAAGAGATAGAGAGAGAATAGTGAGGAGAGAGAGAGAGAAGAGAATAGTGAGAAAGAGGTAGCGAGTGCAGCGGATATGTTTTTGTATTGCATGACGTGTTCCATTTCTCTTTTTCCAGTGATCTCCAACGATTTGACTAGTTGAAAAGTTCTTCTTCCATTTCTTCCACTTCCTCTTCCTTAAGCGCCTTATCAGAGTTCACCAAATGGGAACGAACTGTTGATTGAGTTTTACAGTTTAAGCAGTATTCCCAGAAATAATCAATGAACTTTAATTTCGAATATATATTTATGACCATGATTCAGCTCATCAAGTTCTCATGAATGAAAACGCTTTTCGTACAACGAAATTTTAATAAAACTTAATTATATCAATGAACAATTTCAATTTGTTATTTTAAAGTTTGCTATTCTTTTTATAATATTTTTGATATTTAACGTATATAAATAAATAAGTGTAAACTCAAGATCCCATCAAAATTTATGGGTTACAAATGTTAAATAAATTGTCATTAATCTAGACAACAAACTATGAAAAATGGCTTCATTTTATACATCAGTTCAATCTTGATATATTTCTGTTAGTGAACAAATTTTAACCCATTTAAATAAATTTTTTTTATTATTTTGTTTTTCCAAAATGTGAAGGCAATTCCAAATTTCCATTTAATAGGGTAGTATTCTTGAAGGCATTTTAAAATGCACACGAGCCATGCCTTAAATGGTTTATGTAAATTTGTAATTTGAAAATATAGCTAAATAAGCTCAAAGCTGTTTAAATTGGTAACAGTAATAATAATAAACAATTAGCAATTAAATGCTTTAAAGTGTAATAATTTCTAATAACTGCTGTGAGAATTAATATCGTCATTAATGGCATCACCTTAACAATTGTGTTGATAAGCTGTATTTATAGCTATTAAAATGCAGAGAATGCAAGTGAGAACTATTCAGTTATGAGGAGATAATCTGTTAAATACATAGCAGTCTTGCTAATAGAAAAATTTGCACATTTTCAATTAGTTCAGTGTATCAAAATATATTCAAAATGAATTATTATTAACGTACACTCAAAAATCAATTAAATTGTAAATGAAAATAAATTGAATAAAATGTGTACAAGTCAATTTAAGTTGTTGTATCTCAATAGAAGCCATTTTAAATGCGACATATAAACTTGGCCATAGGTGTACCTTGTAAGTTATCCAATTAACTAGGGCTAATGCTAATTGGCACACCTTAGCTAATGACTACTGTATTTTATATGACTTGCATTCGCCTTGAGCGCTTACCATAAAATTATACAGCACACACACATACATAACACACACACACACATATGTAAATATTGATAAGATGGTAGACAAATAAATACATATTTATTTATATGCCATTAGGTGTAAAGAGCGATTGAGGAGCGTGACGACGACAGCCTTCAGCCAGGGGATGGGCGGGGAGTTGCCTAAAAAGAGCTCAGGGCAAGTAAATACATATGTTTATATATAGATATATATCAATATTGATTTATATCTTTGGCCAGGGTGATACATTTAGTGGGTGGCTTATGTGAAATGACAATAAATAGAAATACTCGCTGATATTTTTAGCGAGCGACTTTTCAAATGCTAATTGAAGTTTAGCTTAAAATTCCACGTACTGCGCATAAATATTAAAAATTAATTATTCTTAATGCATTAGCAAACAGAAGGTTCTATTTTGTTTATATTTAATTCACAGTCAATCGATATATGTCACAATACCAAAATCTCGCCCGATGAATAATGGGGCAGCGCCTGCCTCCAAATTGGCGCCTCATTCATTTAAATGCCAACGTGGAAGATCCACGGCGACTTACTTTGACTTAGCAACTTAGTCCCAACTTCCCGCCCCCAAATGGGGAATGAAACAATTGTCTGACTTACCAACTAAGGCAAGTTAACCCATTTGCTTAACGCTGACTTAATCAACAAATCACCGATTGGCCAACCAACAAACTCATTAATTGTGCTTGATATGCATAACTTTTAACTGGCTACTTTTTTATTGAAATGCGAAAATGGTCTAGCTAAAGTGTGTTAGTTGAATTGCTGAGTTGACTTAGCCAAGTTCGCAATGAAGCCGATTTAAGAGACTATGAGAGACAGAGCATGGACAGTAAGATAGAAATTGGAATTGGAATATAACTTCTCGTTAGCCATACGCAGATTCAGATTCAGATTTATTTCTGTTTATCAATAAAGCCATTGACTTTCAGCCCCTCTATCTTTCTCCATATCTTTATCCGATTCCATTCATTATTCATTTTATATATATATAAATATATATAGTAATTTTCATACTTAGACTCGATTCTCTTATACAGACTTACTTCTCTCTCTCACTCTCTCTCTCTCTCTCGCTCTGTCACCCTGTAATTTTTTATATTTATAGTTTCTTGTAGTTTCCCATAATTACCTGTTTAGATTTGGTGGCACCTGCATCATTATTAATTGACTCATTTCCCTGCGATATCGCCAATCAAGTTCTGGTCTCGTGATAACACAGACCCCTTCTCCTTACCCTTCCCCTTCTTATCTTAGGAAAGTATAGTCAGATTTGAGTGTATTACCACAAGTTAAGCAGTTAGAGCAGACTAATGAATGGCACTCGTTGTTCTTATTTGGCACAGTGCCGATTTGTGACAGTTTCTAATTATTATTACGACATTTATTGAAGTCATTTTCCGAGAACACAGCTCGACCAATAAATAATAATCACATGATGCCGTCCACTTATCGAACATAAACCACACTCATTGTGAATTCATATTGTGAATGACTGGCAGACTGCAAAAACAACTTAAACAAATAAAATAAACAAATTTACCCAGAGTAAGGGTAAAGTTGGCTGCAAAGTTCAAGATAAAAATGAAAATAATTTTTACTTTTTTCTTTTTTATCCATAATGTGAATGCATTTTTGGCAAATTTTCATTTTATCCGGAAATTATTGAAATTATATTGCCAGCTTGTGATTAAAGAAAGATTGATTAAAAGGCCTAGATTTTGTAGATTGTAGAGTATTTATGCTCAGATAATTTAACGTGATTCCATTATCAATATTTTTATAATATTCTCGACAGTCTACAGAATGGAAGGGAGAACATTCTGTACATTTAACCTTTTGAGCATTGTGCAACGGGAAAATTGGGATGTTTACCCAACTATATATACTATATAAGACTTAAGTATAAGTCCGGTCACTAGCCCTCATTTTTAGGAGGTGCTCGATCCTAACCTTGCCCAAAGAAAACAACTTGAAACAAGTTGTTGCTTATCGAGGGATTTTTTTTTATTATATTGGTTTTTTTTATTTTGGGCACCAGGCCCCCATGCGCGTAATCAGAAGAATCGAATCAAAACTCGAACTTTGAGCATCAGACCATAATACCATAATAACACGCCACCACACCACCCCCTGCCCCGCCCCAAGTAAAAAGTACAAGCTGATTATTCCTGGAAATCGAGCATTCGAGTGGAGAAATCAGGTGAATTTCATAAAGATTACTCGTTGTTTGTTGATTTCGCCAATTCGAATCTGTTGCTTCCGGTTAAAAAAAATACAAATAAAACTAAAAATAAAGAAATAAAAAATAAAACAACACAAGTGTTGTGCTTAGATCCTTTTTTACAGTTGTATCTTAACTATGTTCTTTTATGTGCGCCACGAGGCACAAATTTGCTTATCTAAAGCAAGAACTCTATAAAAATACATGAATTTTTTGTACTCTGTACTTTTGGTTGGTGTTGTTTATTTTGGCTTATCTGCAAATTTGTCGCCAGGCCAAAAGTATGAATGACGGAATTGCGCTGACAAATCAACTGCTTATAAAATTCTACCGAATCATATTCAAATTAGACATAGACAGACACCTATTTCCATGTGCAACAGGCAAATATTGATAAGATTGTCACTTGGACTTTACGATATTGTCTAAAGTTGACTAATGGATAATTTGAGCAAACTCACAGATAAAAAAATTTAAAAAGAAAATTCTAGATATAACAGCTATCTTGGGAACAAGAAATTTTGCATTTTTAGTTTCCTTAAAAATGTTATTTTTTAAGACATCAAAATTTGAAAAAAAAAAATTTAAAAGTCAGAAAACAACTCAAGTTTTGATCGTATTAAAATATATTTTAAATGCGCTTGGTTTTTATGAAGAGAATTACTGCAAATTTCTATAAATTATTGAATGAAATTATCTTTTTGAAATGTAAACGCGTAAGGATCGAAATGATTTTAAAAATCTTTATATTTTTATATTAAATATTCTATTAAAGAATAATAAGAATCATTTAGCATTTAATCATTTAAATATCGTATGAATTTGATCTTTCTAAAAGGTAATAAATAATCTGTTAAGTGATTCCAATCATCTAATATTTAAAAAATAAATAGAGTTGGAATATCTTTATTAACATTTCCAAGAAAAGCTGTTAAGCAATTTTAGCACACTTTGGAACTAATCATTTTGTAGGGTACTCGTTGAGTCGTCATAGCCAGTATTTTCTGTTCGCCTTGCAATCGATTATTTTTTGTTTTTCAAGTGTCAATTGGTGCTGTCAGTTTCCATGAACGTCAGCAGTCTGTGATATGCAAAGTGTTTGTGTTAACGTATTCTGCTTTGCTTTGCTTTGCTTTGCTTTGCTTTGCTTTGCTTTGCGTTGGCTTGTCTTATTTTTGTAAGGCAAGGCATTATCTGGTACAGGTTTCACTTCTCTTTAGGCAGAGTTGTCTTATCAGTGCGGGACAAACAAATTGAACTCATTTCATTAAACAGCTTCGACGCAATTGTCTGCAGATATCTGCTAGTTACCAGTTAGCAGTTAGCAGTTAGCAGTTCTAAATAGCTATAGACACAGTTAGAGTTACTCAAATGTTAATTTTATCTGTCAGTTGCTATGCAAACAGGTAATAGTCTGAGAGCTCTCTTGATAAAACTCTCTTTAAACAGATATAAATAAATATTGTTGTTTATAATGGCAACATGGTTTTGCTCCTAATCAATTCATATTTTTAAATACAATGTGTTGAAAAGAAAATATATTATGAGGCAATCAAAATGATGTGCATACCGAAGGCATTCGGTAAGCAGGAATTATTCACTAGTTTGCTGCTGCGGCAGTCAATGCGGAATTAGAATCGAAAATGCCCCAAATTGCTCTTCTGCTGCACAGCAAACTGACTGCTTATTAAATGCATAACTTAATTATAGAAATGTGTGTTTTGTGTGTGTGTGTGTGAGGCAAGTATCGATATGCTTAGTTGCAGTTACAGATAAATATTCCAAGAGTCAAGTTGTTGCTGTTGCGCTGAGTTTGTTTTGTCGTTTGGCTAATATGGTAAATGGTTGAACCGAAGAAGATAGAAAGAAAGCGAGCAGCAAGATACGACACTAGCTGCATGCAACGTGCAACGTGCAGCGTGTGCCGCACGCATATGTATATACAGAGCTCTACCATTTTTATCTAATTAGGCTAAGCAGCAGTCAAAGACGTAGAAGAAGAAGAAGCGACAAATATTTATTATTGTGCAAACACAACAAGAAAAACAACAACAACAGCAACAGCAACATCAAAAGACAAACAAAGCGAGTCGTAAAATAATCAATCACTCGATATTTACAGCAAATTGTATTTGTTGTTGTTGTTGTTGCAGCCTGTCTACAAATGTATCTGTATCTGTGGCCAGTATCTATATGCGGCCGGTGCAGATAACGGCATTTGAATAAGGTAAGGAAATGCAGTTGAGTTGCCAACTTGTCGCTACAACATACAGATACAGATACACTCAGCTATAGATACAGATACAGATACAGATACAGATACAGATACAAATATAGCTGTAGATACAGATACAAGTTGGCAGTGCCTTGCACTCAATATTTGTATCTGTGTATCTTCTGTAAAGCCGCACAAGTGTTATGCTAATAAAACAAATCGAAGTCAACTTATCAGCAAGACATATATACTTATATACATATACATATATATATATATATATATATATGTATATATATATATATATATAGCTATTTATGCCATATTTACATTAAACAATATTTAAAGTGTAAATCGATCGATTTTTTCTTTACACTTCTTCTTTTTTCCTGTTTTGTTTATTGTACTTATTACAATTTCAATATTATTTATTGGTGCCACACACACACACACACATGGTTGTTGTTGCCGCTTAAATGTTTACACTTGGACTTATTGCATACCCTTTTTTCTCTGTCCGTTTTAAATCGGATAGTTTGATTAAGTGGCTGATAAACAATTTGACACTTGTCATGCTATCGAATATCTTCCGTAATTTACACTAGCATTTCTGCGGAAGTCAACTCAAGAACTTAACTCAAGTACAATCTGCAGATGTTTGCAGTTGAATACAATTTGTAAACAGCGGGAAACTTAATCTAAATATCATTTGGTTATCAAGTGCAATATGGAGTGAATTAAAATTGAATTAAAGTAAAATATTTACAATCCAAAATTTGAAATAATAAACTATTTCTGTTTGTAAGATATATAGATATATGTATAGATACTATATAAAAATATTTATATATAGATATAGATGTATATATATATATATAGTTAAATCTAAATATAGATACAGATATTACAGAAATTAAGTTAGTTACTGCTTCCACTTAGTAGTAATTACTTAAATTAAGTTAGTCGAAGAAAAAGAATACATGAAATATTATTATTATATTATTATATTATTACAGATATCTGATAATGATATTTAAATAGATTTCAATTGCTAGAAACGACAAAACAGACTTTATAAGATAGAAAGTGGTGAAATAAGTAATTAAATAAAAGTTAGCATCATAAAAAGGAAACCAAATCAAAATATAAAAATAAATACTTCACTAATACTAATAATAACTGTGCAAATGTATGTAACTAGTAGAAAGAACCATCTCTGATCCCATAGAGTATATATATTCTCGATCTAGATCAACAGTCGAGTCGCTCCAGCCAAGTCCAGCTGTTCGTCTCTATAATCAAGCCGCTCTTAGAGACTATGAGGATTAAGCACTTCAAAATTAGAATATAAGTTCTCGTAATCCATTCGCAGATCAAGTTTATTTCATTTTATCGATAAGTGGTACAGTTTCTCGAATATCGGATGCCGATAGCAATAATAGACACAATTGTCAGGATATTACTATTATTAATTAATACATAATATACCCAGACATGTTATGAATAAACTCTACAAACTTCATTAACATGGGATATAAAGCACAGATTTTGTTAGCCAAAATCTATTTTCATATTGAACAAACTGCCATCAGTTAATAGCTGATTTCAGGGCATCTCCTAGTCGAGCTCTCTCAACTATCGCATTCTTACTCGTTCCTTAATCTATCAGAAAAAATAGCTTATCACTGAAAATCAAATGCTTATCTTTCTAGCACATCAAACTGCAATTTGACGTTGTTGGAAACTTTGAGACTACCCCACAAAATGTGATCTTATAGAAATGTATTTGATTTATTTATTTATTTACAGAACCTAGTTTAAAGTTTAAGAACTAAGTTGTAGGCATATTGTTGAATATTTATGTATATTTATTTGCATTTACCTTTTTTTAAATAAATTCCTTGGAACAGAAAAAGTGATTCACACAAAGGCAAACATTGAATTTTCTTGTTGCTATTTTGAAGCGCACTTTTTCAATTGAAACACTTAACAAATTGTTGGCCAACTTTTGCAGTTTCATTTGCAATATTAGTTTAAAGAAAATTTGCATTTAAATTTAAGTTTCTTTTTTTTTGTACGCGTTGCTCGAAAAAAGCCGTCGTTAAAAAAGAGCAAAAAAGAAAAAACACAGCGCAGCGCAAAACTGAAACTGAAACTGAAGCCTGAATTTGAAGCTACCTCAACAAAGCGTTGAAGGGTTCTTGACAGGGGCGTGCGGCAGACGGCAGACGGCAGACGGCAGGCGTGTTGCAGCCAAAGCTGGCCGGGGCTGGCGAGTCGCGATATAAAAACAAATATGAGAAAAATTGAAAGCGCGTTCGCGTTTTGAGTAACAAGGCAACTGAAACCCAACTGAAACGTGGACTTGGCTTCGCTGCGAATATCTTCAAGATGCGCAGATCAAAAGCGCAGCAAGCTAACTGAATGCCTCACTGGCTAACTGCCCAACTTGCCACTGCTTCGCGAAAAACAACAAAACAAGCAACAAGTTTTTCGTTTTTTCTTTTCTTTTTTTTTTTGCGCGCGCGCAGATAAACAAACGGCGGCAAATGCAACACAGCAGCGGCAATTGCAACCTGTTCGCAAGACAGAGAGAGAGGGAGAGAGAGAGATAAGCGTTGCTCTCTTTGCCAAAACTTTGGCTCTCACGCACACCACTGCAAATCGCGATCACTCTCTTGCGAGCGAGCGCTCTCTTAGGATCCACAAAAGCTGCACATGTGTGCGTAGCTGCTGCTCACGTGTGCGAGCGAGACAGACGCCACCCGCTCTGATTGAGCTTTGCGGAGCTTACACACACCAGCGCATTATTCAAATCAGTTGTTAGCCATCTCACTTACTCGCACTCAGTTTAGCTTTTCGTTTCGTTTTTGTATTTAAATTTTGTGATTATCGCTGTGCTTGTGTGTGTGAGTGTGTGTGTGTGTGTGTGTGCGCGTGTTTAATCCAATTGGAGGTGGAGCAGCCGCTTAGCATGCTGCTGTGCTCTTCTAGCCTATGCTCGCTTATTATTATCTGCCCCCCCTTTGCGTACGTAGATAAATTATCTACGCCTGCACATACCAACGACAGCAACAACAACAACATTGAGTGTCAATTTTGTTCACATATTTCACGGGTTTATCCAATTGGATTTGTGTTAACTGTAAACGGGTTTTCATCTCAGCTACCATTGGCACATGTTCACTTCGAATTTGAATTTGTTGCGAGTACATTTTTCTCTTATTCTCTTTCTTCCTTTTCGTTAATTAGAAAAGACTCGTTCAATTTCCATTTCTAAACATTTAAAGTGTGAAGATAATGGATGGATAATGATGAGGACTTGAACCATTAAGTGGATCATATTTTGTTTATTTTCAAAAATATTCAATTTTTCCAACGAATTCTTCTGTTTAAGACGTACATAAATTGTATCTAAAACCTGCTGGAAATAAATAAAATAAATATGCTGGAAAAAAAGTTAGTGGCTGCTGAAAAAAAGTCACTTGCCGCTGGATGCAATAATACAAACTCAGTTGTCAAAGGAAACATTTGTACGATATATTTTGATTTTAAGAATATTTTATTTCATTTGTAATTGTGAAATATATCTTTAATCATATGCCTAGTTTTTGCTCCATTTTCTCCTTTTGTTACTTACCATATTAAGTAAAAATACAAGCTCAGTTGCCAAAACTGACCTTTATTTAAAATAAATATATATATGTATATATAAAGTATATTTTAATTTAAAAATTGTATGTTCAATTTTTAATATTGTGTAAAGTCACTTGTAGAGTGTATTCTTAATTATGTACATAGTTTTTATTGCCTGATATATTCTTAAGAATTTAAAATGCATTTCTTTTATTTAACATTATTACAGATCACTTATGGAATATATTTTTCTATTTCTTGCTTAATATGTTCTCAAGATGCTTAAAATCCCATTCCCTTATTTATTGAAGTCCCGTTTCTGTCATATATAGTTATAGTCACTCAGGTATCAGCATTTGTCCTTGAACTTATTCCTATTCTACTCAGACTGTGCCACACAGACTACAGTTGAATGTTGAATGTTGACTCTTGTTGTTATTGTTGTTGCTGTTGTTGTTGCTGCTGACACACAAAAATTAATCAACAATTAATCGAGCAAAAAAATGTCAGCCCCAAAGGTATTCTGAATTGTTCCAAAACAATGCCTGCATAGCTGCTGCTGTCTGTCTGTATCTGTGTCTGTGTCTGTATCTGTATCTTTTTTGGTGTATCTGTATCTGTATCTGTGGCCACGATCTGTGTGGCTTTTGATTTTATCCGCTGACACAATTCCGGCAGCAATTAAGTGGCTCAGTGGCTCAACGGATCTGAGTGAATCTTTTGCTTAAGGAAGCTGTCAACTGATGGTTGTTGTTGTTGCAACAGTTGGTTGCAGCTTTTGTTGCGTGCATAATAATGCGGCCCAACAATTGTTTACCATATGCAGCAATCGGCGGCATACCAAACTGTCCAATTGGTCTTATTAGCCTGTCGTTTGCATTTTTTGCGCGGTTTTTGTTTTTTGCAGGCCTTTGTAATCAGCCGTCGTCGAAGCTTGCAACTTTGCAACCGCGCAACGATCGCCAACGTTGCAAATTCAATTTGAATGCGCCGCCGCCGCCGTTCGGACTTCAAAAATTCCACAAATTACTCAACTTGGCCATTCAAATATTGGCAAGACTCCTTTGCCTTTTGTTGTTGCAGCTTTTGCTGCTTTTGGCATCTCGAGTTGTCTGTGGATTTAACTCGCAGCTCTCAGCTGAACATTCTTTAATAATTAAGATAAGGCCACATTTTTTAGTGGCATTATTTGTATGACCGCAGTTATGATGAGGCGGCACTTTGACTTGAATATTTGTCTAGCCAACATTTCACAGATTTTCGCTACTTAAAACTGAAAAAACTAAAGCGCATTTATCGACTGATCAAACTGTTTCCGTCTGCTGTATTTTTCTATAACTTTTCCATCACTGATTTATTTAAATTAAGAAATTTTGAGCTTGTAAATTTGTCTAATGTGAATCTGCTTTTAGCAAATAATTTACCTCTTTGTTTGCATAGCAATTACTATAATAATTACTTTGGATTTTTTCTTATTTGCTCTGCGACCTTTAGATATATTCTGGATGAATCCTACTTCTTGAAGGAATGCAAGAATCTTATTTTTCGACTTGACTGTTTCTATATCTCTCGAGTTGATTATATGTTTGACTGCGATACTCTACTCTAATTTGAGGACTCAGTATCTCAATATCTAAAGTTGCAGCTGCTACCCAGTTTACACTGTCCTGTCAAGAGACCGTTGCGAATTCCAAGTCTGTTCATCTCCATCTATATTAATCGCCTAATCCCTTTTTCTCTTCGATTATAGCTGCCTCAGAGACATTTATCTCTCAGTCTGAGATCATTTGTCTCTGCCCAGCTGGCTTGCCTTAGATGTCTTTCTTCGCCTCTCAGTTGTAGCACAATGTTTGTTTATTCTGCATCCATTCTTACTTTGAGACGACTTTAGATACTTCAGATCATTTTTCATATACCACATATTTTTCTGTCCTTTGATGTCGTTTAATTCCAGCAGATTCTACTACTGACTATGCCCAGTTTAGTTGATTAACTTTTCAGTTTACAGTTCCCAATTCTGGTTTTTATTTATTTTTTTTTACTTGAAGAGCGCGTTGAGTACTTAAAGTGTATTCTGCCCCATATAAATAATTTTGATTATAATTAAATAAGACACATTTGGTTAATGTGGAGTCACTGCTCAGTTGCAATAATGTTGCCTTTCTGCCACCTCTGCCACCTCTGCCACTTTAGGTAGCTAAGATCATATGTCATATTCTTGTTGGCCAGTCCTAAATCACTTTGTGCAGCTTTCAGTGGCTTTGTCTCTTTAAAAGATCGTCATTCCTTGGCTGGAGTTCGTCTAGCATAAAATTGCAAACACATTACTGACACATCGTTGCCAATCAAAGTAATATTTATGTATGGCTAATAATGCTTCCTGTAACGAGGGGATAAATGGGTTGCTGAAGTGGTGGGGAGGGGGTGGTGCTTGAATACCGCTAGGTTGTCGTGGTTTGCTTAGCTGTTTGCTTTATGGCCATGATTTATAATAGAGTTCATCATAAGCGGCCGTTCTGCTTGGCCAAGACGCACTGCAGCATGAAGATAGTGCGAGAGAGAGAGAGAGAGAGAGAGTGAGAGAGATAGAGATAGAGAGATGAAGCTCTGGCAGAGACAAAGAATAAGAATGAAAAGCTTGCATGCATATTCAGAATTTACTTTATGGCCAATATCAATGGTAGTTGTGGTTAACATAAACTAACTAACTTGATGATGGCTATTTAAATGCCAACGCAAATTCTCAGCAATTTCAATTGGAAACTTTATTTCAGCTTTTGCATTCATGTTTATTTATTAGTTATAATTATTGCAATTTCATTGTTCAACTGAGTTTCTCTGATTCGTATAAATAACTAACATTTAATGAAAATGGTTCTGTTCTTCTGTGGAGTCGATGATCAGCCAACTGCGTACAACTGACCAGAGCCTTGTAAAGAGAGAGAGAGAGAGAGAGAGAGACAGATAGTTGCCATGATATAAAACCGTTTATTGAATATGCTTTCAATTTATTATAAATATTATGACCCAACTAAAGTAAAGAGTGGCTTTTTACATTTAATCAAAAGTGTTATTAACAACATGGAATCTTTCGTGTCATTAGCCATAATAAATCAAATAATAAACGGTTTGCATTCACATATAAAACTAAAATACATTCGTAAACATATTTCTCATTTTATATTGCACTCAACACTTTTATATTTATATCATTCCGGCAGTCGCAGAGTCTATTTTCACCTTACATTTCCATTTTCCAACTGAAATTAATCCTCGACGCACCTTGGCCCAAGTTCACATGCCACATAACCTTGCATTTTAATTGAATTTCAAGTGGCAACATTAAAAAGAAGGGGACTTGCCGCATTTAATGTGCAGCAGTTGTCAAATTGCAAAATTATGCAGAAAGCAGAAAAAAAGAGTTAAGTAATTTTCATTGTCGTCATACACAGCAAGAAGAATCGTAAATACTCTAATAATTCAAGGTTATATCATATCTATCTATATATACAGATCGAGATATATAGAGAAAAGGAATTTATCGATAATACACTATTAATAGTTATATTTTATAATCACGTTCGTGTACTTGATATCGATACAATAATCGATTGTGACATAAAACAATTATGGTTATATTTTATAATTTTTTATATGTTATCGATCATCGATTGTTGTCGAGAATAGTCTTTTATTGATAATCGATTGTTATCAATAATCCATTTTCATAAAGAATCGATTAATCACAATAATCTGATATTCTATTATCGATATTCTAGTCTATTCTAGCCATAGATAATCGGGTAATATCTATAAACGTGTGTTATCGATCATCAATTGCTATCGTAGATAAGTAGATAAGCGTATTACGATATGCGAGTAGTTGTATTCCACTTTAAGCTCTCCGATCTTATGGTCTCTGAAATCAGACGAAGAGGCGTACGGTAAGACATGCCTATATTGACTCGACTGTTAATGCAGTAAATGAATTTATAATCACTACGCGTTCGGCGACGCTTCCTTCTGTGTGGTACATAATTAAACACAAGCGAAGCCATGTAATTAGTCCTTGGCTGGATAAGTGCTGAATCGAGGAGGGGCAATTAGAGGGTGTCGAGAGAGGGTGTCGAGGTGTCTTTGTGTCTAGACCATTACAAATGAGGCTTTGGCATGTGCCTGGTGAAAACATGGCTTGATTATAATGATAATATTAATATGCATTATGCTTATTATGATTGTTTCCATTATTTTTTTGTTATATTTTACTGCAGCATTAATTGTTTTTAAGCACACATTTACTGTAAATTGTAGACGTCAACAGAAAAAAAGCAACACAAAAGTTTTGCTGCGCTGTGATTTGTTATGGGAACCGGCGAATACGCGAACAGCAAGCCAAACAACTTGACTCAACTCAACTCAACTGGCCTCGACTCGCTTCGATTCGACTCGATTCAATTAGCATAACTCCGCCCCAAAGCCCCAACTAACGATCCCAATGATTTCCACTTGCATTTCAAGTGTTTCTCAACTACAAAATGAAAAAATAAAAAAATAACACACAATGAAAACAGATCGGTTTTTTGAGATAGTTTCCATTCTCCACCTTTTCCTCCAACTCCTCCAGCTAGACTTAAACGGTCTGACGATCCAAAACACAATTTTCGATATGCATCTCGATAACTAATTACTTTCGATAGATTTCTCAAGAGTTTCTATTTACTGTTCCATTGTTTGCTGGCGCCAGCGGCTATTTATTAATTTTCCAACATTTGATATCAGTTGTTGCGAAGAGAGAGAGAAAAATTATAGATGCACTCAATAAATAAATAGTTTACTGCTCGTAATTGTAGTGCACTTAATGAAATAATTGTTCGGCCATTTAAACAGTCTCAACTAATTCCCCTGTTGGGCAAGGGAACATGTTCAACCTCTGACTTTATAATTACTCTGGAATGACGATTAGATGATGACCAATCGATCTGATCTGAGAGTAGCACAGAGTTCATTATTTACACACAGCAAGTTTAATTTGTTGGCTCGTCAAAATATTAGAATTACAGTTAACAAACTGAGACTGATTTCCTTTTTTTTCTTACTATAATTACTATTTTCATTCTTGAGTTATCAGTTTTCCCTCTTTATCACTATCTACATAATACTGTTATTAACATTTTCTAACTTTCAGTTTTATAAATCTGCTTTATAAGTTATGTTTACTAGTTTTTGTTGGTTCAGTTACTCAGGTATCTATTAATTGATCTATTGATGTCTTGTTTGGGCTCGACTATCGACCTGGTCAGTTGGGTGAATCCCCTGAATTCTTTTCCTCATACTGTATACTGTATACGTCTTCCCCTTGATGGTTTTTAGTCGAGATTTTCAACAACTTATAAATATTGATATATTCAGATAATTATATATATTGTTAATGAGAATAATTAAAGCACATACTAAACTTATCACACACATCACACATCATTATCTAGTGATTTATCGACCGTGTAAAAAGAATATTCTTTTGAGCGGCTCATTTGTAATAAATTAAAATACTTTAGTTGTTTTATTAATTTATTATTAATAATAATAATTTTTTTAACATTTTATAATTAATAATTATTTAAGTAAAATTAAATTAAGTATTAATTTAGAGATGAAACTATAGTTTCGGTTTTATTATTGCTTGGCTCTTTTTATATAAATGAAATACTTTTTTCAAACATTCAAATCTCTGTCTTTTCGACACAAGTTTTAAATCATTTTCGAAATTAAATTACATTATATAAGAGCCAATTGACAAATCTATTAGCACACTTCGAACGTGAAATAAGAATTAAGTATGCATTATTTAGTCGGCGAAAACTCTTTGAATGCTAAATGGTCATAGAAATGGCCAAAATTCATGTCTCGTCGAATTGCCGGGCAAAAGCAAATATGTTGTACAACACAGTCAACAACGACAAGCGCCAAGTTAGCGACAAAAATCAAAGACTGCTGTTGCTGTGGACTGTTGACTGTTGTTGCAGGCTCAGCTGGTTGCACTTATATGGCAAAATTAGTGGGATGCTTGAATTGCGTTACGTTGCCACAGCCACAGAGGGATGGGAGATGGCAGATGCAGGTGTTGGGGGTGGGCAGACGCCAAGGTGTCGTCGTCATTAGCGCAATGTTTTTGGCGGCAACGATTGCATTTAACTGCCAAAGATGCAAGCAAACATTTTATTGAGATACAAAACTCAAATGCTCAAACGATAGGGCTGATGAAATGTTATGCACTCACCTCCAACCAGAGAGGGACAGAGAGGGGCAGGGTGAGGAGGAGCTGAAGGCACGCCAGTAAACGCACAATTATAATAAAAAGTAATCAGTTAGCCAACAGCTACATTTGGTCATAACCAGCGGGCCGACCAGGCCAAGAACCGTTTGACTCGGCACAAAAGACAGTTTTGATTCCCGCCTTGCTGGATTAACGCCGTTTTTAGACTCGATCGGGCTCGAACGGGCGGCGACATTTTCTCTCAAGTTCTGCGACGACAATTGGCGAGTAATTGCAGCTGCATAATAATTTTAACACACACACACACGCATACACTCACACACACACACACAACTCGTCAAGTCTGCTCGCTACGTCAATTCAAGTTTTTTGCTTGAGTCTTTCGTTTTTTTTTCTTTCATCTTTTTTCTTTAGCTCCTTGAAGGCGTCGCACGTTAATCCATTTAATCCGTTTTTGGCATCAGTTAGACGAGTGAAAAAATCGTATATATCATAATTGGTTGCTTCGGCCAATAAAGACAAAAGTCTGTGAGATTTTTCAGATTGAAAATAAAAACGTAATTAAAACATTAAACAATAAATTAACAAAACACACAAAATGCAAACGAAACTTGCGATTGCAATTAAAACCAAATAATTGATAATGCAATGATACAGAAATAATAAATACCATTACAAGGTGAAATCGGACTTCAACTTTATAAGGCATGTGTGAAAAGCAGCTATGTCAAAGCTAGCATTGCATATTATCGAGAGTCTATCGTAGTCTTCATTTCTGAGATTTATATATATTTTTCTGTATAACAAAAGCTGTGATTTCGTGAGTGATAACAAAGTACTCAACTCAATGTGTATATTTTGTATAAAATACTATTTTATATTTATATAAAACCCTCTAAAGTGTTTTCAGCACATTTTCCATTCCATAATTTCATATACTAAAATTGAGCTTTATGCAAATAGTAATTTATTCTGTCAGCTATAAATGCAAAGTGAACACTTAATCAAAATAATTGTCATGGCCAAAAGCCACTGCACATCAATATTCAAAGCTGGCCGCCAGCTCAAATTGGTAACAATCTGTCAGATGCTGTTCATAAACGTTGCAATAAAAAAAGAGAGGCAATAAAAAACAAACCTGAACAAAAAAAAAAAAAAAATGAGCAAACAAAGCCAAGCTAAATACTAACGACAATTTATGTTATAACAACTAGAAAAAAAGTCGAAAATTGCTTTATGAACACGTTTCAAATGCGATTTGCAGTCGGTCAGTCTGTCCGTCCGTCCGTCTGTCCGACTATCCGTCCGTCTGTCCATCCGTCTGGCTTGTACGATGTCATGTAGAGGCGATGCGATAGCATACGATACCATAAGATAGATACGATCAGATGTGATGCGATGCGATTCAACGGCAACTGCAACTCGCCACTCGCCACTCGCAACTTGCGACTTGCAACTCTCCCAAAACGCCAGAGCAATGAAATCGATCATTTTCCCACGATCAGTGTTTGTTGGCTGTCACCAGTCGGATACCCCCCAATCCCCAGCCACACGACTGGCCCCCAAGTGGAAGTGAGAGGAGAAGGAGAAGCAGGAGGAGGAGGAGGAGGAGGTGGAGCAGAAGGCATTGCTCAGTTTGTATGTGCTGCTATGTAAATGCTATAAAAGGATTTTGATTACCAGCCCCAGACGAAGACAGACAGACAAAGAGAGACAGAGGCGGAGAGTCGGTTGTCTGGCGACGAGGTGTTTGAATTCTATTGGGGGCAACACTGTAATAATGCGCGCAACAAACAGTAGCATCCACATCCACCCAAAGAAGACCTTTCACAATCGATCGCCGCATGACTCGGCCATTTCCATTGTCTGATCTCAGCTCTTTCAGCGATCTCAGCGATCAATATCGCGCTAGCTGTGAAATTAAACGTATTTAAATGTTTCGTTGTTGAAGTTTCCTCTTTTTTTTTTTCTTCGAGTCTGCTGTTAATTGTTAATTGCGCCTAAGCCATGAGCAAACACTTTTCATACGTTAGTTAGGCTTAGGCAGTACATATGGTACCATTGTACTTGGAGTCAGAGTCGGAGTCGGAGTCGGAGTCGCAACACGTCGGCTTTATTCTAATTAGCGTCGTGCTTGGGGCACGAACCTCTGGTCTTACGCAGCCGACAACAACATGACGTGGCATTCATTGTTTCGGCGCTGTCTTTGGGCAATCGCCATACCACGTAAATAACATTCACTTGCAATGGGGTAGCATGTTTAAACAGTTGAAATTGTAAAGCTGGACATGCATTTGTTGAGGAGACTGGGAAGCTTTGTAATCTAATTTTGATATGTAAGATTGATAATTGTTGCTGTTGGAAGTTGACTGGAAATTGATATCGGGTTGAGGTGAACCTTAGTGGAACCCTAAATAGATACTCCTCCACACTTTAAATTTCATATATAAATTCTCATAAGTCAGATGCATATCAAGTTTATTTCGTTTTATTGATAACTGTGCACCTCTCGCGAATATCGATAAAAGTCGATTTGCGATAGCAATCAAAGAATCAACTGTAAAGCTATAGACATATAATATAGCCAAATATAATATTGGTCAACCGTACACAGCTCATTGAAATCAATAAATATTTTTATGTAGAACAAGCTAATAACAAAAATGGTTTAAAAGCTGAACATCTGATATCTCCTCGTCGAGTTCTATTGTCTAAAGCATTCTAGTTTTTCAATATACTTCATAAAAAACAAAAACACGAGGTATTTTGGAGTTCATCACTCTACCTAAGCCACAAGCTTCTCAACTGATCTTGGCTGCTGTTGGCTTATCGTTGTTGTTGTTGTTGTTGTTGTTGCTGTTTGTTGTTGTTTGTTGTTGTTTGTTGCTGTTGTTGGGGCTGTCAAGCGGCTTAATTGAGCATGCAGCTCAGTTCTTTGACATGTTTTCTATTTGTCTAATTTGTCAAGTCGCCTTCAGTTCAGTTCGGTTTAGTTCAGTTCGGTTCGGTTCGGTTCAGCTCAGTTGTCTTCAGCTGTCTTCGATTCGGACAAACGGAAATGATATGCCAAAAATCAAACACAGGCTCAACGATTTCTATTCATACTCGCTGAGCTTTCAAATCAGCTGGGCCTGTTTGTTTTTTATGGACCGAAGCGTGGCCAAGTTTATTTCGAGCCCATACAAATTTGTGGCCGAAGGCGTTAACAAAATATTTAAATTGTTCTCTTAAGCGCGTGTTCAAACAATGCGCACTTATTAGCCTCAATTGGGATTGGGATTGGGATTGGGCTTGGGCTTGGATGCGGATTGTGCTTTTGTTGTTTTCTTTCGTGGCAAAGCATAGCTGAAAAGTGCTTTCAATTTAAATCTGTATTGACATTTCTGGCTCGAAATTCATGCTTAAATTAGACCTCTAAGAAAGGTGGAAACTTACCAGAGCCATTACTTTATCTAAACTGATCCGATTTTAAGAAAATCATTGCTTTTTCTCGAAAATATTAGATGAGAAAGTAATATAGTTTGATAGGTATATCTGAGCAACTTAAATATTTGAGCTATGAATCCAGTCTGTCTAAGATTGTGTGAATTAGATCTTATTTTACATCCCATGCCAATACATCCTTAGTATTGCTTTTACATCCTTTTATCGATTCTGTAGTCACGCCACTTATCACAATTTCCCAGTTTGTGTTAAACAATTCTAAAAATATGGAAAATTAATATATGTTTTATTATTTGAAGCCAGACACGACACCAGACAAACAACTTGAAGCTCTTCAGTTCCACTAATGCTAAAATCGCCAGCAAGATTTACCATATCCAATCCAATGACCTTATTTACTTCCTTCTGCATTGAATAAAAGATATAAATATGTTTATTAAAATGTATAGACAAGGAATTACCAATTAAACAAACTTATTCTGAACGATCTTTCATGAACTCCTTGGTCAGAGATTGTCAACAATTCCTTTAAGTGATGATACTTATGGTATTTTAAAACATTTGGTATTTTTGTACATTTCAAATATATTCCATTTATATATTGTTCAATATTTTCTCTGCTTCCTTCGCAGTACTTTTCACTGCAAGCGTTCCAAACACACTGAAACATGTGTATAAAAAATGCACCCCTCCAACAACCCTTCTGTAAAAAACACAAACTTTTACTTTTCAACCCTTTTCCAGTCAATACACAATTTTGCATAAGAATTCCAGGCAAGTATTTGGATGCTGTTCTTTTTAGAACACTTGCAACCCCAGCTTCCTCTTTATAGCGAGCTGCACGCCAACTCTGATCGCCAGATGGCGCCTTTGTGCAGTTTGTCATTCACAGCGAGGGTCTGTTCGAAGAAAGCAAGAAAGGAGAAGCATTTTCTAAGATTTTGCTTGTGAATAATTTATATTTAATTAATATCCCGCTAGGCACAGCTGGCGCATTGCGTTTAATCAAATACTTTAAATAATTCCGTAATCTAAATGCAGTCATCGTCAGCAAACAGTAAGCAGCAAGCAGCAAGCAGCAAGAGGCAAGAGGCAGCAGAACAGCAATGGTGGCAAGTTGAAGTTGCAAACAGGATGCGAAGCGAAAGAAAATTCTAAATACCAGCAAGAGCCACGGCACAAATCACAAATTGTCACGTTAATAGTTGCAGCGACTGCTTGCCACATCATTAACATCATTATCATTAGGCTGATCATCATTAAGAGTTGATGCTGCTTGCTGCCTGCCCAGTTGCGCATCCGTCTAAATGTAATGTAAATTTTTTTGTGCGCGCCATTGCATATGTCAAGACAAGCGACAACAAAACGCAGCCGAGTTGCACGTTGCGCGTTGCGCGTTGTCAGTTGGCATTGGCAGCTAAAGCTGTAGCTGTAGCTGTAGCTGTAGCCACAGCTAGAGCTGTCTTCAAACTCATTCCCCACGTTTCGCTTGATAATTTATGAGACGCCTTATTAACATCAGTCAGTCTTCAAGTCTGCCAGTCTTCAAGTCTTTCAACTGGCTTTCTTGGAAAGGCTCTGGCGGATGCATCTCCGCTTCTTCTTCTTCTTCTACATCTACATCTACTTCTACTTTTTTTTTGTTGCACACGCATTTCCAACTCATTTTCATGTAATTTCTGCGTCTTTAATTTGTAAATTATTTTAATGCTCATCATAATTTATTGTTGTCTTGCTTTACGATACAAATGCCAAATACTCTTAAGATGAGATTTCTCTGCCTCTCTCTCTCTCTCCCTCTCTCTCTCTCTCTCTCTCTTTCTCTCTCTGTCTCTCCCTGTGCCTCTCTCAGTATCTTGTAAGTTTTGGCCTTCAGTTTTTGCTCTCGTCATTCTATGCAAATTTGTCAGGCCTCTGTGGCAACTGCCACATTTGGTTGCACGTTGTCCGCACTGGGGATTTGCATAAGTATGTTGCCAGTTTGAATTAAATGCCAACTTGGCCAGTTGTTAACGCATTCCAAATGTTAATTCTCAAGTGCATTTGACTTTAATTCAATGCAAGACGTTTCACAACTGAATATAGCCAAATAGCCGACTAACTTATACACTACTTTAAATCAAAAAAAAATATTATAGTTATAGAAAATATATTGTGAATTCTAAAGTAATCGTCAATTTTATATTTTTAATAATTTTTATGTTTTCCACTTAAAGATCAACTCAAAAATAAAACACACAAATATGTTAATATTTTATTTTCCACTTTAAGATTAACTGCACACCTTAACTCAACGTCAAACGCAATCGAATAGCAGAGATGCCCAAATGTTTTATGTTATGGAAAATAACATTCACAATTCAGATTTAAGCTTAACAAGCGTGTATAATGCATAACAATCCCAAACAATCAGTTCAATGACAAAGCCGTGCAAATTGTGTTGATTTCTATACGTCTACATATTTGTATATATATATATATATATATATATATGTATATATATATGTGTGTATTTATATGTGATTCGATTTGTCAAGCATGCACTGCGAATGGAAATTGTTTGCATAAATTGAGAGCCATAAATGTGCATTAAGAATTAACAAATACTGATTATTGTTAAGGAGAGCGACTTTGAACATTAATTATAATTGGAGCCTTGACGTGGGCTTAAAAGGATTTTTGAGCGTGTCGACAAGACAAGGACAATTAGTGCGATGAGTTTTCATAATTCCGCAAAAACCAAATCCAAAATTAGCCCACACTTTATATATACATATAAATAAATTAGCAGTCTTGAGGCATGCTGCGGCTTCGCCACTGAAATTACTGTATTTAAAAATCCTTAATAAGCGCAAAAATATGGCACAAGAGCACCTCGAGGCCCACTTTGAGATGCACTCTCAAATGGGGGCGTGGTCCACGCGGGGCGGACATGGCACAGCTTGAAAAGTGCCGCCATCAACAGCGCCGTCTGTCAAAACCAGCGTCTTGCCCCTTTTGCAACAAACAGTAGCTGCTGCTGCTGCTTGCAACTCTCTGACGTCTGCCGCATATTTAAATGATGAGCGAGCAACTTAGCCTTTTATTCACTTGGCTATTGACTTAGCCGCTTTTATTGACGTGACCGCAAAAAAACAAAACACAATAAAGGAAAAATAAATTAATGCCTGACTTAAAGGTATTGGCATTATTCGCATTAAAAACAGCGAATGGTAATTGCCAACTAGCTGCAATGTATTTATTTCTTTAGTTTTTGCTTTTTGCATGATTCACTGAGTTATTTTAATCGCGCAAATTAAGCTTAAAAGGCATTTTAGAATATGCTAAATTATTCACTTTTTTGCCTCAAGTCAAGCTGTGTGGCAAACTGATATAAATCTTAATCAGCATAATAAATTGTTAGCAGTTGACATTCTAAAAATATAAAGCCGTAAGAAGAAAACCTAGTCTTTAAATATAGGTATCATAAACACTAAGCGAAATTCAATTAAAATATTGAAAATACAGTTTTTTAAATATTTTGTCTCAGTTTAGTTAGCTAAATGAAATATTTGAATAAAAATAATATCTGTAAAAATAATAAACTTTAACAGACAACTTTTTATGCCAATTTTCTTCCTTTCCCCAAAGTGAGCTTAATTAAAATTAAATGATTCTAAAGCAATTTAAGCAGAAGACTATATTGGGGACCATTAATTACAAACTTGCTGCTCAATTCTCAGAAACTTTTGTCAAAAACCTTATTTATTCCACATATATCTGGAGGTCTTAAATCTGTTGAACGTGCTTGACACTCTTAGAGTAGAAGACACTTTTCCCGAAGCAATTTTCCATGAAAATTAGTTTAACTTGCCTTGTTTTGACAAGGTGAAGGCAATAGCAAGTTTTTATAATTATCTAAATACGATTTCGTAACTTTCTCTGACTAATGAAGTGAATTCAAGTTGAAATCGTACACTAAAGAAATATAATAAATAATATATATAATTAAATAATGCATTTTAAATTTCTGCTTATATTATTAGGATTTTCCCAGTCACTCCAACAACACAAACTCTGACCGAAATATCTTCAAATAAATCAAGCAAACTAAATACATGAATTAAGCAAGTATTTGTGACACCTCCAAAAACTGAACTTTGAAATGTGTGTTTTTGTTTTTAATAAGCTGTGTATGTGTAATAAATAAATACACTGTGCGATTAGTGGAAAATGTGAGTAAGTAACCTCGTGATTTCTATATAATTATGCAGATTTCGATTGGCAATTATTGTTACGTTAATAAGCAAAGCACAAAAAAAAAAAAAAACAAACAAAATCAATAGCAGCAACTGAAGCTGGCAAATTATTCAAACGAAAATAAATTGTTACAGCTGCACTCGAAATGACACAGAAGCTGGTGACACTCGATTGTTGTTGTTGTTGTTGTTATTGTTGCAAGTAGCAGGCAGCCTCGGGCAGCAGGCAAACAGGCAGCTGTCAGTCACTCAGTCAGTCAGTCACTCAGTCTCCGTCTCAGTCTCCGTTTGATGTTTTTGACCAAATCGTGTAAAAACCGTTGAAACAGCAACTGCAACAACAAAAAACAGCCTCGCCAAAAACTTTAGCAGCTGCTGTTGAAAAGCGATGCAACTATATACAACAACTTGCCCCACCGTTGCAAGCTGTTTTGTGGCATTTACGCTTTTTTTTTTGTCACCAACATCGCAGCCGAAGGCAGATTTGTTGACGTTCAGTTTAATTGTGGGCAATGCTGAGTTTTAGCTGGCTGCCTCGCTGACAACAAATGTAAATTATACAAATATTCCTGAGGCTTGGCAATGCCAGTCGACGAAGTTTTAATGAGGCAGCAACGGCGACAGAAGCATTTGCATTTTGATTGACAGCCGCGGAGATTGCTGGCAATTGGACAAGCAACATGCATATTTGGCAAATGCGTTAATGATTGAATACAAACATAAAACTGATGAATTTCCATTTTTAATTTATGGCTGGCTGGCAATGTTTAAAAGCAGCTTTTCACTTGGCGAATGAAAACTTGATTTTTCTTCTCTTTGCTGGATGTGAATTTATTTTACTAACAGCAAAATCAGCTCGTAGAAATCAGTAAATATATATTTGAAATTCGTATCTGGCAACGCTGACAGCCTTCTGGCAACACTGTGTGCTAAACTGTGGATTTCCTTTTTTTGAGCCTGGCAAGGCTCTTATAGAACAGTAAAGGGGTAAAAAGATTCTCTAGTGGAAAGGCAAGGGAATTTTCAAAGGGGTAGCTGCTTTTTTAACACACTTTTATACTAGATTTGTTTTGTTTTTTTGAAAGGGTTGTTCAGCGATTGCTGTCCATAAAGCATCCCTAAAAAAACACGGCATTCACCTTCCAGTTTTGTCAGTCGTGGCACATTTTGTGCGCATATTCAAATTTCGGGGTTTTAAATTGGAAACCATTCCAAGCGACGCGTTGCACAGACTATAAAAGCGGACGAGAAGTGTGCCACTTGCCACAAACGGTTGACGACAGCCTTCAAATACGGTTGCTGCTTACGCAAATTTCTGCAGATACGCAAAGGGATTTTACTGGATTTATGTGGATTACTCTGACTTGGATTATAATTGCAGCAATGCAGCTAAAATTTTGGATAACACTTTTTTCAAATATTAATTATTTAAGTGCCTCGATTTTAAAAGTAGAAATAATCGATAGTTCGATAAAGTTAAAGAGTGTTGAACTTTTATGTGATGCTTGTAAATACCCATTTAAAATGGTAAACTGAATAACAGGCAGCTAAACTCATAAAGTATATATGTATTTTGGATCTGAATCAACAGCCGAGTCCGTCCGTGTAAGCAGCTCGATCACAAAAGGCTACCAAAAATAGAAACCTGGAAAATTTGGAATATAAATTATCGTATACCACACGCAAATCAAATTGAATTCATTGAGTTTTTTAAGTTTTATTAATCTAGTCTATCGATGCTTATCTATGCTTATTGTTTGTGGTAATTTGTGCTGCAGCAAATTTAATAACCTGCAGCAGCAGAGACTCGTAAAATGCAAAAGTATTTCGTTTTCTTGTTTCTGCCTCGTTGGCGGCTTTAAGCAAATACAAAGAAATATATGTATATATATATATATCGAAGGAGTATATCATTTCATGAACATATAGACGCAGAGATTTGCGTGTCAATTATGCCGCACAGCGAGGTAAGTTGCCATTCTGCAACTGCAAGTGGAACTGCAACTGCAACTGAAACTGTTTATGCATTTTGTGCAGGCGAGTGCAACAAATTAAATTGTACTTTTAGACATGCATTGGCAGTAAAACACACACAAAACAGAAATAAACCAAAAACAACACCAATTTAGAGACTAAGCAAAGTGGCCATAAAAATGCACAACACCGAAAATTTCTGTACGCCAACAAACAAGGCTTAAAGCCAAGCAAATCAGCAAATCAGCAAATCAGCAAAACAGCAAATCAGAAACAGTAGCGCAATGATATCATTTGCCAGCCTTTTGCAGTTTGCTGGATGCTTCAGCTGCGTGTTGCTAATTAAACTCATTAATTTACCTGCTTGTCGTTAGCCCAGGCTTACTAACAACAACAACAGCAACAACAACAACTAGCAACAGCAACAACCACAAATCACAGCCAAAGAGTTCTTTGAGCAACAAGGAAACCCAGCAGTTAACTGCCATATAAATTTTAAAAAATATGTTTATATATACACTAAAAAAAAAAGAGGAGTCAGCTAGCGAAGAATTAATACACTTTCACACTTGAGTCCAACTACTCAGATTTAACTTTTATAATGATTTTAACAAGATATAACAACTATTCCCGAAGATTAAAAGTTAACTATAAATTCAAAACACCAACCGATTGTGCCAATGAGAGACTATTGATATAGTGGACCATTTATCCATTTGTCCTATAAAAACTCTCTAATTGCGCCCAAATAATATTGGCATAATAATATGTATACTTAATGAATGATATTTCCTATTGAAGCTATGAGTTATAGTTGTCTGATTTATAGTAAGTGAACAAAAAAGTTGTAAATTGATAGATGACAAACTCTATTCCTATAACAACTAAATAGTGGCCCAGTTCTGACAAATATAAGCATTTAGATAACTTTAAAATCAACAGAATTTTAAATTATAATATCCTAAATTTAATAAGAAAAATTCTTCATAATGAATGTCAGATTTTGATTAATTGCTTAGGGTAAAAAGACTCAAAAACTTAAATAGAGTCTCTCAAGAGGTCGACGCAACTATTGATGCTGACCAAATATATATATATACATATATAAATATATAGATGTCTATATATAGATATATAGATGTCTATATATGTAGACATCTCCTTCAATAATATAATTATAACCTCTTCAAGAGTATAAAAACCAAAAACTGTAATAAAACAAATCCCAAGTCAAAAACTTTGATACGCAAACTGCACCCGAGCTGCTGCTGCTGCTGCTGCTGCTGCTGCATTATTTAACTTACTATTCAGTTTATATCCATATATATAATTATACATATATATTTATATATAACTTACGACTATCTTTGCCTCTTGTGTATATCTTTTCTATTTTTTCAACTTTTACAAACAATTTGCTGCTTTTCAACATAACTCAAAATGTTCAGTTTCTTTTTTATTGCATTGCGAAAACACAAAATAGTTATAATTATAAGCAACTAATGCTCCAATTAAGTATGCTAAACTAACAGATACCCCTTAGCCAGCTTTTTTAAACAAGAAATATTTCCCTCTTATCAGCAGAACGCATAAAATATTATCTTGTTATCTAATTAAAATTTATCATCACTTGTTTGAAATTAACACGCATGTTATACACCCACTTTGAGGAGTATAATGAGCACAGGGTATATATAATATTTAACTCTACATAACACCTGAACATATATCACATCATATGAGGCTCATTTGGGAGTCTTTTGTCTGATGTTTTCGCTAACGCGTTCGTTTCTTAAGTCTTTTATTTTGGCCACATGCATCAGTTGGTGCAACAAACAACAATTTCAGTTGATTTATTTGCAGAAATCATATAATTTGGCCATTTATAATACGCTCGCAAACCACTTAAAAATGCACAACAGCAACAAAAGTGTTGCAAATTGCAATTATAATATTAAAATCTGCAACAATTGCAGCTGATTATGCAAATAAATATGTATGAGAGTTGTGGAACGAATACTATGGACATGCCCAGTGCGCTAAATTAAAAAATAATTTAGAATGCTCTAGTCGGGAGAGCTCGACTGGCAGATACCCTATGAGCTCAGTGCAATAATTATTTATTGATAATTATTGATGAATATGAAAATACGCTTTGAGTTTCTCATACAAACTGAATACAATTGTTATAGTTGATCAATAATATGTCTGCTTATGTTATATATCAATTGAAAGGCTATATCTTGACAGCTCTGTCTTTTATTGGTATCGAAAATCGATTTATATTAATGTTGGCGAAACGGTGGCAGTTATCGATTAAATAAAATAAATTTGTTATATTGAAACTTTTATTCCAAATTTATTTTAGACTCTGACAATGCAAAATTGGCTCTGCCTTCGATAATGATCAGGAAAATATATATTTTTTATGGGCCTACGGCCTTTGCACAGTTTCTTTCAAAAAATGTAAGAAAATCTCATTAAAAACGGTAACGCAATATTGAGGCAGAGTAAAGTTTTTCCACCAAAAAAAGGGAAGGAAAACCCACCCAAGCAAATTGTGAGCAGCACTAATGAGTTTTGAGCATGCTTGCGATATTCTAGGAATGATCATGATATATAGTCGAGTTTGTTTGAGTCAAGCTGCTAAGTTGCGGCACAAAACTGTAAGAATAATTTGCACAAATGAAAAACCAATGGGAAAATGTGCACGAAACATGCCATTGGACCGCCCAAGATAGGGATCATAGTTATATGCTTAGTCTATATATATTTATATATATACACAACTGTAGATAAAGACATAATATTATGCAAATTGCAATGGGGATGGAAATTGACAGACGCCAAATTGAGTGGATTGTTTGTTAGAAGGTCACAGTTTATAATAACATTGGTGCAAGAAATCCAGACACACGCGATCTGTTTATGCATGCATCAAGTTTACACTTCAGAGGCTAGGCCACGCCCACTCTGCCCGCCCCACTGGCTTGGGCCAACTGCTTTGAATACAATTCAGTGGGCTGCAAACGAGGCCTAAACATGCCTCGCATTCGTTCACTCATCTCACACAAAACAGCTGTTAATCCGAAGAGTTTTAAGCTTTTAAGCCAAACTCAATTTGTTTTTTAATCAAATGCAGAAAAAGAAGAAAACGAAGAAGAAGACGAAGACGACGACGAAATGCAATTTGCTATTTTTTGCTATTAAGCTGAAGCAAACATATGATTAAATCGTTAAATTAAATAGACTTACTTAAAGTGCTTTGCAACTCATACTTGCCTCCCCGACTGCTCCTCTCCTCTGCCCACAAGCTGTGCTTCCGCTTCGCCTGGTTTGGCACTCGTCTCGGATTTATTTGCAAGTGGGCGTGGCACAGCTCTCTTAATAATATACACGCGGTGCAATCAAAAACTCATAAGCTTCTTAATATATCTTGCATTTAAAGTTATATTAACAGCTATTTCAGTTAATGATTATACAACACACAATTCATTGTTGGGGTATATTTATTGTAATCTGAATTAGACGCCTAGAAAATCTGTTTTTAAATTGCCAAATTAAGAAAATCCCTGGAATTTCATATAATATGTTCATGATCTGCATCAAATTCCATTTTAGAACTACTCCAAGCGGTTGAAATCTGAATGAAGAAGAAAATGAGAGAAACACTTTTGCCTGACCCCATAAAGAATATATATTCTCGATAAGGATCGACAGTTAGTTTATGAACAACTCGATCACAGAAGTGACAAAACTTCATGTTTATCATGTTTATTTCATGGTATCGATAACAGTCTCGTTTCGAGAATATCGATATAAATCAATCTATCAAATAACTATAAAAAACTCAATTTTAAAGATGTATCTTTCTAATAGAGAATTTATATGCATTGGCACAATATTTGGTTAGAATTACATCAAGATCGATTGAGAAACACCGCAGAAAATAGACAAAGGTAAAGATTTGGTATCTTCTCGTCGAGCTCTCTCGACTGTAGCATTCTTGTTATAAACAGACTCTTGTCAAAAGATTATAAAGTAATCTGCACTTCCATAGTCTTTGGCTTTACACAACGCACATTTCTTAAAATATGCCCCCTTTATTTACTACATATAAACCCGATAAATCTCGTCTGACAAGCTGGCATTGGCATGAGTGAATCCTCTTTCATCCTCTTATCGCACTCGAATACAATTAAATGATAAGCCAGACTCTGGCTTAGACCTGAGAGAGAGAAAGAGTGAGAAATTTGCATATTTATTGCATTATTGTTCGTGTGGCGCGTCTCATGCAAATTTACTAAAGTGTGAAATATTGCAAATGCATTCAGTAGTCGGCAGGTGGTGCAAGTGTTGCAAGTGTTGCAAGTGTGGCAAGTAATTCAGTTGGCGCTGCATGTGGTCAGCGGCGGCTCCCTGTCTATGCAGTATGCAGACCAATTAACACTCCATCTCCCACAAAAGCGCACTTTTCTCTGCTCCTCTCCTGCTCCACTTGAGACAATTAGCTATGCATAAATATTCGAGTTTCTCGTTTTGCATGGGACACGCCATGGCCTCAACTTACTGCGAGCAATAATAACTATTTATTTAACAAATAAATGGAATAAAGGGTATATTGAAATTGTGCAAAAGTATGCAACAGGCAGAAGGAAGCATCCCAAAGTACCTATTATTGATCAGTTGCAATAGAGAAAGTTGACCATCTGACTTGCTGTTTGAACAAGCAATTATTGGAGACTCTAAGAGTTCAAGATTTCAAGTTTGTAATATAAGTTTTTGTATAGCATACGCAAATAAAATTTATTTTATTTTATATATTTATTTAGATTTGCACAAATTCAGCATATAGATCGGCGAAGGCTTGATCCGAGTCTGCAGTCCTCTTTTTAAAAAACACAGCTTATACAAATTAACGAAGTAATAAATCCACTTGGAATCCCGCAGAAATTGTAAACTACAACTTATTACGTAATACGTTTAACATTTGATATCACAGTAACGAGAAATTGCATCTGGCAATCAAATAATGAGTGGTAATCCAAACAAGAGCCAAGTTCTTTGAGTTGCTTGTGCATTATTGCTTGAAGTTGATTAATTCCAGGGTTAGCCACACAGTTTTGTTATATCAGGCACATCATTTAGGGTATTAAACAAAATTATGATTGCGCTGCACAAGTCAATGCTCCAAAAATCAAAATCGAATAAGAAACACAGATTTTCTTAAATAAAATGTATTTAAAAATTGGTCGAAAGAAACTTGTTTTTTGGTTTTTGCAACAAAAACAGCAAATGAAAGTAGGACAAATTATTGGTCTTAAGTTGAAATATGCTTGTTGAGAGTATTTTTCTCGTAATATGTTTAATGCTAGAAAGTATTAAATGTAGAAAAGCCATCACTTATTTTACACAACTTTTGTCTTTATTTTTCTTTCATGTTTTATTTACAATTTTCAATTCGATATGCAACTTCAATTTGTACTGAGTATGAATGAAGGGTTTCCCAGAGCGTTATTCTTACTACTGAAGAAGAAGCTTGTTTTGAAAGCATTACAGGATTTTGAGATCGGAGTTGGAGACTGTATTCAACAACTGAAAGTTATTCATATTCAGATAATCTTCTTCATTGTTCTGTTTTTGTTTATTTTGTGTGGTAAGCAAAAGTGAAGTAAAAAAGATATGTTTATACAACATTGTATAATCCGTTATCCCCAAAAATACTGTTGCACATTGTGTTGTTGTGCTGAAATTAGTGAGGCTTAAGGACAGGCAGGACAACAAGGACATCGGTCGACAGCTTGAGTGAAATATCCACAACTCTTCGCTTTCACATTCGCTTTCGATTCGATTCGATTCGATTTGCTCGCCTCACGTTGACAATGGGCAGCAGACAGACGGATGGACAGATGGACAGATGGACAGACAGACCAATAGACCAACAGACAGATAAACAGACAGACAGACAGACAATGCGCATTAGCATTAGACATATGTCCGTCTGTTCTTCTGTCCGTCAGAGTGTCCAAGGCGATTTCTATTACAATCCCCACACATCCACCACACCCCTCTCCACCCCCGCCCCCGCTGCCGTAAATAATAAAAGAAATCGTCTTAGGCACGCATTTCAGAGGCTGATGTCCTGATGGACAACGCACACAACAACAACAAGGACAACAAGGACAAGAGGACATCACTTTGAATATAAAGCAAGCGAATAAAACACAACCAACACACACACAACCAACACACACCCATTCAAAGAGACGACGTGTGGCATAAAAAACACTTCCAAGGGGGCGAGGGGGGGGTGATAGAGAGAGATGGAGAGAGCAAATAAAAAAGAATTTCTTATTACAGTTATTTTGCTTATCTGCAGCAAAACATTCGTTCACACTTCACACACACACACACACACACCCAGTGTTACTTATGGGTGGATTGGCTGAGCAGCCAAAACACCCCAAACACACACACACACACACGCAGACACACACACAGAAGACACAAATCCGCTTTTATATTTTCAACTGTCAATCGTCGTCGCAATTTCTTTCCTTCCCCTCAGCATCCCTCCTCCCAACCCTCCCACAACTGCTTGCCTTTTGTAGGTGTTGGAGTTATAATCAAAGACTGCTCTGTCCACCAACCACCCACATTTCCCTTACTCCTCCTAACTACCCCACTCTTAAGCTTCACTCCTACTATTTTATTTTATTTTATTTTATTTTATTTTTCTAAAGTGAAAATTCCTTTGGCAGCAGCAACAAAAAATGCTTCTTAATGCCTTTTGCACTTGACTGACAGTCAGCGCAGAACATTCTTGGCCACAGGATTCCACAACTTCTAGCATCCCCTACCCCTACCCCTACGCCTCCCCCTTGTTTAGTTGTCTATTATTTGGCTTGGCTTTTTGAAGTCTACGTTGCCCCAATCAGATCTTTGCAATTTGTTGCATACTTTGCGGCTCTCCACTTACTAAATTAGTTTCTTTTTTTTATTTACTTTGGTATTTTTTGATTTGGACGCATTTCGTTATCAAGATTCAACTGTATTTTGAAGTTTGATCTAGCAAATTAATCCGCCCATCGATGGAGGCTTGTTTTTTAAAATAATATAAAATTAATTTAGTCTGCGGCTTATTTGGATTTCTTGTCAAAATATAAACAAATTTTACTTGGCAATGTAGAAAAACAGTTTAGTTTTTCTTAAAGATATATGCTTTAAATAGATAAAAATATACTAAAATAAATATAAATATTATAATATTATATATTTATATACAATATACAATACAATACAATATCAGCATATTTTATTATTACTATCAACCAAATTAAGCAGAGATTCTTTGAATATCTTTTAGCTTTTTGACAGGTATTCGGGCTCAGAATATTCCCTGGTCGAGCACTCTCGACTCGCGCATTCTTAGTGGATTTTATACAATCTAAAAACATGCTTTAAACATAACTTGACAATGTCATTTTACTGTGGCTTCACAGCATAAATTTAGCTCTGCTTGAACTTCCACTCTATGTGGAATCCTTAGTCATTGGATGAACTTATGCAAATTGTTGGTATATTTGGGTTTTATGACAATGTCTCGCAGCACATAAATCTGGCAATGAGCGTAAATCCCAACCGATCTGAGGCTAGAACAAAAGACTAAGGGTTGTTTCATGCTAATGAGGAGGGGGTTGGGGTGGTTAGCGAGGGGGTGTGTGAACTGTGGCTTTTACCTAGGCGGCAAAGTTTTTTCTCTAGCAACAATGAATCATAAGCAGCACCTCCCTCAATACCGTCAACCCCCCCGCTGTGCTTAACCTGCTGCTGGCATTATTACTGCCAACTTGGCACAAATTTTGTGGCAAGAGCAGGTTTTTGGGGGACTGGTTGGCTTAGTTGCCGCTTTCTGCATGCATAATAACAATAACAATCATAAAAATGGGGAATCTGGGCAATCAGCAACGCCTCCCCCGCCTCCCTCAGCTCTACCCCAACTCCCTGGCCAAATTATGCATACAATCATACCAAAAACAAAAATAATAATTTTGAGAGACTGGCAAAAGTTTTTGGGTTTTTGCGATTTTCGGTTCTCGGTTCTCGGTTCTCGGACTTTACTTTATGGCTAATCAAATGTGTATAATTTTTACTGGCCCAGATTTATGTGCGCTGATTTCAGAGAGAAAGGGAGGGAGATTGAGAGAGGGAGAGGGGGAGAGTTGTGAGTTGTTTGCCACCCTTATGTAAATCGCTGCCACCCTTAATTTAAATGCAAATGAAGCAGGCTGAGCAAGGGGTAAGGCTGAGGAGAAAGCTGCTCCTCTGAGGGTTGTTCAACGTTTCACAGTTTTATGGGCCAACCAACTAAAAAAACGACACAAAACTTTACATTTTCAAATGGCGGCTACAAAAAACAAAATAAACAAAAACATGGCAGAAAAGGAAAATGGAAAATGGAGCCTGCTGTTTTTTTTTTTTTATAGCGTCGTCTCTGTCACACGAAGCTGGGTTTTTATTTTTTATTGGTCGTTGCTTTAAAATGTAGGCGTGTTCACAGGTTGTCTCATAATTGTGATGGCCTACAGCAGGACAAGAGGCGGCGAGTCCCTTTTGGGGCCAGAGCAGAGCAGTGCACAGTTTTGCAGTCGACGAAGGCGAGGCAAATAAAATCGATTTTGTGTCACTGCCACAGCCTCTCGCCTTATATGTATATGCAATAAGTACAAAAGCAACACACACCCACACACAGGAAAATCCTCAGTTTGACTCCATCTCTCCCTCTCTCTCTCTCTCTCTCTCTCTCTCCCACACACACACACACACACACACACACATGTTCAACCCACACTCGGTTGAGGTAAAAGTTTTGCAGCAAAAGCAAAATAAAAGTGTTGCCTGCTGCTGGGCGCTTGTCTTCTCTTCAAGATACTCTTTGCTAAAGGGTATGCCAGCTTTGTCAGCGAATGTGTTACTTCAAGACGAAGAAACTTATAGCTATATAGAGCATATATATTCTTGATTAGCATCGATAGCTCAGTGATATAGTGAGCTCTGTTAGTTTTGAAGCAATCTTGTTATTACTTGGATTATATCCGTATTCTTTTACTGCAGTCAATAGTCAATCATAGGAATCAGTGTGATTGAGCCAGTATATCATATAGTTGCCAAGGGAATAACTGGCTTAAAACCGGCCGTCAAACTGGAGTGGAATCCAAAACATAACTTTTTTAGATAAATAAGTTGCAGGAAACGATATTTTAAGCTTACCGGAATCGAATACCCAAACAAATTGGCTCTAAATCAGAATCTTTAACGGAACCTTTACACTTTGTGAGACCCTTCGTGAAATTAGATATACATGATGAATTCCGTGATATAAATTATAAAGTTGAAGAAATATAAGCAACTTTGAAGACAAAAGATAATTGCTCTCATAGATAATTTTCTCATTAACCAAGATATTTGAAACATGTCCACAAGTTAAAAATGTTGAACTGCTTTCAACAAACATTATAAACACCAGTTCAGTAAATTGTTTAGTGAATTCTTTTTATCATTTCTATATGAAGTAAAAGAAACTATTTTAAATGTTTTTCAATAAGTGTTAAAAAGGGTATTAATGCAACGCGTTGCCAGCCAAATCTGGTCTGTCCTGTGTGCTAGAAACTTTGCATGTGGGGTCCTTTTGTAGTTGGTTGTGGGTGTCCTGCCTGAGGCAGGCAGCAGTGGCAGCAGTGGCAGCAACAGACTGTGCGTGCACGATAAGAAATAAGCAAAGAAGAGCCAAACAAGTCGGATGAGAGAAGAATGTGTGCTAAAAATGGGGAAAAGTGGAAAAGTTCGTTGGGCTCAAGCTGCAGTTGTGTGTATTATGTGTGCATGTGTCTGTGTCTGTGTCTGTGTATGTGTGTGTGTGTGTGGGTTGTCTGCTCTGCTGCAGCAGGATATCCGGTTTCGAACGTAGACAGACTTTGACAGTGTGTGAGCAGTTTGGGGAGACAAAAGAGACAACCAGCAAAGCGGCAATAGCAACTAAGCACATGGAAAAAAGTCGCAGCAAAAATGGGAGCTGGATAAATGCTGCTGCTGCTGCTGCTTCTTCTTCTACTATTTTTTGCTATTTAAATGAAAGATTATTTTGCTTAGACTTGCGACGAACATTAAAATACATTCTAATGCGAGATAGACGAGAAGAATTTATGGCAGAGCTAGCAGATAAGAGGAGATATATCTATAAGAATGTGGCTTGAATTTGATATTTGCTGTGATTACTCAATTCAATAAAAATGTGCTCCACGCCAATTGCTCGGCAATTGAGAAATTCGCGAGTATTGTAAACAAAAACATTAGAGAAACGCATTAAAAATAATTTATGTTGCATGCTTTTAGGCCAGGCCGAGAAGTCAAATAGAAAAAATCGCCAAAAAGAGACAAAATAAGTAGAATCGACTCAATTGAATTTTATGCACGTTGCTTACATAAAAATTACACAGAATTACACCGAAAATGACCAAAAATTACGGACTGATGACATGCTTTTAGTGGCTAATGCTTCAAACGGTAAATTGTGCTGACCACTAGCAAAATTCAGAGAGGAAAAAAAAACAGACACACCAAGCAGGCCATAAAAATCTACAGATGCATAAAAACCTCTTTCAATTAACATAAAATTAGCATTTCAATTCAATTTATTTTTATATATCGCCACCACACACAAGACACAAATGGTGATGGGCTTGGGGAGGGAGAGGAGGAGGGGGAGGGGAGGGGGCACGGGGTTGCCTGCACAAATGGGTTGAAGTTATTTACGCGGCAGCAAAAACAAGCCAAAAGAAAAAAACAGAAAGCAGCAGCCCAAACAGACAAACAAACAGGCTAAAAACATTTACATTTCTGGCCGCTAAAAAAGCAGCCAAAAAGTAAAGGAACGACTAAAATTCATGTGTATGTTCAGCTGTGTGTGTGTGTGTGTGTGTGGGTGCTGGGCAATGTAAGTGGTCATAATAATAAAAATAATGATGCCGGCAATAAAGCTGATTCAAGTCCTCGCACTCAGAAGCTGCGCCTGTCCAAATCCCGCACCCTCTTCCCATTCAGCCACCCCCCGCCCCTCTCCTCTTACTCCCCTTACTCCACCCCGCCCCCAGCCCCTAGGTTCGTCAGCGATTTGCGTAAAAAATGGCAAAGTCCTTGTGCAGATAAAAAGAGCCAGAAAACCAAACAAACAAACGGACGAACGAACGGACTAAAGAAAAGGATCTGAAGCTGGCATTTTCTTGCGAATCAGCGAATTTTTCATGCTGCAGCGATTATTCACCATGGCAATTGGCTCAAGCGCCAGCATACACTGAGCAAAACTGGTGGGTTGTATGTAATAACGGGAACTGATTAGATATAAATTATTATTATGCGAGGAATTGCAAATCAATTGTTATTTATTGTAAAGTGGAAGGTGCTTTTTATATTGTTTTGCCTGGCAAACTGTGCAACTATATCATACAGCAGACATATCCACAATCGATCATTATTAGATATTTATATCAACATTTCTTACATTTTTGAAATGTCCACAGCAAGTCGAGTATGTTGGCTTTAACACTTGAACATTGAACATTCGTAAAGTATGTTGCGCATTCCTGAAATTCACCCCGAGTATTTCATATTTTTTGCGATCGAATTTCGAAACAATCTTGTGAAATGTATAGCAAAGTCAATGTGACAAACAGCGGATATTTCAAGGTATTCAATTATTGTAAAATATAATTCTAATTTCATCTAATTTATTTTAAATTTAGTTTTAAATTAAAAATTAATTCCTTTTCAATTCTCAACGACAGCGACTCTTAATGGAATCGCGAAATGTAAAGAATGTGAATGTTCCGAATGTTGGGCTTCGACTAAAGATTAACTTGCAACTTGTAACCTTAACCAAATGAAAACTCTGCTTGATATTTACAAGCTGTTGTCTTCTCTCAGTGTATAACTCGCGTAGTGTTGCCGCCAGGCATTAGACAGCAATGCTTTCTATGTCCAATTCACCCACTCACACACACACTTACACACATTCACACACACACACACACACACACACACACACGCAGACACGCACTCACACAGCCACTCACAAATATACATGCCGGGCAAGTGTCATAAATTCATAATAACGCAAATAAGCACCGGCAACAACTAGCAACAACAACAACATGAACAAAACTTATCGGTGGCAACGCATCTAAATCGGCTGAAGGCAACGCGTCACCAGAAAACCAAGCAACAACAACATCAATAGCAATAGCAATAGCAATAGCAACAACCAGTCATGGAAAGCGGGAAATCGGGAAAAGCAGCAACAGTGCCCGAACATAAACAAAATGCCAACGGGGCAACGGGGCATGCTGCCAATAGCAACAACAACAACAGCAACACCAGTGGCAGCAACATCGATGGCTTTATGTGGCTGGTATTGGATGAGTATCTGTGTGTGTGTGTATGTCTGTGTGTGTGTGTGTGTGTGTGTGTGTGTGTGTGTGTGTGTGTGTCTGTGTGTGTGTGTGTGTGTGTAGCGGCAAATACGTTTTTTACGACTTTATGCTAAGCACTTTTTATGCATAAAAAAAGAAGAAAAAGGAAAGGAAGCGCGAGGGACGAACAACCACCGCAGGATGCGCGACAGGATGTGAGGCGCACGGAAAACCACCACGCAGGATATGCTTGCCATATATAGTACAGTAAAGCCTCGTCCATAGGTTACTTCTCCTTCTTCTCTTTTGCCCATACACATATAGCCATAACCGTTATTTTGCTCTCTCCGACAGGGTCCTTATTTATGCGTTTTTTAGTATGGAAAGCACACAAACACACACACAAACACACACACAGACACACGCGCCAATATCCTTTCAGCAGTCAGAGTCCTGGCCATCATCATCATCAACATCAACATGAACATCATCATCTTTGGGGGGCCATCGTATGTAAAAAGCAAAGTCGAGCAACGAACGCGTTTTCCTTTTATGCTTTTGGGTAATATATTGAAAATAGCTGTCGAGTGTAATAAAATGCTAGTGTATACGAGTGTGTGTGTGTGTGTGTGTGTGTGTGTGTGCGAGTGTTTATAAGTGTGTGTGTGTTTGTATGCATATCAATAAAAATGCCAAATGTGGAAGAGCAGCAGCAGCAGCAGCAGCAGCAGCAACAAGAGCAACAACAAAACACAATTTGTTTACTGCACCGTGGAAAAATATGTATCAAATTTGTTAAAAAGAATATATATATTAGATCTAAAATATAAATAAAATACTTAAAATCCTTTTAATCAAAACAAGAGACAAATTTCCAGCATAGACTAAAAATAGTTGGAATGAAAAAACGATGTCAAAATAATATAAAAGATAATTGAAATCAACATTCCTCGCAAGAGTATATTTAATTTACACAAATAGTAAGTTCGATTAGGTTGCGAACAGCAACCTTTGCCCCACTGTACTTGAACCAACTGCCGGCCATTGTCATGAGCATCGTTCATGGTCCACTGTCCACTGTCCACTGTCCACTGTCCTTCGTCCTTCGTCCAGAGCAATGTTTTTGAATTGAGCTCAATGAAATTGCATCGATGATTACTTATGTTGATTTTGTGCTTGGCTCTTCAATTTTGTACGACTTTTTGTTTGCAGCAATAATTTTTATGTTCATAAATAACAAATGCGCAGATTAGGTTCAAAAACCAACCAGAAGAAAAGTGCATGGAAATGCGATGCTTTGAATAATTTATGGCCTGAAGCCAATAAGTCCTCAAGACAGAGACAGAGTAACAGAGAGAGAGAGAGAGAGAGGGAGACAGTGAAGAGATAAAGGGAGAGAGAGACTACAAAGAAAGCCAGTTGATGCGTCATGCAACCCAATAAATTTAGTTCTCTTTACTTTCTGCGGTCTTTTGAAAGAAACGTTGAAATCAGCACAATTTCTTGAGAATAAAAAATAAATTTTGTGCACAAATCGGTCAATGAAATTTTTTGTTGCGAAATGAAATAAATCTTCACTTGACAAAAATATTGTAAAATTGGTAATTGGAGTGGAAGCAGATTTGGAACAAGGCAAATGTGATATTAAGTCAAAGTTCAATAAATACACAAAGCAATAAAAGAATGAAGCTCGAATATAAATCCCTAAGATGATAACAAATTAAAGACAAGCACTCAGGTTTGTTGAACAATACTCTAAAATGCATGAATACTAAATAAATCTAAAAGTTCAAATGAATTGTTCCGTACTGTTCCGTAAAGGTAAAGTCTCCGGAAAGGTTACGAATTTGCTTAAAGCTTATTCGTTATTCAGTTCCGTTCTACCACTAAGCAGGCAATAATATCAGCTTTTGCAACTAGTTCTTAAAAATATATTGAAACAGAAAATGCTGAACAAATTACTAAGATATTTTGAAACTTTGTAGAATTTTTGGAAAGGTATTATACAAAGTGATGTACTCCCAATAACAATTTCAATTTAAACAATCTTAAGCTGATTATGTGGCATAAAATATAAATAATCCTGATTGTCCATGCATATACGATAATCTTGGCAGCTCTGTTTCTGTGCCGTGGCAATTTCAAAGCAAAATAACCCCCAAGTTTTAAGGACATTCCTTGAGCTACATAAACCCGACACACACACACACACACACACACAGGCACACACACACAGACACGCATATGTTAGTCACACACAACTTATACAAAATAGATTTAAATTCCATTTGCTTGGCATTAGCACTCAGGTCACAAGCAGTTACAGGCACTCGACAATCCCCTCGAGATAGAGTATTAACCAAAAAGAAAAAAAAAATCAACAAAAAATAAGGAAACAGACAAAAAATGCGACAAGAGCGTTGAGAAATTTACTTTTAAAGTGTTTTTGTAATAAATGCATGGAAATTACAAGCGAGTCTCATCTGTGTGTGTGTGTGTGTGTGTGTGTGTGTGTGTGTGTGTGTGTGTGACCTCACGCACATGTTTAAAATACTTGGCAACACCCTCAACCCAAAGAAATAAATATAAAAATAAACCACAAAAAGTTTATTTTCTCTACGGAAAAAATGTGCGCAAAAAAAAGTGCACAAAGAAAATAAATTTACAAATAAAATTCCGTACACAAAACGGAGGCGAGGAGTAGCAGAGAAAATTTCCATCATGTGTGGCATGCCACATGGAGGGTGTCTGGCTGTAAATCCCGCATGAAAGATTACCACAGACAGTCCAACTGAGCCCAGCAACAACCACCCCAAAAACCACCCAAACCACTTGATGCCAGACGCACACACAAGGGACAAAAAAAAAAAAGAAAGCAAAAAACGGGCACACAAAAAACTGAATAAAATATAAAAAAAAAACGTCGAGAAGAAGAATTGTATAATTTTTGTATACAGGCCACTAGCGAATTGTTAACACTGTTTGTTTTTTCCGCTTTCGCATATGGAATCTCAACCTGCCCCCGTTTCGGCATTTTTGACATGTTATTATGCTGAAATAATTTTATAATTTATTTATTTTGCTATCTCCCTCTCGCTCGCAGTTGCTGTCTCTGTCTCATTTGTTACGCCTGCCAGCAGTGGGTGAGAGGGAGAAAGGCAAACGGAGACAGGCGTCTGACATGGTCCATAAGTAAACCGAATGGAACCACCCGAATATCATCTCCATCAGACCAGGAATTGGTCTTGGTGTTGGACTTGGACTTGGGCTCTGGATTTGGTGTTTTCGGTCTTTGGTTGCAGCCCTTTTTAGCTCCACATCGCATTTCCTGACGCTGATGGCGACATCAACTGACATTTTGTGCTTCCTGTTGTTGTTCTGACCACTGACCACTGTCTGAGTCTGTAAATAAATGAATTCGTGAATTGATGTAACCATAAGACTATCCCACACATATATATATATATATATATATATATATATATATATATTTATATATATATATATCTTTATAAATCAGAGGTGTGTGGATGAGTAATAGCTGTGGCTACTTCATTACTCGCTATTATCCTTGGCTCAAATAAACCTACAATGTTGATTAGTTGTCAAGGAATGAATGTTGTTAGGGATGAGTGAAAAACTGGGTATATTGTTAGTTTTTTATTTAGATTTAATGCATTCGAGTACAGCTTATTTTACACTAAAATCAGGCTTTAAGCTTAACACAAATTAAACGAATGACAAAGTTGTCCAGTAAATAAAAGTTCTTAATTTTTCACGCAAATAATATACACACCATATAATACACAAATATGAAACTGAATGTCGAAAAGTATGTGAAAAAATTAAATTAAGTAGTTTATTTGGAACAGAAAGCAAAATTAGCTTTGGATTGAGGCACTGCCTAAAAATGCCTATTTAACTATTTGATGTACTAACTCAGCAAATGAAATTTACTAATCTAGCCAGGCCTTAAAATCGCAGCCAGGATGTCAAAACGGAGCCGAAACCACAACTTTGCCGAGGCAATTTCAGAACCTGAACGCAAATCAACAGTTTTTAAAAACCAGTTAGGAGAACATCTAGTACTCCAGATAGTACTACAATGGAACCTAATATCAAAAAACAAGTATAACAAAAACATATTCCTTACCGGAATTTACAATTTACTAACTGAAACCCGAAGCAAAATAATTAATTAACTAGTTGATTAACTAATTCAACGTTGAGTGAAAGTGAAAATCAAATTTCTGTGATATTTTGAAGAAACATAAAATAAGTCCTCATTTTTTGCAGCTAAATTATATTTTTGAAATATTTTTCATTACGTATATTTTTTAACAATAGAAATAACACAAAAAAAGCAAAGCAGCTGTAACGAAAATTGACCTGCACAGCGTGAGACGCTTAAATGTTTGTATGTTGTGTGTTTGACCCCTGACCTCAATTGAAATAATCATAATTTTCAATGGTGCGTAGTTAGAGATGCCTCCTCATAACTTTCCAAATGAAATTAAGGTCTCGAGCCCATTTCGAGGGGGAAATTGAAATCGAAATCAGACCAAACAATTTATACGCAACATTACGCAATTGAAAATCGAATTGTGTTTTCATTTTCATTGGAGCCACACGGAAAAGCGGCAGAGAATCGCTTCAGCAAATTAGATTTTACAATTCTCCCTCTTTCTCTCTCTCTCTCTCTCTCTCTCGGTGTGTCTCTGTCGATGGGCCTCAATAAAAAGATTGCATTTATGTATATACGAGAATTGTGCGTTTGTATTGTGCCCCAGAGCACAATAAATGCGAAATTTCTTTGATTGTATTGACTGGGCTTATTTCATGCCAAACACACAGGGCGGGGCGGGGCGGGGTGGGAGTTGAGGTTAGGGGTTGGGCATTTCTCTGGCTTAAGTGGCTTGCCACAAGAATTTACATAAAGTCAATCAATCATGGCATTTGCCACATGTGCCACACAGCCAACGCCATTTTGCATGTTGCCAGCTCATGTTGCTGTTGTTGCTGCTTTTGTTGTTGCTGCTTTTGTTGTTTCTGCTGCTGCTGCTGATGCCGTTGTTTAAGGAGCACTTGTGAGATTTCATTAATATCAAACGTGCTACACTTGGCAAAAAAATACATCCAAAAAATACATTTTATATAAAACTATATTTATTCGTTGAGAATCATTTAATTCAAATAAAGATCTACAAAATCATCTTTAAAATGGGCAGTTGTCAATTCACATTATTTAAGTTGGTATATTCTATAAAAACTTTATATATAATTAAAGAATTAAGCGCTTGAGGACTATAATATTTTCATTAAGTTAAGTTTTGTATCAGGAATATCTCTCATAAAGTATTTCCAAAGAAAATAAAGATTTAATTTAAATTTGAAATACATATTTGTTCTTCTTTTTATTATTATATTATAATCTATCTTTTCATATTATAATCTATCTTTCATATTATAAGCTATCAGAGAACTCTCTTCTAAAAACACAATAGAAATAACAGCTAGATTCTGCTTCAGTTGTTACTAGTAATTCAAGTTTATGTGGCATTTGTGTTATTTACCCCCTAATTAATTAATCACCAATAGATTTTCACCTCTTCGGGAGGTTTTGGTAAATGCCTGCCTAGCATTTAAAACGTTGAAGATTTCTAGGTTGCTTACAAGGAGTATCTGCAATGTTTCTGCTACTTTCTTTCGAGGTACTCGACGTCTCCTAAAATTTACCACTTCAAATCTTAATTTTCTCTTTCAAATTTGATGAATTTAATTTGCATAGCTTCATCGATTTGCACCATTAAGTATATCAGTTCATAGCACAAACTTGTTATTTTTGCAAGTGTAGTCGCCTTTCCGCTCTCCGCTGCGCTCTCCCTCTCCAAGTCTGGCTGAGATTAGCATTTCGTCGCTCATACGCCAGGATTCTGGATGGTTGGCATCCTGCACATGAGCTTGCATAATAAACGAGTCCCGGGCCACGACTCGAAGGGTGTCATGATGAATGATGCGCTGACTTCGACTTGGACTTGGACTTGGACTCGTTTCTTGCCACTGTGTGGCATTCTCTGCTGCTTACTGTTCTCTGTTCTCAGTTCTCGGTTCTCCGTTGTTGCGCCCCACACATAGAAAAAGTTGGCATCATTTTTCATGCGTTTAAAAAGTAGCCGCTGGTCAAGTGTGTATCCTGCCCCAACCACTTGAATGTGGCATGCCCCTGGTTGGCTGTTGGAAAACTGTTCAAATTTGATTTACTCACTTGATTACATGTCTGGGCCAAAGCGTGTCCACGCCACTGCTGCCTGCCACACAGCCACAAGCGCCACAGATTTTAGCTCTGGGCCAATTGTCGAGTGGCGTGTAATTTGCGTAAAAATGTCATATTCATATTCAGTTTTGATGTTGATTGATGACCAACGATCCCCAGCTCAAGTGGCAGGCAACGCCTCAAATGTTGCCTGACAAAGATACAAAGGGTCTTTTCTTCTATTGAAGCTGCAACAATTTATATATATTGGCATCTATTTTATAGTATGACAAGTGCTTTTTCAAAATTAACTAATTATCGGAACTGGAAACTATTTGCAAAGAAATCTTTAAAATTATTCAGGTTTATGCTGTGTTTTGCTCAAGAAATATTGCAGACTAAGAAATCAACTAACCAAACTTTGATGTAATCAACAGGAAAAGATTTATTAGATTATTAGAGAAGGACATAGGATTGTGAAAAGAGCTGTAGTCTCAGAACAGGATACAATTGATGTTGTTCATTATAAATTGAATTATATTTATAAATATATTAAAGTTGATTAAAGCAACTCAAAAATCTTCACTAATTTAAAGCTCTACTTTTTTGTATTTTTATATACATATTATTTAAATAGATAAAATTGTTAATGGTGAGTATTAAAAGTAGGTGTATTTGTGAAGCATTGATCGGTTGATGCTCTGCTTGGATTCAAGACTCCCTCAAGTCTCCTCCTCCTTCTGACGTGAAGTATGTGCCTCATCCTCAGTTGTTTTGGTTCGAGATTGGTTTACATGCCTGGCCAGCTTATTGCAGAGATCCTTCGCTGGAATTTGGCTTGGACTACACGGATTTTGTTTAGCTAAATCATAGCAACGACCCATTGAAGCCTTGTAAATTAGGTAAACTTAGCTGAGAGCAGACCTATGCGAAAGAGCACCTCCCAAACCCTTGCAGGAGAGGGTTTTTTGAAGGATTACTTTAGATTAGTTTTTGCTAAATTTAGCTTAAGATTATCCTTATCTAAAATCGGATCTCAGGATAACTACTCCAAGAAAGAAAAGAGCAAACCCTGCAGCAAAAATGTTATTCACTACAATATTAAAAACCATTCCTTAATAAATTATATATATACATATATATATATATATTTATATACATATATATATATATATATATATATATATGTGGACTATTTTGGAGTGGGTAAGAAAATGGAGAACAATAGTAGGACAAATAAACAGCGCCAAGTGGCTTTTCAATGGAAATCAAAAAGAATGTTCGAATGCTGAAAATGAAAGTAGTTCTACAATGTAAAATGTAAGCTGAAGCCACTGGGCTGTAAGCTAAGGGGCGTGTCAGGGGCACAAACTTGGTATGAGAATTGGGGGGGGGGATGTCAACTTGAACAACTCCCACACACAGACGACACACACACAAAAGTCAATAGAAAAGAAGAAGAAAATGCGAACCAAACGAAACGTAATTTAAAATTTCGGAAAAGAACAAAAATGCCAAGCTCGTAAATCCAAAAGGAGCCAAAAACAGCCAAAAGGACACACGCCTGATTGGCACGCACATAGCAAACACACACACGCACCTACACACACACACACACACACACACACACACACACCGAAGACAAAGTCAAATATTTGATGTTGGCGCATTTCAGTTTCAACTTTTGAGAAAAGCAACAAAAAAAAATGGAAAGAAATGAAAATCCAATGCCCCAAACTGAGCAGCTGCCAGCAACAATATAATGAAATTGACTCGAGTGTGTGTGTGTGTGTGTGTGTGTGTGTGTTGGCTGTCTTATCTGCAGGCACACACACTCACACACACACACACATTAGTGTGGCACTCGTGTGTGTATTCATCTCTGTGCTAATTTGTACGCATTTTCCTTGACTTTCCTTTTTGTATTTTATATATTTTTTTTATTTTCTCATTTCTTTGGCGGAGCTTGCCGCATATTTGTGACTCTCTGATAAGCAGCAATGTGGTGGGAGGGGTGGCTGCTGGCTGCTGCAGGGCTGTTGCAAGCAGGGAGGGAGGGAGGGGGAAGGGGGGATTACAAGGGTGTGCAGCAAATTAAATCAAAGTTGATTTCTTGTGCATTTAAAAAGGCATTTTGATTAGTCGCAAAGTGGCGCGTGGCATTTGGCAGCCATTTCTCTGCTTTCTTTTTATTTATCGACTCAAAGCCGTCTTTCTCTTTCTCTCTCACTCTCTCTCTTTCTCTCTCTCTCTTCTGCACCTTTTCTGCTTTTAATTTGAGCTTTGGATCAGAGCAATCCAGACTTCTTTGTAGTCAGTCCAAGATTATGTGAACTGATACTTAAGATTATAGTATTTAGTTATTTATGTTAAATAAGAATCTATTTGATTAAATTATAAACAAATGAAAATATATCTGAAAATTATTGAAAAATAAAATTAAAAAAAAAAAAATAAGAAACAGAAAACTTGGATTTTTAAAAGGGTCTAATGGAATTGTGGAAAAGTGTGTAGCAGATAGAAGTAAGTATCTCCGATGCATGCACAGCCTAGTCGATTTAGCCACAGCCTGTTTGAACAAACCGATTTCAGCTGGAGACTTTAAATTTGAAACATAAGTTTTCGCTTTTCAATTGAATCCTTCAAATTTGACAGAGAAGTTCTCGTTGTGCAATTTAATTCCTAGAACAACTCCACAATTCGCACACCACTCCACACACACACACACACAACTTAAACACGCACAACACGTTATTTTTTTGTTTTTTTTTTTGCTGGCAGCTTCTCAAGTTTCCAGTCCCCCTTCGCCACCCACCACCCAGCACCAGGCACGAGACAATGCCCTTCAAATTTCTTTAAATAAACGTCTCATTATTAGCGCAAAATGTAACTGCCACACCCACACCCCCCCACACACACACACACACACACACCAACACACACGTGTCAGTTGAGTTGCTTGTTGTACCTGTTTTATTTTTCAGCTCAGATTTTTCACTGCTGACATGTGTCCAATCAGTGGCAACGTGCAGCCAAGCATAGAATGAAACCACCCAGCCTGCCCCACTCCTTGCAGCACTCCCACACCCCCTCCCACACCCACACCCCCTTTCTCTTTTCAGTTCGAATTTTTGCAAAATTTGTAACATTTTATTTACACTGGAGGGACACAAAAAAAAGAAAAGGAAAAAGAGAGAGGCAAGCATGAGAATACATGTTGTGTGGCACGGTGTATGGTCTTATTTGTCCTGTGTCAACATGCCCCCTGCATATAAAGAAGCAGCAACAACAACAACACAACAACAACACTAAATAAGCAACAAAAGTTCAATTCCAATGCTGATGAAGAGCGTTCGTTTCGTTTTCTTGTGGCAAGTTTGTATTTTTCTTTTCATGTTTATCTAGCGTTCAAAATTTATACAATTCCAAATGGGCTAGATAAATATTTGGGGAAAGTGTTTGCCCCTCACCCTCGCCCTCTGGTCTAACAATCGGCTAAGCCCAGTCGGCTAAAAGTACAGTTGCCACAAAGCATTCAATCAAATGACCAGCAGCAGTTCACAAAAAAAAATAAGAAAATAAGAAACAAAAGTGAAACTTGCTCAAAGCAAGGCAAATTAGTTGGCCATCAAAAATGATTTGGTCAACTGAGAATTGCAACTGACAGATAGAATTATAATTATTATGATTATTATTATAATATTTTATTATTATCGTTCTTGTCATACTTTCTTGTGGATTGGCAAGGTTTTGATAGCTGCCAGTCTGTCTGAAAGATTATCTTCCAAGATCAATAGAGGCGCATCTCCTTGTGGCGTGTATTTCCAACAGGAAAATACTTGCAACAATTTTAACAGACTTATCTCACTCTCTCTCTCTCTCTCTCTCTCTATTTCACTCTGTCTCATTACCTCCATTTCTTTTAACCAGTATCTCTCTTTCCATCTCTCTTTCTCGAATTACCTTTCTCTTTCAGTCTTTCTCTATTTCTGCCATTCAACCTGCCTACGTCTGTCAACCTATCTCTCTCTCTCTTATTAATATTAATTAATTAATATTAATTCTATTTCAATCTGTCTTTCTCTCTCTTTCTGTCTCTATCTTCCCATCTCTCTTTCCATTTCTCTCTCTTCGTCTCTCTTTCACTGGCCACCTGGCTATCTACTCCTCCATATCTCTTTGAAGCTGTATATCTCTCTCCTCTCTCTCTCTCTGTCTCTCTCTCTCTCTCTCTTTCTGCCTCTCCGTCTGTATCATTGTCTCTCTCTCTCTCTCTCGCTATCTCTCTCCCTTTCCCACTCTCTTACCCTTCTTCTATCTACTTCCCATACTCCTTTACAACTCTCCTTCTCACTGTCTCTCAACTTGGATCCCCCACTCTCTCAATCTGGCACCCTCTCACTTTCTCTCTCTTTCTTTCTAATGTCTCTTTCTCTCTTAACTTATCTCTCTCTCTCTCTCTCTCCTTCTTTCTCTCATCCTCTCTATATCTCTCTATCTATCTACCTAGCTTATCCCCTCTCTTAATCTATCTCTCTGACTCTGTCCACTTTCTCTCTCTCTCTCTCTCTCTCTCTCTCTCTATCTCACTCTCTCCCTCCAAAACAATCAATCCATTAGCTCATTTAACTGTGTATAACCCAAGAATTATGCTATTCCCTTCTCATGGCCAAAATGATATTCGACATTGGCTGCAAATATGATTGATGAAGTCATTTTCGAACACCGATTAACACTTGCTTAACCCTTTTGTGCGCAAAGTGAGGCGATGGGCGAATATCGCACACCCTTCCCCCAATCCCCACCGCCCCTCCCCCCCTTTGTGGCCATCGAACGCTTCCAGTTCATTAAGAAGTTCGGCAAAATCCAATGGCAAAGCCAATGCCAAGATGGCGTCGAGCAGCGAGTAAGACGACGATGACATGGTGGAAACTCTGGTGGAAACCCTGATTCATGGGGTTGAAAGTTGGTTGAAAGCATTTCGCTGTACTGCAAATGAAATCGAAGTTTGCAAAGTGCTCGAGACAGGTTAATGACCAAAAACAGTTTTGCATTCAACAACGAGCTGGCTGCAACCCTGACTAGCAACTTAGAGCAGGAGCTGGAGGGGGGTTGTGCAGGGCCAAGGGTTGTCATGACAAACGAAAATCTAATTTACAACATGCAATTGCTGAATATTTGTGGGGGATGGAAAAGAGCGACGACTGCCAAGGATTAATTACGAGCTGCGTAGTTAACGGCGAGGGGAATGTAAATGGGTGAAGGGGGATGAGATATGTGGGAGAGGGAGGGGGGCTGTATAGGGCGATAAGGGGTTAATGTGGCCATTGTGTGACGCGCTCAAATTACCAAGAAACTTTCAGCCAACTGACGAGCATGACAAAAATGTATGCCACAAAGAAAAAAAATTCATGCGCTTTTGTCGTCATCCGTTTTTGCACTCTGTCAACTCTTTTTTTTCGAACACCCCCCAGAAAACCCCCCATTTCTGCTTTTACAGAATGCGTAACTTTTTCATTAACCTTAACCCGCGCATGATGCGGCAGAAATGAATGTGAATGCGAATGTGAATGCGAATGTGAATGTGAATGTGAATGCGGATAGCACTTGATTGATTTCATATTAATTTCGATGAAATTATGAATGTTTCAGTCACTGACAGTTGAAACACCGTTAAATGCGGTTAGCGGCAAGATGATATATGGGTTTCCAGCTGTGTCCAAAGGGGTTAAATACCGTTGCCACAAGTTGCAAACAGCATAGTCACAACGAATTAAATGTGGAGCTTAACTCAACTCAGAGGCGTAGCCAGCTTTTTTAAAATGTTTTCAATCTATTTTATGTGTGTATTTTGAGATTATAGTTGAGCACTAAGGATAACTCACCTTAATATTTGAAAAGTATATTTCCAAAACAGGGATTTTCTTTTCCAAGTTTCAGATTATATTTAAAACAGTTTTCGAATTTGCAAACAGTACCAGCAACTCTAAAATTAGCCTTTTAGTTGTGATATTTATATTTGTTGTATATATGCAAACATTTTAGATAGTTTAAAGGTTAATTTAATCTACTTTTAAAAGACATACGATATTTTTAATTGATTCTACTTATTTTCAGCCATGCATTTCTTAATAATATAAAATATCTAAAAATCGTTTATAATTTGCAGCATTGAAAAGTGCTGAAATAAAATGCTTAAGTTCAACTTAAGAATAGTATCAAAGTATCCGAATATCTGCTTATTTTAGTTTGCAGACCTGCTCATACAGTACTCTATGCGATACTCATTCCAACTGGAACCAATCTTAACTCAACACACACACACACACAACACACACACACACACACACACACAACACACACTCGCTGTGCGCCTACATAGATTACAATAATAAGAGTAAGCGTGTGGGAAGAGTGACATTTTCACGTCTATAAATCCAACAAGAGTTATAATGCCTTGCAAATATCATAAATATCAATATGAAGGACATTGTGAGGATGTTTTTTATTTGGGGCAAGGAGTGGGGGGAGAGGGAGGGGCATGCAACCCAAAAGAAAGGGCATTAAATTTTATTGATATAAATTTTATTTTAATGGTCATGAATGGGGATAACATGAATGTCCTATTTAAAGGATTAGCGCCTTGAATTATGAGCTGGACACCCGAGCCGAACATTCAGGACATTCAGGATGTTCGGGACAACCGGACACACAGCGTTGCACATAAAATATATATATCTGGTGAATTTGCTTTTTAAGTTAATTTTATTTTATGTGACTTGTGTCGCAGAACGCGTTCCGTTTTTTTAATGGTGATTTATACGGAGTTTTAGGCTTAGTTTTCTACCATTTCTTGTTGGTTCCGTATACCCTGTAATCACAGAATGGTTAAAGAGAGAGACAGACAATGACAGAGGCTATAGTGAATATCTGATTAGGTGTGTAACATATAGAAGAACTTTTAACTCGGAAAACTTAACAGTTTGCTGAAAATATATATAGAAAACAGATCAAGAATAGATTCGAAATTTAAGTAAAAAATTAATTTGGAATAAATAATCTTAACCCTGCTTTGATCTCTTCTTACTACTCATTTTTAATTAGAGACTTTAGACCTAATTTGGAAGTAGAATTATTTAATTAAAATTCTTGTCTCACAACTTTCAATTTATCAAAATTTGTCTTTGTTTTGCCAATGCATTTTAGAAGACTCTGCTTCAATTTTTATTTATTTTTGACTTGTATAAATTTCTACTCTATCTCTACCTGTATATACTGAAAGCTCTCTAATCAAAACAATGGCTATTTTCAGCTGATAACAGAGCATCTGCTAGTCGATCAAGCCACACTGTCCCCATTGATTTAGCTGCATTTTGGGGGTCTTGGCGCTTTTTTATGGCACTCGCACGCCCATCAAAATTGACAAATGGCCAGAACGGAAAGTCGATGGTCCGCAGTTGGCTGGAACCCATTAACCAGAGTTGAGGCGACTAACGTGTTACATATTAATTGCACATTATTTATCGGTGGCATTACGATTCGACTAGATACGACAATTTGGGCTGCATTCGATTCGTTTTCGTTTTCGATTTCGATTTCAAACTAAATTAGACACAATCGAATCAATTTCAAAGCTCATTAAATTTCAACGCTACAGCAATCACCAAAAACAAAAAAAACGAAAGAAAAAACCAAATTAAACCTAAACCAACCAACTATATATATATATATATAAATATATATATATATATATAAATATATATATATAAATTACAAGTTCAAGTCTCTATTTAATCTGAAGAGCAGACGCTACTCTTAGTTTGGCTTCCTCTGAGCACAATTGCAGTCTGCCCATCAAATTGATATATTTATCAAACTCACTCAGGCTGAGGGTTAAGGTCCTGCAAATAATCATAAGTTACGAAATTGTTTTGACGCTTTGCCGGCACTTTTCTTTTTGGGGGTAGCTGCGCTACAAAAGTTGTGCATTTTAGTTGATCCAAGAAATTCAATTATCTTTTCTTTTAATACACTAAACCCATTAAAAATGTGAAGAAGGGTTTAGGGCAATTGTGCAAAATATTTGACAAGTCGAAGAAATCATATATTATATATATTCTTGTTCAACATTCGAGTCTGTCTGTCTAAGAGCTAAAGACTTTGATTTATAGGTTCTCGCTCTCCACACGGATATCGAGTTGCTTTGATTGTATCGATAACTGCACACATTTTACGAATATCGATCTATATCGATTTTCGACAGCAATAAAAAGACAACCAGCAATGGCAGCAAACCAACAATGCTTTTAATATGGTAACTTTTGTGTTTAGTTTATAATAATTGTTTGCTAAGGTTCCTTTTCCTATTCCCATAAAGGTTTCGCAACGTCAATTGTAGGGTTTCCGGTAAAGGAACAGGTAATAATATCGACAACAATATCGGTTTCTATAACTCTAACTTAATAACATATAAATTTCTAAATAACAATTGATAAAGCTACAATTTCGGTTCTGCTTTCACAGCCTGCTTTTATCTGAATTTTAAATCTTAAAAAAAACATACAAAATATACAAAAATATCTCTTCTTCTATGGATATAGTCTTCCTCACAACGCCCAAGTAGCGCATTCGAAAATCACATCGAATTCGTTTTCGATTTCGATTTCGAACTCGAACTCGTCTTCTAATTCAGACTTCAGATGACTATCTTAGCCAGCTTCCTTTTGACAGCACCAGCCTATGGATATCCATCGTTTCTATCCCCCCAACAAAATCTATTAGACTCGGACAAGTACGCTTCCCTCCCACGCAACACGCTGCATGTCCTTGTTCGGTGTCTGTGTCGCTGTCTGTGTCTGTGTCTGTGTCTGTGCCGTGTTCTGTACATGTCCTTGCACGTCGCCTGCATTTGTAAGTTTGCACATTTGTTGCCTTTCTCCTTTTTTGCTCGGCTCTTCTACATATTTACAATTAATATTCAAGCAACCTTTCTGCGCAGTGTCGAAAGTAGATGCCTTAGCAAAACACACCCTCCCCCGCCCCTCACACACCCTCAGCCCTCGTCATAGAGTTGTCCCCCTTTGCTTTGTAGTTTTTGGCTTCACGCCCGGCCTTTTTTGATGGGGTGCGAATTGGGTTCAGGGTGCGATGCTGATGCTGATGCTGATGTTGATGTGGATGTGGATGCTGATGCTGCTTATCCCGAATATCCTGAATGTCCAGAAAGTCTCGAGTTCTGTATTCAGTGTCCAATCTTAGTTCTGGGTGTGAGTAGAAGGGATATTCTCCGCATTAAGTGTAGACATTATTCATTTTTGATGATGAATTTCCATGTCTCACATGTCTAGGGTTTTTCCTCTCTATCCCCCTCTGCCTGTGTGTGTGTCCAGTAATAAGTAATAAGTGCAGAGTTGAGGCAACAAAAACCCAAGATGTGTCCAGAGAGGGGGAGAGGGGGAGGTGTGGGCGGAGGAAGGAGGGGGGGCGTGAGCACATGAAAAAACTTTCAGTTGTGTTGCTGTTTGGCATACAAATGAGTTAAAGTTAGAATCCAGCATCCAGCAACCAGAATCCACTGAACAGTTACAGTTTTGCCACCCCCTCCCCCCAATCACCCCACTCCTCCCCCTCCTGTTACTAACGTGAAAGTGAAGTGAAAATGAATGCTTATGGAAAAAGTGTCAGATGAGTGGGAAGAGAGAGGTCAGCGGGGGAATTTAGTGTTAAAGTAGCGCCATTTTGATGTGTATTAGATAAGACCTTAAAATATACAAACTACTATTGGAAGTGCTTATTTTATTTCGATTTAGAAAATGCAAACTTGCAGCCGAAGATTTACTTATTATAAATATGATTCACACATCTATTTTACTATGGACTGTAATTGTTTCAAAAGAATCAAAGTATTAAAATTCGTAAATTGACAGTTAAGTATTATTTAGGTGATGCAATTAATCATATAAATATTCATTATCATTAATCAAAAGTACTGTATTAACTTTAACAGATTTTTAATTGATTTAAAATCAATTTACTTTTTGATTTCTGATCTTTCTACACATCTTTGCTTGTTTTAGAACTAGTTAAAAAGGGTTTATATATATCGACAACCAATCACATAAATATATAATATATTTGGAAAGTCAAGAAAGTGTTTTTCCCATATTTTTTCTCAGTTAAAAACCAACTTAAACCAGAATAAAGCATTAGCAACTTTAGAGTCGGCCAGATCAGACTAGTATATTATAAAGCGATTTCTTTAAGCTTTATTACTATATTATATTATTTTCAATAAATTAGACAGCTGTCACAGGAAGTATTCCCAAAGTAAAATATTCAATTTAGTTGAAATTATTGAATTTGACTTGAGCTTTTCCTTTTTATTTATCTTTTTTATTTGAAATTAGCCCATTTCTAAACTCATTAAAATTAAGCACTCGTAAATTGCGCGCTATCTGCGCAGAACACGCCCCTTTCATTTAGCAGTGTATCAATGCTGATGACCAGCACACCTACCCACACCTCCGTCCTAAGTTACAACCCTCACACACACACACACACACACACACACACACATAGAGAGTGGTGCACGCTTGGAACGTGTAAAACTCATAAAACACATTAAATCCAATCGAATAATCGAAATGTCACATTAGTTTCTAAAATATGACCAGACAACACGTAAGAAAATAGTACTATATCCCCCCCTCCCCCTACCCCCCCATCCGTCTCTTCACTCCCCCTTGCCCCTGGCCAAGTGGCAAGTTAACGAGAACACAAATGTGCCCAAAAACAAAAAAAAAAAATAGGAGGAAAAAGAAGCCAAAGAAAAACTCTTTGGAATCGTTTTCGACTTGGATTTCTGGTTTCGCTTGCACTTTCCAATGCCCATTTTCCTGTTTCTGCTCATTTCCACACAATTTCATATTCAAGCATCAGCAACAGAGTGTACCCTGCCCCTCCCCCCTCCCCCCGCCCCCTTCGCCCCCCTCAGTCCTTTTTTTATGCGGCCGTGTCCTGTGGGTATAATTTTAATGGTCAAATCGCTGTTGGGGATTTGTCTCCTTGTTTTTGTTTCTTTTTTTGCTTTCCTTCTCGAAATGGAAATTGCTTTCCATTCATTGGCGCATTTCCTTGCCATTTTGGCATTGAAAACGCATAAAAATAAACCGTTTTCGCATTTACAACAAAATTCAGCTCTGAGCCGCTAGATTTATGCTCGACTTGGATATCGGATGAACGAAATACAATTGCCAATTTGGGATTTCCTTTGAATCTGGCATCATTTTAATCTGGCCAAATATTTTTCTCTCGCATTGTATTTTTTTTACACATTTTTCTATTGTGTTTGTTATGTTTTTAAGCTATTTATTGAACACGGTTCCATAAATTATACAATCTTTGTCAGTCTAAGTCTCAGTTAGCCATTTTTATTTGGTTTTGCATTGTGAGCAATTTTTAAGCAGTTCTTTTTCTACATATTGGTGGATCTTGGGCACATTTTGATCATTTTTTGTTATCTAAATAAATTCTGCAAATTTTCAAATTTTCTATACGAAACCATTGAATAATCTCAAATATTATGTTGGAGTACAACAAAACATGATCTTCTGCAAAGTTGATAAGCTTTAGACCCAGTTTTAAACTCAAATATTTCTTACTTTTGCCATGATAATAATATATAAGATTGTGGTAAATCTCTCTCTGATAGGCTCCTCTTAATCGACCCCATTGTTGTTAGCATTTTATTATATTAGTCGATATTGAATATTGAAATAAATAAATGTAAATAAATTGTACTTTACATAATTTTACTTAAGACTGAATACAATCCTCGATACTTTCTTGTAGAACATCTGTCACTCCTCTCCCAGGGATCCTTCCTCTTCCACATTCCATTTCCTCTTGCCACACTTGAGCTGCCGCTCCGCGTCCTGGAACCTGCGAATATAGTTTCGGGTTGCCATCGAGTCGATGCAGCAGACGATACCCTGTAGTTGCTCGCCCAGCTGCTGATCGAACTGATCGATGCGATCATAGACGACAGCAACGACTCCATAACGCTTCAGTTTGCTGCGGATGAGTTCATCATTGTTGTCGGGTCCCCAGCAAATCAGCCGCATGTGCAGATCCTTGATCAGACCCAGGCTCAGGGGTTGCTTCAGCAGCCAACCGCTGTGCAAGTTCAGCCCGAAGAACTCCATAATATATGCAAAATTGGCGGCATTCTCGAGAATGCTAACCCGTTGATCCAAGAACTGAACGGGTTGCTCCGCATGCAGCAGCAACAAGGTGACCGGATACAGATTCTGTTTATAGCGCAACATGACGCAGATATCCGCATCGAAACTGGAAAAGATAATGCGACGTTTGCCCGCCAATCTGAAGACTATCTCCAGTATGGTGTCCACATAGAAATTGCGATCGAAAGTGGGCCGAAAGCCATCCCCCTCCCAGCGACGACGACTCACCTGCTGGGTCCACTTTAACTCGATGCAAATGCCAAGTTTGTCGGACAATTCGTGGCTGAAGACATCGCTGAGCAACGGAAATGGCAACTGATCCGTTAAATCACAGTCCGTGCCACATGCACCACTGTTGCTGGCCGCAAAGCGCAGTGGTTGCGCCAGTCTCAGCTGCTCGTACGTAAATGCCTCGAGGGGCACCACAAGGTGTTGCCCCCGCTTAACGCCGCCCATGGCCAGCAGCTGCAAGCGATTGAAATGCTCGTGTGGAAAGATCCACACATCATAATCGTTAGCGAGTAACTTTTCCGCACCTGCCGCAGAAGCCAGCGAGAACCTTAAAACATGATCATGATGCACCACAACCTGAGCATCTTGCGTCAAATGCACATCGAGCTCAACGAGATGAGCATCATGCAACGCGGCCTGCTTGAAGGCATACAGGGTATTCTCGCGATGCACATTCGCCGCCAATCGATAAGTATTCCCCGTGCCCCGATGACCGATATCCAAGGCACTTCTCTGCGCCCTCCAATAACGCTCAAAGCTACAGCTCAAGTTGCAACTAATCGCCGCCAGGGGGCGTATTACCAAGTATCTCACACACATCTCAATCAGAGGACGATGCATTGAGGCACAGCTGATCTTAATGCGCAACTGTCCCTCAGAGTTGATCAGCTGTTCGGCTCTAATAAATCCATAGCCATAATGATAGGCTGGCTCGTCGGCAGCTGCCTTGTGCGCATACGTATACAGATCGAGACGATATAGGGTCTGCTCGGGATACCTAATGCTGCAGTGATAAAGCTGCAGATCGTCGGGACCACAGCGGGAGCCACTCGTTGCTTGGTAATGCAAACGTTGGCTGCATTTCAAGTTTGCCACCTCGGCGAAGGCCAGTGTTGAACTGCGACTCGATTCGCTTGGCAACACTTCTACTGTGGTCAGCCGCAGGGGTTGCTCAACACTGGCGCGCACTCGACACTCAGTCGGCTCCAGTTCGTACATCGGTTGCAGGTGCACGTGCAACAATCTCCGCGGCTGTTGCAACCAAACAAAGGGTGCATTGAAGATCTTAAATTGTACAATTGTCTCAACGGTTGCCCAGCCCCGATCGATTCGCGATTCCTCGCCAAATTCTGCGTGCTTCCCGAAAATCTCACATAACCTCAAAGTATTATCACAGGTGCGGACTAGCCTTGGTCTCGGCATTACTTCCCAGTATCGGATAATAATATCCTGCTCGATCAGTGGATCGTAGCCGACGATGCAGTAGCGGTATTCGACATCTTTGTTGCGCGGTATGCGCACAGTTGCCCCAAATGTGTGGCAACAACACTGCGTCTCACCGTGACATTTTACGGCTTGCATCAGATGTACCCGGTTGGGCTGCCAATTGCCGAGCGCATCACAGTTGCCACTAATTGCAACGCATTCGTTGCCTTGCAACACCTTCTTCACCTTCACACAGAATGGGAAATCGGTGTGTATAATTTCTTTTACTATATCCTTTTGACTCTGCGTTTCCGGCTTGGGTTCGGCATCCTCCGACTTTAGTGGTGCACACGCCTCCCGCTCTGTGGCAAAGAACCAGCGATGCATTCTCGATTTACTTGGATTTTGGGCTTATACAGAAATTTGAAAATAATCTTTAAAGTTGTCTGCTTATCGATGGGCTACTTTGTTAATGTATATCATTCTATTCTATACCATTTGTTTAGCTTTATTTATTATATTATTCACTTTATTTGTGGGTATTTTTTATGGGTTATTCGGATATTTAATTGTGTATGTTAAAGTTGTTTAAATTTACTGCGATATCCTTGCCCTCAGAAAGCAGATCATTCTCGATCAACATCACTAGTTGAGTCGCTATAATATATATATATATATATATATATATATATATATATATATATACTCTCCAAGTCTAACTTGGAATATATATTTGTGCTTTTGTTGTAGCCAGAGTCGACTGAATCGAATCACTATTTCATACTTAGCTTCATTAGGCAGAATCGACTGAAAGATATCATTCAAGAAGTTTCTTTTTTGGCTAACAACTTATCCCCAATTGCTGCGCCTAAATCATCAACATAAGACTAATACAACATATAGATTTCATAGAAAGAAAATGCCTTCAATAACAATTTTTTCCTACCTAAAATCAGGTTCAAATTCACAATTAGGATTTAAAAGAGCTGACAGAAAATATAAAGATAAAAAACAAGCAAAGATTAAGAAAAGATTGTTGACTTAATTAAAAGTAAGTAAATTTTTTAAATTTATATTTCTTTAAAAAAGAATAAAGGAATTTATATATTTTAGACAAAAATTAAAAAATGTATTTATGTTTTCTGTTCAGAAATAAATTGATTTTGGTTTTACTCGACACTTGCAATATTCTCCACTCTGATCGACCTCGACTTGGTCGCTTCGGGTTGCGGAGAGTAAATTCAGAATAGATCATATAAAAGACAATAAACTTGATTTAGGTATATTATACACATTATGCATATATATATATATATATATATATATATATATATATATATTCCTAATTCTAGCATCTTTTTGGAAGTACACGCAAATTCCAAGGAATATCTAAATTCCAAGCACTGCTCCCCTTCCAAGTGCCACATGCACTTTATATGTTGCCACTGATTGGCAAATTGTGCGGCATATTAAGTATTTAGGATGTGTTCTTCCTCTTCTTATTAGGATTATTATGTGTGTGTTTTTTGTTGTTGGTAATTGTTCCCCCAGGCAAAGTTCAGTCAAACAATTCGAATTCGATTTTCAGTTCATTACTTTTCATAATTCCTGTGGCCCATGTTTTTATTTATTTTTTTATGCCAACTGTTCAAAAATGCTGGCAGGGTGGTAAAGGGGCTTACAGGTTGGGGGCGGTGGGCGGTGGGCGTTGCTTTCGGGTGGTTTTTTTCTTGTATTTTTGTGTGCCTTGGCGAAATCTAATTGGACCCGTGTCGTTTTATGTTTGACATTTTGCCCTCTAAATGTATAAAATAAAAACCAGAAATAAAAAAAAATAAGTAAAAAAAGAACAGAAAACCGAGAAAACAAAATTCTATTTAAATTGTTGAAATCCGCTTAGGTCCTTCGGCTGCGCCATTTTGTCCTTGGCTGTTTTTGGCCACGTTTCGTGTCGAATTTCGAACAGCTCGCAAATCGAATTGTTTAGTTTAGTTTAGTTTTCCATCTTCTTCTTCCCCGTTTTAAGCTTAAAAGCTACTTAAGTTAAACCAATGATGGCCTCGCATATCCAACAAAAAATATGCTAAAATTAAGGAAGGGTCCTTTTTGTATTCGATTTTAAGCGGGAATCGAGCCCAAATTTGTGGAGCGTATAAAATAAAGGATAAATCGTTTTTTTAACTTTGGGCATATACAAAAAAATCTATATTTAATTTATTTTTTTATTTATTTAAATATTATAATAATTTATATAAATTTCAGGAGTATAAACGAATTACTGAGAAAATCCTAATATTTTAATTTAATTTAATTATTTAAATTATATTTATTTTTAAGCCTTTGCCTACTGAGAAAATTGTCTAATTTCCCAGCTGTTTTCGGATATTAAATGGACCTAAATTAATTTATTAGAAAATAATTTTTTATTCTAGTAATTATTTTTCTTATGTTTCTGTTGAATCTCCTCACTGTTTGCGAATTTGAGTAATTAAAATAATATTTCTTTATTTGTGATATATACGATATATAATAAAAATTTATTATTATTAATAAATATGCAAATAGCAGTGAATAACTGAACAAACTAGCTCAAGCGGAGCCTTCATATATATTTATATATATATATTTTTTTTTTGTTATATATTTCCTTGCCGAGAAAATTCTAATTTAGCAGCGGGCGCTGTTTGCCGATATTAAATGTGGTTTATTTTTCGTCCAAAATCGATAATATGCAAATATTTCAGGGGAGAGCTAAGAACTCACACACACACACACACACACGCACACACATGTACGAGTTGTATCAGCGCATAAAACAAACACAAACGCCTCAAGTCCTTAATACCCCCTGCCCTCCCCTACCCTCCTCCACCATCCATCCATCCCCCTCGCACACACACACACACACACACACACTCATCACACACACACACACATATAAACTAAATAACTAAATACGCATTAGCATCCTGTCGGATTTTCCTTTATTATTGCTGCGGCGGCGACGCGTGCTAAGAAGAAGAAGAAGAAGAAGAAGCAGCAGCAGTATTAGTCGCTAGTTGCACGCGCAGGCAGAACTAAAGCGTTCCGCACAGTGGCACAAGAGTGTGTGAAAAATGTTAACTGCAAATTGCAAAACAAATATATTTAAAATTTTTATAAGTGCCATTGCTTGATGCGATTTGTAGCTGCATACAAAGCTTAAACTTGCTCTTAAATACCACAGCAATTTCACTTTATATGTATATTTTATTATAAGGTTAATGTCAATGCTAAACGCTTCTGGGACATTTACCTCGAAATGTCCATCGGGTAATTACGCTCCAGAACTCTTTTGGGAAATTTGTTGTCGGAATTTTCGCTCTCCAAAGCAGATCAGCAGAATGGGGAGAAACTCTCCTGATGCTGCTAAGCTTAGCTTAGTAGTTGCGCAATCGTCGAACTCACAAGATTGTTGTGAGCGAATGCAAATGATAAAGATGACGAGGAAGAAGAGCTGCAATTATTACTGTTGATTGAGTTCGCATAACTGCAGTTGCTGTATGTGCATGTGTGCACATAACTTTTACATGCATGCGCCACATTGATATGCACATTTAATATATTATTATGCAAAAAATTAGCAACATTATAGTTATCTATCTAGATTTCTTTAACATTATCCTATATTAATAATAATATTTATAATATCAATAATAATATTTTCCAATAGATATTGTCCCACTGTGCGCCCCCACGCAAACTTTTCGTAATGGGAGATGGGCGAAAACAGCAACAACAACAACAACAGCAAATGTTCAACGAATGTATGCAGAGTGTGACCGAAAGCATTATTAATAGAGAATGTCGGCAACTACCAAACGCACACAGACACACACACGCAAAGGATATAAAAGCAATAAGAACATTCATCTTCATAATTATAGGCAGGCAGAGTGAGACAGAGAGAGAGAGAGAGTGGGAGAGGGAGAGGTAGAGGTAGAGGGAGCGTAGGAATTCAAATGCAAAGAGAAAGTTTTGCATACGTCTGTCGTTGAGTGTTTGTTTGTCTTTTTGTTCGTGTGGCTGTGTGTGTGTCTGTGTGTGTGTCTGTGTGTGTGTGCTTGCCCGTCACTGCTTCCTACTACGCCTTACCACCCCCTCCCCCGCCCACCCACACCCTTTGCTGAGGGATTTTATGGAAATGACAGTTAAGCTTAGGCCAAACTGGACGCTGGTCGCCCTAATGAATGCTGTCCAAGTGTCTATAGATTTTTGTGTGTGTGTTGCTTACCGGCGTCGAAATGCAATCAAATGGAAATTGTTAAAGAAAGCAAAAATGCGAAACGAGCGAGAACGAGTAAAGGGAAATAACGGGACTTGCCAGGCATAGAAAAATACGCTCGGCTGCCCTTCGAGCTGAGGGTTGCAAGGGAAATTAGGAAGAAATGAGGCAGGGTATTTTTTGGAGGGGTGTGAGGGCTGCACTGTGTATTGGTCTTTTGCACTAATTACGCAGAAAAACATGTCCAGCAAGCTTCGCATTTATTTTCGGTCATTTTTTCATCCTTGTTTGCTTTTTGACAGGTTTCGTTGTTGTTCTTCTTATTCCTCTGCTACGCTGCGTTGCAATTTAAATGTGACTTTGTTGAGGGTTTTTTCCGGGTGAGGGGGTGGGAGGGGTGGCTGCAGTCTTCAAAGGGAAACGTGTCTGAGATTAGATGGGCTTAGTTCTAAGCCAAAGCACGTTCGCTGGTCAGCTAGAAATAAGAAATAATTATTTGAGGGTTGCTTTTGGCGATCATTAGCGTGATTTGTTTTTATATATTGCAAATTGTTTGTGGAAAATCATTCACATTTAACGTGCGATTTATTTCTAATGGAAACTCAACGAAACTTTGAAATGTAACCGAAATGCTTCGCAACCCAACACAATGCACAACGGTTGGCGGCGCTGAACGCTTGTGAGCAGTTGCGCAACAGCTGCACTAACCGAACGCAGCGGTTTAACAACTATCGATAGATCTAAGAGGCAGCACATATCGATATGCCACGCTTGCAATATTTTGCGGACTATTTAAAAGTCCGTAATATATCTATAAATTAAATTAAATTATAAAAAAACCTGATAATTAACGATAATTGATATTTTACTTTGTTGAATATGTTAAAATTGTTACAATTAAAGTGACAAATAAAGTAATTACAAAATTATTTCCCTATAATTAATTAAATATGCATATATATATATTTATATATTTAAATGCTTACTTATAAATATGGTAACACTTGTAGTATATGGATGCTGACAATAATAATTAATGATAATAAAATATCGTTGATAAATTAAAATTAAAAAAAAAATACCAAACCAAGGACAAGTGTTGGAAAATCTGCAAAATGTACTCTACTTTTGGGAAATTTGCGAGAATTGCTTGGTCCGCTTTCGAGTTCTTGGAATATTTTTGCAGTTTCGATTGAGCGGTCACACTGCGCGCAGAGTCAGTGTTGCAATGCAGCGAGCGTGTATCGCCCGACCGCCACAAATTGTCGTCCGTTCGCGAGCCTGCCGTAAAAATTTCAAGGTGAAAAGTTTGTAATTCGAAAATAGCAACAACACAAATAAAAAAATGAAACGAAATGCTACAGCATGATTAACTAAATGGCAAGCAAACGTCGTGTTACGGGCCAACAAAAAAGAAACAACCAAAATCGAATTCGTTGCACACACAACAAACACCAACACATCCGAGCACAGCGCCGTATAAGAAAAATGTGTAAAGTGAGTCGCATGTGTGTTAGTGTGTGTGTGTGCGTGTCTCTATATACGTGTGTCTGTGTGTGTGTGCGTGCAAATTGAATAAGAAACGGTAGCAAATAATGCAACAACAACAACAAGCATAAAATTCGCTATATATGTGTGTGTCTATGTGAAGCCCTCAACTGAAATCTATCGAAACTATTAAAGCACTAATTTGTTGCTGGACGCCGACGATTCTATATGTGCATGCGTGTGTGTGTGTGTGTGTGCCTCGCTCTCTCTATGTGTGTGTGTGGTGAAAAAATGTAATTTTTTTCTGTTGGCGACGTCGGCGCTAAATTGTTTAATGCCCCTTGTTGTTGAATGTTTAAAGTGGCTTTGTCTTTTCTCGCTCATTTTTTTTTGGCTTTTGCAAAAAAGTTTTTTTTTACGTTTTTTGCAAATCTGCTTTGCACGAGCTTCGTTTACTTAACGCTCTCTCTCTCGCTCACACACATACGCGCTACGAGTGCTACATATGTGTGCTACGAGTGCCTGTGTATGTTTGTGTGTTGAGCGCTCTCTTCATTTACGCTCTCTCGCACACTGGTCTTGCTGCTCTCTCGCTCTCTCCCTCTCTCGCTCACGTCAAATTTGTTTCCTTTTGTCTGCGTTTTTTTTTGTGTAGTTGCAAAACGAAAATTGAACATATTTCTTCGTTCAGTTTTCTTTATAATTTCATTGAATTTAAATGCATGAAAAACTGGAAGCTGCTGACACTTTGCAAGTTAGTTTGTTTTGACAATTAAATAAAGTTTTTGGATTTTACAAAATGCAGTCGCAGTTGGCGTCGGAGTCGCAGTCGCTGCTGCACAGTGCAACAAATCGATAGAAAACCAAAACAACAAAAACAAATTTATAATAAACAAAAAATGATGTGCAAAATGTGACCAAAGAATTTAATAATTAACTGCAATGTGGCCAAGTTTCTATGTGTGCGTGTTTGTGTGTTTTGGTGTGCATGTGTCGCTGCCCTGCGTCGACGTTGACGTCGCCCATCCTTGCAGCTGTTGTTGTTGCTGTTACAATTTTCGTTCACTTTCGCTGCGTTTTCGCTGCTGTTGTTGTTGTTCTTCTTCTGCATCTGCTTCTTCTTGTTCTTGTTGCTGTTGGCAATATTTGCACTTTGTACCTTTTTTCGCTTTGTTGTTGCTGTCTTGCTCACACGCACACGCACACATGTGTGAGTATAGATTTTTTTCTGATTGGATTTACAGCGGCTTTTGCTTTGTTGTTGTTGTTGTTCAGCAAGAAGAAGAAAAACAGCTGGCAAAGCAATTAAGTCATTTTGTTTATAACTAAAAAATCAGCTGTTTGGCGCATTGTTTACACTCCAGTTCATTGCAATTGCAATTGTTTCTCCTCCCTTTTTATTAGTTTAATCAGTTTTTTTACATTGAAAATAAATTAAAACCCGATTCGGTTTCTAATTCCGATTTCCCAATAAGGTAAAATGAGCCGATGACTAAATCTTGTCCAGTTGGATAAGCCTATTGCGATATATTATTTCCCCCTCTCAAACCCCCTTCCCCTCATTGATAGTGAGTGCATATTGGAATGTAATATTTCCGCTTGGAAGATGTTGAAAATATAATCGAGTTTGTATAGTATTTTTGAGGGAATTTTTTCAAGTGCATTCCCGCTAAACCGGGGAATGAATAATAAATGAATGGGTTAAAGGTAATCAGAGAAACGGAATATCAGTGATTTTTTATTTGCTTCTTGGTACAGTTTTAAATATTCAAAAATCGTAAGTTGCTTTAAAGTATTACTATAGTTTATAAATATTTTAGAGCTGAGAAAGCTTTCAATTTATTGATGATAAAGTTGTATTATTTTATCAATGCTTTCTTAAATTTCGCTTTATTTATTGTCAGAATTTATACATATTTTTTAACTCGAGAAAACTTTAAATTTTTTCGTTTCTCTATAATTTCTGATGAAGTTCCCAATAGCAAAAAAGCTTAGATTATTTTTGTATTAATTAATTATTTCTTTGTTTATTACTTATCTCAGCGCTACGATTGATTATGTTAGTCACGAGGGGGAGTAAATACAAGTTTCCTCCATAGGAGTCATGCTTATTGTTTTCTTTTAGTTTATGCTATATAATAGCTTTATATTATAAGATATTTCATATATTTATTCAATATTATTTGAGTCAGCTGCATTAGTTTTCTATTAGAAGAAAATCAGTTTGCTTTAATAAGAAATGTTTATTTAATTATGTTTAATATTTTTTCTAGAAGATTGAAAAGTTCTAGGCTTATTTATTTATTGTTATTTGCAATAACAGTTCTGGAAATTAACCTTGAATCAGAGAACAGATGAAGGCAGAAGGCATTTGTTATTGTTGCCATTTGGCACATGCTATATGCCACATGCCACAAAGTTGCAAGCTTGGGTTTAATGTCTTTCATTTCGTCTCATATTTCAATCGAGTCTGCGATTTTTTGTACTGATTTTCTTGTTTATCTTTTGTCAAGGCAGAATTTTTTGTTCGTGTTTGGAAATACGATCTATTTATTTATTAGCTGTGTGTTGTTTAGCTTTATTTATATTTATATTCGATTTATAAAACGGTTTGCTATCGATTTAAACAAATTATTTATTGGTTTTTTAAATCGATTTGATTTATTTCTGTTATTATTAGTATTTTTTCTTTATTTTATTATTTCTTTTCCCTTTATCTATTTTTTACTATTTCTTTTTCGTTTTTATTTATTTTGTTTGATTTGATTTATTTTACAGTTGCAGTTGCTGCGTATCTTTTGGATATGCAATATCTTTTGTGTTCCTTTTTTTGGCCTCTGCTTTGCTCTTGCTCTTCTCGCCTCTTCTTCTTTGTTTGCTGCTGCACTACTTCCTCCTACGCGCCGTCTCATGACTCATTTCTTGCACACGCTCTCTCCCTCTCTCTATCTCGCTCTCACTCACTCCCCCGCTCGCTCTCTTTCTCCTATATATTTATTTCGTTTAATTAAATTGCATTTAATTTTCGTTTTTGTCGCGTATTTTTTCTTTGATTTGCATTTCACTTTGACCTTTTCCCTTTTGCTCTTTATCTTCGTTGCGGCCGCTGTCGCTGCTTCGGCTGCTGCCTGCTTGCTGCTGCTGCTATCATCAATATTGATTACCGGCAGCTGTCTTCTTCGTCTTCTTCAGTGCCAATAGCCAGCAGCAAAAGAGAGAGGGAGTCAGCGAGCGAGATAGAGAGAGAGAGAGCGAGCGCAAGATAGAGAGAGCGACAGTTGCCGACAAATGCACGCTCTCAATTTTTTGCACTCTTCCACTCTTCTGCTCCCGCTCTCTTTTTGTGCATGGTGTGCGCGCTCTCTTTTTGGCAATTTGCACTGTTTGTTTGGCATGCAGCCCTTGCCTCCCCTTACCCCCCACCCACCCACTTGTAGGCGCCCACGTTGCTTGCTTGCTTAATGTGCATATGTGTGTGTGTCTCTGCTTTATATATGTGTGTATGTTTATGAGTGTGTGTGTGTGTGTGTCTGTAGGCAGCAGGCCAACAGGCTGGCCCCGTCCCCTACTCTCCCTGTCCCGCTGCTGCTGCTCTGTGGGTAAAAATTGTTGCAATTTGTTTAACGCGCATTCGCCTCTCTCTCTCTTTCTCGCTCTCTTTTTGTCCATCCATATGTAATTTTTTCTGCGCTCGCTCTCTCTCCATCTCCATTTCCCTCTCTCTTCGTCTTTTTTTCTTGCTTGAGTCTATCTGCTGTTGCTGTTGTTGTTGTTGTTGTAGTTGTTCGTTCTTCATTATATTTTTGCTTCATCGATTTTATACTTTGTCGTTGCAATTAGTTCTTCTTCTACTCCTTTTGCACCTCCTTCTTTTGCTGCTGCATCTCCTTCTTCTTCTTCTGTTGAGGCAGGCATCTTTGTTCCATAGCAAATTGAAAACTGTAAATTGCATCTTTTCTTTGCACCTTTTGCACTCATCAGATACTTTTGCTGGCTACATTTGCAATTCTCGTTAATATTTAACGCTTATCTTTGAGATAAATGCAACTAATATAAATCTAAATGGTTAAATGTTTATCTATCCCTAATCACAATAGAGAATAAAACAATCAAAGTTGGAGCGATTATTTAATGGTTTTGACTAGCATATAGGACAGGGAATACCCTTAACGATTAGAGATATGCCATGTGATCCAATAATTAAAAGTTGGTTAACAATTTTATCAATAAATCTAAAAGTTATCGATTGCTTAATGGCAATATTTTAAATTCAACTATCGATTATATGCGTGTGGAAGCTATACAATATATTCATCTGGATAAATATTGGAGAACAAAACTTAATTCATAAATGCTGAAAGTATATAATATTTGAACTACAATTTATATACAATTTATTCAAAATTTGCTAAATGCCATTTCACATCATAAAGAACGCATCAAAATTGTTTCGATGTTCAAATAATCTTCTAAAAGTTGATCGATAGCCTAAGGGGAATATTTATACTACAACTATCGATTGTATGCCTTAAATAGCATTTTTATCTTTCAAATTAAATCATAATTTTATTCATATATTCAAGCAAAGAGCTCAAATCACATTCCAAAATTTGTTTAGTAGTTAAAACGTGTTTTTTTTTTGGTTCCTTAAACGAAACACAGTAACAAATCTTAAAAGCTAAATCACTTGGAGTAAGAGCAAGAGAGCGATCAGCAAGGCCAACAGAATCTCCCTATCTCTCTCCCTCTCTCTCTCTCTCTCTAGCACCTGCTGAGAACCCTGACCAGTGTTGACCTATAACTGATTTGTCATACATATATCTCTCCACATTCAAATATAAATCGTTTGTTTTTTATTTTGAGTATGCTGTTTTTTTCGGTTGTTTGTTTTTTCTTCATGTTGCGTGCCCCAAGGTCTTGACTTTGCCTTCGGGACGGTGGCTCACGCAAGAGTTCAAAACGTCAAATACACGCGCCCGCACACACACACACACACACTCAAACACAAACACACACATTCAGCAAAGTTAAACAGTTCACGCAATTTATGAATGATCGCCAAAGCTTTACGGCTATTAACAAATACAAACACAAAACGACAAGCACAAACATGTCCGTTAATTTACGCAGCTTTTTTTTTGCAAATCTTTTTTTTTGGGGCAGTGGCACAAGGGGTATACTAATTATAGAGCTCTTAGAGCAAAAAACAAAATAATAACAAAATGTTAGAAAGCTAAACTATTTTTAATTCGATGAATGCAATCTAAATAATTTAGTTATAAATCGAAAAATTTCCAATCTCCGACGAAAATGTTCTAGGGTATCAATGCGTCTAAATGCAAAGCTTAAAAATTGTTGACAGACCTTTTTGGTTGATTTTGGCATCGTCAATTGCGCGTTTATTTCCGTAAACGAAATCAATTAAATAATGCAAAAACAAATCGAAATAAAAGCAAAAAATTGTGAGATAATAAAAAGTGCAAAAAAACAAAGGCAAATATTTAAAATATTAAAAACTGTGGCAAAGAAATGAAGAAAACAAAACAATAATGCAGGCAAATGAGTGGAAAAAGGAAGCCCTCTAATGTGGCACTTAACTAATTCAACAAACTATGACGTTAAACGGAAATAATGAAATCAATATAAAAAAACACACAAGCAAAGAAAACTCAAAATTATCATCATCATCTCTGATTGATGATGATGATGATGATGATCATCATCATTAGCAACAACAAAATACTTAATCAGAAGCAACAGTGGAACTACGCAGTTATTAAATATCTACTACTAGCAGACATACAAATACATCTACAGAACAGATACAGATACGGATACAGATATAGCTAGGGTTTGACTGCCCAAAGATATAGCTGGAGAGTATACAGTATACAGTGCTGGGCAATAAAAATAGCACTCTTCAACAGTTCAGATCTTGAAAACTGTTGTCTGAGCTGGGCTTGGAAAAGATTAAAGAATACAACTTAAATTTATTCTAAATATTAAAATAAACATAAGTCGATCACACACGAATAATGAAACCCAGTCAGATCTAAACTCCATTCGAAATCTTTAAACAGACGTCAAAAAGTTAAAGTCTTAAGTTATAATTATGATTAACAAATAACTTTAGGAGTCATGGTGCTGTTTTCGTCTGTTGATACCGATCAATAATATATACACTTTATATGGTGGAAAAGTTGCTTTCTTCTGCTCTCTGCTGATTATATCCATCTTACCCCTTTTAAATGGGTTCAAGATTTAAAAATAGATTTCAAAAGGATCTATAAAAGGGATCGAACGTTGAATGTTTTCCCAGTATTTTTAAGTTCCGATATGGTTTCTTTCGACACAAATACTATCGTTTTCGGTATTTGGGGCTATTTAAAATTTGTTATTTGTGGTCAGTCAGATTCCGATTTGAATACTTCAATTTACTTAGTATTTATTTTTGAATACTTCAATTTCAATCAATAAATTTGCGGTTCCAATTTCATTTCCTGGCGGAAAAAATCTTCTTAGTGCTATTTTTCTTCCCCAGCTATATAAATATAGTATAAGCAATAATATACCCGATGATGTTAGATGTTCTTTTTAGTTAATTTAATCCAGCTGCAGAGGAAACTTCTCCTTCCTTTTTGCGTAGTCAGTTGTATTTATTTTGTTATTAGCACTTTTGTCGATTGAATTTTGCAGTGTTTAAGACTTACTGGTTGTTGTTGTTAATCACTAGTATTACTTAGGTGTATACATCTATATCTGCAATTGTGAAATTGAATTTAATACTAATATTTATATTTGCATTGCATTTCTTTCTCGTTTCTGTCTTTTTGCAGGAATTACATTTCTCGAGTTTACTGCATTGCTGTCAGTAAACGGGGTCCACGAAGAAATTGTTTAATTTAATTAATATTCCGCGATAAACAAAATAAATTAATTCCGTGTGTGACAAGTGCAAGCAACAACAACAACAATAACAAGTTTTTAATTTCATTAAGTTAAATTAAAATTCTTAGTTAAAAGTAGATAAAAATAATAATAAATAAATAAATATAAATTATAACAAAAATAATTGAGAATTAAATAAAATATAATATTTGTGCTCGATTTAAGTGAATTATAATAATAATATTAATCAATCAAATTATCAACAGCTGTGCTGTGTGTGCGTGTGTGTGTATTAGTGCAAATGTGTGCGTGTCTGTAAGCAAAGTCAAGCGCTAGATGGCGCTGTATTGGGCGCCTTTTTGTATATTATTATTTTTGTTTAATAATAAATAAATAAATAATAAATGCAAAATAAATTAAAATTTATTACGCGCCATCTAACAAACCCAACAATAATAGTTGCAACAACAGCAATAAATAATATTTTTATTTATCTTTCGCGTCTTGCGCGTTTTCTCGCTCGTCATCGTCGTCGTCAAACAGTCCGTCAGTCAGTCAGTCAGTCAATCAGTCAATCGATTGCAACTGAAACGCAACGGTCGCTATTATGTATCGCCGTCGTCGTTTGGCAGCCGCAAATTTCATCTTTGAAGTGGGCAAATCATCGTTGGCAACAACAACGCCAGCAACAGAAACAATTGCCGTCAAACATCAGCAGCAGCAAGAACAGCAACAACATTGCAACAGCAACAGCAACTAGTTGACACAGACAACAACGAAATCTGACAACACACACAAAATAAACACTTGAAAAAAGAAAGAAAAACATTAAAAAAAATAAAATATATATTTAATTCAAATAATCCAGAAAATTGTCAGCAAAACTGGATTATTTGCTAAAAACTTTGCGCACGCTGAAATCCAATTCGATTATGGCCGAGAATCAAAGCGCTGCCAACGAAGATTCCGGTCAGCAACAACAGCAAAATCAACATCAACAGCAACAACAACAACACGCCAGCAACAATACAGCAGCAGCATTAGCAGCAACAACAATTGCTAATAGTAGCAGCAGTCAGGCAAGTGGCAGCAATTCAGCCGCCTCCTCACCCGAAAACTCGCAAGAGAACACAACAACAACAGCAGCAACAGTTGCAACGGCAGCAGCAACAGTTGCCGCTGCAACATCCACAGCACGCCGGCAATCGGCAGGCACACAACAACAACAGCAACAGCAACGAGTTAACAGCAACAACATGTTCGATCGTCCATTGAATACCAAGTTTAAGCCAACAGGTGGCGCCACAAATGCTGGCAATGCGCCACCGCGTCGCAACTCCATGCAGAATCCACCACGTGGTAGCGTCAGTGTGGTGAGTACGACCAGCATTAAGAAACCACCGCTGGCCAAATACAATTCACTCGGCGGCAGCAATGTGCAACAGCAACAGTTGCAACAGCAGCAGCAACACTTGCATCATCATCATCATGCCTCGCATTTGCATCATCATCAGGCGCATGCGCAACAGAACAACAGCAGCAGCAACACCAACACCAACAACAGCAGCAGCAATACTAACAGCAACAATAGCCACACCAACAACAGCAACAACAGTCACGGCAGCAGCAACATTCAACGCACCACCAGCGAAAGTTTGCGTTTAAATGCGTTGAGTCTTGGTGCTGCTGCCGCAGCAGCAACACTTGCTAATCTATCGCGTGCGAGCAGCAACAGCAGCAGCATTGCTGCTGCAACAACCACAACAACATCGAGCGCATCGCTGGCGCCAAAATCAACCAGCAGTAGCAGCAGCAATAATCAATCGGCCACAGCAACAGGAGCAACAACAACGGCAACAGCAACTGGCAGCAGCAGCAACAATAGCAGCAACAACAGCAGCAACAATAGCAAAGCCAGTTCGCCCAACAACAATGGTGGCGGCACAGCAGCTGCAACTGTTGCACCACGCAACAGCCAGCAACAGTGGCAACAACAGCTGCAACAGCAGCAACAACAACAGCCACACCATCATCATCATCACCACCATCATCATCATCATCACCAGCAGCAGCAACAGCAGCCACACATCAGCCACAGCCAGGGACATCAGCCGACAACAGCAACAGTTGGTGGCAGCACTGCTGGTGTTGCTGCAACCGCCGCCGCCAGCAACAATCAGCGCAAACCAAAGACGACATCTTCATTTCAAATCACGTCCGTTACGGTTGGACATGCCAAATTGAATGCAGCCGGTGGCGATACGGGCGATGAGTCCGCCGATGATCTAGATGAATCTCATACGGATGACAATAGTCGGATCACCGATCTCGAGAACGAGACACCCTCGATGTCCGAGGACACATTCTCCAAGGAGGAGGTATTCTTTGCCAACAATGCGTTAAGCACAACGGCACCCGTCATCCCAACCAGTTCACAATATGGTCTCGTCGTCGTCGATCCCACAGCGCCCTCTTCTCTCGGCGGCCAGACCATCCAGAATGTTCAGGTGAACGTGGCGGATAATATAATCAATGTGGTTAGCACTGGAGGTGGTGGTGGTGTTGTCACACCCGGTGGCACCAAGAAGAAGCACGAGGATATGAAGGAGACCCAGCATCGGAGTGAACGTTTCAAGGTCGTCAAAATTGAGTCGACAGAGCCGTTTAAGCGTGGTCGTTGGATCTGCATGGATTATCTGGATCACTCCAGTGTCGGCGGAGCTGGTGGTGGTGGTGCTGGCGGGGGTGGTGCTGGTACTGGTGGTGGCGGTGCCGGCAATAACAATGAAAAGACTGGCAACTCGGAGGCATCGCCAAGCGGCGGCACCGCCGACGGGTTTGAGGGGGCAGCAGGCATGGGAGCAGCAGGAGTCGGTGGTGCACCGAAGACAACGCAGAGCATGATACTGCCGCCGACAATGTTGCATCATGAGCCGCCTGCCGCCGCATCGGACGCCAATTGGAATTTTGCCGAGCAGCAGCAGCAGCATGCTGCACAGCTGCAACAGTCGCTGCTGCAACAGCAACAGCAATCGCTGCAACAGCAACAACATCCACAACTGCATCCAGCTGTGTCAGCACTTGCCACGCCCAGTGGCGTAATGACAGCACCTGCCACAGTCGTACATGGCATGCAACAATTTGTGAACGAGGCACAACAGCAACAACAACAGCAGCAACAGCAACTCTTTGATAGTGTTAATGCCAATGCTGGTGGTGCCACGCCTAATGCCACAAATGAGGGCACGCCCCATGGTCAGACCTTACCCATGGATTATGCAACGGCTGCCGCACAACAGTTGCAACAATCGCTGCAACAGCTGAAGCAACAGGAGCAGGCAGCAGCAGCAGCAGCAGTTGCTGCAATGGATGTTGCTGGCTACAACAACAGCAGCAATAACAACAACAGCAGCAGCACGACTGCAGCAACAGTTGCTGGTGAGCTGACTGTGATGAGCGGCAGCTACATCGAACAGCAGCAGCAACCATTGTCGCCGGCACAACAACAAACGCCGCCAACATTTGCAGCTGTTGCTGCCGGACAACAGCAACCGCCGCCGTCGTCGTCAAACTTCCAGCTGGAGCCATCGCAAATCGATGGTATCGTGGCAACAGTTGCTGCCGCAGCAGCAGCACCGACTTCAACAACTTCCACTAGCACGCCAGCAACAATTGGGGTTGCGACTCAAGGGCAAACGTTGCCATTGCTGCACATGAGCAGCTATGAGCCGCCAGCAACAGTTGTTGCTACGTCCGCAGCAGGAGCAGCCACAGTAATGCAAAGCGCACCAGCAACAATTGCTGATCTGCAGCAATTGGTTGTTGCCGGCGTGCTCGATGAGTTGCAATCGCAAGCAGCAGCAGCTGCCACATCAGCAACAGCAACGTCAACAAATAACGCGAGTGTTAGTGCCAACCACAACAACAATAACAGTAACAACAACAACAACAATGTGAATGTGAATGTGAATTTAACGAATGCAATTGCAACTGCAACAACAGCGGATGCAACGACAACATCGCTCAGCTTAAGCGATGAACAACAGCAACAACAATCGACAGCAGCAGCAACAGCAGCTGGAGCAACAACAACTGCTACAGCTGCAACTAATTCTGCTACGGCAACAACAACACCTGCAGCAGCAGCAACAACATCGACAACCACACAGCAACAGATACAGCAGCTACAGCAGCAACCAAATGCAGAATCCGAGACTGAAAGGTTAGTCCAAGATAATCACTTGTAACTTAATAAATAGAAATACTTAAAAAATAGTTCAAGTTGAGAATATAACAAAAAAAAAAAAGCAAACAAGATATTTTACTTTAAGAATCGAATTCGAGTTATATAAGCGTTCAAAATATGCTTAACTTCCCTAAAAATCAACAATTCCTTGACAAAAAAAAGTTTGCATACAATCAAGATTGATTTAATTGCGTTTCTTATCATCAAGCATAAATTGTCGCCAGCCGAGCAAAAGAAGACAGAAATGCAGCAATGCTCGCTGTCCAAGATGTGAAATCATTGTTTTAAAAATAAACTGCCTGATAAATCGATGCATAGCCCAACTTTTATGTGACTCACGGATTGGGTAATATGTAATGAAAAGATTACTCATTGATCACATACATAATCTATGTATATCGCAGCTAATCAGGCAGATTTATCAAATCCGAATGCTGTGGTTAGTTGTCAACAGGTTAATAAATGAGGAATATCTAATTGAAACTGAAATAAAGTTGGAATGCAGTTGACAGTTGAGAGAGCTCGACTGGGAGATACTCTGCTTTTAAATATTAATTAATTAAAGTTGGTTAACAAAATCTGAGCTTTCTGCCTGTTACATACTTTTTCCAAACTTTATTATACCCTTTTTTCTCAGTTCAAAAGCGTATCGATAAAATCAAATAAATTAGTGTGATGCTCATTTTAGCTAGACAATAAATGATGAATAGTTTGTGATAAATGACTCTCTTTCTTTCTCTAGCTGGCTCTCTCTCTCTCCCTCTTTCGCTAGTTAATATCCATAATTTCTCATTACGAAACCGTGAGGAATATTAAAAATCGATTATTTATTTTAATGAATATGCCAACTCTTTAATTGATTTATTGATTTCAATTAACATTTTTCATTTTACCGTTGATGATGTTGGACAAAATCTCAACTTGTTCAATAAACACTTTCCAATATTCATTCACAAATCCATTCATTCATTCATTCATTTATTCACTTCGTTATTCCCATATCTCGGCGACTATTTGAGTTGGTCAAACATTTGTTCGCCCAATCCACGCACTTTGTTTCCCTTTGTTCTTCTGCTAGTTAATAATAGCTGTGGCCCCGAACTATTTATAGAGCTCCCCCCAACCGATAAGAAGTAAAAGAAGCACAAGACAAAGCTTCGATTTCTGAGAATTATTTAATTTTTAGCTATTTTTGGTGGTAGCAAACAGCATTGTTTGCCAAAGTTTCTCAGCGCTGATTGTTGGCTAGCAAACCATAGAGCTGGAGTAGCTCCCTTTCTGCTTTCCTCTCTCTCCTCTCCTCAGATTGTAATTGGTGTGGGGGGGGGGAAGGGTGGGTTGCTTTTGCTAAAGTGCAAACACGCGCCACATTTTTAGTGTCGCCAATTTCTTTCTTTTGCCCCATAAACCAATTTGTGCCAAATTTCTTGCGGCGCTTTGTTTGTTGTTGCTTCTCTCTCTCTCTCTTCTCTTTCTGCTCGCTGCTCGCTGCTCTTCACTCTTCGCTTGACGTTCGTTCATTCGTTCGTTCGTTGACTTGCAACGTGCCTCGAGGGGGCAACAACAACAATAACAAGTTCATCAAGCTCATTATAATAATTTATTTAATAAAAATTCATCAATGAAATTAGCTGAGAAATTTGTCGTAGCGTGTGTGGGTGGGCTGGCTAGCTAGCCAGCTGGCCTGGACAATTGGAAAGGGGTGCAAGAGAGGCTGGGGGAGGGAGAAGGGGGGCACGAGTTGTATGTTCTCCCCAGTGCCAGTGCCACAAATACATAACACACGGGCATGACACTAAAGGTCGCTTCAATTAAGCGCACTTTCAAGTCAACCAAATAAAATTTGATTCAATTGTGCCGAGCGTAATTTTACTATTTTCAATTCACGAATACGAATGTGAATGTGAACCGGTTCAAGAGTGCTGCAAAAATGCTTTTGCCGGTTCAAAATTGATTTAATATGCTATAAACTAGTTCAAGAGGGCTTCAAAAGTTCACTTGTAAAATAAAGAGAGAGAGAGAGAGAGAGAGAGAGAGAGACTAATATTTAAAAAAGGGAATACCAGTATTATGAGCTCATATGAGGTCAAAAATCGAATAAAATTCTTTTGAGCCAGTTCAAAATTGATTTAATATGTGTAAGCTTCTTAAAAGAAAAGAGAATCCAAGGCAATAAACCACTTGAATAATTAAATTCAAATGGGCTTCAAAAGTTCAGATGAAGAGTAAAGAAAGTTAATTCAAGTCTATTAACTGTTTCAAAATGAAATTCAATTATTTTCATGTCATTGAAAATGTTTCTTAATATAAGACAATTGTTTATTTCAAAACATATCCGTGAATAAATTTACAAATATACTAAAATTGGTTTACTTTCACTGCAAAGAAGAGTTCTTCCAGTTGATAAAATTCTGTTTCAAAAACGGGTTTCAAAGCGCAAATTAGTCATTATCATTTGTCACATTTCGTCGAATAAGTCTATCATAAAAAATGTAGGTACAAAAGTTTGCTGGCTTCGAAACGAATCGCAAAAAACATTAGTCTAATATATATTTTTTTATACAAAATATTTATGAATGCTGATTCATACAAAGCCAAATGAATGGAATGTTTATTGTCTGTAGACAGGAGTGTTTTTTTTGTATCTTTTTCTGCATCTAGGGTATTTAATATTCATCGCTGTTGCGAAAGTAATTTAAAATTGTTGCTGATAGTTTTTAGTTTGTTGTTGCTTGTTTGACGACACTGTTGTGTGGTCATCAGAGGGGGAGAGGGGCGGTGAAGGGGACACTCCTCGGTCAAACAGTTATGTGATGACTAATTTTTGTGTGGTGGAATGTTTGAATGATGTTGATGACTCATTGTTAGTTATAGTATTAGAAAGACTGATAAATTGACTGATCAACTGCAATATTGAGCAAATACCAAGTGCAATAAAACAAGCCAAGTCAAGGCAAGGTTTTTCTAAAAATCATGCTTTTTTCTTTTCTTAATTAAAGTTTCGAGTTTTTCTTCTAGTCTTGCGATTTTGATTTAACTGCAACCTTCTATATTATGCCGACTTTTTTCTGAGTGTATATGCATAGATTACTGGTGTCCAGATTACACATTTGCGTGTGACGTCGTCGAAGGCAGTCAAGTGGAGTCTCAGCCTGCCTGCCTCCTCTTGCCTACTTCTGGCTGCCTCCTGCTTAATTTTCCTCTACTCCCCTTGAGTGTGGCACGTCAAAGCCAAACTGACAAATGCAGCTGGCAAATGTAAAGCGGCTGGCAAATTACTACGAATTATGTGGCTTGGTATTAAAAATAACCACAGCAACATCAGAGGAACAAGATGAAGAAGCTGCTGCTCTGCCTTTGACTTTGCCTGCTGCGAATTTTGAATGAGTAATGCTGCAAATGTCTGTCTATCTGTCTGTCTGTCTCTCTCTCTCTCTCTCGGTGTGCCTGTTTGTCGTCTGTCCGGCTTAGCAACAGCTTTTGCCATGTAAATGCCTGTAATACACAGCAGATAGAAAATGTAAGAGGAAAGTATTCAATATGTTCCAAATGCACGACGAGAAAATATCCTGCAGAACAAATAAATATTTGAAAACGTTGAAATATGTGAAGTTGTGTAAGAGTGTGTAACAGACTGATGAAAGCGCATAATCAAACCCGTCAAGTATATAGATGTTCTTAAGGATTCCATCTAACTATTTCCGTCTGTCTCTCTGTCTGTGTGGACAAATTAATTTAAGAGACTATAAGCTCTAGAGACATATAATTTGGAATATATAAATGCTCGCTGATTCATTCATTAATTTATTATCCATTGAGATAAATAATATCAGATCAAGTTTATTTCATGCTATCCATAATGATATTATTAGCAACTTTAGTTCTACTTTTAAAGCAGCCTTCATCTCCATACAACATCAAAGTTAGATTCCCTTTGATTGCCTCTAAAAAGGTACAGGGTATACCAATGAACTGGCCTGCACTTGACAACTTTGCTGTTATACATTTGACATCGTATATTTGTCATTTTTCCACCTCTTCTGCTGCCTCTTCGATGGTATCTAAGAAGTTGCCACCACAAACGAATTCAGTTGAGTTTTGTGTTATTGAAGTGCTGTTATTGTCGACTGATTGATGCAATGTGGCAAGAGCACAAGTTGTTGCAAGTAGTGAAGAGCTTGCGTCAGGGAAGGGAGTTAAGCATGTAATACTTATAAGTGGACTTTGACTGAATCAGTGACGGGTTTATTTTATGTATGGTCAGTCTCTGAGTCGTGATCTTAACCTGCCTCTTATATTTAATGAAAACGAAAGTCTTTCTCAATGGCACTTGACGTGGGCTTTGTTGCAGAAAGCAGCTGTTAAGTGTGAAAGAGAGAGGGGAAGATAGAGAGAGAGAGAGATGCCATTTAGTTTATATAATATGGGAGAGCAGTTAGCCGGTTTGAAATGGAACTGTTTTTATTATTCAAACGGATAATTGGATAACGAAATGTGTTGATTGATAGATGTCTTTGGTGGGCAGTTTGTTAAATAAACTTGCAACTGTAAATGTCTAACCAAATTTCTGTAATGGCTAGCAGAAAAATGACACTGATTCTTCACTCAGACAAAATCTGCCTAATTTAACATATTTAATATTGAGTGTACCATCTAAAAATGATTGAAACGGTTCTTGAAATTCTAATCATCAATATCTAATGTCCATAACTGGTTATTTATCATCTATTTAACTTTTATAAACCAGATTATTCATTAAGTGACTAGTAATATTAATAATAATACCATGTAAAAATACATATTAATTAAACTGCAGATTATAGCTAATTAAAGCTGATCGGTGCCCACTTTTAGCGTTACAAAATGTTATAGAATTCTTACACAATTCAATCTATAATATATGCAAATCAGTATAAATTATATTTGATTTTGATATATAGACTTTAAGTCAAGTACAGCCTTGAGTTCTTTTAAATACTCTTGAGGATACTTAATCAACTTGTTCTGCTTTTATTACAATCTCTTCTTGAGCTAATTAAAACGCTTGATGAGTATAGTGACCACCCACCGAGCAAAACTCTTACTCATATGTGAGCCAACACATTTAATTATCATTCCACATTATATATATATAGATATATACACACTATCAATCCAAGCATTGAGTTGCTCTGTTGTCATCATCATCGCCGTCAGCTGGCTGAGCTCATTGGGCAATTTTGTCATTTAAATTAGCAGCGAATGGCAACAAAGCGAATGAGAAACTAGAGATATTAAGAAGAACTCTACTCATAATTTGCAGATTAATATATATACAGTTGCGAACAAGATAATAGCACCTCTTTCACAAGAAATGTGTTTCAAACTTTTAGTATTAGTAGTGGAAGTATTTAAAAAAAAAATAAAGAGAAAAATGTATATAAATTAACTACAATTTTAATGCATTTCAAATGAAGAAGTTACATTTTATGGAAAAGGATGAAAATGATCGAATAATTAAGAAAATTAGAAATGATAAACGATTTCTGCATTTATATTTTATTTCATAAATTTGGCACTTTTCTCTATTAAAGGAAAAATATATATAAATCGAAATGAATTCCAAAAGCAGTCCTAACCCTATTTGATAGGAAGAATCCAATCATCATATTAAAAACCAACACTTGAATTTTGTTTTGTTTGGTTTGTTTTTCATAATAATTTTCGTTTTTTGCATAAATTTCGAAATGCTGCGATTATTTTGCTCGCAACTGTATATTATATATACATACTTGAAGCAAAAGTCAAACGAGAGACAGTTAAATGAAATTGTCGCAGTTACAACGAGTCTTCTTCGCTGGTCAGACGCTGCGTATACGTAATGAATATATTTTTTGAATGTCTAACACGCGTCTTTAATAACGGCTCTGCACTCGCTCGCTCGCTCTCTCTCTCTCTCTCTCTCTCTGTCTCTTTATCTTTCATTTTTTTGCTTGCTTGTCTCTCCACACATTTCATTTATGAGTTTTGTGTTTATTTTATTTTTATTTTTTTTGCTTTGCGACCTTTTCCGCATTTTTAATTTATTTCGCAACACAAAACGAAATGCCTCAAACACATTGTAAATACATATTTCACACACACACGCATATGTTATTATATATTGGAAGATTGTTGCAAAGACTGATATATGCAGCATATATATATATATATACATATATGTATGTATATATATACCATACCATCGACAGATTTACTGCAATGGAACGCAACGATCCCAAGAAACAGTCAAAGTCAACGACCCAATCGAACAGTCAAGCGCCCAAAGCGGGAGAGAAACACACAGAGAGAGAGAGAGAGAGAGAAAGATGCGTCATGTGTGATAAGGCAGCGATTGCGGGACAGCAATGCTAATAATGCCGGGCCATGGAAATTGATTACCTCAGCCAATGTGGAAAACCTTTGAACGGCGAGGCAGACAAAATAAAATAAAAACAGTATTACTAAAGTCATATGTCAAGTCTTGGATCTGATGTGGGGGGGTGGCTCATTTAGGCGTGTGGCATTGACCGACTTTGAGCGTAATTGGAAAGCAGCAAAGTGGAAGAGGCAGCAAAAGTCGCCCTGTTCTGTTATTCTAGCAACACCCGGAAGTGGAAAAACTATTGCTCATAAACAGCCTGGCTCTTTAAATGAATCCATTTAGGCGCCACAACAAACAAAAAGTAATTAAAAAAGAGAGAAAACCCAAAAAAAGGAAAAAGAAGAATAAGCGAGTCAAATTTCGCAAATCGTTTTCATAACTATGTCAAAGTCATATGTGGCTGTCGGCAACGATTTCTCACCTTAAAGAGCCAAACAACAACCGATAATATTATGCTATATATACAATATATATGCATATAGAAAACCAGAAGCAGAACGAGAACAAGGAGAACGAGAAACCGGCGAAATTTGAAATTTGTGACACCTGTCACTTTGGACAGAGCTCGTTCTCGTTCGTTACGCTCGCATTACCAAAGTCGAAAAAAATAAATAAATAAACTAAATGAATAAAAAAGAGAATGCTCGAGTCGAGAGTGCTTCCACTAGGAGATGATACCCCAAAGCCAGATTTTTAAGATGCAAATACAATTTTCTTGCGTGTTTCTTAGCCGATGTTAATCATATTCCAACAGATGATTAATAATGTGCCAAGATAACAAAGATATATCATTAAAATTGTGGATTTCGTTATATATATTAATTACAAAAGAACTACTGATGCTGCTGCTGGTCATCTTAACTAATTGTTACAAACTATTTTTTATTTAATATATAAATACTTTTATATATATACTTGATCTGCTTATGGCAAACGAGAACTTGTAGTCAAAATGAAAAATCTTTTCTTTTCTTCTGTCTCTTGTATTTCTTATAACTTTTTTTACACATTGTGAATGGATTATCTTTTGATTAACAAGAAAACCTAACAGTTAAAAACAAATGCAATCTTGGATTAGAAATAAACCCTTAAAGTTAAGAACAAATGCTGTCAATAATAATATTTAACAAGATTTGGCAACCAAGTCTACTTTAGCTTTAAATAACAACTTTAAACACAAAACAGAATTTTTGTTTGCTTGCATTGTAATTTTAAAACTCAAAAAAAGAAGAAATGGATTTTTTTAAATGTCTATAAATCAGAATTCAATTTGAAGGCTGCTACTGCTGCTTGTCATTATTAAGCGAGATCCTTGGAAGCTCATAATTTAAGCAATTATTGTGAACATGACATGTTTCTATATAATATATATATATATCTATAGATTTATTATCTTTTGCGGCAAGGTCGTAAACATTTCATGTGCCAAAATGGGCCTTGACTTGGTTGGTTCTTCCTTCTGCTTCTGGTCTGCTTCTGGTCTGCTCTCTTTTGGTTGCTTCTATTTTTGCCGAGCTGTCAAATGCCGAGTTTTGCTATTCTTTTCTGGTTTTCTGCGACTCATTTATTTTGATTTGCGTCTCTGGTTTTGACCTACTAAGCAGAAAGTATGCGTCAATTAATAATGCTGATTCCAACCATCACAAAAATCCATATGTTGTTTTCTTAATGCACCCCAACAAAAATGTAAAAGAGAAAGATATTCAAATACTAGAAATGTTGTCACTTCCGTTTTTTTGTTTTATCTAAGGCTCTGCTTGCTTTCTTATCTGAGGCACTTGTTTATCTAAATTATCTAGAATATAGTGTATCTATCTATTTGCTTGAACCAAATTGAATACGGCAAATGTTCCAAGAAAACAAAACCAATTGAAATCTGCAAAAAAAAATGAAATGAAATTGAAAGATATATTCCCAGAAACAGCTGTGACAATATAGAAAGAGAGAGAGAGATAGAAAGACAGGGGGGGGGGGGGCTGGTAAGTGCTGAGCAAATTAACGTCAGAACAGCAGGCAAATGAAAGGAATACACCCAAAATACAATAAAAAGAATACATGTGGCAATTGTAAATTATAAAGACGATTTCAAGAGGAGAGGAGCAAAATTTGTACAGTTGCATATGTTGCTATGAGCAGATTTAGTAGTTAAGAAAACACTTTTATATATCTGATACATGATAACTGTGCATAATTATTTTTTGTACTTCTTGTACATCTTCACCATTTAAGTTCTTCATTTATCTCGTAATAGTTTTTATTTGTTCGTCAATCTCAAATTTCATTTATTAGTTTACTTATCTCGCTAATCTGTCCAAATTTGACACTTGCATATAATTTTATCAAAATCATATGCTTTGCCAACATTGAAAATGTAGTTTCTTTATCTCAAATAATAATATTAGCTATCATTTCATATAAAACTAAAAATGTGCACATTTTTCAAAGAAAGTCAAGTTTATATTAATAAAATAATAATTTAAATATAATCAATAATAATATTTCTCAAAGCAAATAAACTAGTAGTTGTGATCATAAAACCAATCTGCACATAAACACAAATAATATAGTCGATATTATCTTTAACAAATCGCATAAGCTATGCCAACTTCATATAAAAATTAACTCATTTGAATATAATCACAAGCACATTTCTCAAGGACAGCTATACCCATAACTTAATTAACTCTAGAAATAATATCATTTCAAATATAATCATACGAAACATTTTTCAAACAATATCAACTAGTTTATATGATATCATGAAAACAATCTGCGCATGAACCATTATCTCTGCACATGTCTTATGACTTTGGCACGCTTGCCACTTGCTATATGGACCACATGAGCCCAGATGCATGATAAGAATCAACAATCTATCTATATATATATATATAAATGCTTGTGTATATATATTTCACACAAAACTGTGGCAAATTTCACTTTCACTTGAAACTTGCTGCTCTACAAATAAAAACATTCAAAAAATTTTCCACAATCAGCATTTAATTTTTTTTTTGCGCGTTGATAATGGGTAGCTCTGTGTTATTATTATCACGTTATCAAAAAAAAAATTGTATTTATAATTTTTTTTTCGTTTGCCATTTGGTTTTTTTTTATTCTCGAGGTAGATTTTAAACGTCACGAATTGTTACATCAGCGCTTTTTGGCAGAATTAAATGATGCGTGATGTGTGTGAAAGTGTTTGTTGCATAGTGCACAGTGGAACGAAATCGCATGCAACACTTAAATTGGGGGTCACACATTGAAAAGATTAAAACTTTATCAAAAATACGATACGAAAAGTTGATTTTACAAAGTTCTCAAATAATCTTTATTTATTTGTTTTATTTTTGTATGGCAAAAAACGTGTCAAGATTCATTTCCTTGTTGTTTGTACGTAATGTGTGCATTTTAAGATGTGCTTGCCTCGCCACCCTCTCCGCTCCCCCTTGGAATAGGTGTTGTGTAACGCTAAATGAGCTGCGCCTTATGCGCAGTAATATGTATATATAGAAATATATGTATATATATTTATATATACAGTAGCGAAAAAATAATAGCACTACGCGTATAAGAAATGTTTTAAGGAACTTTTGCAAACGCTTTTGGAACTGGACGAAGTCACTTCCAAAAAAAAAAAGTGAGACAGAAAAAAGCTTTTATTTTTTTCAACATTTTCAACTTATTAAATTTAAATCAAATTTAAAAACTACATTTTATGAAAGAAGCAATAAAATTAACATAATACAAATAAAATAAACAATAATAAAGAGAATAATAATTATGAAAGTTGGCAATAAATACACCTTTTCTATAATTCTTTTTTCTATACTTATGGCGCTTTTCCCTTCAAAATGTAGTGATGCTATTATTTTTGCCGCAACTGTATATATATATATATTCCAGGTATAGTATTGTAGTTGAGAGAAACCCAATGCCAAACTCAAAATACGTAGTTACGTCGTCGTTTTGTTTTTTTTTTTTCTACGCAAAAAAAAAGTAAAACGCAGTTTGACCTTCAATGGAAATTTGATGCGCGACTTTAAACATAATACAGCTGTTCATAGGTTGGGGGCGGGGATTTGTTAAGCGGCTCACACACTCGCACAAACATACATGCAACGCAAACAACTTTCTAATTGATGACGGGGCGGCTACGTTTACGTTTTACGTATTACGCTTTACGTCGAGGCATTTATTCACTGGCCATGCAATATTTTTTTTTAGCAAAGATGACGCTAAATAATATTATAAAAAGAAAAACAAATACGTCTGTCTGGGAATGCAATGTAAGGGGGTGGGGTGGGTAACTTCCAGACGGCACTGTTTTCCAGCGAAAAACGTTAGTTGCTTAACTGGAATGCATTATTTTTCCAGGCGGTGTCAAAGCGTGTTAAAAAAAGTAAATTTCTTGTGAAAATCAACAAATTTATGGCACTGGAATACGCCCCCAAATGGCACACGAATTGTGGTAAATGCATATATAAATATATTTAATTTGAAATATTTAATGAAGTTGAGAAGTGCATTTAAAGTGCGCCACATGAAAATGTAAAAGAAAAAAAACTCGCATTGTCTGCATTTTCTCTCCAATTGCTTGCTGCTGCTGTTGCTTCTTCTTCTTCTGCCGTGTGCACGGCAGGCAGGCAAGCAACAGGCAACAACAACAACGACAAAACTCTCATTGCTATGATTACAGCACACACGCCTTTGACGTCGCATCGTCGTCGTCTGTAAGGCGTCTCGTCGCCAACAAGCACGAATACAAACGAAGTCAGCGCTCTACTCGTGTACATGGGAGAGCTTTTTTGCATTTGCATTTGTGCTGTTGTGCTTAGCTGCATTGATCGTTGAGCCGGCGCATTACAGCGCATTACAGCGTATGCCAGCACTCCTCACACCCCCTGGTCTAAAGCACTCTGTGCGACGCTCTTCCACTCACGTATACAGATATACACAGCCACTCACAGGCAAACGGTCATGCGTTCGTTATGTGTCTGTGTTGTGTGTCTATAAATAGCCACAAATATTGATGTTGATTTTTATATGCGTTGTTTGTTGCTGCAATTGTTGTTGTTGTTGTTTTTGTTGTTGCTCTTGGTTTTGCTATCAACCATCGGCTATCAATGTTTGTTGTTGTTGCTTTTATTATATTTGTTATGCTTATTATTGTTTTTGTTGTTGCTTAAAAATAAACTCGGCTGCGCGTGGCATTTTTTTTAGAAGCTTTCCGCTCTCGAGAGTGACGGCTCTCTTGCTCTCTCACTCGCACTTATCTGCTTATTAAAAGAGTCAATGGAATGAAATTCCATAAAATGTTAATTCATGTTTTCGCACTCGCTCGCTCTCGCTCATGCTCTCGCTCTTGCTCCCGCTCTCTGGCTGCTAGTGCCTTTTTGCTGCGCTCTTCAAATGTTAACTATTAATTTTTGCGAAAAAAATTGGCAAATTTCACCACACAAATGCGTGTCTCTTTTTTTGTTGTTTCTCACGCGCACATGTTTAGCATCTTTGCGCCGCCTTTTTTTTCATTTTTTATTTGTGTTGGCATTTAACGAGCTGCTGCTGCTTCAATAGATGAGGGGGCGTCGTTGCATGTCTGCACTGTTATTAGCTTTATTTTGTTGTTGCTGTTAACTGTCTGCCGCCTGCACTCACTAATTGGAAGCATTAAAATGGTGTGCATAAAAAAAACCAATACGTTTTCCATTGGGAAAAGTAGTTAAAGCTTTTACATGCATAAATGCAGTATGAAAATACAAATTCCAAGTAAAATTTCGCATTGCCTTGTCACTGTGGTCTCAGTGTTGATGATACCAAACCGGATAATAGTTTAATTGTTGACAGGATTTTTTTTAACATTATAATCTACAATTATTTTAAGCTATAGACAAACAAAGCTTATCTTTACAACACATCAACGAAATAATCTCGAATACTTTATACATATATTCTATCTAATCAAAACTTTTCATATGAATCACATGCAAAAATGCCGGAATTTCTATTTTGCTTTGCTACACTGATTCATATCTCGCTCTCGCATACATTCTATATGTATGTATAAATATATATTTTTATAAAGAGGAAGCTGTTGCCAGGTAAAGATCTTGATTGCAATTCGAGCACAACACAACCTGCCCCACTGTGCCTCAACTCACCTAAAAATAACAACAGCAACAATAACAGAATATGTTTAACAGGTGTTTCCATGTGCAAAAAGGGAATACCTCAGATTACGAAAGCTCTTCGGCTTTCATTTGTTATTGCCTTCAAATTGACACCTTCTTCTTCTTCGTCATCGTGCTCACATGTCTTGCTTGTTGTTGTTGTTGCATTGTGACAGGCGCCAAACGGCACTTTATTGATTTATGATTGGATGGCTGCGTGAAATGATTGATTGATGATTGGGCTTTTGACTTCGGCTCTTTTTCGATATGTACGCGTGTGAGTAAAGGAGAGCAGTATATCTCTCTATCACACACACACCCACACAAAGAAATCTTTTTGGGAGAGCAAAGTGAAATTAGACAAAAGCAAAGAAGGAAATTATTGATAGACGTCAGTTGGCTGCGATCGTTTTGCTTTACTGGTGCCGGATCTTTTCGAGGGGTGGACGACGGCTGGCGACGAGGATAGCGTCGAAAGACGGACGACCACATGATTGAAATAAAACAAAGCATAGCGCACAAAAGAATCCCAACAAAAAGGAAAATAACAAAAGCAACAAAAAAAAAAAAACAGGAATACACATACACATGTATTTATTTATTTTAGCTCATAAATATCAAAGCAGACCCAAATTGTTGCTCTGTCTCTCTTTGCCTCTATTTAACTGTCGCTCTCTCATCCTTTCTCTGTCGCACTTGTATCTAATGCCGCCACAGTGTGTCAATCATCAATGATAACGCCACAAAAATAAATAATACAAATTAATGCCACTAAATCATAATATTTGTACAATCAAAAATTCACCTTATATAAATATTTATAAATAATAATCTTAACGCTTTCATCGCCGTTTTCCGTCTTGCAAAAATGTCGTCCATTTTTTGGCATTTCCTTTTGGTTCGCGTCATTTCCGGTAAGGGTGGGAAGGGAGAAGGGGTAGTTGGAACTGGCGCCAGAAGCTAGCTTTTCTACTTGTGTTTGTTTTTTCCCTACATTGACCATAACCTTGACTATTTTATATGGAAATTGAATGCGGCAAAATTGGTGTTTTCATTTCTGCTGGACAAAACAAGTTTATGGCCGCCATCAATTAGCCGGCTGAATGTGCCGCATGTGGCACAAAAAATAGAAAACTAAATTAAGAGCACAGTTTAGTTTCGACCCAAATAATATTTGCCACTAATTGCATTAAGCTAAAAGCTAAAAAAAAGTAAATCAAGAATTTTACGGACTTGTCATTAATCTGTGATTGATTTCATTTATTTATGTAGTATAGCAATACAATAAAATGTAAATATGTAGAAAATTTATTTGTAAACAACTTTTGCTTTTATTGTGCATGTCAAGCTTAATTTGTTATTTATTTGGACAACAATTTGATTGGGACTCTCCCATTTTCTTTCCACCTCTTAAAGACTTGTAAGCAAACGCCAAAAAAATCGAACCAACAAACGGAACTAACAACTTGTGGCATGGTCGTTAAGGGGCAAGTTGCAAGAAACGACAACTTCCAAATTAGCATTTGCCCATTTCCGCAACTTGTGCAAATCTAAAAATCGATTCTTCTTTTTGCATGAATTACCAGCAAAAGTTGTGTTTACAAATATAAATGAAGTTTTAATGGGGAAGAGACAAAAATAACTATCTTTTTGAAAATCTATGGGTAAAGGGGACTGCTCGACTAGCAGATACCCTGTAGACAGGCTTTAAAAAATAAATTAAATATAAAAAAAATAAGCAATCATAAAATACAAAAAAAAAAATAGTAAAAATTTGTAAAATGATAATAAATACGAAATTACGTCTATTAATTTTAAAATTATATATTTGGAACTTTTTCTTTTATTGCTATTGGAAGTCGATTTATATCGATATATTGTCGAAACAGTGCCAGTTATCGATCAAGTTAAATAAACTTGAGCTGCCAAATTTGAAGTCACAAGTTGCTATAGGCTCTACGATCAACTTGTTTATACAGAAGGACAGAGGAATATAGCTATGGCGACGTGGCTGCTGATGCTGATCATGAATATATAAACATTATTGAATTGGAGATGCTGACTTGCGCTTGTTATATTCTTTTCCCCATTTGAAATGGCAAATATTCAAATTATGAGTTGTATATTTAAATCAATATAATTTATAGATCTGCACACTCTCGATTCGATTACCCATTTCTTTATATTCATTTTGTAGAAGTTCAAATTGCAGCTTGAGCGAATCTCGTTCAAGAGAGGGGGGAAGGAGGAGGTGTAGGGTGAGTTGACTTGAGTTGTTTACTCTTCCAACGAGTGGTTGGTTAGGGTATGGGGAGGGGGATGAGGGCGCTGGTTGTGGCTGCCACAAAACGAACGACCTTGACAGCGAAAGAAAAACTTATTATCGGATGTGCAAACAATCGTCGAAAGGCAAAGTTGATTATGGATTTGCATTTTTGGGGGCAGCAAAACAGAGACAGAGATAGAGAAAGAAGCGGCTTGCAGCAAAAGAAGGGGCAAGAAGGGAGTAAGAAGCAAACGCAATTTGCACTCGTCGTCTTTGGCGAAAAACTAGCGAGAAAATAAAAATGAAAATCAATAAAAAAAAATGCAGCAGACGAAATGAAAAAAAAAAAAGAAAATTTAAAAAGGGAAAATGGGAAAATGTCAAATGGCGCTAAAGCAACAAAAAAAAAAAACAAAAAAAGCTAAAAACAACTTGGTGAAAACCAAAAACCAAAAAAAAAAAAAGTGAGCGTGAAAGTTGCACAATTTGAACATCGTTTTTAGCCACGTTAAAACCGAAATGCGAATGCGAAAGACAAAAAGGCATTCAACGCTTTTCTTTCATTAGCGCCTTTCTCAGCTCGAGCAGGATGAATGGGGAATGCGAGGGGGAAGTGAGGGGTGATGCGGATTGGGATTGTGAGGCGTTGGAGTAAACGGAAATTGGATTTCCCAGCTGCAGAAAATTAAATAAATATATTTGTGTTAAGCTGGATTTGCTGGGGCAGTTGCCGAGCAGCAAGTTACATATTGTTGTCTGTGTGGGTGTTAAGTATCCATAAGGTACATGTGTAATATTTATGTGCATAATTCGATATATACTTTTATTGGATATTAGTTGTGTATTAGATTTATGGTAGTTACTTTGCAACATGCTTGTGATCGAGGAGAACAAAAATTGAGTTCTAAACTTTACAAAATTGTCAATATGTGATTTTATGTGAAATTTCTTGGTGTGTTACAAGAATTTTTATAAAGGAGAACTTCCATTAAATGATATCATAATTAACTCTTTAGAAACGATAAATTATTTAATTACAATCTTTATCTTTATCTTTATCTTAATAACAATATTAAACCCAATAGGAGTCAAATATTAATCAGGTTTTCCAATATGATTCAATCTTAATCTCAATTCTAATCTAAATCAATCTCAGCTACTTCCACAAATTTCAAACACAATTCCTTTGAGCTGTTTACTTACTTAACTTAGCTGAAACTTATGGAAAACAAGTTAGAAATCAGTTCGAATAGCTTTTGACCTGTTGGCAATTAGCATTAAGGGCAGTTCGAATCGATTGACTCTCGTCTGAGAGAAGCCAAATGGAAAATTCCACAAGTGTGTGAGAGGGGGAAGGGGGTAGTGCCACCTTTGCATGAGTGTGCATGTGCGTGTGTGGCATCAATGGTGCCACAGTGTTGCACAATGTGCGTGACAAAATGCACTCGCTGGTTTATCAGAGCGCCATTTTGCTTTGCGTAGCCTAATTTGCAATGCTTGGGTGGGGGAATTGGAGGGTGTAAAGGGTGTTAGACAACTGCGCTCAGAAAAATAACAATCTTTCTTTTAGTATAATTTCTAAATATAAGAAAAACCAAGTTTCTAAAAATTACAAAGGTTGCCCCAAACCAATAATTACAAAAATATGGAGGTTTTTTATTAGAAAAAAATCCTCTCAATTTTGAATTCTTCAATGCACTGAGAAAAGCACCATGGAAATTTCAAACATACATTTTAGAAAGTTACTTACTGAATAATTAGTTGAGGTAGCCTTGGCTAATTTACAAAATTCATTTCCTTGCTCCTTTAAGGTTGCTTTAAGCAGCTGCTGTTTCGTTGCCACAATACATTGTAGCATTTTAGCACCTAATTAGCCATAAAGCTAGGGAGAGATCGGGAAAGAGAGGGAGGCGGAAAGAGGGGCGAGAGAACTGTTTGTTAATTCATTAAGCATATTTGTTTTGCCAGCCGAGAAGAGCGAGAAGCGAAGAGTGGAAAAGTTGGCTGGAAATGGTGGGTTCTGTGTGTCATCAGATAAGGCCAGCTGGTGGAGAACATTGTTTATAGTGTAGGAGTAGGAGAAGGGATTGGGGAGGAGTCCACTTAAGTGAACTGTCGTGTGGCTGGGCAGTTAAAGAGCCTATTGATTGCCTCTCAAACCATATTGTAATTCATCGCTTCCTTCATTTCTCATTGACTGAGTCACAAAAATTCGGTTTGCCATTTAGGCATTTCCGCTCCGGTTCGTTCCACACAATCATAGGTCAATGTCCTCTCGTTACTTAACTATAAATATATATGTCTGCCTTAGCAATCTTTGGTTCCTCTTTTTTGAAATGAATGAGTTGCTTTTTGTGGTTCACTTTTATCAAGCCAACTAAAAATATATTTGGCAATCTTTAACAATCAAGAATTGTTCCTTTTCTGAAACGAATAAGCTGACTTTGAAGTCCAACGTTAATCAACCCAACTTAGTTGCGATTTATCTGTTTATCTTCTTCTTATGCTGTCAAAATATTCCCTTATCGAATTATCTTAAGTTAATTTAATATCTTAATTTGCATTTGCATTGAATCTTATTGTTTTATTCCCTTCTCCTCGAAGTATCTTAATTTTATATGAAGTGAAATAAGCTATTTTTTTGTATCCCTCAATCGAGTTCTCTTAATTTAAATGGAATTGAAATTCTCTAATTTTCTTGGTATTTCCTAATCGAAGTCTATTTTTCAATTCTTCAATTGGTTAAAACTGTATAAGATAAGCTACTATCTGAACCATATGTAGATAAGAACCGACTCTAAAAGAGGCTAATGATTTAAATAAAAAATTGAGTGACACAGTCTAAATTTGAGTTAGTACAATTCAAACACTTCGATGAAGAGTTCATTCAAGATGAAGGCACAAATGGGTAATAATGGAAGGAAAACTTCAAGAAGCAGTCATTTTTAACTTGATTTAATCAACCTACTTTTGCAGTTCTGTTTAGCTGTTTGCCCCTGTTAGTTATTGCCACCAACGGAGCAGCCACAAATTTCAAATCATTCCGCGATAACGATTCTTACATCTGCCTAAATAAACCCAATGGATATCGTGCTCCACAACCCGGCAGCTGTTCGCAGTTCTACGAGTGTCTCGCAGGAGTCGCTCAACCGAAAATCTGCATCAATTTCTTTGATTCCAAGACCCAAAAATGTGTCAATGAGATCAGCACAGACTGCTTTAAGCTGCAGCAAATATCGTCGGTGAAAGTGATTGAAAACACTGCCGTAAAATCTGCAGCAGAACCAAACTCATTTAGAATACCAAGCGGAACCAATCAGGTGAATCCCACAACAATTAATCCAAGGACACCCGTGAAAACTGCTCGAAGAACAACACAACCAGCAGTGACCACTCGAAGGACCGCAGCAACTCGTTCTCATACAAGACCAACAGCAACTAATCCAATTATAACTAGAACCTCGAGAAGAACAACAACTGGCACCACTCCAATGACACCAACGCGAACCACTCCAAGGAGAACCACGGGAACCACATCAAGAACAACACATTCTTCTACAAAACCAACTGGAACCACTCCGATGACTCCAACACTAACCACTTCAAGTACAACCAGAAGAACCACTCCAATGACGACACCCTCAGGAACCACTCCAAGGAGAACCACAGGATCAACTCCAAGAACATCACATTCTTCTTCAAAATCAACTGGAACCACTCCGATGACTCCAAGACGAACCACTTCAAGTACAACCAGAATAACCACTCCAATGACGACACCCTCAGGAACCACTGCAAGGAGAACCACAGGATCAACTCCAAGAACATCACATTCCTCTTCAAAATCAACTGGAACAACTCCGATGACTCCAAGACGAACCACTCCAAGTACAACCAGAATAACCACTCCAATGACGACACCCTCAGGAACCACTCCAAGGAGAACCACAGGATCAACTCCAAGAACATCACATTCTTCTTCAAAATCAACTGGAACCACTCCGATGACTCCAAGACGAACCACTTCAAGTACAACCAGAATAACCACTCCAATGACGACACCCTCAGGAACCACTGCAAGGAGAACCACAGGATCAACTCCAAGAACATCACATTCTTCTTCAAAATCAACTGGAACCACTCCGATGACTCCAAGACGAACCACTCCAAGTACAACCAGAATAACCACTCCAATGACGACACCCTCAGGAACCACTCCAAGGAGAACCACAGGATCAACTCCAAGAACATCACATTCTTCTTCAAAATCAACTGGAACCACTCCGATGACTCCAAGACGAACCACTTCAAGTACAACCAGAATAACCACTCCAATGACGACATCTTCAGGAACTAATCCAATGATTACAACAGAATCCACTTTAATAACATAAACAGAAACCACTCCAAGGAGAACCACAGGAACCACTCCAAGGAGAACCACTGGAACCACTCCGAGGACAACAAATTCTTCTACAAAACCAACTGGAACCGGAGAAAGCACTTCAGGAACTACTCCGAAAAGAAAGACACATGATTTGAAATATTTTAATTTACAGAATTAAAGTCAATATTTTCCACTCTTCAAGCGATAAGTTGAAGAATATTTAAGATTTCATATATATATATAATTGAAGTATTTAGTATTTATTGATGAGAATCAATAAGTAAGGAAATTAATTAATATTAAAAGGGGAATCAATAAGTAAGGAAATTATTGATTATTTTGATCTCATGCAAACATTGCATGCAATTCTAGTATGATAAAAAGTGAACAATTAATTACACATTCTTGAATTGAAGGGAATTGAAATATAATTTAATTTAATTAAAATAATGGCAAAAAGGAGAAGAAGCCGCAGCAGTCAGCGTCACACATTTTTCGGCATATAATATAATTAATGGCTTATTTGCCCGCCTACAAGTTGGGCATTTGTTTACGGAGGCGTTTATTGGCCGACTGGCTGAACACCCACATAGACAAAGCACAACCACCCCCACTCCCACCCCTCTGCTGAAAGAGAAAGAAACTTTTAGTGGCAACAACACAATTTGGCAAATATTTATCATAATTTTTGAGACTTGCAGAGACTTCCGCATTTTGTCGGCAATTATTGTCCAATGGAAGTTGTTTTTTTCTATATATTTGTTGAGTTTTCATTTGCAAAAGAAAATTCAGCTTAAAGTGCAATAGAGAATGAAGAAGATGGGGATAAGAAAAGATGAAAAGAAAGATTTGGCTTGGTTCTTAGCATAAATTAAATATTTAACTTCTAATATTTGCTGTGGTTGTTGTCTCCGCTAGAGATCATTATGCTGTTTGCCCATGTGTGTGTGTGTGTGTGTGTGTATATATGTTTATGTGAATATTTTGTGTGTATGTATCACATAGAAAAAATTGAAGCCGGTTTTTTCTTTGTTTGCCGTTTTAAGCTATTTTGCCGGTTTTTTATTTTATTATGGTTTGGCCCGTTATTTTTTGTTGTTGTTATTGTTTGCCTTTGCCTCTGACTTTTATTTGGTTGCCACTCATTATTAGTCATCATCAACCACAGCCGCAGCAAACCTAACCTCACTCAATACCCCCCACCCCAAACCAATCCAGCAACCAAAGCCAGCGGCCATTTACAAAAAAAAACTTCACATCCACATGCTGTGTCTCGCTCACTCGCCTTTGTTTGGCAGCACATGCAGAGCTGCAGTGTGTGTGTGTGGATTGTGACGAGTTAGCGAAGCGCGCTCAGCTGATGACAGCGCCGCTGCTGACGTCGACGCGCAGCTGTGCGAAACGAGTGCTTCAACAGCTGTTTTTGTTGGTGTCTTTTTTTTTGGTTGTTTGTTGCCGGCGGTGCTCGGTGACAACGCCCACATGGCATCCACTCACAAAACACACGCACACACACACACACATAGTCAGCAACTCGCAAAAACAGGGAAATTGGGAGCGCTTAATCCCCGCTCGCATAGCAGCCAGCATTTGAGTGTTCAGTGCTCTGCTTTGCACTTTTTAATTGAGTTTATTTTATTTTCGGGTTTTCTACTTTATTAATTGCTAATTGAAATGCAAACTTTGCTACGGCGCCACAACGCTCCATTAATTTCGCATTAATTTTCTTCACGCGCCCCGAAATCTACAATTAATTTATTTACTTTGCCTAATAACGGTTTGCGATTGTTGTTGTTGCTGTGCCAAAATTGTTGTGGGCACATTGCATTTGTCACACACACACACACATACACACACACACTTGCACAGATAATGCATAATGTATTAAAATTGAAATAAATAACAATTTTGTTGTACGTCAAGCGCCGCAGAAAATTAGAAAAGACGCAAGCGACTGACAACAACAACAACAACAACAAAAATACAAACAACAACGAAAATGTGAATTAAGCGAAATTTTGTATGCAGTGATCTCTACTTTATTTGTGTTTATTGGCACAAGCTTACGCTGCAATTGCTAATAGGGTATATTGATTATGTGAGCTGGAATGTTACCCTAAATGAAGGCAAAGTAAATAGAATTAACTAAAAGTTCAACTATTGTTAATTGTTGTAGACAATTAGTATCGATAGATTATGCACTAATTGATAACTGTTATGTTGGATTGCTAATGAAAGAACAACTAGCAACTGTTTAAGCGTATAAGCAACGAAACAAAATCTTTCACTTATCGATTATTCATGTGATTTCTTAATCCTTAATCCCAATCGATATTTGTTAATAGCTTTATTTGGCTAACAGTTTCAATGAGATCTTCTTTGGCAGGGCATCTGACAATCGTCTAGCTAATCTCTGCCTCTATCATGCTATCTCAATCTTTCTCTCCCTCCCAGTCTCTCTCTATCTCATTCCCCCACTTTATTTGCATGCATAGCCTTCCCCGCATCTAATTTGTTTTTGATCGGTTTTATTGCAATTTTTCATTGCCAAAGCGTCGCAGCTGCTGTTGCGCTTGGCCAAAGCCAGGGGGCGCTGCAGCGACTATCGCCTGACTGCTTTTAAAATCAACTAAAGCGTCGCATAATAAATCAAATCCGTAACTATATAAAAATGAAATATGGCTTAAATACAAAATGAAAGACACAAAACTAAATTTATCATCTTGCAATCGCCAGTTTTTCTGTGTGGAATTTCGATTCTATCCGCGAGATCGTAAAACGGTCTTCTTGAATTAATAGACAATCATGAAAAGCGCGCAATAATTTGTTTATATATATATAGTATATACAGTAGTTGCTCATTTTATACATTTTATGTTTGTTATATGATTTTTCCATGCTTTTTTCCGACTTGTTTTCTTTTTTTCGTAGAAGCAGGTTTTCGTTTTATTGTTATTGTTTTTGTTTTTATTTACTGATGATTAAACAAAAGTTGCGACTAACTAAAGCATTTGTCATTTGTACATTTATCAGTTTCCGGAATTTCAACTGACTTACGTTTAACATGCACCTTTCACTGCTGTTATTTATTTCTTATCTGAGCCCTCAATGATAACTGCGGACCCCATCGATTATGCGTGTCTTAGCTGAAATGCCCACTGTGCCACTTTCCTAAAACTACACTAACTATGCACACACATATTATATATATACTTATATATATAAATATATAATGGGAATACCTGAGTCAAGTGAATTGTACTTGAATTTTTGAAGGTCTCTTTGCAATGCACACTTGATGATAATACAACACTACTTCGGCTGGCTTGTGCTGCAATCGATAATTGGTATGAAACTAGGAGATATCCTGTAAAGAGACTATCTGATAAGTTTAATAAAACCTTTACGGATAGGAAACAAAGTTGATTCGGTTTAATAATAATAATCGAATTCTCGCAGACTGATCTTCAATATTTTGCATTAGGCATTGAAATAAACTTAATATTCATATTCAAATTAGTCTAAATACGAATTTGGTTTCAAACCCAGCTTTGTTACTCTGCTAGATACTGATTTGATTGATTCCTTCATAAATCGAAACTCCTTGAATTTGTTTTATTAGTAAGAATTATTTTTGAGTATCTATATAAAACAGATATTTATAAATATGAGGTGTATATTTAATTTAATTACAAATTAGAGTAAATGCATATACCTTGCATGCAGGGCCGCCTTTTGTTAGGGTATGCAGAGCAAATGCTGAAGAAGAAGAATTGAAGAACTTTTGTCCGTTGTCAGTTTTTAACACTTGGCGCCAGTGCGCTTAAATTGCCGTGACGATAACACGGGGCGTGGGTGCTCACACACACACATACAACACACACACATACATTCCACACATTCATTCCACAACAAGCCCGTGTGGAAGTTGAAATCTTGCATCTCGCTCGCACCTCTGCGCGTCATGCGATTTTTGCATTTTTCATGAGTTTGTTTTTAGCTTGTTTTGCATTTGTTGTTGCTGAATTTGGTTCCATTGTTTGACAGCAACAACTACAATAATAATATAACAACAAATTGAGACAAGGCGACGGTCATCATGCCAAGCAAAAGATACAAACAAAAATGAAACACAAAACAAAAATTGCAAAAGCGCCCAAAAAGCAAACGAACTGGCGACAAAAATCAAACAATTCGCTTTTGCAAAACATTTAAAAATAGTGCGCAATTTTACCATTTTTCTTCTTCTCTATATTTATATTATAGACGTAGACATAAAACAAAATATAAAAAAATAACACACTTTGACAATTCTCTCGCTCTCCCTCGCTCTCGCGCGCTCAAAGATCAACAGTTAGAAGCTCTCTTGACCTACCTCTCTCTCTCACTGGCGCTCTTATCATCGGCTCTCAATTACAACCGTTTTACACACGAATGAATGAATCCAGCTACCTCTCTCGCTCGCACTCGCGCTCGCTCTCTACTGGCTAATTGCAGTGTTTTTTTTTTGTTTTTCTCAAGAGTTTTGTTTTGTTTCTGCTTCTATTGTCGCCTCTTCTTCTTCAACTGCTGTTGTTGTTGTTGTCGTTTTTGCTATTGATCGCATTGCACATTATCGCCATGTTTGTATTTGTTGCCATTTTTCGTTGCGCTAAAAAGGGTATTGAAAAAAATCAAACAACAACAACCAAAACAACAACGACAACAAAACAAGGCAAAGCAAAGCGCACAATGAGAAAACGGTAAACAGATTTTTATTGCGTTGCGGGCTTCTTTTGTTGTTATTGGTTGCCTTTTGCTGTTGTACTAAAATTGAAAAATTTGTCCAAGTATTTCGGGATTAATGGTGGTGGATTTAAATGGATTCCATGGAAAACAATCAATATTTGTAGATTAAAATCAATTTAAATGTTTCAATTGAATTTCGTTTAAAAATCTGCTCTAAATTGCACCATATGTTTTCTTAAACAGTAATGTTTTTAATTGAAAATTGATATTCATTATTTGCTTCATTTACTAACATTTTTAATATTTGGTAAAGATTTAATTAAAATGCATATTTTAATTGTAATAATTACAGATTTTTCTAAGATTATTTTGCAAAGTTCAGTCTTATCTTAGGTGTATGTCATGGCTGAAACACATTCCACATTAGCACGGTCACACTTCGTTTAGTTTGAGTTGAGCTGCTATAAGCGAGGTGTCTTAGCTAAGTCGCACACTTTGGCATTCACTGTTAGCTGCTAAGTGCGCGCAGTTTTCGATGCCCTGTTCATCGCGAGTGTAGGAGTTCATGTGTCTCTGCTATATTTTCCTCTACAGTTTATTGCGCATTGTGCAACTTGGCACTTATACACTTTAGCACATACATCAACCAAAAGAGCAAGCAGTGCCAATTATGTGTGCAAGCAGTGCGCCAGCAGTTTGGCAACTTTTCTTAATTTTTGAATTAAGAAATAGTCTTAAAAAATTTAACTTTATTATTTCTTCCTCACAACTAATCAATATTTGTATCTTTTCTTAATTGCAGGTAAGCCCAAGTTTTATTTACTTAACCAGCCGAGTGAGTATGCAATGAACCTAGTCTCTTTCCTCCACACACCGCAAAAAAAAAGAAAATTCCTTTTTCATAATTTCACATTTGACAAAACAAAACAAATACAAAAAAATTCATGCACAAATTTTGTTGGTTGAAAAATAAACGAAAACTTTTTACAAGCATTTTTCATTAAGTGAAATTTACTGTTGTTGCTCGTTCTGTCTCTTTCTTGCTCTATCTCTGTCTCTTTCTGGCTCTATCTCTCTCTTTTCAACTAAGAAATGGGAAAATTCTACAAATAAAGATAAAATGATTGAATTTAAATTTCAAATTTCATTTCAAAAAGTGCCTTGAAATAAAGAAGAAGACATTTTTCATCAATTCTTGTTAGATATGATTAGATTAGTTCAGCTTAGTTGATAAACTCAATTTTCAACTATCCAACTTCAAACTGACTATTTGAACTCAGCCAGTTTTAAAGTTAGCTTGAAGAAACTTGATAAATATCTTTATTCTGGAGCATAGGTGTTAGCTATGTCCATTTTAGACGGATCGGCGAACTATATAATTTAGCTGTCGTGGAAATAAACGTTTTTTCTTATCTATTCTTGTACATTTTATATAAAATATTTTACATTTATCATAAAATTTATTAAATGAAAGAGGGATATATAGAATAAATACCATATTTAATTTTAGCTAGGGTATTTCAAGCCTCATCAACCCCTGATTTTTTAGCTAACGGTTCTTTATTGTTTTGGGCTTGAATTGAAATTTGACTCGTGTTTTTCCCCCATTTATTTGCCTTAATGTCAATCTCTGATTGCACTCAAAAACACGTTGACTATTTTTCTTTGCGCTTTTCCTCTTTCTTTTTTCTTTTACATTTTCCCAACTGGTCGACAACAACAACAACAACAACTTTAGCTGCATTCACCTAATTTCTTCGTCTTGTTTTGGCCAAAAAGTTTTGTTTCCTTGTTTGTGTTTTGTTGTTTGTTGTTGTTGCTTTGCAGGCGACACACTGAAAAAACAACAACAGTAAAAACAAAGTGCGCTGCATAATTTGTGCATTGTTTTTTAGCAGGGGGCAAAGAGTGGCAAAGGAGGCATGTAATTGTGGCAGGGGGAGGGGGAGGGGGAGTGGCAACATGTGCGAAACTCGCATGTGATTTGTGCATTTAAAAGGCAACAGCAGCAACAACAGCAACAATCACGTTGCAAGAGCCATTTGTATGCAGATTTTTCAGTTGCATTTTCATTTTTTCCATCTCTTTTTTTTTTGTTGCACGACGCTTGTTAAACAAAATTGTTTTCTTGTTCAGATTATGTAAGAAAAAAAGAAAAGAAAATTAAGCAGACAATATTTGTATCAAAAAGATTAACACACAAAGTTTACAAAACTTAATTAGTTGGTAAACTTAAAAATTAAAGATTTTTTGAATTAAAATTACTCCAAGAATAAGTTGCAAGTTTTAATGGCAACAAAGTTGAAAGTTCACCAATTAAAAACTGCTGCAAAAGTTCTCAAAAAATGCTTTCGACTGCACTCAAAAAGTGTGCAAAAGAAACATATATAAAAAAAGAAAAGCATTTAGACTTTTTATTAGCACACAACGCAATTAAAATAATCTCTTTCTAAATAGGCAAATTACGCATTTTGGACTCGAAAAACTTAAGACAAAAGTCTTTTGAATTAAACACAATTTATGATCATTAAATTTTAAACAAACTGAATACTTATTTTTGCTATTGACAAACTAAAGTTTATTTTTGAAACATTACATTTTACATTTGGATAGTCGAAAAACTATCGATAACTTGGAGAAGTATTTTCTAAAGCTGAAAATAAATATTAGACTTGCTCATTGCAGATTTTATGATAGGAAAATGCGCTTTGGGTAAACACAAACTGTGTTTTTTATCCGATTAATTTCTATTATTAGAAGAGTGTTTTGTATTGTTATCGGAAATCGATTTGTATCGATATTCACGAGGATATATTCCTTTAGATGTAGAGATTCTTATAGATCAGCAGAGTTGCTTGTTTTCTTCAATCTGAAAACATGCTTTGGCCTAGGCAAATGTCTCTTTCTGATTGTCATAGTTAATATGCCCAATAAAAAGCAGTAGCCAAGCGCAATAATCAAGTGAAAAGCGCGCCAAAACTGAAAGTTTGTTGTTGTTGTGTGTGTGTGTGTGTGTGTTTATCCCGGATGTTGTGCGGCGTTGACTGAGTGCTGCTAACTGCATTGAATGCAATTGCAACTGCAATTCAACTGTTGTTGTTGCAGCTGCTGCTGCTGCTGCTGCTGCTGCTGCTGCTGCTGCTACTGCAAATGGGGTAAAAGTGTTTTTTTCTTTTCGTTTCTTTATTTATTTATTTTATATTTGGGCTGCTGTTTGTTGCAACTACTTTGTGGCACGTTGTTGTTGTTGATTTTGTTGTTTTTGTTGTGGTTGCTTGTCACGAGATCTTTCTTCGCGGCTGCCTGCATTTTATTTATGTTTATCGTTGGCCGCAATTTGCGTTCAGCTTGCAACCAAAACTGTGAAGACTTGCCCCCAAATAGAGATGAGGATGAAGATATATATCTTTAAATTGCTACTTAACATCGATTTAGACGGATTGCCGCACTATATATTATAGCTGTCTTGGAAGGAAACGATTTAAAGCTGTTTTTAAAGATAAATTGTAAAATGAAAAGAATCTGAATATTAAAATAATTTAATCATTTATTTAACAAAGCAATAAATTCTCCAAAATTGAATTCTCGCTTTGAAAACAATGTTTTGTGAGTAGAGAAAAGAAATATTAATAAATATAGAAAATGTACAAGAATATTTAAAATACTTTGTTATAAAGTTTGAAAGACCAAAGTTAAAATTAAAATTAAAAGTAAAATTTATTAAATATTTATATAAATATCTGTTATATATATTCCTATAATAATATATATAAAATATACTGATAAATATATAGTATAATAATATAGACAATAAATACTATATTTAAATTCAGCTAGGGTGTTTCGGGCGTCATCAGATATATTATTTTTCACTAACTGTTGCCTCCTATTTTGGTTGCTCCCAAATAGAGCTGAGGCTGATGAGGCTGAAGATGTCTTTATATATATATATAAATAATATTTCTATATATTTCTTGGCCAACATCAAGAGGCGTCTGTTATTTATTTACTATTTTCTGTTGGGGCGGAAGCGAATCTTGCCACACAATTAATTGGCTGCAATTTTCTGCTGCATCTTGTTGCGTGCAACAAAGCAATCTGACAGTTTTCATTTCATTTTCATGATTATTATGATTGTGCTGATTGTGATCATGATGATTATCTATGCCACATTCAGCTCATCATTCATCATCAGCTTCTCTCCTCTTCTCTTCTTTTCTCTTCTCGCTTTTTGTTTATGCTGAGAACTGGAGCGCATCGCCATCATGTTGCTGCCACAAATGTTGCATCATCTATTTGAGATGACGCTGGGCGCTTTTGAATCCCATTTTTTTTTTGCATATATTCAAGCAGCTGAAGAAGAAGCAGAAATTATCGATAGTTTCTATTTAATCAATTATTGTTGGGTTGTAGCAAATGAATCGACTGTTTTTATAACTTGCTATTTGTTTGCTTGGCACTGCTTAAGATTTTGAAAGAAAATCATTTTTCAAAAAAACTTAAGCCGCAAAATCGATCATTTATCGATAAACGTATATAACATGCATAAGTTGTATAAGAAGTTGTAGATAATTCTTAGATATAGTTTTATTTACAAACCTGACCCGTAATTGTGCTTAAATAAAGCGTAATTCGAAGCAACAACTTATCGAAAGCCTATCGATAACAAAGCAAAAGTAATTAATAATGATAACTTACCATGAGTATAATTTTTGATTTTATCGATTATTACTTTGATATTAGTATAAGATATCTCAACATTTTTATTAATAAATAATTCCTTAACTTGTCGACGCAAATAAACGGTAATTCTAGCTTCGGTTATTAGTTATTATTTATCGATAACAGTACATTTTTATTAATCGATATTTAATTAGCTTGCCTAAGCAACTAAATGGTAATTCTGCATTTCTATTAAATTTAACTTCGATCTCATTAATAAATTGTTGATTAATCGAATATTTCATAGGTTGCCTAAGCAACCTAAGCTACAAATAGATATCGATGCTTACTTATATTAATCGATATATCGATTATTGCGTTAATCGATCGTTTTATTAACTAGTTATGCAATAAATCGATAGCTCGCTTCTTGAATGGTTTTCTTTGTTCACTGACACTACTCATTTGCCTGCCTTATTGAATCTACACAGTTCAGCTCATCTGCCACGCCCACACCCACAATTCCCCCTTCCCCTTCCCCTCCACTCACTCACAACCCCCAAAATTATTGGCAAATTCATATTTTTTTGATTTCCTACATGGATTTCACTGTCTCCCTCTCCCTCCTACTTCCTCTCTTTCCCTCTCTTTCCCTCTATCTCGCTCTCTCTCACTCTCTCTCTCTCTCTCTCTTTCAAAATATGACTGCCTATGTATATCTGCTGCTTACTCTCTCCCTCTCTCTCTCTCTCTTTCTTTCTCTTTTTCTTTTTTTGCTTTATTTTGCGCTTGAAAATTATCGATACACCATGTAAATTTATCGATACACACAACACACAAACAAACACAGCTTTAGCCACGCCCCAAGTAATAACGGTAGTCGCAAGCGTGCTTTTAGCAACCCACACATACCCTACTCCAACACCACCACCACTTGCAACACCACCCCGTCGTCGTCGTCGTTGTCGGGGCTGCGCTTGCAGCCGCATCATTATTACTACTACGATCAATCGCATTCCGGCCGGAGTAGTTTCTGCGTGGATGCCTCACTTTGGCCCGCTGCTGTCAGCGAGGGGCAGCTCTACCCGACGACGGGTGCCGACGAGGATCCCGAGGAGGCAATCGATCAGTTCTCGCCAACGCTCTACACTCGCCTCGGCTCGAGTCGTGCCATCAACATACCCAGCAGCAGCAGCAGCAGCAACATTAGCAGCAGTGCCGGCAACAGTCCACAGCATCATCCGATGCATCCGCATCTGCATCATCATCCGCATCATCAGCTGCTTCACCAGCGGCAGCAGCATGCGCAACGTTCCCTCAGCATCGGCTCAGCTGCAACTGCAGCAGCAACAGCAGCAGCAACAGCAGCAGCAGTGGCAGCTTTTAGTGCGAGTCCCACGGGATTTGTGCATGGCTATTCATCGTTTTATGCCAGCTCACCGGATGCTTTGGCGGAGATGGGTGCAGCAGGGGGTGGAGCTGGAGTTACTGGTGGCAGTCATCGGTTGCAAGTGCCAATAGAGGTTGCAACAGCGGCAGCAACAGCAACTGCAGCAAGACGTCCCCGTTCGCCGCTGGATGGCGCCACTGTGTTGGCCGTCAACAGGTCGGTGTGTTGGTTAACGGTTCAATATGCCACAGTGTTGCTCAATGTTCGATTAGTCAGCTAAAACTAGAGTAACTCCAAAGTTAAAGCTAGTCTTAAAAAGTTATCGATATGCAAATAGTCATCGTTCATCGATGCTATCGTGTTAAGTATCGATTAGCTTTTTCTAAAAGCCTATTTGTGGATTTTAAAAAATGTATCTATAATTGGTATCGATATGCAAACAAGCGTTTTGATAGTGTTAATCGACTCTGGTCACACTGATTGCGATGAGCAAATAAATGCTTACTGCGAGTATAGCAACAAATTGACCTTTAATTCTAATCGAACATTGAGTTTACTTGGCCCACAACTAATCTGTTTAACTGTTATCGATAGTCTCGTTGCTCGATAACCTTTTGTTGCACGTCTGCAAGTTGTTCCACTAAAAAGCACATTTGCAATTGCAGAAAAACTCATGTTTTCAACAAATACTTTCAACTCATGTTGAAAACGTTGCATGTATTTTATTTGTTTGTCATTTTCTCACAGTCATTAATGCTTGGGGCATGAAAATCGATAAATGTTTGCTAATATATCATCTGAGCTCCATCGAACAATTTACTTGTGGCATGAATAAGTATTATATTATTTTTATATATTACTAATTACTGGCAGCAGATTAAGTTGCCTAAGAATGGGAAAGCATTGTTAAAGAATATTCTTTTTTTATATTTAAAAAATGACAAAGTTATCGATAAAATGCGATAAACTTGTTTGTCGTTTGGTGCACGAGAACTTGTCTCTGAGATCAGCTCAGACATGGCTAACCACTATCTACCCATCACTCTTGACTATATCAACCACCTATCTACACATTTATCTATATATCGATCAGACAGATCATAGATAAATCTATCTGTTTTCCCATCTATCTATTACAATCTCAATATTTTCATGTAGATATATAACTACTGACTATATCTTCTACATATCTGTCTAACTAGTTGTCTACCACAATATCAATCTACTTTTGAATCATCCCGCAAATAATGCAATTTATCCTTTGGCAAATTGTGCATTTTTTCAGCAGCACTTTTTCAAACTGCGCGAAGATTTCCGGTCTGAGATGATTGCCTTTGCCACAGTTGATGATGCATCATTTGTCGTGGAGATGGACTCTCGAGGCGAATCCTTTTGCAATTTATTGTTGGCCCTTGCCTTGCTTTTAATTATAAAAAAGCGAAATGGGAAAAAAGTCAAAAACTCATCTTTGGAGCCACTTTAAGACTCATGTCATGTTGTCCATTAAGATTTTCAGCTAAGGTTCTCTGCCAGGAGGCGTTTTACGTGCCTCGTTTTCGTTTTTTTCTGTTTTCTTTCAATTTGCAACAGCAAAAGAGTTGTGTGTGTGTGTGTGTGTGTGTGTTGATGTTTGTGTGTGTTAAAGTGCGTTCTGAGTTGAATGCCAAAAATTGAAATGATGTCATTTCTAAACTTGAAGGTTTCTTTTCGGTTTTTTTTTCGCGTTTCGCATTTCTTTTTGCGCTGCTTTTTGTACAACTCCTCAACGCTGTTGATGATGATGATGATGATGATGATTCGCAATAAAAAAGCAATTCCAAATACACATGTAGATATGTATATATTTATATATATATATATATATTTGTTCATATGTATATATTTGGAGGGAGAGTGGGTATTACGCAGTTTGACCATTTGGCTAAGAACTGCGCATTAAACTGCGGAAATGTTTCCCTCAGGGCACTAAGGGATACCCCTGATATGCCCCCAGCCCCCCCTGCCTGCTATGAGAAAAATAACGAAAAAAAAGGAATAACATTTTTGCATGTTGCCCGATAAGTAAAGCTTACCTCTCTCTCTCTCTCTCTCTCTCTCTCTCTCTCTCTCAATCTCTCTCTTTATTAGCTATTTATTTTTTGTTGGTTTATCGTTTGGGGTATTCTCTGTTTGAAGCGCACTAAAAATTAAGTCGCAATTTTATGTTGTGGAAAAGCGCTCGCTTTTCTGCTGGAAAATTGTTAATGAAAAATTAAAGCAAGGCTCTCTGTTTAATTGTTAATCTAATACAAATGACAATTAGAGTCTATAAAAAGTCTACAGTAATAATTCATAGTTATAAAAAGAGCTTAAATCTTGAACAAAAAACAGGCAAGAAGGAAGCATATTTGCCACCGAAGGTAAACATTAGTTAATCAATCAATCAGACTGTTTACTCTATGGCAGTCAGTCAATCATGCAGTCAACTAATCAATTCGGCAACTAATTAAGCAGTCAGCTCTTCAATCATGGGATAAATAAGATAATCAAGCAGTTGGTTTATAGAAATTCAAGATTTCGACGAACAACTTTCCCTATCATAAAAAAACTAATCAATTTATACATATAATAATAGTAGTCTGATCATAAAACAAACTTTGTTGAGTTTGATTGGGATTACTTAACTTAAACAAAAGGGTTACTCATACAAGAAATTATCCTTCGACTGATTGTTCTCCTGTTAGATAAATGTCTTATAAATATAGCTTAATAACTGGGGTACTTTGTGGCATAACGGCAGATAGACAGACAGATAAACATGGCTGATCAAAGATATATATGTAAATATATATTTATACAGATATATATAATGGGTTTCGAAGAAGTCTTCTTCGATGCATTTAAATTTAAATTCACGAGAAAATCTAAGAGAGATATAGAAAATAGAGACTGACTTCACATAGTAACTACATAATACCATCAATATATCAACTATTGATGCTGAACAGGAATATATATTGATTTTATGTGAACTATAGACTACTCTATGTGCTATGTACTACATAATTGCTGGTTGTTGGGGAGGTTTCCTTCAATGCATTGCAAACTGGGCAGCAAAATGGCATTGTAAAACTCTAAACAAATAAGTATCTAAGTAGAGCACTGATTATCCAAATCTAAATCTGCATATTGGAAAGTTTTCCCTTTAAGTCGAGTGCAAGTACAGTCTGCACTCAATTGGAAAACACATTTCTTATTCGCATGCGTCGTTGACTGCAACGAAGGCCACACAATAAAAAACAAAACTCACTCCACAAATTTATCTGCATATATATATATATATATGTATATATATAGATATATATGTGTGTGTGTGTGTAAGTCTGGTTGTTTTGCCCAAAAATGCAGCCGCTGGCCAAGTTCAAGGTTAAAAAAGCGTTGCTGCATTTTGGGAAACAAAAGAGAAGAATAAAAAGAATGAAAGAATCAAAAAAAAAGGGGGGCTCAAAGATTGCAATTTAATTATGCAGTGCAACAAAAATCGGGACTCTCTGGACACATTGTGTGGCAAGCAACCAGAGGAGCAGGGGCGGGGCGGGAGTGGCTGGCATGGGAAGGGGGAGGTATGCGCAAATTCTGTTTAATCGCATGGCAAACAAACACAAGACACAAATGCACACACACACAACATGTTTGTTGCCTCCCTCCCCGCCCCCACACACACCCCCCTCCCTCTTTGCTGATAAGTGAGCTGCGTTTCATTGTCGACATTTGGCTGCTTGCCTCGATGATGTCAGCGTTTATTTTTGGGGCTCGCAACGCCGCGCAAAACAAAACAAAACACACACGAAAGCCGCAAGCCTTAAAAACATGCCAAAAATAATATTAAATGTGAGCGCAGGCAAAAAAAAAAACAAAACAAAATAAAAATATAACCAGGCAAAAGAAAAAAAGAAAAGAAACGAAAAACTGAACTGAAACACACTCGAGTATAACAAATAACAATTACGAGCATCTGCCCAGCGCAAAAACATATAACAATAACATGCTCTGCGCGTAATGAGAGGCAGTCTCCCCCCTCCCTCAACTCCCTCAACTCTCTCTCTGTTTCTCTGTTATAAATTGGCGTTTGTATCTTGAACCTGTTTTAACGTCGACTCACTAAAGTTACCCCCAAAAAATACCAAAAAACAAAAACACAAGCGAAGAAAACAACAGAACTCAGCCAAGAATAAATTTTAAATTCACAAAAAAAAAAGAAGTAAATTAAAGCAAAGTAAAAGTAAAGCTTAAATTTCGACTTGACGAAGTGAGGATTACCCTTAAATCTCTGTTGGGGATTTAGTATCTTGTCGAAATATCCTTCGGCTTACTTGATATGATGTTAGCTTTTGCCAGGCTAAAAGGACCAAGACTGTTTCTCTTTGTGTCACATTCGTCAACGTTGCAACTAGCTGGCAGTCATGACTTTAAAAGCTCTATTAGTCTATTTAGTTTATTATCACCTAATCCTCCTTTTCTTGCATTCGTAAACGTTTTGAATGATTGAAATTATGAAGTTCTTTAAAATTAAAGCACAAAGAAAGCCTAAGGCCAAGTCTAGTTCAGTTCGTTGAGTCAAAAGCAGGCATTTTTTAATTCCTCTTTTTATCGCATTCGTAAACGTTGCAACTAGCTAAGCTGTGGTACTTTAATACCTGTCTAAACAATATATTATCACCTTATTCTCTCTTACTTTGCTTGTCATTTAATAAACTTATTTTGAACAATACAAATACAAAAGATATATTATTATCACCGCATCTTCTTTGACTTGCATTCGTTAACGTTAACGTGTAATTGAATAAATTAATTCTTGAACAATAGAAAGATCAAGGTTAAGTTCCATTCCATTGTGGTTTTGGAGTCAAAAGCGAAACTATTTTTCATGGCAAATGCTGTAAAAAAGCGCTTAAACCCGTTGCAAGGGTAAACAACGACGCAGAATTTGTTTACCTTGGCCCAGCAATTTATCTGCGTCTCTTTTTTCCAACCGATCTCCAAACTCGGGTCTCCGATCTCTGGTGACTTGTGACTGCCGGTGACTGGGATCTGTGGAGTCTTCAGTCAGTTGGCGTCTTGGGTTTTTTTTTGGTGTCTGCACTCATTTCATATCTTGTGGTTATTTTTGACTCCGCTTTCCAACAATGGATTGTTTACCAACTGGGCTGAGGCTGAGGCTCTTAAGCTCTTGTAGGCCGGCAAAACAACTTGAAGAATTTGCTAAAGTTTTTTGTTTGTCTTATTTATTGTTTTTCTCTTTTTGTTTTTTTCTTTTTCATTTTGCGCCTCTCGCTCGATTGCTTTTTTTCGCCCACTCGAAGCGAAGCACTTTTGTCTGCTTTTGGAGTTTCAGGCCTTGTCATCATCATCATCATCGTCATCATTATCATCAAAATTATTTGAAGTTCGTGACAAATTATGGCCTATCCATATTCGTCACTCTATTCTAATATTTTGTTTGTTTCTTTCCGTTTGCACTTTTGGCATGTTCCATCAATTTTTTAAGTTTCTTTGCCAGCAAAGCTTGTACAGTTTGCGCACTTTTACCAAAAAGTTACTGATTGGCATTTTTTCTTATAGATTACATTTCCTTGTATGTATCTATTATTTTTATTATTATTACTTATATACAAATTTGTTTCTTTCATTACAGGTATGTACAAGTTTTAAATGATTGCCTTAATGTGCGACTGTGTTTTTGGTGAGTTGAAACTGTTTATATTTTATTTAGATACTTTTAATATGGGGAAATCAGAATGAACTCTAAATGGATTTGAGAGCTTTGTCAAATCTTGGCAGATATTTAAACTTGAGCTCATTTGATGCATGGTTAGTCTTCTATTTCTAGATTTATGATTTAAGTATTTATCTTTTTCCAAAAATATTATTCCCTGCAGCCTCTAAAAAGGAGAGGAAAAGTATAATAAAGTTGTGCAAAAGCATGAAAGATGCATAAGGACGTATCTGCAACCCCATAAGGTATATCTGATCAGGATCAGTAGGAAGACAGGCCTGCTCGTCTGTGAAATCCGGTCTCAGAGACTAAAAGAGCTAGAAAGTATACATTTCGAGTACAAGTTCTCGTATCCCCAACGCTGAGCCAGTTAGTTGTCGTCAATATCGATATAAATCGATTTTCGATAGAAATTAAAAGCGCAATTGTAAAGATATGGCCTTTCAATTGATTAATAATATAATCGTATAATAAATGCAGATGTTGCTTCATTGATCTATTATAAATCGATATGGCTCCAATATATACTCAAAACATTAGTTCAAATTATCTTCTATTCGAGCATTCTAACGTGTTCTGTATCAAATCACATTTAAACCAAGTTCAATTCCAATAATAATTGAAATAAGTTCGCTGTTTGCTGAGTGTTCAGTTTGAAATACAAAATAGACTTGAGCAGTTGCAAAACATTAACTGACTTTCAAACCGTTGCAAAGCTCAATTTGTGGCTTGTGGCTTGTGGCTAATCGCTTTGGCATTTGCCCACTGACATTTACAATTGATATGCTGTCATAAGTTGGCCATAGATACCAGAATAGACTACAGTAATCAACTCTATAATCATATCTGGGCATCAATCAAAGTCAACGTTCCGATTTCACATCACTTCTGACTGACGCCGAAACGAAGTTGATAATCAACTTTTCTCTATATGCAAATTGCGCCGAGTTAATTTTATAATTAAGAGCGTGCCACTTGATGCAAACGACAGTGCTGCCTAGAAATAAACACACACAACACACACACACACACACACACACACTAACCGTGTAATCTTAAACGAGGCATGAACTATAATGAACCGTAATAAACATTAGCATTTTAGCACAACTGGGAAGAACCAAGAAATCGATGTGATTATTATTAACTAAAGGAACAGAGACTCAGCTTGAGAAAGAGACGGGGAGAGTGTGCGAGAAAGAGAGAGAGAGAGAAACGACAAGCGACGCCACATTGTCTGGCATTTTAACTAGCAGTCGGAGAGAGAGAGAGAGAGAGAGAGGGAAGAGGGGCAGGGACTGGGGCAGCTTGGGTATTCCACACGGTTAATTGCCACACTTAGAAACACGCTTACAGATACAGATACATTTACACAGATACATTTACATAGATGCAGATAGAAATGCATTTCAATGGCTGCCACTTAAAAACTGCCAATTGTTGTTGTCGTTGTAGATATGCATAGATAGTTGCCCCCAACGGAGGGGCATCATCATCATCATCAGTATTCAACAACTGACACGTGCGCAATGTTTTTTTTTTTTGGATACAACAATTTTATTACATTGTTTTTCATTATTTCGCCATTAAAAGTTACAATACGCGCACTCGAGGCAAGTGCAGCGAGGGTGGCTTCAAAGGTTGATTTGCAATTATAAATATTATATTTGTATTTAGTTTTATATTTAGTAAATTAATAATTCTCTTACAGAGCTGATTCTTTAGAGTTGGCATAGAAATATTATGCTTTGTTGGGCATTCTTAAACGATTCAAAATATAAATCAATTTTATGAGATGAAGTTTTTAGTTGGTTTATTTTTATGTATATTCTTGTGGAGAGATAATTTACAACATAAATATTGAGGAAGACATCACTAACCATATTAAGTTTATATATATTCCTGAACACATCCAACAAATTCTATTTGCTGTCAAAGGAATGAATTGCTGTATGAAAAATTGTTCTGCTCAACAAGTTATTATCAAATATGCGTGTTATGCTTTATACTTAGATACATATATAAATATATAAATATATTTAAACTTATATAAATATATATAAACTTATATAAATATATATAAACATATATAAATATATATTACACACACTTGCCAGCTATGCCAGCAATTACTGTGCTAATAAAAGCTGTGGTTTGGCAGCTGTTGAAAATAAATTCAACTTTGGCCAAAAGTCGATTGGATTTTGGGAGTGGCAAACTCTTTTGTTGAGCCGCCCTCAAAGGGCGGGTGGCAAAGGTGAGGAAGAGGAGTGGAGGCGGAGGTCAGCAGTTAATTACTTTTTGCAATGAGCCACGTGGCCAATGTTTACACACAGCTAGGCACACACACACACACACACACTCCCACACACACACAAATTTACGTGACTAGCGCAAAAAGAAACCATTTTCGTCATATTTCGCCGGGTGTTTATTTGGCCAAGCTAATGAGCTGGTGGCGAATGTTGGCCAAAACAACACAAAAGCAAGGCTAGGCTGTAAAAATAAACCAAAGCTGTTTGCCACATTACGCGCGACTGCTGCTGCTGCTGCTGCTGCTGTTGCTGCCTCATTAGTTGCCACAAAACAAAACAACTCAAAATAGCAGCCGATGAAGACCCAAACAACAAGAACAACACGAACATATTGCGAGTGCTTAAGTTCATTATGGTTTCGGGTTGTGCTTGCCACATTTTGTGGCGGGTCCAAACTCTAGACTCTAAACGGTATACGGTATATGGTATACGGTATACGTGGCTAATATGAGCAATGACGGCGCAGACTGTTTGGCGACAATGGCTAAAAGGAAAACCGTCAAAACAAAAAACACGTCTCACATTTTTTAGCGCTTTCTTTTCTTTCTTTTTGTTTGCATTTTGCATAATTCTTATGAAATGCAGCGCTGCGTGCAGTGAAAAGGCAGGGGAGCAGTGCGGGGCAGGGGTGGAGGGGGTTTTTGCTTGCCTTTGCTGCTTTTGGCATATTAAAAGCTGCAGCAAAAACTGCAGCGTAATTTTTTAACATTTATTTGTGCATTTTGCACAGCAATTCGAAGCGAGAAATGATTGATTTCTGGTATCGATTTTTGAATGCACTTGCAGGCATATAAACGAACCGATTTTATGTTATATAAGTGTGTATAATATATTTAGCTCATATATATATCAGCTTATATATACCAGAAGTGTGCAGGATTTGAAACAAAACTGTTTAAGAGTTGGCAGTTTGGGCAATGTACAAATTATTTTACAGAGAAAGCTCATCTTATATTTGTGGCAGGAAAGTCTCCATTGATAGGAAACACAATTATTCATAAAGAGCTGCACATTAAATCTCTCAAACACAAAGTCAATCTGATTGCAAGCAAACTCCTTTATGGATGTCCACTCAAATAAATATTAATCAAATCACTTCAAAGAACCCGCAAGCGATTTATACTCACAGCTAATAGATTATAATGTCATCTTCTGCTCAAAAAAGGAATATAATAAATAGAAATGCTCAAGCGAAAGAGCAGATCTTTAAGAGAGTGTTCTTTATCGCTATCGGAAATCGATTTGCATCGATATTCGTGAAACGAAAGCTGTTATCGATAAAACTGATTATATAAACTAATAAAAATATAGCTTTGAGTATCTCATTTCCCCATTTGAAATGGATTCTGCTTATAAAACTAAAACTAAATGATTTGTTTACTTGACTCACTCAGCTGCATAGAAAAATGTATATAAAATCATAATCCTAAATCAGGCATGAGAAAAACTATGCTAAATAAACAAATTGAAGTTGAGTTGCTCAAACAGTTTTCACATGTGCCACAACAATGTGCAACATTTTGAAAGGGAAGCCGACAGCGCCTCAATTTGGCCTAATTGCACCGACATTTGCTGCATTTGACTCGCGTTTCGCAACTGCAACTGCCACTGCTGCTGCAACATGGGGCAAGCGCAGTCAGCAGTTGTCTGTTGTTGCAAACTTCAAAGTTTCCCGCCAGAAGCACTAAAAAATTCAATTCATTTGTTGTAATTTAGTTTTATGGTCTTTCGTCTCTTCCCCCCCCCCCACTCTCTCTCTCTCTCCTTCTGTCTCCCTCTCTCTCTCTCCGAATGACCCACTCCCCTTGCAACTCCGCTCTCCGCTCTCCTCTGGCCTTATTTCCATTTTATAATGTGCAAAATTTGCAGCAAAAACTAAACAAAGTGCATTCATGCAACACTTTAGTAAACGTGCCACATGTGGCATGTGAAGTTTGTTTTGAATTTGAGTTTATTGCTTCTGCGCTGCGGCAAGAGAAATACGAGACTCGATAAGGGGTATTCCCCTTTTTTCCGACTTAATCTGAATACAAATTTATGTGTAGATTATTGAATATTAATTAATATGATAATAGATATAATAATCATAATAATTAATACTATTCTGTTTACGAGAATAGAATAGGTTTATTCCCACTTTTATTCAGTACAATTTATATATTTGCACAGGTTTTGCTGAATAGCTGAAGACGACTTGAGTAGACAATAATTCCCATTATAAAATATATTTGATTTGCCTTCGTTTAAGGAAAGATAAAAATACATTTTGATTTAAAGTGAATCAAATTTCGGTTCCACTTATGAATCTGAAATGGTTTCAGTTTTAATTCCAAATTCTATTCCGTTTCTGGTTTTTAATTGCTATTTCGGTTCCTTGCTGCTAAAAAGCCTAAGATTCACTTTACAAATCAATTCTGAGTAGTTCAACTGAGTGTCTGAGTGTGAGGGTGAGTGTGTGAGTGAATATGTGAGTGTTTGGCTGGCACTCATTTCTGTTATGACTGCTCGTTTTCAAATGCTCTTTTTGGAACTGGAGCAATGAACTGTGTGCAGTTTGTGTGGACGAGACGAACCTGCCTCTTTTGTAACTAACTCCCTCTCTCTCTCTCTCTCTCTGTCTCTCTTTATCTCTGTCCTTGTCTCGCTCTGCACACATTTGCATTTTGTTGTTGTTTGTGTTTCGACCGGAACTGTGAGTTCGTAGTGCCCATTACGAGAAATGGGGGGGGGGCAAAGAAATAAAACTGCGCCGTGAAAAATGTAAACATTCCAAATTTATAGCAACAATAATCAAAGAGGGGAGATGCGGCGAGTCCTGCTAACCCACAAAACTGTTGAGGTGATTGCACTAAGCAAGTCCTTTCCCCGCCCCGCCCCCCTCTCTGCCGCCCTAAGCCAGTGCAAAGCACGCGATATTTTCTGCGCCGACTTTTGAATGGCAAGTAAAATATTTCCCGGAATGCAATTAGAGAAATTCATTGTTATTGTTGCATTTGTTGCGTGTCAACTGCAATGAATTTTAATGCAAATGCATTCTTGGTTTTGTTTTTGTTATTGTTGTTGTTGATGCCGCAAATTTGTAACTGTTATTACCTGTAGCCCTCAATCAACGCCCCGCCCCGTCTTCTATTGAATTAACCCAGTTTAAGTTTTCTGCGATTCAAAACAAAAGCAAGCAAGAAGCACTGAAGAAGCTGTGCAAATGTTTACGCTTACTTTTCAATATTGAAAACGCAGATACCTTGTCAAAACTTGACCGATTTTCATCAACAATAACTGTTGTAAAGTTTATTGAAACCCAATTTTAATACTGCATTTAAATTTGAAAAAAAAAATTAGTTCAGCAATTTGTTTTGTGTACTTAAATTAGTCAGCACTGGGACAACATTTAATCAGTCGTCAGTAAATAACTTTAAAAAAAAAAAAGGAGAAAGAAACTGTGCACAATATTTGTTCACTTGAGCGCTAAAAAACCATAATAATAATCGCAACGACAACAATGCGGGGCAAATAAATGGTGCTAAAAGTTTTACGATATGACTAATTTAGTGTTGATTAACAGCCGGATTTCACTATCAACATTTATTAAACTAAAATATCGTAAACAGAAACAGAAACAGAATCAGAAATAAAGATAAGTCAATCCGCTCTTTATTTATCTGGCCATAAGATTAATAAACATAAAACTAGAAACAAATTTATTTATTAATGCGTAAAGAGTTGATTAAACTCAACAAATCTATTCGCATAACTTGAAATATTTTTAACGAGCTTTTTAACTCATTAGTCAGCGAGCTAATTAATCATTCTGAGATGATGCAATTGTCATCTTCGAAAATATATTGAGTCACTGACTTTGTGAAGTCATCTTTGAGCTAGCAGGTCAGAGACTTAAATATAGACTTCAATGACTTGACCCATTTTAGCTTAGTTAACAGGTTATATTGTTTGGTTATTTATATAAATTATATGACATTTAAATAATACACAGATATGTAAATAATATATAAATAAAATAAATAATATGTTAATTTATAATTTTTATATATTTTTTACATTTCTTATAACTTTATTTTTATATATTTATTTTCATTGACTTGACTCACTAAAAACAGTTTAAAAATCTTGTTCATAAGAAATTTAAATAAAATGAAAAATGAATAATTAAATTAATTAATTACAAAAAATGAATATGTATTTGAAATTAATGTTTTGAAGTGTCCTTTGCTGTAACTCAAACAAATCCAGTGTCATTCACATCTCGTGAAACTGAAACAATAAACATTAAATTAAAATCCATTGTGAAGATAAATGTTGTGCAAAATAAATGTGCTTTGTCTCAAATATAAATATTAATAAATGAATTTTGGTTGGTTTAAGAAGTGCGCGTGCAGCGTGCAGCAAACTGAAATTAATCACAGTCAAGTTCAGTTTTGTTGCATTTAAACGTGTTTGATTAATTTGTTGACTTTGGCTGTAAAGTTCATTAAAATAACCCGTTTAGCTGTTGTTTTTTGCTGTTGCTGTTTTCTTGTTTTACATAATTAAATACAATTTCATTTAACTTTGTCATTGACACGTTCACAACAACTATATATATATATCTATAAATATATATATATCTATATATATACTCGAATAACTCTGTAATTATTATTTCGTCCCAAAAAAAAAAAAACTTTCACTTTCATCAGCTTTTTTTTTTGAATTTGAAAAGTTTTTTCAGGCACAAGAAATTACGGCTTGTGTTCATAAGGGAGGAGCATGCAAAATAACATCATAATTAGCACCAGACGATGACGCCCAGCACAAATTGTTTAAAAATACACAAAGCACAAAAAAACTGAAGAAATTAAATTCCGCTTTTTTCTCAGATATGATTAATTCTCTCACAGGCTGACTGCGTAGGCCCCCACACTTAATATAAAGCAGCTACTTACCTCAAAGCACCCCAGAACCCCTCCCCCTGCCACGCCCCTCTGCTATGGGCTTCATTTTGTGTGTGGGTGAGGAAATATCTTTTTTTTCGAACATTTCTTTATGAAAAATAACGAAATTTATCATCATAATTTTTTTTTAGACTGTTTTTGATTTTTTTTTAAACTTGTCTGCTAACCTGTTGTTCTTTTTTGTATATTTAGATTGTTTTCGCTGAAGTGGGCAAAATGCTGATTAGTCTTATCAATGTGTTTTGATAGTAGAATTATGTAGATAAGGCTTTGTTCACATTTACCTTTAGTTGGATTGCTGGCAAAAGTGTCACTCAAAAGTGAACTTTAGACCGAGTCTGCAAAAGCGTAGTAGAAGTGGATCTAAACCAAAATAATTACTATTAAAAAATAGCATTTTGTTTATATTTTAAACTTTAATTTCATATTTAAAGTAAAACATTATCAATAACTGTTACTCATATTGATAAAAAAAGAAAATAGGTAGAACTTGGTATATTTTTATAGAGAATATTATTATATTATATTATAAATATTATCGATCAAATATCGACTTCATCAAGATTATTTAAGTTCAAGTTAAAGAAATAATTAAGCAATATTTAAGTTTAATATCATTTAAATGTAGATTTTGCATCTACAATTCTTAGCTTCTTCTATATATATATATATATATATATAGTATAGAGCTGAAGAATTTAGACAAAAGCTTTTTGCAGTTTGCAGCTCAAATTTTGGGTGATGACCTCAACAAGCACTCGATGATGAGCTTGCTCAAATCCCTACCCCCTTCCTTCCTCCCCTCTCTTTTTCCTTGCGCCGCTCTTCTTACCTGTTGCTCAACACAGGCGATTATGCAAATTAATATTGAAATTTAATATCGAAAGCGAAAATGCGTTGTTTTATATAAAACGAGTGAATATATTTATTTGCTCATGCGTAAAATAGAACTTAATCAATTAGGAAATACATAAAAATAGATGTATGCATATTATTTACATAGGTACATATGTTTACACAATTAAAATCACATTTCAATAACTTACAAAACTACAACAAATATGAAGGTTTTCTGCTGCATTTCACCTTTTATTTTAGTGTATAGGAATCAAGCATCAATTAACAAACAGAACGACGAACGAACGGGCACACTGCCAAATGTGTTGAAACAGTTGCTGCTGCTGTTTTTGGCAAGTGTGCCCTATTTTTTTTTTATTCGTTCATTCTCTCTCTCTCTCTCTCTCGCTCATAGAACGGTCATAGCGATGAACATGAGCAGAACGATGATGAGCCAAGGGCAAATGAACATTAGGCAGGCAACCTCAAACATGTTTGCGCTTGTTGTTGTTGTTGTTCTTCTTGTTGTTGTTGTGGTTGTTTGTTGATCTCAGCTGTTTAACTTTTGTTGACAACTGTTGCTGCTTGGCTTTAATTGTAATTGTTAAGTGTTAGTTTCTGTCACACTTGGTCACACTATATTTTTCTCAATTGTTTGCTTGGCCGTTTTTCTTCTTCTTTCCATAACACACGTGCCACAGTAAGCAAGTAAGTAAGTAGAGAAGACGAGACAACAACGTTACGTACGACGTTCACTGTCACACTGAACAACAAGCGGGCAACCCGGTTGAATATTTGCTGCTTTTGTTGCCTTGCTGCTTTGCTTTGTTTTGCTTTGCTATGCCATGCTTTGCTCTGTTGCGTCGCCGGTTTCAGTGTTTGCCTTATGCGCCGTGTTTTGTGTTTACGTGTGTACGTGTATGCGTGTGTGTGTTTGTTTATTTGTAAGCGTCAGCCAGACTCACTCTTTTCGCTCGCTCTCTCGCGTCGTACGTTCGCTGTTTCAGCATTGTGCTTTTACTCGCCGATCGCTGCTACAGCTGCTGCTGCTGCTCTCTCGCTCTTATTCTCTCTTCTTTTGCTTACCTTTCAAGTGTCGGGAGGGAAGGAGAATGAGCAGCGCAGCTTGAGTTTTACTCCGCGCGCAATTGCGTTTTATTTCATTGACCTCCAAGGTGGGGGAGGGTTGGGGTTGGGCACATGTTTTGTTTCAACTTTGTTGCACTTTTCTCGTAGTAAGCACTTCTGTTGTGAGCCATAAACATCTAAGCTAATCTTAGCCTCAAGTGCAAATTAACTGTAATCAGCGTGCCTGACTTTTGCAGTTGAGCTTTGACTTACCATTTTGAGTCGTCGTATGTTTTTTTGGAAAGCTCCCTTTTCGAAAGCTTGAAAATATGAATTTGTAAAGGAAATATATATAAATATTATATAAATTTACGTGCCAGAAATTGAGCGCATTTATAATAAATAAATAAATTCACCCAAGTGAAATATCTAATCTTTATTTATTATTACACCCATGTAAAATATCTAATCTTTGCCCTAAACTTTTCCGCTGATTATCAGCTAATACCTAATTTACCTTCGGTGTTGGCTTTTTACAGAACTGGTCCGAAAATAATCGAATTCGAGCATTTTGATGGTCATATGGAAAATTACAGACCTGTTTTTTTTTTCAATGATTGGATTTTTTTTTATTTGTCTGTCGCCCTTATTTATTATTTATAGGCTGTTTTCAATATATGCTGCACAAAGCAGAGACCCCCGGCTTCTTATCTTATCAAAGCTAAACACTGTGAAAAAATATTAAAAATAATATATATATACACATATATTGTCTATGTGTTTGTTTGGCTTATTGGCTCCAATCAATTTGAAGCTTCTTGAAATTGTTCAATTGTTGCGCTCAAAATATAAATGAGCTGCAATATAATAATAATAATAAAAATGATAATAATAGCAATATCAGTTGGGGATTTATAGTGCAGCTAATAATTATAAACTGATTGCGTTAATTAAAGATTTTTTATACTTGAGTGACACATTTTTGTAATGGTTTTCTATCTGTTTTTTGCAGGTATGTTTGTGATTCACATAATAATAATTATATCTATCTTTAAAAGTGAGTAATCGAAGCTTTAATAATTGTGAAACTTTAATATTTGATAAGGGCAATGGGGAAATTATAACTACCTTCGAAGGAAATCGGACAACCTTTCCGAATTAAATAATATAAAGATAAAGCTCAGACGTAAAGCTCCGATTTGATATGAATCGCATGAAACACTTGAACATAATATTGCTCCACTAATTTCTAGTGTGTATCCAAAAAAAAAAGATACTTAATTATCGAAATTGAGGAAATATTATATTTGATTAAGTCATTGGGCAAATCATAATCACTTCAGAAGATCAGGAAAGCTTTACCTATTGGTAATGAAACTATTGCAACACTTGATAAAAAAATTCTATAGACAAATGATATTTACTTTACATCCGGAAAGCTTTATCGAGTTGAATAAAGTGAGGATTAAAGCTCAGATCTAAAGCTCGGCACGGAAAACCAAACAAAACCCAAGCGCCCTCTATTGAAAAAAAAAATATTGTTCTACTTATACTACACATATATTTTTGTGAATGGACAGCTCAATTGGCTAACTATAACAAATTTGCTGAGTTTTGTTTCTTTTGTTTGATTATGTGGGTCATGCTCCAGTTGTCCGATAAGAGAGTGAGATAGAGAGAGAGAGAGAGAGAGAGTGAGAGAGCGTGAGAGATAGTTACAAGAATCAGTTACAATTAGCATAGTTCACTCAAGCAAAAAGCAAGAGAAGAAGAGGAAGCAGAGCAGACAAGTGTCCTTAGTTAAATGTACCGTTTCATTACCTCTTTCTCCTCCTTTTCTGTCGCTTGTCATTATTGGCATTAACCGTTACGCGACATTGATTTGTAATAGCCCAGACTAGCAGTGACTATGATTAAATATTTACATTGGTTTTATCTGCCTCACTCTCTCTCACAGTCTCTCTCTTTGTTGGTTGAGTCCTTGCTCAAGGACCTTAAAATTGTGCGCCTCGTTGGATTATTTATAAATCGGCGTAATTAGTTAGAAACAGTTAGCGGAGCCAATGCCAAAATTAGGACAACAGTAAAAGCACTCACAAATAGAGTGCGAATGAATCTCAGAGAGAGAGAGAGAGAGCAGCGTTCATTTCTGCACAACAGCAGCAGCAGTCATTCTCTCTCTCTCTGTCTCCCACTTGTTAAGGCTGTCAGCAGCGATGACCCAGGCAGCTAAAACTTTTGTGTTTGTATTTATACTAAGCGCAGGCGCCTTTTGCAGCAACAGCAGGCAGCGACGCCAGCAGAGCGTATCAAGTGGATGTATGCATAAAGCTTCCCAATGCTGCCCATATTTATGTATGTATACGGCAGAGAGAGCGGCCGAATAGAGAGAAAGAGAGAGAGAGCGCATAGGCTAGGAAGACAAGTCGTCTGTTATTACAGCCACCCACTCTGGCTCTCTGACACACACACACACACACACTCACACGTACACACACGCACATGCATGCCTAATGCCTAGGCGCTTTAGGTTAATCAATGCGTGCTGCCCACACTTAAAAGGCAATTGCAACATAAGCTCTCTTCTTACGCTCTCGCGCGCTCACGTGGCGAAGTTAAGGCAATGAAATGAACTGTGCAGCCCTGAGAGAGAGAGAGCGCAGTGTGGGAGAGCGAGCGCAGTGAGAGAGCGAGCGCAGTGAGTGTGGGAGAGAGGTAAATTGCTGCGCTCATCTGCATGCTTTGCTGCCTGCTTGGGCGATGAACGCGCCAAACGGGTAAAACACAAAAAAAGCTACCCTCAGAGTGCTGCTGCGGCTGTCAATCTACACTTTGGCTTCTTTCTAACCAACCCAACAAAAAAAAATAATAAAAATAAAAAACCAGCGCACACATGCAAACATCATAATAGAAAATTATAAATAATAAATTATTTGCAATATATTTATAAAAAATATATATAATTTGCTATTTAGCAAACGGCGCTCTTATCTGCAACAACAAAGCGAAAAAGAAAATAAATCCGCCGTTTTGTTTTGTGTGGCAAATGCGGAAGTTGTCGTCGTAGTCGCTGGTGGCAAATCGTCGTCAGTCTTCGTCGAACTTTGGCAAGTGTTGTGAGTGCAACGCACAAGTTGCCTTCTTCAAATCTTTACAATCAAAATACCAACAAAAAAAAAGAAGTGTTTTGTGTTATATAAAAATAATATAAGCTAAAAAAGCTAGAAAAAAGCAATAAAAAGGCTGTGTAGAGAAATATATATATGTATATTTTTGTTTATAATAAATAAACGCACGCAGCAGCAACGCAAACAAAATTCATTTAGTAAAAAGCGCCTCAGCCCTATTAAAACAGGCGACGCTTTGCAACACTCACTCACTAACGCGCGCTCTCTCTCTCTCTCTCTCCATCTCTCTCGCCCGCGCGCTCGCTCTCTTTGTGTGCGTGTGCGTGTGTTGGTGTGTTTGTGTGTAATTAAACGTGCGTGTCTCCACAGCTCTCTTTCCTCCTGCACAAATCAGCCAATCAGCCCACCCACCGCGCCCCCTATTGCACTGTTCGCAGCAACCCGTTAAATTTCGCGCCTATTTCGCCTTTGTTGGTGGTGCTTCTTCTTTCTTAAACTACTTTGTACGCCTTTGTCTCGTCGTGCGGCGTTCGTCGTTCTTCGCGCTTCGTGTCGTGCTCCGTGCCGTCATCTCAACAACAACAAAAGCAGCAAAAAAAGTTTCATTCATGGAAAACAAAAATAATCTAGAAATTGCCTTTAATAACGGAAATATATTTATTAAAAGGTAAATTAAATTTCGAAATTCTAAAATTTATTTAATTTATACAAATAAATTCTAAATTCTATTGATTGCGAGTTATTTTTCTTTCACTCAAAATTTGTTAAAGAGAAACTTCTATTTTTAATTTATCATAATATAAAAACAAGTCTAAAACTATCTCTATCTGCCTCTCTCTCCCTCGCTCTCATGCATAACATGCTTATCTATATCTAAATCTAAAGTCAAATATGTTGCACTCCATTTGAAGAATACTTTGTCAAGGCTACGCTTGCGCAGTTTTCTAGCCCTTGCTTTGTAGTCCTTGTCGAGTGTCCTTCTGCGTGAATGCCAACTTGAGAGAGTGTGTGTGACGTCACACGCTGAGCGGCAAGGTCAATGTGAATGTGGCTTGAACAGTTTCGAATGAAGGTCTAACTCCGGGCATTAAAATACCTGAGCGGGGACTGTATTTATTCTGGCATTTTTTAAGTGTAGCAATTATTTGCGAGGTATTTTTTAATCAGCTTTTTTTATTCTCTTTCATATCTCTATAATCTGTTTAATGGAATTCCACAGCCAAATGACATTTATAAGCCGTAATTTATGTTACTCTTAGAACAAGTTTATTATATAAAACTAGTTGATATTAAAGGTTCAACTATAACTACTGAGCTATTTGAAAATGTACAAATAGGCAATTGAAATAAAATAAATAATAATAATTAAATACTTAAGTAGATTTCTGACAGTCAATAGTCTTTAAAGGTTGGCAAGTTATGCTGTTAGAAGCAGCGGTGAACAGATCTTATGCAATCTTCTATAATCTTTGCAGTACTTATGTAAAGATTCTCAACTTTAACTGCAACTCAATAAACAACTATAAAATTAATACTCCCAAAACAACTAATGTCTGAGACAACTAGTTCTAAGGAGACCAATTGTAAAATCGATAACGTATTCTAAATCGCTCTGATAATCGATAGTTCTTCTGTGCACTAGTTCTTCACCATTAACTGGTCTCAAAACATAGAAACATAGATAATCCAAACTATAACTTCAACTCAATTCACATCTCAAAAGGCAACTCTAAAATTGATATTCCCATAAATCATAGATAACTAGTTCTAAGTAGATCGAGTCTGGGTTTTTTTTTATATTTTCAACACTCAAATCGAATAGTTTGTGCTTCACATGTGAACACGAACTAGTTTTGGCACTTGTCTCAGGGCCATAATCTTTATCACTTTGCCGGGAACTGAAACGAGCCCATAAAAGTAAACATATGTATTATGCTCCACAAAAACTACCCCCAAAAATAAATACTTGCTGGCAAAGTGCGTGTAAAACATGCGATGTTTATCCAGAATACACACACCCACACACACACACTCTTTCACACTCGCACACACAATAAAATATTCACACACACACCCCTCGAAATGAAAATAGTAAATAGGAACAACTCAGCAAAATACTCAATTCAATGTCAGGTTGTTGAGTGCTGTCCTTAATGTTGGAATAGCCTTCAATGGCCTTCGATCAATAGCCTTTTGTCTATTTTTTTGCATAGCTCTTGCCTCCATCTGATAAATAAAGCGATATCCCCACCTAAACCCCCTCTCCTCCCCCCCCCCCCCCGCCTACGCCCTTGCTTTTGCAAATTGCTTTTCCAATAATTTGGCTTGAACTTGGACAGGTGGCAAGTAGCATTAAGGTCATTCCCTCAATTCAACTGTGCAAAATGCAGTCTCACCGAGAGAGACTCGGATGTATTTAAATCAACTGAATTTTTACTTGTAGTATTTTCTTTACAATTCTATTGATTTATTTTTAATCTCTTGTTGTTCTTTCATTCACTCGGATTCCTTTGTGTACTTTTCTGGGTTTCAAGCAGAGCAAAAATAGGCTGAGGCATTCACTGCTCGTTAAAAAGATACCCTGTATAAATGTTTGAAAGCGGTTTATAACATTTCTATTATTTAGAAGAACATTTTCTATTTTACCTGTACTTTAAGCAGCAGACAAATATGTTGGATCGATTGAAAGATATCCTGTACAAATGCTTGGCATTTCATGCATGTTTATGATTTGTAAATGGATTAATCGACAAAAGATGTGACTCTTATCTATTGAAGCGAGAAGAAAATATTTCTTTATTTCTACTCTCTTGAAAGAGACACCTCACCTTTTGTTCTAACATCCCTCTCTTATGTGATATACCCCACTAGGACCTTTTTCTGTTTGCTACAGGGTATCAAAGCGCGACATTGTCTCCGAAAGTTGTCGTCCCCGTCGTCGTCGTCATCAACATTTTTGATGGTCTCGTTTCGATTACGCAATGTGCTCACTTGAAATTTGTTTTCATTCACTTTGCCATTGTCAACAAAAACCCCAACAACAACAACAACAACAAGCAACAGCAGAAAAACAAACCGAAACAACCCCTTTTTTTGGGGTCCGCAGCTTTCTTTGGCAAAATGCGCATAACACTGCGTATACGCAATATTTTATAACTGACCACATTTTGTGACAGCTGTCTCAAAATAGAGTGGGGATGACCTCAACCTAAGTCAACACACCCCGAAAAAAAAAACTAAATAAAACACATAATAGCAAATAAATATATGAGTAGAGAACAACGAAGTAAAAACAACATTAAATATCAAAACAGACATTCGCTTTTCACGATCAACATCCCCATCCCCATCCCCATCATCATCATCATATTCACTTATGCATAAGCATTAATTAAGCAATTTGCCAAATACCCTGTAATTGACAGACTATGGATAATACGCACATAAATAAAAAACTACTAACTAAAAATAAATAAATAAAAAGCTCCAATAAATATAATTATATCCAAGACATAAATATTTTAAATAATTAAAAAAAAATACTATCAATGTTTAATAGCAATTTCTGACACTTGTTTCACAAAATATGAAAGTTGTCGACTTTTACGTACCTACAAAAACCGAAAAGAAAAACTTATTTTAAGTGCAGTTTGAGATTAAAAGCATTTGAAGTTTGTTAAAACCAGTTTCAGAAACATAAATATGTTTAAGTGAGTAAAAATACTTAAATTTTATTCTAAATCGAGGAGCAAAGAATTATAAACTTATTTTTTGAGCAAACAGAGAGATTCGAATAGAACAAAGGAATTAATATCTTTCAATGAGTGAGCACAGGGTATGTTAAAGTCCAGCACACTCTTAATTGCCACTTATTCGCTTGAATGCAACTTGGTTGCTGCTTTTTTGTTGCCAGTTGCCAGTTGCCAGTTTTGGCAATTTGGAAAATGAATTTGAGATTTTGCTAAGCTGATAATTTTGGCATTTATTATAGACATTTTCCAGTTGTTATTGTTGCTGTTGTTGTTGTTGTTGAGCTACCCACTTTGATGATGGGCTAGTGCCGACTGTAATTCGCTTGAGGTAGATCATCATCTATCCAATCGAACAACATCTGCTCTCAGAGATTGCCGCATTCGCCGCTCATTTACCTAATGGCCCAACACAAACCCATTAGGAAGACACGACTTTTCGACGACTTTCGCATGCCTTTTTGGCATTACAATTTGCAGTATTTTTTTTGTTTTTTTGACGTCAGTCGTTCAAATTATTTTTGTATATAAAATTAAGCGAATCGAGGCGGTTTCTTTGACCAAACCGAGAGATAAACATGGAGATATAAAAAGAGAAAGAAAGGGGCAGAGAGAGCGACGTCAATTGATATTTATTGTCTCAAGATTATATCGGATCAGATCAAGCGTTAAAGCTTCAGTGAATTTATAGAAAGCACTCAATTAGATTAAATTCGGCATGCAGCCAGCCAACACGGAAGTGTTTTAAGAACTCTATTTCTAGAATTTTATACGAATTGAGAATGACTAAGAAATTTTGTATATCTGTGACTGAAAGAAGGGTTTAGCAGAAGCCAACTTATTATGCCCTGAACCCATTGAAAATTTCTGAAAATGTCTCTAGACAATCTTCAACTATTTCCAAATTCTTTCAATCTGAAATGACGTTTGAAAAAAGTTTCCTTTTAAATTGTTGTTGGGGCAATTGGAAAAGTTTTCAGCGCCGTTAAATTTGACATGTGATGCAATAAAAAGGCGTTTGTCCTAGAATAACGACACAATTAGAGAATTTGAACAACACAAACTATTATAGTCTTAGAAACAAAACAAATTATCTCTAATGATGCTCCTGAGAATAAATGATAGTGCTTAGACCCACTGAAAAGCAACCCTGGCCAAAATACAACCCTTAAATCCTTGAAGCACTAGTTTGACATGTTCTTTTTATAACAATACATTTTTTTTAAACCCTCACATGTCTGTTAATATGCGCCTAATCCTCTTTTTGACACAAATTTGCAATCACACTGAATAAAATTAAATTTAGTATTAAGCTGGAGGTGAATCAATAGTTTAACATGGCTTAAAGTGAAGAATGGATGATGGATGATGGATGAGGGATGTGAATACTAAATAATATGCAGCTAAAATACGCTAGGCTTTAATATAAACCTCATCCATGCTGACTGCCGTTATGAGGAGTCACCAGTCAGTTGGAGGCAGTTGCACTAGCCACTCGGTTGCATGGTGGCAAGCAAGCTGATGCTGTATGCAAGAACCAGGCACCGGAACAGGCCCACAGGCATTCCGCTATCCGGTTGAATTCCGCGCTCCGTTTCGAGCCTAGCCTGTCCTAATTAACTTAACTTAACTTAATTGAAAATTTCATGGGGAAAACTTTGTTATCGCTGCAAGGAAATTACAGCTAAGTGCAACGAAAATTTGATGCATGCTGCAAATGGAGTTGTCTGCACAGCTCATTTTTTAAAGCAGCAGCAGCAGTAAATTAAAACGTATTCAACCCATTTCAAGCAAATTACTTTATTTAAAAATGTTATCAACTCATTTTAAGCAAATTACGATTTTTATTACTTTCTTGCAAAATGTGTTTTTCAAATTATTTTCTTGATTATTGCTGACAAGAAAACAACTTGAATTTGGCCCATAAAAATGTTGTTGTCATCGAATCTGCTATTTATGACACATACGCAAGTTGCCACATGCAACAAAAAATAATGTGGCAACTTTTTGACATCAACTTAAAAACGAAACGCAACGAAAAAAAAGACTTGTTCAAGTTAAGAGCTGTGTTTTGCTTGCAACTGCCACAGTAAAGTTTAATATCGGGCTATAAAATTAGGGTGTATGTGCTGCATGCCACTCACAACAACACACAACCAAGCAGCAACCATTGTGTCTAAATGTAGAATCTATCTGCATCTGGTTGCCACTGCTGCTGTTGCCAGCATCATTGTTGCATCAAAGAACTTAGCTCAAATAACAAATATAAATGTGCCACATGCGGTGCCTCGCTTGTCTCCCACTTCCTACGCTCTGTGTGTGTTTGTGTGTGTGCCCCCAATACGCAACTGCTGTGTGTGCCACACAACTGGCAGCCCAGCCACCCACTTGCCACGTTTATGCCACATGCAGCAACGTTTTCAGGTCAAGGTTGCCACAGCTGCTGCTGCTGCTGCTGCTGCCAGCTTGAATTTTTCTCTCCTTTTACTAGTTTTTCCTTGATTTTTTTTTGCTGTTCGGTGTCCTCTTTTGTTGCACTATGAGTGTGTATTGTGTGTGTGTGTGTGTTGCTGTTGTAGTTTTTGTTGTTGCAGCAATGCGCTTTTGGAAAGTTGACGGAATCCTTTGGCGTCGTCCTTGCTGCGTTTTTATGGCGCCGCGCAATGAAGCGCATAGTCTCATCACACACACACATCACACACACAGACAGAGCACACACACACACACACACATAAAGTGTGTAAGAAATTCACAGCAAATATTTTGCATAATTTTGTTATTCACGTTTAATACGCCTGTGAACTCAAATCGTTCTTTTGTACTTGCCACCGTTTGATGCCACCGTTTGTTGCTTGTTCTGCTCCGCCTGTGTGTGCTCTTGTGTGTGTGCATAAATTTCACGCTTCTATGCATTTAAATGGGGCATCTTTGCCATTTGCTATTTCAGGGTTAATGCGAAAATTATGCGAAAGCCATTCAAGATTAAAATGAAAGTTGCTCAAAATAGTTTTTGTGGCTTAGTTGCGACAAACAACGAGTGTGTGGCACTTACTTAATATTTATTACGATTATTATCGTTGTTGTAGTAGCTATAAGTGAGTTATAGTTATTTGCTTGGCCTAATCGTGACCTCGCAGAACAGTCGGCGTGGAATTTAGAAAATAGCTTTTCCTTCGGCAACTCATAACTCAACTTGATAAACAGAAATGGAAGTTTGCCTCCTTTTAATATCTTAATGTCAATCTGGACACAAAAAAAATATATATAATTATATATATTAAGGCAACTTGGGAATTAACAGAGACAGTGTTAATTCTTCTTCAGTAAGATAAAATCGAGTTAACTGATTGGCTAATGATCTTTCCGATTCCGAATCTTGATCCTCATCTTCTATATCATCGCTATCCTTCTCAATGGTTGCCATTAACATCGATACCAATTTTGATTTCGCTTTCTTGCATTGCGAGTCTTCTTAGCGGCTTGGTTCCTAAACGCCGCTTGACAATAACGATAGACAGAAAGCAGTAATTCCACCAGCAGAATGGCTTTCCCCAAAAGAAACGAAGTCATTTCTTAAAAACGTTTTCCTTTCGTATTCTGAACTTTTCGGAATATGAAAATGAAATAAGTTAGAGAAAGCGAGACAAAGCTGAGATGTTGATTTGACTAAAATTCGTTGTGAATTGACTAGTCACTAAACGAAGTTAAATAAACGAAGCAAATAACTTGCAAGGCTAGCTTTGTTACATATTTCATATATTTGTTTAATAGGGAAAGTGGAAGATTCCTACTGGAACTGATTCCATTTTAACAGTAAACATTTTTCATCTTGCAAATTATTGGCTCCTCATCAAGAGCCGATTTGAAATCAACTTTGTGTCGGACAGTCTTCCAGGCAGATTCCAAATGTGGCTTCTTCTATCTTCCAGCTGCTTTTTGGACTTTTAACAAGTGTTTCAGAATTATAAGTGCAAACTAGAATACAATTTATAGATGACAAGGATTGCGTTTGTGTACTTTCCATCCATTCCTTCCATTAGTTTTGCTGGCTTTCCAGGTCAATTGTTTTACATTTATATTTTACATTTTATATTTGGAGCATAAATCACTTTTTAATACAGAGATTCTCACACAGATTCCCATTCAGTTGGGTGTTTTGAACTCAAATTAAACATTTGTTAGCAGCTCAGCAACAGATTTCAATCTTTGTGGCTTTCATTCACGTTGCTCTCATTGTGTCATCCTGAAACCAAAGCGATAACTAACTCAGTCAGATTATTCTCAGTTTCCTGCTCCGACTAGATTTAGATTTAGTCCCAAATGTCCTTGTCAGAACTAACATTTGATACGAACTCATCGCATATTATTATTTCTCCATGTTGGCAGCCCTTGGGCCAAGAGCCTTGGCAGCCCAGCAGTCGCCTAGTTTTCCATTTCCATTTTCATTTTTATACATTTCGCTTGAATACAGATTTTCTTTCTTGTTTGCTTTTGTGTACTTAGCAGACAGGGTATGATTACTATGTTGTGGATAATATTGTGATAAATACTGAGTTTGCTGAACTAATATATTAAGATATATATATTGTCTTGATTAGTCTGTGTTCCATTTAAAGAACTAGAAGTGGGACGATACTTGAGGCATCTCTAAACACAAATCAGAATCGGTTCAGAAAATCTTAAGAGAAGGCTATAACTGCTATAATAACAATATGGTAATTAGAATGCTGACAAGAGGCATAAATATTTGATTTTGTTCGTGAGTTCTTGTACTGAAAACATTGTTGTTTCCCAAGCTATCCTAACTAAGACTCTGATATCATAAAATATATCAAAGAGCTGCGCTTACTTTCAGTTGAAGGGTATTTAATTCTTGTTGTGCATAATAAAGCAGCTCCGTGCTGTGTTTTTTACGTTATGAATACATTTGAGAGAGGACAAGCAACTTGCAACACGTTTCTCACATTTTCACATTTTCACATTTTTCCATTTACATTTTCATTTTCATTTGCAATTGAGTGGGGCGATGTGAGGCTGCAAGTCTTTTTATACTTATGCTGCTCCAAGGTCCTCTGGCTCTCTGTCTCTGCCTCTGCCTATGTGTAGCACTTGAAACGCACTTGGCAACCCTACCTGCCACTCGACACACACACACACACACACACAGCCACATACATACCTAAGTCAAGTCATCAAATTCAAGTGCCTCACTCAGAACGTGACTTGTTTTTTGGGCTTACAACTTGGGCGCTGCTAATGTCAAAGTCAGGGTCAGCACAGCCAAAAAACGAACCTCAATATATATATATATATATAATAATAATAATAAAAGTAATATTAATAATAATAATATACTCGACTGAGTTTTGTACAATAATAATCAAGTCCTTCCCTAATTGAGGTGGGAGCCTTTAACCCTGGGTTGAGCTCTCCATTAAACTCGATATAAATATTTCTTTCTTTCACTGATTTAATTATGCATTTGCGTCACGTGGGTCTTTTAATTGAATATGTTATTTGATATTGTTGTAGACTCATTTTTGGGTTTGTTTTTTATGCTTATCTTTGAGCAAACATCGTTTCCATTTGTGGTTGATGTTTATGTTGCTATTGCTGTTGTTGTTGTTGTATGTTGTACACTTGTAAAAGTCGCAAGTTGACAAACTAAACACTCACAGTTAGGGATATAGAGAGGAAGATGGGAGGTTGGGGGAGGGTGCCTGTCATAATAGTAACAACTGCCTCGTTGCCTGACTGTGCCCCGCTAACAGCTATGTTTTTAGATATTGTACACACATACAACATATAAATATCTATACATATATATAAATGTATATATATATATCTATATAATCAGCCTTTGTTTGTTTTCTATGCTGAAAGTAGGCTGACTAAAAGTTGAGGCAGCTTTAGCAGTTTCCTTTTGCTTTTAGTTATAATTGAATGTGAGTAGAACCTGTGTATGGCTGATGAACTTGTGTGTTAATCAGTGATGATTATATTGATATTAATTTAATACTTATTATTTAGATTCTTTGCTTAAAAAAGCAATTAATAATGCTCAAGTCGAGAGAAAGTTTGACTCGCAGATAACCATAACTTATCTCAAGTGTTGACCTATCATAAGTCTTTGGTATTTACAAGAACACACTGATTTATATAAGAATATGTATATATATATATATATATACTCAGATAAAAATCCCACTGAATTTTGGAAAACTTCCGCGATGACTAGAAAGTTTTTGTTGTTCTTATGAATAATATCTAAATATAAGAAAATAAAATAATTGACAATCCTAAAAAAAAGCTGTTTTTTCGAAGCATACTTAATGAATACTAGGATGTGTTATCCTTGGCGCTAAGAGCATGGCTAGTTTCTAAATTGCATGGCAATTTTTTTTTTCTGCGTGTTTGTATGTATGTATTTATGCATTTTTGTGAGTCGTTGCGTTGTTTCCAATATATCAGTATATTGTGAACGTGTTGAAAATTTCATTTCGCTCACGTTTTTCAATGCGTACTTTGTGCTGTTCGCATTAATGTTGGACACGAGTGTAACATACAGTGACGTCCGCAACAAACAAACCACTCAACTGGTGACCTTATCTAGAACTGTCTATATATCGCTATCTCTCTCTGGATGTGGCTCTCTCTCCCTCTGGCACACCTCTCTATCTCTCTCTTTTTCTCTGTTTCGCTTTCTGCAATTCTGTAATTTGTGGTTTCTGATTGGCATTTCATATAAAAGCAACAACAAGCGGAATGTTAATTAAATGCTTGGTCCAAACTGTGTCGCCTCTGTTTATGATGCATGCAACACACTCACATACACACACATACACACACACACATACACACACACATGCACACATCTGCAGCACTCTAATTGAAATTGGCAATTTTTGAGCAATTTTCACAAATTTGGCAATTGCTTTTTTGTAATTGATTTTTAATTATTTTGATTTCAATGCAAACCGAAACAAAAAAGAAGCTAAGAATTTTTTTCTACCTCGTCGACTAAACAAAGGTGCTTGTAAACAACACAAATAAAAACAAAACAACAACTCGACAACAACAATAACAACAACAACAACAGCGGCTTTAACTGTGCATGTGCATTTTGAGCAAAACAAAATGGCCGCCAAATGACTGCGTTGGCAAACAAAATGGCTGCCAACATGGCGACAGCAACAGGCAGCAGCAGCAGCAACTGCATGCCTACAACGCTGCAACAACAACAACATCTGCAACAGCAGCAGCAACAACATCAGCAGCAACATCAGCAGCAACATCAGCAGCAACAGCAGCAACAACTACAGAGCAGTGGCCTTTTGGCCGCTTCCGTGATCCAACCCGACTATTTACTCAATAATGATCGCGGTTTATTTAAGGTTTATTGTTTTATCAAAGATTTCATTGGGTAAGTATAAATCTCATCGTATACGCAATACGTATTCCGGCCAATTGTTTACCAGTTTACCAGTTTACAATTTACCCAATCGGACGTTAAATATTTATGTGAACTACACAGACTGTATATATATATATATATATATATATATATATAACTCGACTAAGTTCAAATTGTAAAAAGTTGAAGGTTATTTGAGCACTTGAGCAAAATTATAAACAAATTACTGTTGACTTGTGGATAAAATTGTAAATAAAATTCTGTTGAGTTATGGATTAAATTGTCACAAGAAATGTAAATAAAATAATCTTTTTTAAGAGCATAAACAATTCAATTTGGAGTACCCTAGAACACTACGGTTAGGTTTACAAAAAAATCAAATTGAATATTGAATTCTGGTGGCTAAGAATGCAATTATTCTAACTGTTCTTCTCTTCTCTTTGTCCCTCAACTTGATAAGGACTATAACCGTTTTCAATATCAGCTTGCTTAAAGCTTATTTCTGTATATAAAATGGATGGCACTGGCTTTTTCTGATTTATTAACGGAATCAGAATCAGAATCAGAACCTAAATTCAACAGTTTCTTAAACCCTAATATCGAAAAACCAAAAATATCGAAATCTACCGAAGAATTTACACTTATTTTTGTAGCAGCATGGAATTTGGAAACTTAATTCATTTCAGAGATTGTCAGAAATCAATGAGCTAATTAAAATGTTAACCCTTAAAATGTCGTGTTTATTTGATTAACGTGTCAGACCCACAAAAAGCTTGCCAACAGCAGTTTTTGTGGCGCTTTCAATATTACCAGCATTTTTTATATTTTATGTTTTATGTTTCATATTTTCTGTTATTTATTTAATCCCAAACCTATTTCATAATATTTTTTTAAAATATATTGCAATAAGACTTTGCATTTTTTTTAATTTGTTTGACTTTCGCCAATTTTCAGCTTCAAAAAAAAACATTTTTGGGATTCCCCAAAAGTATTTAGAGAAACGAATATTTGAACGCAAATAAGCGCATTTTTCTGGGCTCTTAGAGGGTTAAGTAAGCGTGCCCCATTTTAAATTGCCCAGCTTAAAATATCGTTAAGTTCCAATTGCAGTAGCTGCTACTGTTGCACACCTAATGCAGCACACACTGTAAACACACACACACACACACACACATTTCTTATTTGTATTTACCTACACACACAAATAACACACACGCACACAGAAATAAGACACACACAGCCCTCCTCAACTGCTGCTGCTGCTAGCAGAGGCAGCAGACTGTAAGGCAACACCCTGTATATAAAAATGCCTTTTATTTACTGGCGCTTATCATTTTACACTCGTGTATGTGTTTGGCTTTGTGAGTGTGTGTGTGTGTGTGTGTGTGTGTGTTTATAATTCATATTTAATCAACTGATAACTGCAAAAATGTGTACACATTGTCAAGCAAAGTGCTTTGCTGCCTGCTGCCTGCCGTCTGCTGAATGTTTCTGTGTTTTCTGTTTTTTTTTTATTCTGGCTGGCTGTGCTCCAATTTCTGTACTCCTGTTATTTTCACTGCCATTATCACCTGCTGCTGGTGCTGGTCTTGCTGCTGCTGTTGCTTAGTACTGTTAGTGATATCAGTGAGCAACGAGAACATTGAGTCAGTCACAGTCACTCGGCTGATATCACTTGTTACTCGCACTCATGCTGTGAAATGTTATCAGTCGTCAATATTTGTTTAGCTGCCAACTGTCAACTGACAACTCTCAAATCGTATCGAATCGAGTCGAGTCGAGCCCCGAAAACCCTGAGAAGTACGAAGATATGAAAAATGATGCACTAATTGCGCAATTAGCAGCTGGGAGGGTTTGTAGAGTTGATCATTAAATAAATAGCAATTAGGAACAATATGTTAAAGAGTTTTGTCAGAGCTGAGAAAATACTTTATGCTTCCTTCTGCCTTTCGTTTCTATTCACTTTATAATTATTTTCATTGAGTGCGGCGTATAAAACTAGAATTGGCGCCAAGTTGACAAGTTGCGATATGACAGCTCAACAGGAATACAATACAAAGGCAATACACAGATTATATATCAATTTACACTCTAGTATATAAGAGTTTGAGGTTACCAAAAAATCAAAGTGTTGGCCTAAAAATAGAGTGTTTGTCAAATCAATCAAATACAGCATTTATATTATGCTTGAAGTGGGTTTCTTCTAGCACAAAAACATCATATTTCATCAACAATTGCAACTAAGTTGTTGAGTTTGATATTTGAATATTTTGCTGTCACAATAAAACAGAGAAAAACTAAAAGCTCTTACAAGGTTCATGGACATTGTGTATATTGTGTATAAAATTCCTAGAAATCAACTAGATGTCCGCCCACTTTTGACATATTGCTTGTGATGTGAAATGCCAAATGAGAAGAAGCAGAAACAGAAACCGAAACATTTGCAATTATTGTAAAACACTCGACGAACGACACAAAGAATCATGACTCATCTTTCTGCTCATTCCCATTCCCATCTTAGACAGACATCAAAGTCTGTCAAAGTCAAAGTCTGTCAAAGAATTATTGCAAATATGCTGAATTTGAAAAACTGGGAAAAATTGTGTAAAACTGTGAAAAACTGTGAAGAACAGTGAAAAACCTAACGCCCACCTCTCGAGGAAGACTTTTGTACATATATATATATATTTATATATATATATATATATTGTGACACCTGTCCTAAGTGGGAAATGCAATTTTCATTTTCATTTCACAGCTGACTTCGCAGTTGGCTTTGACTGAATCTTGGCTACAACGTTAAATCTACATATTTGTATATTTGCGATTTGGCTCGATGGCTCTACCAAATTTCATTGACAACATTCGAATGGCTCTTGGCCAAATAAAGTGCATTCCGATCTCTTTGCTCTTGCCACTATTTTTATTATATTTCTTTATTTCTTTTCTTGTGGTGACGTCTGCGTAATTTGAGTTTATTTTTATGTTTTTGATTGGGTTTTGCCAGTTGCCAAACACGCCAATTAATTAAGTGTATCTGAATCTGTATCTGTATCTGTATCTGTATCTGTATATATTTTAAGGCTTATTGCGTCGCCAAAAATGTAAAATTGACAACACTTTCAATCACTTTGCATTTAATTAGTATTTAAATAGGTGGCATCAAATTATTCAAATATTTATCGATTATTGTTTACTGTGCCTTTCTTTGCAGGTGAGCGATAATATTCAAATGCCAAAAGACTACACCTTTTTACTAGATATACTCCCCTCTTTCGGGTTGGGATTCGGGTTGCGTAAGTGAAAAAAATTTGCTGTTCTTTTTCGATTATAATTGATGGGAATTTTAAGTATGCAAAATATGTAAACAGGTTAAATATCAAGCTGGTTTCTGTTGATTGTAGTGGCTTCTTTTATTCTCTGACAATATCTATATAAGTAAAGTAAATTACATATTTAGAATACAATATATCGGATACAAATCAAGCTTATTTCAGTTGATCGATAACTGCACCAGCAGCGATACAAAGCGATAAAGTATTACTATAATTTCACACTGATATTGATCAACTGTAAATATTTCATAACAGCGATTAAGAACCCTGTTTTTGTTAAATTCTAGCAGCAAATCTAGTAGGCATTTAAGATCTGGGCTCTGGGTATTTCCCCAGTGGATTTCGAAAGATCTTAGCAAAATTAAATTAAGCAAAAGCCTGAGGCAATATTTCGATTACAAGTCAATTTTGTATCTCTACTTTTGGCATGGCTCTAACTTGTTTCAATAGTTTTATAGCTAAACATTTCTCTTCTCCTTTCGAGTGTCTCTAATAAGGGTTAAACAGTGTTGATTAGTTTGTGGTCAGTGTTGGATAAGCAGTTTGGAAGAAATGTAATTCGAAATGAAGAAATGTAATCCGATATATTTTACGACCATGCTCCTAATAAGGCTAACTTACTTGGTTCAATAGTTTCTGAGCTAAATATTTCCTTTCTTTGTGTTGATTAGTCAGTGGTCAGCATCGACCTGTGTAATATCCAATATTTTCAAATGCTAAACAAAACAAATTCCATTTGTGGGCTTATGAAACCTACCTCACTATCATCAACTACCAGGCTGGGTAATGCTCAACTGAAACTCTCTCGCTATTTGCACTTGTTACACCAGGCATTATATTACTTACCGTTATGTGGTACCGTCGTCCGGCTGCCAGTATGTCTGCCAGTCTGTCTGTCTGTTTGCAAAGCGTAAGCCCCATTGAAAGGCAAATAGAGCGCATAACGCAACTTGTGACTTTAGTTTTAGTTTTAGTTTTAGTTCAACTGAAGTGAAGTTCTCACATTTTACTCACTTTTTACTCACTTTTTGAGATATGGTTTCGTAAGCCGCTCGACAAACTTAAACGCCTCACTCTATCTCCCATATTGACTGTTAATTAAAGTCTGTGTCTGTGTCTGTGTCTGAGCGCAAATGTTGACTGTGTGCTGCAAGTGCTGTTAAAACAAACTCACCCAACAATTGTGACACTCTCGAACACTGACACTGAAACTGGTGACTCAGACTCGGAGTGAATTGCATTTAGCTGGCTCTCGATAAGATTATCCATTTCCAAGAAGAAACACGCAAAAATAATCGCACTTGTCTATTATTTATATGTTATTTATTTATTAATTATTTGTTATTTAATTATTATTTTTATCAATTCATTTCTTTTGTATTATTTATTCTTTTATTTTTAAATTAATTATTGCTTATTATTTATTAATTTTATATATTTTCTTACACACACAATTACCAATTGCAATTGCAGACTGCATTTGGGCGTCTCTTCTGCTTCCTCTTCTTCTGCTCTTCCTCTTTTTTCTCTGCTTACGTGCGCATTTTGCACAACTCTCTAATGAGCCAATAAATTTAGATTACGTATACGCGCAGGTGGCCAGCTGCGGCAATTTTGGTAAATCACAAGAGCGCAGAGCACCGTCTCGCCACATACACTACATACTACATACACTGTGCACATCTTGTACAAATACCCTGTAATTTTAAATGTGTCTATGAATGCAGTAACAGTTGGCGGCAAATATCAGCAAAGTTTGGCATTTAAAGAGAAGTTGGTCTTAGTGAAAGTAAATCACAGACTCTCAGATTTATTGCTAAAAATACATAATTAGGTATACAACAAATCCCTCTATTCGAATATACAACTATTTAATTTGTTATTTATTTAGCTATGTATTTTTTCACTACTCCATTTAGCTGCTTTGGCTGTTATTGTTGGTCTAAAAACACATATTATAAAGTTCTTTGATTCCATATTGTGCTTCTGCACCTCAAGTCTTTATTTACAGGGCATCTGCTAGTCGTGTTCCGCTTTATTGTGCAACATTCTCATTTGTTGCGCGTTTCGTTTTGTGTGTGTAATTTTTGTTTTTATTTCGGCTTTTCACCGCGATAAATTTCACGCCAACTCGACACTTAGCGTTGCTTTTAGCTCGCAATTATCGCGATCAACCCTCCGACCACCCTCCATCCCCTCTTACTTGCACCTCCCCACCTCCGCCCCACATGGCTGCACCCCTCCTGCTAAATCGCACATGCATATTTTCTGGCATTTGCACAAAATAAATGCAATTTGCTGACTGCAATTTGAAAACGCTGGTATTCGCATCAACAGGTTAAAAAGACATTTTCGATAATCATCAGCAGCTGCTGCCGCAACCCATTAAATAGTATTAGTAACAATCACGAATTAAGTAGTTGTTGGGTTGCTTCAAGTCCATATTGTATAGTATATTATTTATCGCCCATTTCAATTATGCTTGCCAATGACGTCTTTTCGCCGTTTGACGTTGTAGTTGTTTTTGTGTTTTAATATCTGACACATGCTTTACTTATCAGGCAATTTGACTACAGCTACGAGTACAACTTAAAATGCACTATTCACGCCTGTATATATATATATATATATATATATACTCTACACACCTATATAGTTAGTCATCGCTGTCAACACAAGTTTTTGACTTTTACTACATTTTTATTTGACTTGCTAGTACGATAAGTTCTCAAGTGGGGGTACTTGAGTCAAAATCATTATTATACCCTGAAAAAATGGCAGAAAAGGGGCCTGATAAGGTTGTGCAAGAGTGTATATAGTAGGCCTAAGGCAGCATATATATTCTTGATCAGCATTAACAGCTGAGACTCTAAATTTGGACTATAAATTCTCGCAGACGTCGCGAAGATCCATCAATCGATACTAATCGATTTACGATAGCAATAAAAACACAATTGTAAAAATATAGTCTGTCAATTTAAATATAATACACCCGAACATATAATTGATCAATTGCGAAAATTTCCCCAAGATCAAATAAGAATTGAAGATTTTGTTAAACAAACTGCAAGTCTGTCTTCACATGTATTTAAAAGGGTATCTTCTAGTCGAGCTGTTTCGCTTACAGCTTTCTTGTTAACACAATTTATGCTGATAATTCTCAAGTTGCTTGCGTTAAGTTCTCAAGTTGCTTGTTAAGTGGGTTAAAATCGTTGTTTAAAAAATGCAACAGCTTAATTAACACTTCCCGTCTCTCTCTTTAAAGTAGAATCTCCTAAAAAAAAAAGTCAGAAAATGCTACAAAAGAAATGTTAACCTTTTTGCCAAACAATATCGAAATTTTTCTTTGGACTGGACTGAGATATATATAATATAATAAAAATGAGTTAACATTATTATAATTTAATAATTCCACAAAATAACAACAGCTTAATGATGAAAGTCCACTGATGAGATAAAAATGTTAACAAACAGATATTTAAATTTATTTATTTGTTATTCGTTTATTTGCACTGAGTTTACAAAAGGATATTTTAGGAAAAGTTTGTTTGCAGCTTTGGGCCACAAAGTGTGTGTATTGATTGATGATGATTGCTTTTTCAATAAAAGACTGCTTTGTTTTTTGCTGTTTTTTGTGCTGTTTTTTTTCTGCTGTTTTTTTTTCAGCTGTTTTTGCCAAAGCACTTAAATTTGGCTCTAAAAATCCACCCACACACATATAGTAATATGCATATAAATGGTAATTATGATATTTTTGCGATTAGATCGCTTTTCGATAACATTCTCGACGCACTATTTAAAAAAGCAGACCTCCCCCCCACCCATCTCCAGTCCCCTTCACACCCCTCCTTTTGGCTAATCATCGATGTTGTTTTCTAGTCGCTCTTGTTATCGTACGTCGACGTCGACGTTAAAGTCGCTGCCAGCGTCGCTGTCGCTGCTTATCGTTAATAAGGTGAACTTTTCATGTGTTTTGTTGTTTTTTTTTTGTTTTTGTTTTTGTTTTTCCTGGTCTGCCTTCAACTAAAATGCCGAGCAGAATGAGGAGAAAAACAAAACAGTTGTATTTTTGAAAATATTTTATTGGCGGCAACACAGCCGCCGCCGCCACCGCCGCCGTCGCCGAAAGCAGCGCAGTCCACGTCGACGTCGGCGCTTTTTGGATTTTGTGCGCAGCGTTTTGTAAAAATCAGTTTTCGGTTCGAATTCAGTAAACAAAAACTTGTCGCCGGCGCGAGACACGACAAAATCAAAAAAAAAGAAAAAGAAAAATACAGAAAAAATAAAAACACTACAGAAAAAGTGGTTATTGTTCGACTATTTGTTTAAACAATTTGCCACAGCTCAAGTTGAATGTACGGGCAGCAATAGATACAGACGCAAAAATTGTCGAGATACAGATACGAAAGAAAATAACAAGCTGAAGTAGTATTTTTTCGTAGCTCTTTTATTTTTCAGTAGCCGCCGAACGATCGATGACGTGTGCTAATTGTTGTTCAAGTTGTTGTTGTTGTTCGACTTGTTGTTGTTGTTGTAGTTTAAGTTGTTGTTGTTGCTGTTGTGCGACGCCCTGACCTTGTTACTGTCGTGCCTCGTAGTCGTAGTTCGTGTCTACTTTGTATCTGAGAGATTGTTGCCGCTGCTTGACTCTCCTGAGTATCGTTGCTGCTGCTGCTGCTTCTTACGACGCCGCCACGTTGCGCATTTGAAAACTAACAAGATACAAAGATACACACGCATCGCACACGCACAAGCACAGGGGCATCATTTAAATATTGTCTATAAATAGCAACCATAACAAAAACAACAACTAAAACGAAGCAAACGCAACGAATTGTGTGGTATAAATTTTTAAGTTTGCTTCGCCTTCTATTTTTTTTAAATGTTGTTTTTTGGTATTTTATTTTTTACGGTCTTCCACAATTTTGTTTATATTATTCATGGCGCACATTCAGTGTGGCAAGCAGCAGCGAAGAGACGACTTTATTTTGCGTTTATTCAATTATTGGCAAATTGCAGTAGCCAGTGTTGCAAAGCGTGCGTATTCAAATAGAAACGGAAAGAAATCAATTAGCAAAATTACGTATACAAAATGTGCATTTTACACTAGATAACTAAACAATAAAGACACTCATTTGGTACAGGCATTTGACTTATAAGTCGGGTCTCAAACTGTATTGTATTTTAGTACCTGTTCCGGTTCCGGTTCCACCACGTGAAGTGTTAAGATACGAATCTTATTAGGTACTATATGAACTCATAATCATATCGGTTCCAGTAACTGGTTCTTAAGCGAATGTATTACGAGTCCGGTTCTGGTTCTGAATTTCAATCGGTAAAGTTGCAACTCAAGTTTCAGTTCAGGTTTGACACCCAAATACAAAGTGTTTTATGCATTTTATTCTAGATCCTAGCCAATCTGCGAATCTTTTAGTTAGTCAAGGCATTTGAGCCAATAACATTAAGGGTGGCATAATTAATCATATTTCGATATCAGTTATCAGTTTCGATTCCGCTTAAGATTATAAACTGGTTCTCGGTGTTCATTTCCGTTATGGTACTATCTATGTGCACCAACAATATCGGTTTCCTTAACTAGTTCTTCTAAATCTCAATCAGTAAAGTTGCAGTTGCCATTTCGGTTTCGGTTTCGGTTTCACGTGCTGAAGCAAAGTTTTTGTGAAATAAAAACAAAGATAATAGTTTAATTATGTCGTATTATACTCACAAGATAATTAATCTATTAACATTAAAGAGGAAATTCAGCCATATTAATATAAATTAATAAAAATACAAACAGCTACACACTCAACACTCGCTCTCTTCTAGTATTTCTTCACTTGATTCAAGTCAAGTAAAGTGTACACGATTTTTATCTGCAATTAGCTGCTATCTGCAACTGTATCTTTTTGTATCTATGTGTGTGTGTATCTCAAATTAATTGCTTAATATTTATTTTTAGTCAACGTTTTGTGGCGCTTGATTAATTGTAATTAGCCGCAGCGCTAGAAGAAGAGAGAGAATTGCACACACACACTCACTCTCTCTTTCTCTCTCACTCTCTCTTTCTCTGTCTCTTCTGTCTTGGATATTTGCTATAAAAATAATGCTAAATATAATAATAAATTAGTTGTTGCCATTTGGCACGACGCTAAACAAGTTCGTTCCAGAGAGAGACAAGCGCGCCACAAAATCTAAATACAAAATAAAATTATAAATAAAATAAACGAATCGCAATTCGTATTCGGATTAAAAAATCAAATTGGAAATTCTGTTTCGCAGTTGCAGTTGCACTTGCTCAATAAACGATTCGAATCGTGTCGATTCGTATCTGTATCTGTATCTGTATCTGTATCTGTATCTGTATCTAGTGTTCAAGTGCATGTTTTGCATTCGTTTCGCATTCGTTTCACAAATATTTCGCAGCTAAGCAAAAATACAAAAAAAAAAGATAGCAACAAAATTTAATACACAATTCGCCGCGTTGTTTATTTTATTGTTTTATGCCTTGTGCTGGTTGAATAACAATTAAAAACACACATCGTTTTTTTTTATATAACAGTTAAATAGGGCATTAAACAGAGACACAACAGACACAATAATTGTAAGCCATCATTTTTGGCAGTGATTTGGCAAAAATAAAACAAAAACAAACACAAATAATACGCCAGACAACAAATAAATAATAATAATAATAATAACAGCTAACAAATAAGAAGCAAACAACAAGATCCAATTGATTTTAAATTGTGCCAAAAATAGCTAAAAATAAAAAATAAAAAATAAAAAATATAAATCAGCTCAGACATAAATAATACACAGCTGTGCACATAAAGCGTTGTCTGTTGTCTGTTGTCAGTTGTTTGTTGTCTGTTGACATTGTTCGCATTATTTTGTTTGCTCAACATGCTCAAATATCCGCGCACCTCCTCCTCAACCTCGTCGGGCTACTTTGATGACGATGAGGCCCTAATGAATCTGAATCCCTATCAAACACCGCCCACCTCCCCGCAATGCTGTGTGGTGCCCCAATACTTAGAGAGGCACATGGTACGCATGTTCAGCACCGAAGAGTAAGTAAAACTAATCAACCCTTCTAACGGTTGCTCGCTCCTACTGGTCGATAACTCGATGACTCGATGGTATCGCAAACTGACTGTTAATCAGTAGTTCATTATTTATAGTTGATTTTTGATATTTGATCATATATTTGACTATGTAATTTTGTTGTTTTATATACTACTCTTTTACTATATGTCGATCTTAAACGAATCGATCCCGTAGAAATATATATTTGATAACTCTTAAACATTAGCAAGAGATGTTTACTTATCACACACACATTTATGTTTATGGATAAATTGTGTTCTATTGTGTCCCCTTTGAGGGATTCTATATCCTTGGAGCTGATCAAATGTTGCCCTAGGATGCTACAGCTTTTGCTGACTAAGGCGACATATTCTGCTATGAACTGTTTTGAGGTTTACTCCTCCAACAACAGTTTATATATATTTATAGTCAGCTGACGTTTTACTCTACAATGTCTTGTCAAGCGATCGATCATATTTAAAGGTATTTGCATTTGAACAAAGCTTGAACAAAGCTTAAGCTTCAAGCTTAACAAAAATTCTTATATGGATTAGTAATTTAATCCGTTTATATCGAGAATTCCCATTTGCTTTTGTTTCAACTCAAAAGTTCCTTAATAGCAACGTGCTTCGGTCGAAACACAATATTGCAGTGTGTAAAACACTTGTAGAATTCCGCAAATATTTTGCACATTTGTCACCATAGCTAATATAAGACTAAAGTTAATTCAACAAAGCTGCTGCGCGTGTCAATAATATTTGCTCTGTTAGATATTGTTGTAGGTGTTGACTCGAGGCATTTCTCTGGCCAAATAGAGCCGAGTTTAATTAGTTTCGCAGCTTGTTCAAAAACAACTCGTCCGAAATGCAAATAATATGCAAATGTCAACTTTCAATGTCAAAAACATAAAACGAATACTATTTAAGCAGATATTTCATATACAATTTAGTCAATGTGCAGCAGATTTACTTATTGCTTTTAATCTATACTTTTTGCTTAATATTTCAACGCTGAGTTGACCCCAAAAACCAAAACACACTGAAAAAAAACCTGTTGCACTTATTGTTGCTGTTATTTTCCATCGCTCACAACTGAAATGTTTATATGCAAATTGATTTTCCAAGCGTTCTCTGCATAATTAATTCGAATATTATAAAATCAAATATAATTAAGCGTATTGCAAAATGTGCAAAAAATGCAAATGTATTCCGTACAGCAAAACTCGCACAAAAAGCACTCGAGAAAATTCGCTGAGAAATAAGTTAAGCAAAAATGAAAAAAAGGGAAAATATTACAAATACTCGTCTTGATAATGCCCTGGAAAAATGTGTTAAATGTGAGTTTTTACCAAGTTTAAGTTTTGGGGGGTAGTTGTCAGAAGAGTTGAATATTCTCATTTTTAGTAGTGTGTATGATAAGATAGAAGATAGATAGAAGAATCAGGTGTAATGCTATATGTCATAGACAGATGTATATATTTAACTAGCTGTATAATCTTTAATATAATTAAATATATGATATAGATTTTGATAGATATATTTATTTATGAATATAGCTTTGTAATCGCTGCAATCTCTTTTTGTATACCCTTTCATAAACGCTTTAATGAGTACAGGGTATTAACACATATTAATTGCTTGGCAGTTTTTATATAGCAAAATGCAACAAGCTTCAATCCGCCACATTTCCCCCACAATTCCCCTTTTCTGCCCCTGCCACAGTTTTGTGGGTGGTTTGCGTTTGTTTTAGAAGCCACGCGCGAACAACTGCAACCCCCTCAGCCCCTCAAACCCCTCCCACATTGGATTAGAGTGGGGATGTGGATAAGGGTGTTTGTATTGTGTTGTGTTGTTTATTACGTTTGCTTATCGCCGGCGCTGTTTTGACTTGCATTGAAATTGCACTTTAGCCAAGCGCAACAGAAATGATATGCGAGCGTTATTTTTTTTAATTGCACTTCGTTTGAGAATTAGTATTGGATGTGAGTAAGAAGCTATTTGAAGCGGTCCAATAGAACTGGGCAAATGCCTACAATGAATGCTAGAAATTTCTACTTGAGCAAAAGGGAACCAGAACCAGAACCATTTATAGAGTTTATAGATAAGGCAGTGCATAATCTTTTGGTCTATTCTTACTATTCGCACAGTCAACTTGATAGCATATTTGACATGCTTAGACAACTCATTACGGAGTTTATTAAATCTATTTAATTACCTCCAATTACTTAAGTAATTAAAAAGCATATTTACATTAGAAGTGCCCTTTGCAGTAATCCAACATATAAATAATGACTATAAGCATAAATCTTAAGTTTATTGTCATCCATGATGGCAATTAGCATTACTCATTACTAAGCTGATTTTAATTAAATAAAATCTTTGGATTGAAATTGCCCAGCATTAAAATAACTACTACAAATATAAATCCGAAATGAATTGTCAATTGATTGGTAATTACTAATTACAGCTTGGTAATTGATAATTAATTACTAATTACGGCTTATTCGATTGGCGAATGCCGCTAATTGCCTCAACATTTCTTCCTCTGACCACAACATTTGCCAGTCTGGCAACGCCATTAAGCTAAGCGTACTCATTCTCATTATCTGTGCACTTTGTGGCCCAGCCAACTGTGCAGCTGGCACGCAACTTGAGGGTACACAGAAGGTAACTAGCTGAGATACTTTGACACAATTACCCCTAGCCGAAATCCCCTTCTCCCGTTGGCCAACAAATGCCAGCTAATTGGGCAACATGAACACAAACATTGTTGCCAACTGAGCGTTTTTTCTTTTATTACTTTTATTATCAATGAACCGCCTTGAACTGGCCACAAGATGGCGACTGTGTGCGCCTCCTCCCCCTCTTCACCCACTAAGCTGGCTGATTTCCTTTGGCAATCTAAAACTGTAACAAAAGCAAATAGCTAATACGAAACAACAACAATAACAAACACAATAAGAATATTAATTTTTATTTTTTATACTTTGTTTTTGTGTATTTTGTGTCAACGGCCCAAAAGGTAAATGCACCCCCTTGGCGCGACCTTTGACCTTTTCGTGTCACAGGCTTTTAACTTGAGCTTTATTTATAGCCTTTCCCTCTCTCTCCCCTACTCTCCCTCTCTCTCTCTCTCTCTCTCTCTCTCTGGCGCTTACATGGTTGATTAGTGTGCACTGAAACGGAAAAGCAGCGTGGAAACAGAAAACACTTGCCTCCATTTCCATTTCCATTCCCATTTTGGAAGCTTTCCTCAATGGGTTCGTTTGTCTGTCAAAGCCATCCACTCGACTGCGTTGCGGTTTTACTATTTATATATCCTATCGATTACTTTTGTTTTCAATCGAAAAAGAAAAACAAAAACTGGTCAGCTGGTTAATCTAGAACTCGCTGATATGTGGAGAAAAATTGTCAACTTGATTTGCTTGAAATTGTTGAAGTTGCTTTTCAAATAATCTAATCTAATCCATTTGTGCAGGAGCTGGGGTTGATGGAGGAGCAATAGGCTCAAAAGGTATCCCAATAATAATAATAATAATAAAGTTATATTAGCGATTTTGACTTAAAAAAAAAAGTGATTTAAAACTTTAAAGGAACTGCAAAAAAAGACACAGCTCTGCCAAAGAATAAATATTCAAGCTATGATGCTGAAAAATTATAGCATGCATTTCAGAGGGTCTTAAAATTTTATAAAGCTATAAAATATATATATATATACATTCTAGATCATGTTCGACTGTTTGACTGCTTGTGTGTAATTATTCTACACAAAACGACCAGACATAATTGTTATTATACATGCAACATTTAGGCAAAAGATCAGCAATATAGAACTACTTATAGCATATAGCTTTCATAGCTAGTCGGCTAATCGGTTGATAATGATTCCCTTCTGCAAGAGTATCTAATTTTCGGTTTGACTTAGTTAGTTGTTCCTTGTTGTTTTCCACACATGATTGCAAATTTAAAAAGTTAAAAGCCTCAACTGCAGTTAAATGCTGATCTAAAGGTCTTCCAAGCATTATCTTTAATGATGTTAAATGAATAAATTGTTCATATCAACAAGATACATGTGCATTTGGCACAGATGTTCTTACCCATTTATTGTATTTTTTAATGGTGTTTATATGAATATTTATGATTGCTTAAGTACATAAAAGTTAATAACTGGTTTGATTTGTAACACATTCAATTTTATTACACTTTCAAAATGATGTTGTGTCTAGACGCCGAAATGCAAATATTTTGTAATGGCACACCTGAGAAAAAACCCACTCAGACACCCCCACACCCCCCCACACACACACACACAGAGACACACACACACACACAAGTAGACAGCAGCAGGCAAAAACATTTTTCATGGTCAATTCAATTTGCATGTGTGTGTGTGTGTGTGTGCCTATATCTATATCTATATCTATATGGTATATCCATGATATTCAGAGCTATATAAAGACTACAGATGTTTGCGCTTGCCATAGGCCTGCAAAATGTTTTTTTTTAGCTCAGCGTTTGCTTTTGCTTTTTTTTCTGTTGGTTGTTGTATTTTAGCGTTCAGCTCAAAGCAAACAAAATTAAAAAAAGAAGACGAAAAAAATAACAGACACAAAAAAAAATATTTAACAATTGCGTTTATTTGCTTATGTTGAAATTAACTTGGCCAAAACCGAGTCGTCTGAAAGCAGTACAATTTTTGTGTTTTGTAGCGTTCGCCATTAATTAGCATCAGGCCAATGAAATTTATTCCCTTTGAAGAGAGCAGTCAATGTTGATTTATTCACATTTTGAATATACCCCTCGAGAAGAGGGGTTGCGAGAGAGAGTTGCTTATGCTGTGATAGATAATGACAACTGTGGAGCATATCCATATTCATTTTCTAGATCAATCGCTAGACTTTCGAAATATATGTTAAGCTATGAAAGTATCTATAAAAACTAACATTTTTATAACTGTAGGTACAAAAACCTCCACTCTATTGCTATATATATATGACCTATATGACAAATTTCTTCAACTTACAACAGAGTATTTTCTGTTCGAGCCTGTAACTTTTGGCTTGCTTTTGGTGATACTTTATATAAAGTAGCGAAAGTACCTAAATATCCTAGAGCTTTACTTTCTCTAATCCAATTATACCCTACGATCGATTTCTTTATCTTTCTACGGTATGTTTTATGCCTCCATAGATACTCCATTCTATAACTTACAAAATGGTAGTCTTTAATTGAAACTTGAACTTTTGATATGTGATGATTTATAGGATGTTGCGAAAGTTCCCAAATATTCCATATTTAAATTGCTGCAGGATGTTTTCTACCTTCATTATTAACACTTCATATATTTCTGAAACTTCGAACAGGATACTTTTCGACCCAATTGATGATAATATATCTGAAAGTTCCTGTATACCCGCTTTATTTGTTTAAGGGTATTTTCTAATCGAACCTTTGACTTTGCACTGCTTTTGACCTTGTCGAAGTGCTCCCCACTACAAGTTGTGTACTTTTCCGAGAGTGTATTTGAAGCAGACATTATTGGCGACCACATGGCCTGCCTCCCAGGGTATTCGAGCCCCTTCCTCCAACACAAAATATATTTCTACCGGCGCCACATTTCCATTTAGATGTAAGCTACAATTTGTTGTTATTGTGCTCGCTTTATGATATATGCATAATATTATGCCTACCTCTAAATTCTGGTTCTGTTATTGTTTCTGATTCCGATTTCGCTTCTGTTTATCGACTTTTGTTTATTTGATCGTTCACTAAAATACGGTTAAAAAAAATGGAAAGGAAAGGCAACCATTTTGTTTACTTTCAACGTAAATTTATTGATTTCGTAAATTTATTTTGCGTTTCGAATTGTTCTCTTTTTCTTCTTTTTTATTAGTAGCAAAAATTGCGCATAAATTTCTTTAAGGAAGCGTTTGTCACTATAAATTTTGATCAGTATTTTTTTGGGAGTGTAATTTTAACATGAAAATTGAGTTTTCAATTTGAAATGCAGTATTATTGTAGACGATAAGGCTTTCTCAAAAAGTGCTGGTTTTCGAAAATCTGATCACTTTTGATCAACTTAGAAGTTTTGACCAATTCCTAGAAGTATTTTTTTAGGGTATAATTTTAATATTTTAACATTTAAATGCAATATTATTACAGAACTGAAAACATAATCATTTTCCGTGGTTTTTATCGAATATCAGATCAATTTTCACCAAGTTTTGATTATGGGAATGTTTGACCAACTTTAAAAACAATTTCTTGCATTTTAATCTTAGCATTGAAATTGTGTCAGAATCACGTTTTCAACTTAAAATGCAGCAATAACTGAAAACTGATCAGTTTTATTAAAGTTATGGCTGCATTAATATAGGTATTAACCCAAACCAACCTTAATTTTCAGGGTATTATTCACAAATGTATTTTCAACTGCATTATTTTTTTCATATTTTGGTTAGTGTGTTAACAATTTGACATTGAGCAAAATGTCAAGGGTAAATGTTTTCGTGGTTGTTGTTGTTTTGTTGCTGTTTTTGTTGTTGTTCTCAGTCGTTGCTGTTGTTATTGTTGTTGTTGCTGTCAGCCACCCGCCGAGGCGTAAAGTATTTGAGAACAAAAGATGCTTTTTCATTTTTTGTTTAGCACAAAATCTATCTTAGCCATAATTGAAATCTTTTGTTCGCGTCGCCATTGCTTTAGTACTGAAAATAATTATAACTTGGCAAGTGAAAAGGTTCTTGTTGAAGTTGCTGCACCAAGAGATACCCTGCAATACAACTGTTGATATTTACAACGGAATTAGCATATAGAAAGAGATATTTGTTATATATTTGACACAAACTGCGCATATCCGTTTATAAAAAATTCTTAGGGTAATTAATTGCTAATAAAAAAGCATCAATAAATTATATTAATCACAGACTTGATACTTCATATAATGTATGCATTATGAAATCATTTATATAATTAGTATGTTGATTGGTTTATCCAGCATTTATCCAGCTACAACTTTTTATTTAAATTGCTTAAAATTGTAAATTTATTTTTTATTTCAATAATTAATTCAAGACAATTTATTTTCTGGCTGTTGAACTTATAGCTAAGAAGTATCGATCAATATAATAATAGTTTATATATTTAAATATATATTCATATACCGATAGAGCTGCATTTCAATATTGATTGTTGCACGCGAATTCTATATTCTGAATTCTATTTTTGGATATAACACTTTGCTGATTACATTGACAAGTAATACGTATTATTGGGATTATACAATAAAAAATAATTGATTTTAATTGACGAAGAGTGAAATCTGTCAGCGATGTTCTAGAGCATTTTATTAGATTAATTAAATTTAATTAATAACCGAAAATCTCATACAAATTAGATAATGAATCGATAGGTGAAAATTTTACTAGTCACTTTCATAAGTGCTATAAGAAAATCGAAAATTTAACTAAGAAAGATTTATATGTGTTATATGAAAGACTAAAATGAAACAAGCAAGTTTTATAATTTGTATGCCAAAGGCGGAAATTGAACTAAGAAGGTTTATAATAATAATTAATAGCTTAATAAATAACAGCTTCATCAATCATTTCTGGTGCTGGCTTTTTTTGACATTAACGAATTTAAACTAACTGTAAGTAACTGACTATAACAAAAAGAAGAGATGTAATCCAATTTCTTAAATACCAGCAGTTCAAGCATTGCTATTGACGTCTTTATAGCTATCCATTTATGTTTGATAGTTGGTTGGGTTTAGAAGGAAGTAGAAATGGTCACTTTTGCCTTGAGTAAAAGCCAACAATTCAAGTAATCCAATAAGCTGAAGTGCTTATCTAAGTGCATAGATGACAGCTAACACAGCTGAGCTATTCGAATAAGTTGGGTGCACCCATTAATGCATTCGTATTCATATTCACCAGCCAGCTTAGCTGTAGCTGTGTGTGGACTCTCAACAAAGCCCAGTTTAATTGATTTGACTGTTGAAAAACACGTTTGCACAGTTTGCCCATTTGCATATTGGCATATTGCATTATTGATAATTGATAGAGCGTGGGCGTGGCAACAACTGAGGGGCGGCGGCGGCTAAGGTGAACTGTTGTCTTGTTGTCGTCTTGCATATGAATCGCGCCTGATAGACAGAGAGAGAGAGAGAGAGAGAGTGGCAAAGGGTATACAGCGCGGAGGAGGGGGGGTTAAAGCTTGCGGGTCAAAACGTGCCTGGAAACACAATTTTCTTTGCGGTCAATTTAACGACGCAGATGGCAAAAAGAAGCGCACAAATCGCAGGGCATTCAAATTGCTAACACGTTTCGCAACACAGCTGCAAAACAGTGCTGATAACGTTTGTTAGCGATTAAAGATTGCTGTTGTTGCTGCTGATTAGCTAAGGACAGTCGTCGTTCTGTTACTTTTAACTATGATGTCAGGTTAGGTTAGCTAACTATGATGTCACAAGCAATCTATTCACTTTAATATCTTAATGAATCAACGTCATTCAATTTGTTGCGCTGTGCTTTTGGTGTTATCGATTATCGGTTTTCGGTGCGTCTGTCAGCGTCACAGAGTTGCATATTGACTCATCAACACCGGTTTTCTTTTGCTTTTTTCTCATTCAATCATACACCCAAAAAAATCAAACTGCATTTAGACAATTGCCTGATAACTGATCATTTTTTGTTGATCTAAGAAATAATTTCTAAAGTTCAGAAACAAATAATGCAATTTACTGGTTCTGTTTTCAGATTTAAATTTTTATATATTTCAATTAAGTTATGTGCATTTTATAAACTATCTAAAATGTTTGCATTTGTGACATCTTTGAAATACTTTGCTGCAAACAAATGAAAAGAACACTCTGAAATTTAGACATATATTTTGTAAATTTAGGAAAATGTTAATCTGATATTAAGAAAATAAAAACCCTTTATTTTGGAAATATGCTTTCTGAGTAATAATTGAAGTTTCCATTGGCGCATTCAGTAATTTATTGAGATATTGGGTTTTTTCAGTTTTCAATTTTCATTGGGGTTTTCTCATCTGTTGCAAACAGTTCGCTCACCCTTGTGACGTCACTGTGCCGTGCTCAAATGATTGTGAGGCACACACAATATTTTTTTGTAGTGCCCGCGCAAATATTTCGCTTTTATCTGGAAGTACTTACGTTGTTGCTTTTATGATTCATTAAAAAAGAAAAAACAACAAAAACACTCATGAGGCACAAGCAAATACCAGCATATTTATTTTTATTTTTTCGGTTGAGACCTTCTCTTTTATTTTCTCAAGTGACGACGTGATGACGTCAGTAACAAAGTTATGGAAAGATTTATGCGATCAAAGCAAAAGCAAAATCAAAAGTGTTTCACAATCGGGCTGCTTAAGCTTAAGCTTTATAGCAATCCATAAAAATATTATTAATGGCGATATTTTCTTCTTAATCTTCAGTATTTTACAATGCCATATTCAGTTGCTCTTCTTAAACTTGCCGAGGGTATTATGATTTGGTTGGAACGTATGTAACGCATCGAAAAAAACGTGTACGAATCCATAATATATATTCTTGATCAGCATTTCTAATGCGAGTCGAGGAAACGTAGAACATATTAAATTTCTTGTGTTATTTATATAACTTTTATAATGAAATTTAAATGAGGACAGTTTTACACCGGTCTGCAAGGGTATTTAATCTTCGTCGTGCCCAAAGGTGCCTTTCTTGTTTCGTATGTGCTTCGCTTATTTAAAACAAATATGTTTGTCATTATTTGTTTGATTTATTATCACGACGACGTCAGTGAAAGGCTGAAGACCTCGTCAAGTTCAAATACGCAGAGTAAACCAAAAGAGGACAAAAGAGGTTTAAACTTACAGGTAATCGCTGTTTCACTATCCGCATTTAGGCTGAAGAGAGAAGAAAGAGAAGTAAGATAAAAGTGAAATTTCAAAGGACTACAACTTAAGCTTCTTGACTACAACTGGAAGGATAAAAGACCTGGTCAAATTCAAATGTGAAGAGTAAATCCAGTGACAGGATTGCAACTAAGGATTGCCTGAGCGCCAGGTGTCATATAACTGAAGAGTGATGAAAAAGAAGTTGGATAGAGTTGAAATTTCAGAGGACTACAGCTTAAGCTCCTTGACTACAACTTCAAAGGCTGATAACCTCATCAATGTCAAATCGTAGAGAGATAAACTCTGTTTCAGGTACCATATACATAAAAAAGAGCAGAAAAATAAGTTAGATAGAGGTACAATTTCTGACGACTACCACTTAAGGTCCTTAAACAAATAATGAAAAGGCTTAAGACCTGATCAAGTTCAAATCTGAAGATTAAACCAAGAAAAATACTCTCTATTCCAGGATAACTTTGCTTGAAGGGTGAAGAAAGATAAGTTAGATTGAGGTGAATTCTCTGAGCACCGCCTTGACTACAACTCGACCTGAACAGAGGTCCTCACTCTCTCTCTCTCCCACTCACTGTCTCGCACTCTCTTTCTCTCTCCCACCTAGTCACTCTCTCTGCCATTATGGGATTGTACTTATTATGTTTAATTGCGATTTGAGCTGAACTTGACATCGGGTTGCTTGCCTTTCGCTTTTTTCTCTATTTTTTTTTGTGCCATGCCAGAGGTCAGCCACGCCCAGCGGCAGCCACCCGTCCCCCAAAAATGGAGGCATCAAATTGCCGACAACTTTGTTGCACGTAGCATTTAATAGAGAAAAAGAGTTGCAAAAAACGAAAGTATAAAGAAGAAAAATGCGCTGCAGACTCACGATTTTCATTGTTATTGCACTTGTTGTGGTTGTTGTTTGTTGCAGTTGTTGCAGTTGTTGCAGCTGCCAGCGGCAGCGGATAATTTGCCGTTTATAAGATGTGGTTGTTGTTGTTGCTATTTTTAGCTGGTTGGTTGTGGTGGCTAATGTTTCATAACAACAACGCAAACAATGCCTGGAAATGACTGTCAGCAGTGGCAGGCAACTACAAGAAATCAACATGCAACAAGCTTTTTTTCCAGCTGCTGCTGCTGCTGCTGGTGCTGCTGTCTGTTGCACAATGAACACACGTTGTTGTTGCCAATTTCTTTTCTATATATATATTTATTTGATATTTCTCTGTGGGTGTTTTGCTAATTGATGGGGCGTGTCAAATTCAAATGTTGTTTTTGTTGCTGCTGTTGCTTTGTGCGAACAAAAGTAATCAGCAATAAACAACACGTTAACAGCCAATAAAAGACAACAGCAACAGCCAACAACAACAAACACCACTCATTAGCAGCAAACAAACAACAAATTTGGGTTTGCCCCCAACAACATCAACAATAACAACAAAAATCGCACGCGTTGTCAACAATATCGCTAAAACAAAAAGATATTGTATCTGTTGATTGTATTTATCTGTTTTTTTTTTTTTGTCTTTTGTTTACTTACATGTGTCTGAAAATAAATTAATCGCATTGACTTTAACAATTTGCATTTTCGCAATACTCTCAATTACTCAACTTAACTTCCTTGAGCAATCTACTTGACAAATATTGAAGATTAAAAAATCTAAAAAAAAATATATAAAATTATTATAATTTGTAAAATTACATTACAGTTTTAAAAGTGGATTTTGCATGTAATGTTTTTTGTTTTCTCTGAAGACAAAGGCAAAGCAAATGCAAATGAGCAAATGTAAGATTATTAATGTTACCCATCAATTTATTTATTATACGCTTTATTTTATTTTATTTATTTTTTTATTTTCTTCTTAACTGCTTCATTAATTTAAAAAAAATAAAATAAAGTAATTTTGAAAGGATAAAATTGCTTTAAAGGTTTAATGATGCATTTTTTATGTCATTGTTTTATATTTTCTTTAATTTTAAAGTTCACGATTAAGATTAACCGTTTTGCACTTGAAACAAGAATATATTTCCTAAATCTGAAGCAGAATTTCTTCCACTGTAACTGATTTCAAGGCCCCAAATTCTTCTGAATACTACAAATCAAAGCAGTTCAACTCAAATAAGCCCAAAATATAATCCAGCAATAAAATAAGGCTTTCTTTTTGTCATAATTAGCTTTGCTGTATATAGTAATTTAAGATATTTACGTAATCCGTTTCTACGGCGCCCTAATTTCCCACTAATTGTGGAACCCATCTCAACAAAAATATATATATATAATACTGTTGTTGTTGATATTATTATTATTCTTGTTGTTGCTGTTGTCGTTTTGGATCGAAAGCGTTACGCACATTTTCTTTTTCTTTCACTCTTAAGTATTTTTTATAGCGTGCGTGTCCGGCAACAATTTTCTACATTTAATGGGCTTTCGAAATTGTTGCTTTTGTTGCTTATGTAGCTGTGGCGTTGCCAAAGTCGTTAAAAGCAAAATTGCGAAAAAATAAAATTAAATACATTTTGTGAGCCTAAAGAGGCTGAAGAGAGCTTTTGCGGAAGCACAGTTATTGTATGTTGTGGCTTATTATGCTTATGTTTATGTTATGTCTAAATATTTATTACTTTTTATTAATTTTATACACATTTTTCTCTCTGCTTGCAGGTGAGTTTTGCATTTCGCAATTTGCACAAATCATGAAATCAAACAAATTCAAAAATTGGTATGGTAAGCTTGTTATTTACTTTTGGGGGATGTTTTAGCTTTAGAGCTTCTTATTCCCCCACTCCTTCACCAGTGGGCAACAGCATAAAAAGCTTTTGGTATAAAGCACGTCCCAGATAAAGCGAAATCAGCTGTTTTAACTGCAGGCTAAGTACCCCTCCTCCGCTAGTCCTTCTTTTATCTATTCGTCTGACAGCGAGCACGTTGTGGGTGAGCGGGGAGAGGTTGCTGCTCGTCTCGGGTTGTTGAGCTGCTGTGCTGTTTTTTTTTTAGCAATAGTTACTTATTTTGTACACTGTCGCACAACGTGGCAATCGAGTATTGTTGTTGTTGTTGCTGCTGCCGCCGCTGCTGCTCCGACGCTTCGCTGAGTTTCAAAAGTTCTTTGCCGTTAAAAAAAAAATGTGCGCCCGCTCTCTCTTTCTCTCTGCGCTCGCTCTCTCGATCTGTATTGCTTGTTTGCTGACAAGCGCGCTCTCTCTTGGCGCTCTCCCTCTCTCTCTCTCTTGGCGCGCATTGCATTATTCAGCTGCAAAGCTTTGCAAGCAGCCATGTTGCTTTTTTGTGCTGGCTGAGAGAGAGAGAGAGAGAGAGAGAGAGAAAAAAGGAGCGAGAGAGTGAGTTCTTGTCAGACATGGTCGTTTGCATATAAATTAACTGATGCCAGGCACCAAAAACAAAAAAAACACCATTTATTTTTTGGCATTTCTTTTGCTTGATTGTTTGATTACGCTTGAATGCAATTGTATGTGTGAGTTAGGCTTCGTTCAGTTGTAAGCTTTGCTTTTGAGCTGCCCTTTTGCGGGTACTTGAAAAAAAGCAGAAAACTTTTAGCTGCGGCAGCAGTCAAATGCAAACTTCAAAAAGCAACCACCAAAAGCTGCCGCCTGGCGTTGCTGCTGTAACCTGGTTTGCTGTTGTTGTTGTTGTCAGTCAGTCAGTAAGCAGCGCAGCGCAGCGCTCTCTCACCGAACAACAGCAGCAACAGAGCAGCAGCAGAGCAGCAGCAGCAGCAGCAGAGCAAAAGAAGCCAAAGCGAACTTTGCCAGTGCTTCAGTCAGTTTTTTTCAGTTATGCTGAGAAGCTCTGAGAAGCAGCAAACACGAACAAAAATCACAGACATTAATTAATTAAATAAAAAAAAAACCATTTGTTTTTGTGTTTTGCTTGGGATTTGTTTTGCGTTGCACTCGCGTTTAAATTCTGTATTTTTTATGTGTTTTCAGTGTGTGTGTTTCTATTGTTTAATATTGCGCGTGAGTGTGTGTGTAAGAGAGAGAGAGAGAGAGAGAGAGTACAAAGAAATTAAGTGTGACGAAATAAATGATCTGCACTCGCTTATAAACAATTAATATTGCAGCTAACAAAAGTATTTTAACAGAAAACGTCTCGCGCGCATTTTGTTTTTTCTTTCGTAAGCAAGCACACAAAGAGCGCGAGAGCGTGACAGAGAAAGAGAGAGCAAGCGCTGAATTCTGCTTATTAACTGTATAACTGGAATGCGATTCTCTGCTGAATAAGCAGCCGTCTTGCTCACTCTCCTGCTGTTACTGCCAGCATAAAAATACTAGAGCTGCTCTCTTGTTGTTGTTGCTGTTAATAAAACAAAACCAAACAAAAACGCAGTGCAAAAACATAAAAGCTCTCTTGCCCAAAAGTCGCCAAAATATAGGAAAACAACAAAACGGCATTAAAAGCGCAGCAGCAAAAAAGTGAAACGCATTTAAAACAAAATAGCTGAGAATTTGAGTAGATAAAAAATTCACAAGTCAAAATAGAAGCTACAGCTAAGGTCACAAGAAAGAGAGAAGAACAACAAGAAAAAGGGGGGCAAACATATTTGTGTGTATAACAGTTAAACTGAGCATATCATTACGGCATATTAAGCACACCACCCAATAAAAGCGAGCACATTTTATTAAGCTCTCAATTCGATAATGAAAACTGAAGCCGGAAGCAATAGTAACAGTAATAATAATAATATTAATCATATCAACATTATCAAAATGGATTTCGATATGTATCCAAGTATATCGGGTAAACAACAGGATCCCGTGCGAGAAGTCGTTATGAAGTACATTGATTATTTTCTACCAGAGAACGAGTAAGTCACAATTAATTCTTGTTTTATATTCTTCAGTTGAGACCTAATTTTAGACTGCACTGATAAGAGCTCTATATAGATATAGACATTACTTTGTTGTTGCTTATCGAAAAGCTAACAGAAGCTCTAAAAGATTTTAATCTCTTTGGTAAACTTAATGTGTGAGAAGTACTGTTATCATCTATCTATAGCTAACTGGGGGATTAGTTTTATTTGTGTCATAAACTTTACTAGTTTTATTTTTAAAGTCACTGCATCTCAAAAAATGTAATCAAAACTTAAAACTCTTGAAGTATAATTTAATTAAACTAATCTTATATTATATATATATAAATCAATTCATTTAAAGCAATTTTCCTATTTCTCAATTAAATTTTTATATATTCGATATAAAGATTATTTCAATTTATCTATAATGAAATTGATTTTCAAATATAAAACACAATTCACAATATGTTATTATTGAATCTTCAGTTTTTCTATTGCTCAACAAAATTACATCAGACATTTCGCAGCGCAAAACGATGATAAACAAAAGGCGATAAGAAATTGCAATTCGATTTCAAGCAAAAAAAAAGAAAAATAAGAAAAAAGAAATAAATCAAAAATCACACACAGTATAAAATGACATTTCAATGCGCCGCTTTTGTCCCTGACCCAATTAAAAAGTCAATCATTTAACGATATGAAAACGCAACACAAAAAAAAAAAGACGCGATACAAAAAAACCAAAAAAAAAAACAATATAAACAAAGGGCAACAACAAAAACAGAAACAACATTGGCAACATTGTATGAGCCCTAAACAACAACAAAAATATCGAAAAAAAAAACAGTTAATGCTACCAACTAGCGAACCGGTTTTGTGGCAAGTCGGAACCGAAGTTGAGGCATGTTGTAGGAAGCCTTAAAGTGTCGCCAACTTACCAGGCTTCAACTCAACTGCCTCAACTTCTGTTGGCAACGCGTGCCGATTACAACTTGCAACAACTTGCAGCTTGGCGGCAACTCATCTGCCTGCAACAAGTTGCTCAACTGGACGCGTAACGGACCAAAAAATGCAATGGGGTCAGGCGCAAATAAAAACAAAACCAAAATAAATAGAGAAAAATAAATGAGGGAATTTAAATACCCTGGCAGAGAAATAGCTATTATAGAGTTTTTATAGAATTGCAATCGAATTTTCTCTGTCTCTTTAACTATTTACTTTAATTTTAAACTTGATTTAACATTTTAATATGATTTGGTAGGGTATAAAAAAGAAGTTATAAACCTAAAATGGATCAACTAATGATGCATTTGGCGATGATGTAATGCGAACTGCCGAATGACTTTACTCTACACACAGGAAACTGAACAAGCATAACCAGTATCTAAGAGCACACACACACACACACACTTAGGGGCCAACTGGTAGATACAATTTGCAATCCAGGCGATAACCGACCTATATATAAAATATTAAGCTAATTTTAGTTCAATTGCTGCAAGTAAATAAAGACGCCTTTTTAGCTAAATGCATTTGAAAATAGATCAGCATTGATTGCTATAAATAGGTATAGAGAATACAGACAGATCAATATCAATAACATCAAATTAGCAGCACATCTATAATTATATATATGTTGGCTTATGAGTCGTCTCTGCAATTAGTACACACATATATAGTCTATATATATTGACTCATAAATCGTGTCTTAGTTCGCTCGCTTGGCAACCAAACAACCTAATTTTTACTGTCAAGATAGTTGTGCTAATATTTAACTTATTATTTAACATTAGCTGTTGATTGTTATTTTAAGTTAAGCAAGAATTTATTTACTTAAAATATGGTAAACCAATTATTTATTGATATTTTGCCTTCAATTTCGAATTGGGAACAATAAATAAAATAAACAAAAAAATATATAAATAAATTAAAATACAACTTGAAGCAACATTTAAAATTAATCTCGAGTATCTCTGGCATTTCTTTCTTTCAATTTGCTGTATGAATTAATATTTGAAGTAAACTTTTCGCATTTTTTTTATATTCATTTTAATCTAATCATAGTTCTCAATCAAGTAATTAAAAGTATTCCCAGTTGAAATGAAATCTTATTTTTCCGCTTTCCTACGAGCAATCATTAATTGATTTAGTACACAATGCGCATTCGCAATAAAATTATTATTATTGTTTGCAACTACTTGGTATGCTTTCAACTTCCTGTTTTTCATATATATATATATATATATATATATATATATATATACATATATATAGTGTATATATCGAATACACACATAGAGCCCTATAATCTAAACGTTTTCGTGATGATTTCGTTCACTTCCTCATATCGTAAACAAAATCCGACAAAAACGACGACAATGCAAATAAACACTTGAGAGATCCCACGAAGTAGTTGTCATAACGGGAATAAATGCAAAGAAAGGAAACTTCAGCTTACATATGATACTACATATATATAAGGAATTTTATAAGTCGGTTCTCTTTTATATACACTACTTTTTGAAGGGAAATGGGTTTATAGCCAAGAGTTGCTGGAGTTTTTTAAATTTGTAACTTTAAGGAACTTATGAATTTGGTTTTAGAAGTGAAGGAAGACTCTTAAAAGAAAGTGAGAAAGTAAAAACATCGTTTACACCTTATTTAAATTGAATTAATATTAAAAAAAAAATTTTGATTTTATGAAAACGAAAGAAAACCAAGCACAAATTTATAATTCTGAAAGTTATAAATAATTAAACGATGACAAAAATATTGCTGCCTTGCCAGCTGTCTGCTTTTAAAGAGTTTTCTACTTGGTCAGTATACAACACAAAGCAGACAGAGTATTGCACAGTTGCGCACTTCTAAACTTGCACAGTTCTTTTTTTGCTGACTTGAACAGAGGAGTTGTGTTGTTTGTTGTTTCATTTTCAATTATTCAACAACAAGAGCCATTCCCCATTTGGAATTCGCATTCCCATTGTTTGTGTTTATGCAACGTCAGCCCAAAGTTTATACAAAAAAATGCAACATAAGCTGTAAATGAAAATGGGAATAGAACTCGAAATGGGAATGCCGAATGAGAAAAGGGGCAACTTTTTGAAGCTGCCACATCCGCAATTAAAAATACACTTCAATTTGTCTGGAATAGAGTCTCTGTTATTGTTTGATATTTGAGCGAAATCAAAAATAGCTGGGCAACATTTTGGCCTGGCCAAAAAGAGAAATGCCAAAGTGCAGCGACACTAACTAATTTGTGGCTTGGCCAATTGGCAATAGGCCAGACAGAGACCGATAGACAGAAAGAGGGAGGGGGGTAGAAAGAGAGAGGGAGTGAAACGTTTCGTTTCGATTCGATTCGATTAATTTGTCTGGCAATTGGCGTGTAATTTGATGTGCTTGCATTTGCAGTTGCAGTTGCTGCTGTTGCCGTTGAATTTGCAACTGTTGCAGTCAACAACAACAAAATCGCAAACACAAAATTGGCACGTCAACTTTTTTCTTTTATTTTTTTTTATTTTTTGCTTTGCGGCGCCAGCAAATACAGCTGAATATTACGTATGCGACTAGTTAAAAGTCTTGAAGGAAGCCAGACGCAAATGAGAGACAGACAGAGAGCGAGAGAGAGGGAGAGAGAGGGGGGGAGGTGTATATAGTGCCTTGTAACTGTTTATTGAGCTATGCAACACTTGTTCAAATAGAACCTAAAGTTATATAACACTAGTGCTGCTGCTGTTGTGGTCTTCTTTTTATTGTCCTATAAAAACTTAATATTTAATGCGTAATATATATTATAAGAACCTGCACTATAAATTGTGTAACACAAATTATCAAATCCCAGTCATATATATTGAATGAACTATAACAAGTATAAAAACCTAATCATATATTGTAAATAACAACACACAGTATAATTAACAATGGAAAACGTCAAAGAGAAAACAAGTTCAAATGCTCTAGTTCCGAGAACCTGTTGAATCCAGGGCATTCGGCTGTTAAATACGTAGTAGAACTGTTCATATTCATATGTTAGATATGAAAATATGTTTACTTATGTCTGCCTTATCCAATCTTGATAAAGTCACAAAAACAACCGATCAATAATATGTCGGGGTATATAGTCAATCAATTTTCACGCAGAGTAACGGACAGATATGGCTAAATGGATTCAGCTTTTTATGCCAATCAAGAACATATATAAATCTTATGTGCGGTCCAAGGAGCTTTCTTCTTCACTTTATTCATTTTTCCATTTGTAATTCAGGTTCAGGTTCAGATCAGTGTATAAACAAGTCCTAACAACAAATGAGTTTCTGTCTGCGCAGAGTATTCGAGTTTCGGCCTTTTAACTGCGATATTTATGTATTCTCTTTGACACACATATTTATTGTGTTGCAAAGCGATACAAAACAGTGTTGATCACGTGATTTTGGCAAGTTAAGCTTGCAGGCGGCAACCAAACGTGCTCCAACAACAAAAACACGATTTGTTTGTGCTTAAAATCAAATTAAATTAAATTGAAATTGAAAAACAAAAAAGTAGAGATACAATAATAAAAAAACGAAATAAAATATAAAGTAATAAAAAATGACATCATTGTTGTTTGTAGGGGCGAAACTTGAACTTTAATAAACTTTGCACTGTTTTTTTTTGTTTGTTTTCGTCTTTCCTATTTTTCATTTCGTGCTTTCGACTTTATTTGGCTTCTTACTCACTTTTGTTTGGCTTGTGTCTTGTGTCTTTGACTATTTGGCGCTTGTGACGTCAGCAAAACAGCTGCGAACCGGTTTTAATTAATATTCGCATGTTGCTGATCATGATCAGACACCCCTAACGCTGTTCTCGTGCCAACGATCTGACGATCTAATGATCTAATCTGAGCTGAGCTCACGTTCAATAATTGGGGTGGAGGTCTGTTAGTTCAGGGATTATAGATTATAGATTAGCAATGTGTTCAAATTGATTTGATTCCGATTCTATATTCTATTTACTTAGGCTTGTGCTTCGACTTCAAACATATAAATAATATTTAAATTAACTTGCTCTCAAGCTCAGCAAGTGTTTGAAAACTTGAGAATATTGATTAGATGGACTTATTGATATATTTTTCTATTAAATACTACTGAAAATTAAATAGAAAAATATAGAAATGAAAGACTAATCTTTAAGATAATTTGGGCGATATCCCACTTAACGTTCATGCATTATTGAAAATCTTTAGAGGTAGTTAGAAATTTTATAACACTTACTAATCATTTTGATTAAGACGACTAATTAATTGATAATTATTGCTTTACCTCAAAAAGAGACGATAATAATATTATCATTATTATCATTAGGGGCACCTCCTTCGTCTAATTGTTGACATAACTGTTTAACAAAAGTTCTGTGCAGCTTCTTATAATATTTTTTTCGATCGTTAAATGTTAAAATGTGTATTTGTCTTAGTTATTGGGTAATTAATTATTTCGTTTCATTTCGTTGGGCTTTTTGTCGCTTGTTTTTATCAAATGCGCCTTACAAAGCCATTGACCGTTGTCCGCAATGACATTGGCAAAAATATATATGCAATATATATATTTATATATGTATGTATATTTTATTGGCATTAACTGAAAGAAAGAGAACAAAAGTCACGCCACATGAGGCATTGCACTCAACGTGGAGTCGCCCAGCCTGCGACTTTTACTTTTTGTCTACCCTTTTGGAAGGGTATTATAAATACGTTGTAAAGCTTGTAGTCTATAGTATATATATACTTGGTCAGTATAAGAGACGAATCGATAGGAACAATCGTATGTTAGATGAGTTGCTTACCAAGTTTTCGCAAGCCAATTTCCTAGTTATGCTTTTTATTATGCTTCTCACATTTGGTCAACAAATCAAGCAATCATCGATGTGTTTTTTAAATTTATAGTGAACTATAGATATCCGCTATTTGACCCCTATCTGCCAGGCAGGGGAGTGGAGGGTATGTAAGCTTCGGCTTTCGGCATGCCCAAAAGATAAGGGTTCATTCTTGTTTTCTCTTCTTTCATTCTTTGCCCACTTACTTTTTGGGGCAGTCTGGTGATAGACGGTTGAAGGAGAGAGGGGCTGGAGAGAGGGGCGGGCAGAGGGCGTAGCGACATTCCTTTTTGCATCCGTTGCTTTTCCAAGGACGACGGACGGTTAAGAAACTTTCGCACAGCGTCCTTGTCTCGTCTCCTGACTCGGCTCGGCTCGGCTCAACTCGGCTTTATGGCCCATTAAAAGTGACGAAGGAAGAAAGAGAGGGAAAGAGAAGCACTATAAAATATATATAAATATCATCAGATAGTCGGTCGGTCGGCTCAGACAAGCCGCATTTTTATTGTCGCACTCGAATCGACTTTAATTATTTTGCGAGCCACGCAAATCCATCCATTTAAATAACAAACATATAAATTTATTATATTTTTCTTCTTTCTTTTGTTGTTTTGTGCGAACAGTGCTGATATGTTTTTATTGTTGTTTTTGTTTTTTAATTTCACTCACTCATCGCTCATAAATAAAATAATTAACTTATTTTTAAAGTTACAAACGACTTTGGAATGTGCATCAGCAAATCAATCAATTAATTAAATCGAGCTCAATCGACTCTTTTTATTTCTACTATACTTATTTCTACTATATTTTGAATATTTTCTGCTATTCCTTTTATATAAGATTCAAAAAACCGTTTGCCATCTCACTCCCAACTGCAATTAATGGTATTTTTAGGGTATTCCCGGCGCCTTTCAATCATTTGCGCAAAAGTTTTTAACTGAGTCATTGACTGCATTGCTATCAATTTGGGAATGTTGGAATGTGGTCAACTTTGACTTGGCCAAAAATAGTAGTTGCACAGTTGCTACGTGAACCATAAAAATTGTATGATTGACTCATCGAAATCGCTGCTATCAGTTCAAAGGCACCTTTCTGGATGACACATTATAAAAAGTATATGGCCATTTCTATGTTTGAGAATTGCGTGACACCCCGCGCGCAACACATAAAATACGAAAAACTTTCAACTGCCACGCCCAGTTTGTGAATCTTCGACTATTTATGGAACTCGCCCGGTTTTTCGTTCACTGTACTCATGCTAATCATTTCGTTTATTATCAAGAATATGTTTTACGATTATCGCTTTGAAAAGTCCTTGAAAGGTTTTTGTTAGCTTATTTGTTTCTTTATTTTTTCGTTAGTGAATTGAGAAGAAAAACCAGTTGTCGGATTTTTATTTTTTTCAGCCCAAAACATTTGCTCAAGGTGAGAACTGAGACTTGAGAGTTTGTGCCCAAAATGCTTTCAGGTTTTTTTTTAAGTCGAGCTGTGTAACTGATTCAAGTTTTATGTAATTTCGAACACAGTTCGTTGAGTTGATGTATGTTTTTTATGGTTTTTCTAGCCAGTGTTGCATAATTAATTTGCAATTTGTTTGAAAAGAAAAAAAACACTCAATAATTAAGGAAATACATAGTTGGCTGCGATCGGTGTTTGTATTTATTTCAAGCTGCTCCACTGACATGTTTAAACCATTTGAAATTCGAAATTGATAGACCGTGTTGCAAACAGTGGAAGGGGCGCGGGTGCGGGTGCGGGCGGTGGGGCAGAGGTATGTGTAGGGAGGCGTGGCAATGAATGATCATTCAATCATTTTAATGAGCCAAACCAATTATCTCAAGACTTGTTAGTTTTATATCTGATATGCGTGTGGCAAAGTTTCGCCAACAAAATATGATGTTCAAACTCGAATTTAAAAAAAAAAATTTTTTTTTGGATTTTACTTTTTTTGTTTGATGCGAAAAACTGACAATTTAATTGCGCATTTGGCATTGCGTTTTAATGAGGCTCACTTTTATTTTTCCTACTGTGCCAAAAGTATTTTTTTTTTTTATCATTTTGCATGTAGGAAGTTTTATTATATATTTTATTGACCTCAATCCGTACAGGGTCACATGAAATAAACCGCAATTTTTTTAATTTTTGCCTGCGGATAAAACTGTCAAAATATTAAGTAAACCCCTGCATTCCAAATCAAATGATGTGTTTCAATTGATGACGTTGATTTGAAGTTAGCTGGGAAAATAAAAATTATTTGATGAGTTGGTCAAAAATATGCAAATAAAAACTGGCACAAAACTAGGCTCCAAGTGGGCTTAAAGTAGATGCTAAAGATATATAGAACAACTATAAATAACTGCCATAACTTTTGATCAATTATATACCTAACAAATCATTTATAATTATAATTTGCATAGACTTAATTCATATAAACCTTATACTTCCTCAAGCTTGATTAGGCTATTTGTAAAATAAATAAATATTCTTTCACATTTTCTATTTATATATCGAATAATTTTATGTAGTCTACAAAGTTCAACTCGATTATAATCAAACAAATGCTTGTTTTTTACAGTGCATCTGGAACGAGTGCAGTTGCGATTGACAACAAAATCGAACAGGCAATGGTAAGTTGAATTTCGTCATAAATTGTGCTATAAAAAGAGCGCAAATCCTTGTCTTTAATTAATACATATATAATATATAAAGTTCTTAATGAGTGTCAGCTGATAAGCAAATGAAAAACGTAAACGTTGAGTATGTTTTTGGTTTTTTCTTAAAAATATGCTCAAATGCCTATCAAATTTGTTGTCACTTAGTTTTGGCCATGAATAATGCTCAAAATTACAGACCGTTTAACAGTTTAACCATAAAAGAAGATATAAAAAAAACCAGATCGAAAATAGTTTGGTTTATTTCCACTTAACGGCGACTCTATTCACTTGAAGCCCAGAAAATCAATTGAGACACTGTTCAACACTTGAAGTCTTTTGCCCCCCACTTCAAGTGAGATCCCCACTTGTCCCCCCTTCGTCCCTCTTCTGTTATTGTCTGCAAATTTAGTTCAATTGAGTTTCGATGTTTCCGATGTTTTTTTCGCTCTGTATTTTATGCTTTTGTGCACATAATATCGCAGCTATTTTTAGACTCAATTAAAAAAAACCCAAGAGTGGACAATTGTTTCTGATTATTTGCTGTGTTTTTTATCTTTGGAAACACCCCTTCACTCCCCCCTCCACGCATCAACAATTATTCTTGTCATGTTGATGATGGCAGGCAGCCGCTCTTCTCACTCTTCTCGCTCTTCCTCATGCCGTTGGCGGCTTTTGATTGAGCTCTGAACTCGACAGCTTTGTTTTGCACCCACTCTCAGATATGTCTGTCCGTCTGTATGTATATATAGTGTCGATATAAATATATATGTATATTGCCTTGATTGTGATGCTGCTGCTATTCTTGGACGTTTTTACATTGAGCAAACATTCAATCACAAGCAAGCAAAGAGAAACCTTGACAAAAACAACGACAAAAAAACACTCTGAAAGCACTTATGCAAGAGCAGAATTCTATTGAGTTGAAATTCGATTATATAAGTAGATTATGAGGTGCTCTGGCATAATACACTGCAGAAGGGCATCCTTTTGTGACGTTGACTTCGCCAAAGCTCTTTCTAATAGCAAAAAAGAGTTGACTTTGTTGCTTAGCTGCCGTAAAGATAAAGATATTTGTTCTGACTTTGACATACTTAGAAAATACTTAAATAATAAATGAAATAACACGATAAATAATATATGGTTATCAAAGTAGGCAGTCGAAAATTGATTGTACAAAAAACAAAGGTATTTTTATTGTGACGTGGACTTCTGATAAAGGTCTTTGTAAAAGCAAAATGAGTTTAATTGAATTAGTATTTAATACAAACCAACAAGTGCTTATCGAATTGCTATATTCACAGTGCAAAGAATTTGAATTGCAATCAATATAAAATAAAAATAATATATTCAAGTTTATGCTATTCTAAGACTACAAGCAGTCGCATTGACTAGACTCAGGATATCGAAAAAGACAAGAAAGAATTTTAAATAGAGAAGAAGGTTTTCAAACAAATTTGCTTTAATTTCATTTCTTGAGTAAAACTCATGAATGAATGCCTTAAAATGTGATTAATAATTATTTATTTGGCTATGGCAATTGTTTGTTGTTCTAAGTTGCCAGCAGCTGCCCATTTACTCAGCATATCTCTTTTAGCCAAGATCCCCTTTATCTTCATCGACAAACAGATCTGCAATGCACTCAAAATATTAGCTACAACATCGAATTCCTCTTTAAAATCAATTTTGAATTCCTTTTTTCAATCAACAAACAACTGCAATTAATACTAATGCTGATTGTTGTCTCTTTGAGCAGCTTTTCACAGCTTTGTCAATTTCCCATTTGACATACTTAAAAAGTACTTAAAAAACTATTATTATTGTACTTTTAGAGACAGTCGAAAATCAATCAAAGTGAAGCGTAAAGAACTCTCTCTATATCTCTCACTCTCTCATGCTAACTCTCTCATGCTAACTCCCTCTTGCTCACTCTCTCTTTGATTCAATTGAATGTGCATAAAGTGCATATATTGTTTATCACCCAGTTTCTCACTGGCAATATTTAAGCACAGGTTTTGTTTTTCTTATTTTTATTTATAAATTTTTTTTTGATGACGGATCTGTGTCTTGGTTTGGTTTTTGATTGGGGTTCTTGGATTGGGGTACTTGTTGCATGCAGTTTCAGCTGGTTGGTTGCTCGTTAAAGTCAATCAACTTTTCCTTTTGAAATCAAATCTACAACGTGGCAAGCAGCAGCAGCATCAGCAACAGCAGCAGAAGTGCGGCGAGTAGAAGCTGAAGAAGAAAAAACCGATGACGTTGACCATTGTTGGTCAATTGGGTCAATTCAATTGCCAGTTTATACGTTGTCTGCACTTTCTTCAGGCCAAAACAAAACAACAAACAAACAAAATCGAAAGAAGGAAAACAAAAATGAGAAGAAAAACAAGCAAAGCTGAATTCTGTTTGCCTTTCTACTCAAGAAGTTTCTTCTCTCTCTCCCTCTCTCTCTCTCTCTCTATGTGAAAGTAATTTTCTCATTTTTTTGTTCACTTTTTCTCACTGCAACAGGATTGATTTGAGCTGCTTTTGCTTTTGACCTTGGCTACAGAATTTAAAAACGAATACAAAAAAAGCAGACAAAAATTTCAACACATTTGAAAATATTTTTACTTCGTATGTGTTTTATGGCATTTTATGAGCCGCTGATTTTGCTTATCAGTTTTGGGGCACAGTTGTTTACAAAATGGCAGACATTTGCTTTAGTGTGTGTGCGACTGTGTGTCTGTGTGTGTGTGTGTCTGTGTGTTTGTGTGTCTGTGTGTGTGTGTCTGTTTGTGTTGTGCTGTTTATCGCGCCGGCGACACTCGAAAAATGCCATAAATTGTTTGCCGCAATAAGCAGCGCAAAGCAAAAATAATGAAAATAATAATAATAATCACAATAAAGTACACACACACAATCACACACACACACACTTCAAGTACATTTTGTTGTGCCAATGAAATGGCGAAAAAAAACACATCACTTTGAATAGTAATAATTATAATTATGCATGGGGGCATTAAAAGCGAACACAACTTGAAAGTGAAAGTCATCGAATTATGCATCATTTATTTGATTTTTCGTATAAATATATATCGGAGTGGAGTTAGGAGTGGGAGCTACACTAATGTGTGTTTGATAGTAGGGGTGTGTCTGCGTAGAGTCTTAAAATAGAAATGCGCTCACAGGTGCAGAAACAATATAAATTACATTCAATGCGATGTAGATAACCCCGACAAAAAATGTATAGTAAAAACATTTGTGTTTTTTATCTGCATAGATTTGTGGGTGGTAAAAAAAGAGCGTAACAAATAAGCAACTTAAATTTGATAAGCTGATAGGCCGATAAGCTGCTCTGATTAGATTATCAAATGGCAATTCATAGTTAAGAACAAAGGCTGAAGTATTGGAGGTATAAATACTCTAGATATATGCTATATCTAAGGAATGAGGATATGCCGGAATGTATAATTTATGTGGCCATATTTCGAGTCTGTTTCTTATTATGAGTTCTCTTCATAAATATTTGATGCGTTCATTGAAAACTCATTTCGAAAATATTTCTTTATTTTACGACTGGTCAGATTAAATATACATATGTATATATTATCAGGAACAATAAGAAACAAAGACACGCCCTTCATGCGAGCGGAACTCAGACATTAGCTTCCTTAAACAATGCTTCCTTTATTCACATTTATTTTATGTATACATATGTATATATATATGTATTATCTTTTGCCTGCTGCTTATCAATCAATTGCGACAAACAAGATAATGACGTCACTTATTATTTTTTGCGCTTTACAAAATAAGTTGTCCTATCAAAATTTTGTTATTTTTTGCCAATTACTCCAAGCTATCTCATTTAAATGTACCAGTTGCGATAAGCAGAACTTTGACTCAAGTGTGACTATCACAATTCATATTCATATTACTATATTCTATATATATACGTAGTGAGTACTCCTACGCACACGCTCCCATTTCTTGAGCTAATCTCGTCGAAGTTGTACTTCGTATAAACATATTTAATCTCATTCTGCAAGAAATCGACTCAAAACAAAACAAATCAAAACAAAGACTTGGCGCCACTTGCCAGCCATTTCTCAATGATTAATTAAATTTTTTTTATTGAAACTTTAATATACACAATACATATATATATATATATATATATATATATATATATTGTAAATACTGATAATGTTTTCAGGCTATACTAATATTGAATAGCTGATTTAGCAATCGTTGCTTGTCGCCACTACTCAAAACATATGAAATCAAACGATTGACCAGAAGCAAGCCTTGATAAGATTTTTCAGTGGGTATTGGGAAGTCAATGGACAAACTGCGCAGATAATGAATTAGAAATGTTAGGTTCTTAGGCACTTGCTTAAAGTAAGTAAATATAAAATAAGAGTACAGAAACCCATGCAAATTCTGAACAAGAGTGCCTCTTGTGCGACTGCCTTTGGGAAAAAAGAATAAAAATTTATAACAATCGGAAAGAAGTTCAAAAACCACCTTTTAAAGATTTCTTTTCGTATCCCCTTATCTCCTAGGACTTTAAGTCTCTGTTTATACAGACAGCCAGACTAATATGACTAATCAGATCTGATATTAATGCTGAACAAGAACAAGTTTATGGCCTCAAACATTCTTCCTGCTGCCTCCTACATACATTGCTACTACCTCATTATACACTTTTAACACATTTTCAATGAGTTCTGGCCATAATAACAGTGAAGAGATAATGATCAAAATAGCCTCGAATGTGGGTCGCATTTGAAAGAGTCGTCTAGCCTTAGAACATTTTGAGTAACTAAAGATACAGATAGATAATAGAACAAACAAAAATTGTCCAAGATTAACAATTTGAAGGCATTCTCTGTTTTAAACCGTGCCCCCAAACAACAAACTAAACTGCGTAATCAAATTTGAAACCTTATCAATTGTGTCTGAGCAAACGCAGGCCGGTCAGCAGCAAAAAAGGTGGTAATTGACAAAGTTCCTCAATTGTTGGGTGGGGGGTGCTTGACGCTTGACAGGGAAAAAACAAGAAAAACAAGAAAACATGTTTAAGGAAACATGTTGAAAACAACAAGATAAGATATAATGCAACTTAACTTCATGACTTAATGACATTTATGGTGTTAATTTCTCAACCCACATAAGCCTCTTTTGACTGACTGACTGACTGACTGACTGACTGAGCACTCGACTACTTGTAGCAAAAACAAGCCTAAAAAACCATAAAAAATAAAATATGAAACAGATAAGATAAAAAAAAACCCGTTGGGTTTTTACCACTGTTTTTTTATTTTTATTTTTTTGAATAGCTTTTGTGTTTGTGCAAGTGCGATTGAAGTTTTTGGGTGTGAAAAACAGCACTAAACATTTATTATTGCCAAATATGGTTAAGGTTAATTACAATGAACCGAAAAAGTCAAAATGCCATGGAAAACAGCTGTCGAATGCAAGAATTATTTTTTAATTGGAAACTCCAAACAGTTGTTCCTTCTGCTATGCAGATTCTTTGCCCATTGTTTTTTTTTTTTTGTCTAAATAAGCACGCGCTACTGCCTCGTGCCACAAGCAGCGCCCTTTGATGTTTAATCGCAGTATATTCCGCTGTCCAATCGAATTCAATCTATCTAACTGTATCTAATGTTTAGTATCTTTAGCTAGCTATTTGCTCTAAGTGCGCTTTGAACCGCCGTTTGACGTCAGAAACACGTACCCCAACTCAAGCTAGAGTCCAGCTTGTGACCGTTCTACGTGTGTTTACGGACTATTTGCTCTATACCCTATAATCTACTAAAAAGTAGTGCTAATTAGTTGTGGCACGAGACCTTTTGAGACCGTTGGCCTTGCGTGCTTATCACTTGATCGTCTGGCCTGACCTGACAAAGGCACATTTCGAAAAGCCACCCACCCAACTCATTAGAGATGACAATGGGGCTGAGGAACCGCATCAAGTAGAAAGTATTGAGACTGAAACTAATTGAGTCTTTAAAGTAGTACTTGAAAAGAACTTTCAAATAATAATAATAATGATAATAATGAATAACTTTTACGAAGACTAACAGCAATCTACTCTCCAGGCAAAAACAATCTTTAAGAATATGGTTTTAGGATTTAGCTTTAGGATTTCTCCCAATTAAAATGCATTTAGTGTTTCCATGCAGACATTTGCTGACAGCTTTTCATTCATGGCCTGATTTCCATAGTTGATTTCCAGCTAATTTTATGATCTCTAATTCAACAAATTCATCGCAAAACCAACAAGCCACAATTATATATTATATAGAGCAGCTGACGTCATCAGACTAAGTTTCAACTGCAGATTGCGTCACAGCAGACAATAGTGCAACATTGTGTGGCAAACGTCGTGATGATGCTGATCATAATTATATATATAGACATATATAATTATATATATACATATAGAAGGGCAACTTCTCATTGAAGTTCTTTAGAAATCAGATATGCGCTTTTGATGAAGCTGCTGCTTTAATTTGTTGTTGTTGACTTTCAGTTCGCATGAAATGTAAACCAAAAGTCAGCCGAGAGGGAGTTGTGTTGGGGATGGGTGTAGGGGAGGGGTGGATACAATTGTGAATGTTTTAGGCTTGGAATTTCGCAATAAACTTCAACACGATGAGCTCACCTGTGTTTGTAGTCGGCCCAACAGCAGCACAAAAAAATACAAAAAATATAATAACAGCTGTGACTCAGTCATGCAACAATTTCCCAGAAAAAATCAGAGACTCTGAACTGTGTTTTGTTGCACTTAGCGTTAGAGTGCGACAGAGAGAGAGAGAGAGAGAGAGGGTGGAGGGAGAAAGAGAGAGAGACAGAGAAAGCTATTTGCATTAGCATTACAAAGTAGCAGCGGCAACGTGTGGCAACTTGTGGCAACAACTGCAGAAGGTGACGACATGCCAATAAATGTTGCTGTCTAAACACTTGCCAAGCACAAAAGTGGAAAACCAGAAAATGTTTAAGCCTCAAATGAACGACTGCCAGATACCCCCCAATACGACAACAGAACAACTTGGTAAGCCATAGTTATGATATAAGAAAAGATATGTGAACTTATCAAGAATCCAGCTCAAGTTCTACAAGCAGATGAGCTTTAAGCAATACATAAAAATAATCAAGAAATTATATATCTACTCAGGGTTGGCTCTTTCTTATCTATCATACCCGCTACACCTCCCACTCAGTTACAAGGTATTTCGTAAAAAGCAAAACACGCGAAATAAATTGTGTTTATGTGTTTTCTTAAGTTTGGTTGTTTCGTTTTCTCTAGAATTTTCATTTCACATTCAAGGTCAGCTTGTGCTTTTGTCTGCCAAAATGCAGCCCCCACAAATACACACACACACTCGTAAAACATGTTAGTCAACAACAATCTCAAATCTGTACATGATATATACTTGATATATATTTAAATACTTACTGGCCTAGAGACTTAAATGCAACCGTCTGGCATTAGATAGCCTTAAAGTGCAGTTCGCAGTGAGCGCCACTTTTAAGTGGGTCACTTTTATCGCCTTGTTGCCATTCACACAAACTTGCACTCAAATTCATTCTCACATTCACAGCCACATTCAAATTGATCAACACTCGTTTTTTTAATGTATTTGTTATGTTGCTAGGCGCACTCAAATTGCAAATGCTGCGCTCGTATGTGGAAAAAGTGCACTGTGCGCCCTTTTTTGAGTGATTACAGTTACAGCTGAGCTCGTATGACGACTCTGTGCGACTCTGCGTGAGCTTTTTTGAGTAATCACAGTTACAGCTACGGTCGTATGCAGCAGAAGTGCACTGTGTACTTAACGAGACTAGCGTCTTATTCCTGACTACTGCCAGAATGATGCAGCTGTGGTCGGTTCGCCAAAAGTGCGCTGTGTGCGACACTCAATGCAGCGATTGACGACTGGCGCGCCTTGTCCTAGAAATCTGTGGCTGCGGCCGAATGCGACAAAAGTGCGATGTCTTTTCGACTACACTTAAATTTCTTATGTATTATTGTAGCTACGGTCGTATGCTGCAAAAGTGAATTGTGTGCTTGACGACACTCGCGTATTGTCGTTGCCTATTTAACTAGCTTCATAAAGCTATGGTCATTTGGGACAAAAGTGCATTCTCATCGACACTCGCAACCAATTTGTAAGCACTAAAATTGGCTACGGACGTATGCGACAAAAGTGCGCTCTGAGCAGCACTCGCCACGTGCTCCGTTGTCGTAGCAAAAGCAGCTGCGGTCATTTGTGGCAAAGTGCGTTGCTGAAACTGAACGTCCTTGAGTAGATTTTGAAGCAAACGCCTCTGCTTTGCTATATATAAATTATATATACATATAGCCATGTGTATAATTATGTGTGAGTATCTGCAGGCGGGCCTATGTCACAATTGGTTTAGCTTATCTAGCAGTCGTTTATCAATACTGTCTGTCCTTGGGGCAGCCGCATTGGCGGCTGTTTATAATCGAGAGCGTGCTAAAATTTTATTGCCGCCCTGACGCAACATGAAACAAAAGTATTTTTCAATTAAATTAGACCTTTTGCGAGCAGTTGTTTTTGATTCTCATCTTTTCAAAGAACTCGGACAGAACAAGCCAGTAAATTGTTGTCTGTCATTTAGTAGTCGCCTTCCTGCTGCAACACGCGGAACTAGTCGTCATTAATAAATTTAAATTTGATTTATACGCTTGGCCACAAAACAATTTGTGCCAATTTTGGCAAATTATTATCATTTGCCAAGTCAACGCATGCTTTTGCTTTGACTTTCAAATTTGTTTTTAGTTAAAGCATAATCATTGTTAATTTATGCCTTATGATCATCATTATTTGTTATTTGTTTCGCTGTGGCGTAGACAAACAACAGATTTATGCTAATCCGAAATAAATGAATGAATTTTCACCCTGTCGCGTTGATGATGCCTGCCTACAAATCAATATTAAAAATCCAACTATCAAATTCGAATTGGATATACTCTACAAAAATAAAATACAATAAAAACCTGAAACTACAGAAAAAGGGAAGTCTTCAACTCATAAATTACATCTTTAAATGTGGAAAATAAGCTAAAATTATAAATAATTTTTTGAAGGAGGAAAATCGTAAATTTTGTTGAAGAAAAATGTACGATTCTATGCGGCACATTTTCAAGATTCCAAGCACATGCCAAGCTATATATATATTTATATATCTTATATATATATATATATATGATGTTCTAATTTAATGTGTGGCATGCTTTCATAATTTCTTCTTTCCACAATTTGATGCACAATTTGAAATGTGACAGAGCAAACAAAAATGTATATTTCGTTGCGACCCCTTAAAATCTGTATCATAATATATATAAAACAATGATTAATGTGACCCTGCTGAGAAAGCCTAAAATTTAGATTCAACTCTGAACTGAAAATGAGCCTGAACTGAACCGAAACGATCTGTGAAAAGTGTGTGTTTTAATGTTGATATATTGACACAATGACCTTTGCGCTATATTGAGCGAATGAACTTTTGTTGTTGCTGCGTGCTTTGCGAAACAAAAAGATACAAAAAGATAGAAAAGATACAAATGTATGTATAATGATCTTCCGTAATGCTTAAATTGCTTTTCATTTAGAGTCAGCCAGGAAGTAATTCAATCATCACCGATTAATTCACATTTCTCAACTGAATAATGATGATCGAAATGACCTTTTAAAGTGTTTTCAACTTGAGCCTATTTACGTGGCATTATTTTATGATGACTAGATCATGACTTTCTCAACCTATATATAATTATAGTTGTATATTTCGCTGTTAACAACAGCTGTTCAAACTCAAAATTTGACAAATCTCTCTGCGTATTTAGTTGCGTTTGAAATGCACAACAATCGACTTTTACACCACACACACACACACCGCACAACACACACGCCTGTGCCACTTAACAACAACTAGAAATGTCAATCAACTGACAAGCTGCCAAACTGTCAACCTGCACTTGATATACCCCCAAAACATACAAAACAATCAACAATAAACAACAAACACAACAAATAACAACGATGATTTTTACAAGCAAAGTTTTTCCACGCTTTGGCCAAAAAAATTCATTTGTTTTTTATACCCTGTTGTCAAGCCCAATAGAAAAAGTAGGTGCGTGAGAAAGTTGATACTTCTACCTACATAAAAAATAAAATAAAATAAGATATATATCTCTGAAATTTATTGAAAAAGTTAAAGCCTTGATTTTTGACACATTTGCACAGTTTTCTGATTGACAGTCAAAAAAATAAATAAAAAAATATATATTGTCAGATATTCTGGTGGCCAATATCAAATTTATTGTGCAAGATATTGTACATTTAAAGTTTATATAATTACCGTCCTCTTTTGCTTGATTTCTTCTCATATTTATTTTATTGTTGAATCCTCATATTTCTATCAAATAGAATACGATTTCTTTTCAACAAACCAAATAAATAACAAAGAGAAACCCTTAATTTATTAAACACTTGCACAATTTTTTAATTGACATTTCAAAAGTTGTAAAAATAGCTTTAAAGTTTATATAATTTCCGTACACAATAACTTCGAGTCGAGCACTCGCGACTCTCACTCGCTACTTGCTTGTCTTTTTCTCATATTTATTTTATTGTTTAAAAATGTTGCTGGTTGCCAAGCGGCCCAGCAACCAGAGAAAAAACAATATAAATAAGATATTGAAAACTGACAAAAACAGTTGCTGACCTAATTAACTTTTTTTGGCATTCGGGCCGCAAAAAATAAATATAAGCTCAAAACAAATTGCTAAAAATAAATCAGCAACAAAGAAAAAAGTGTATAAAAACTGAATTTTAATTGAAAATAGCCGACAATTTATGTTTGTTGTCAAAGGCAAAACAAAATACATATAAATCTAAATATTTTTAGTAAATGTAGCGGGTGGTAAAAAAATAATAGATTGAGGTCTTTAAAAAGCTGCAAATCTAAAAATATACAATTCGAAATATTAATTAATAAGCAAGATTTTGGCTATGCGAAATAAGCCTATTTAGCACATTTAAATTGTCAGCATATCTAACAAAAAAAACAAGTCGACTTGGAATACTCGAGTCGAGAGAGCTCATTGAGGAGATACCCCCTGAACACAACTGTTAAATGCAGCTGACTAAGAAATACCCTGTTAAATACTGAGTAGACTTGCTGATGAAAGTTTTTTATCAATGGAAGACTTACTATTCCTAAAAGTGACTCAAAATATATTAGCGAATATAAAAAATATTTAATAAAAAAGAATTAAGTACAATTTTTATAGTATATCAATAAAATGTGTGGGTATCAATTGGAAAGTTGTATTTTCACGATATTGCTATTGGAAATCGCCATTTATCTATATTCGCAAATATGAAATAAGCCTGATGTTATTTGAAAACTTACATTCCAGCTTAAGATTTCTATATCTCTTAGTCTCCCAGCATGTTCATACAGAGTGAAAGACGGATATGGCTTAACCGACTCAACTAGTTATGCTGATCAAGAATATATATGACTTATGGTAATAGATGCTTCGTTCAGCATTTTACATACTTGAACACAACTTCATTATCCCCCTTCGGCCATTTTTATTTGCCATAAGAACAGTTTAGGATACTCTTCGACATTGGTCAACGAAATGATACCAGTAAAGAATTCAAACAGATATTTGTAGACAATTCTCCTATATTATTCTTATTGTCGTGTCGCCTTGGAAAGATGTTGTCTGCATTGATCTGATCGACGACTGCTGAAAAGAAACTTAATGCCTTAATTGACCACAAAGTATTTGTTGTGCCCCAGACATTATAATCCATGTGCGTCTGTCTCTGTCGCTATATAGTATATAGCATAAATAATCGTATAATCGTGTTATTCAGGTGCGATTTGAATCGAGCCAACTTGATTTTTTTCTTTATTGAACCAGTTTGTACAAGTTGAGAAGAAGAATGACGAAATAGGTGAGGAAGCAGAGGAGGAAGCGAGAGGTGTGGTGTGGTGAGGTGAGTTTTGCTGCGTGTGTGCGTCTGGTGACTTTCAGCCGAGACGGAGAGAGAGAGCGAGAGAGAGAGAGAGTGAGGGAGTGGGAGTGAGAGAGAGATAGAAAGAGACACACCTATCTGTCTCTGAGTAACCTCGTCGTCGACAGCGCTTTCGGGCCATGTTTACGTTTGATTTGGCCATGATCGCAACACCAACACCAATGCTCACAAAAATCACTAAAAAAATACAAATTAAAAAACGCGTTTACAACGCTGCCTTTTTTTTGCATTAAAAATATAAAGATCTGAACCGATTTGAGCTGAGAGCAGCGTTTAAAATTAGATGATTTTGCAATACAATGATTAATTATATTTTTCTCTCTTTTTGATTTTTTTGTATACTTGTTTTCACATATTGCTGTTGTTTGTAGGCCTTTTATAAATCTGGCACCAATATGCCAATTAAGATTTTTTTGGTAAACGACACAAAATGAGCAATATTCTAATTTCTGGGCGCACAGTGGAAAGTTTTTCACATTTTCTTTGTGGCTGCCAGCGTCTCTCAAAACAAAACGAAAACGACAATAAATACAACTCAGAAGTGAACGAAGTGTAAACATTAGGTGTGTGTCTGTCTGTCTGTATGTCTGTCTGTCTATATAGAGGCGCTATAAATCGAATAACGCAACATCGTTTTGTATTTATTAATTTTGCTTCCGCATTTCAATAGCTAGCCAAGAAAAAAAAACAGTTTCGAATACATTTTTGCCACGTTTAATTTGCTTAATGGGCCATTTCACAATTAAAATTAAATAAAAAAATATATAATTCCATAAATTATATATTAAAAAAAAAAAATGTTATATTATATATATAGATATATAAAATGGGTTTATTTTTTATTTATTTGTGCATCGTTTCTTTGAGCCACTTTATCATTTGCTGTTGATGTTTTTATGTCTGTTTCTTAGAAAAGATATGTTTTTAAAATTAATTTTTATTTATTTATTTTTGACTTTTTTCTTTTCCCCTCTTTTGTCTCTTTACAGGTAAGCAAAACAAAGACATGATACAAATAAATAAAAGAGTAAACAAAAGTATTTGTTGCTCGCTGGGGAACGTAAGTCAATTAGTTTATTAGTTGATATCTGCAGCGAATTGAACAAATTTTTCCACAATGCGCCAAATGAATATCAATAAAAATGAGAGAAGGAGAAACACACAATTAGAATTCCTGGGGGGTGGGGAATAAATTGATTGGCTATATTCTTGGAATAAAGGGCAAAAGGCGAAATCAAAAAAATGTCTTACGTTTCCCAAAAATATGCGATCGCAAGAAGAAGAATATGCAGAAGCAACACAAATGAGACAAACAAAATAATTAAAATAGTTTTCGGCATTAGCTGAACAGGCGCAAAGAGCATGATATTTAGACCCATACACACACACATACACATACAGTTGCGAAAAGCATAATAGCAGCACTACATACATTATTTCTTACGAATTAAAAAGGAATAAATAAATGCTAGTACAGCATCAGGGATTCTATTCAATAATATATGTATGTTTGTTTTATTTCACACTCTGTTTTAGTCTTCTTTCCACTTCCAAAAACGCCTGCAAAGGCACCTTTACAAAAATGTCATGGCAAGTGGTGCTATTTTTGTGTTCACAAGTGTACATATGCATGCGTGCATATGTGTGAGTGTATGTGTGTGCATACATAAATCATGGGAACGCTGCGCTCTGCAAAATCATCTGCTTTGCTCTCCCTCTCTGTTATTGTACTTTGCTTTGGCCCTTTTCCTTGCGCAGCTCCCGCCCCTCCCCCCACCTGATTGGCCTTGAATAATTCATGATAAAATAATTCAGTTTTGCCTGCCTCTTTTTTTTTGTTTATGTTTTATGTGTTGTGCCCTCTGTTTTGTTTTCATTCATTTCGGCGTGTTCTTGTTCTCTGTTTTTTTTGCCCATTCCTCTTTGGGCCGCTCATTTGTTTACAAACTATTTGCGATAGGCATAGTCAAAAGTTAAGCAGCGCTGCCAGAGTGTGCGTGTTGTGAGAGAGAGAGAAAGAGAGAGAGTCGTAGTCAGAATGATATTGTGCTGTAATATGATAAACTATATTGGGGGGAATAGCTCAATTTGTTCTTGTTGTTGTTGTTGTCTAACTGTTTTTGGATGCAAATCAGCTTTTAAAAAAGGTTTCATACGTGAAAAAAAAATAATAAAAAAGAAAACAAAGAAGCCAAAGCGCGTTAGGCAAAAATGAGCTCATACTTTATTTTATAGCTGAATATGTAGATAAAAATAATTTGAGGAAACTCATTACAGTCTGAGGTAAATAGAATTATTCATGTGCTCAAGTTAAAGTTCTGTGGAATATAGAATTTTAATCATAAATATTAAAAGAAAATTGGACCCTAAATAAATACAAAGCTTGCTGATAGTAGTTAATTCAATATGAAATTCTTGGCCGATCTTTATGAAATCTTTACAGTTTATCAATAATATGTCTGGGTATGTTATATATCAATGGAAAGGCTTTATCTTTACAATTACGTATTTTATCGTTATCGGCTATCGATTTATATCGATATTTGCGAAACGGCTGAAGTTATCGGTAAAAATAATATATGCTCAATTTGCCTATGGCACACGAGAATTTATATTCCAAATTTTGAGTGCCTAGCTCCTCAGAGATCGACCTGTTGCTACAGAGGAACATTCATAGATCGACTCGACTAGTTATGGTAGTCAAGCACTTGTATGCATATATAGAATAATATATATGTATATATATAGTATCGGTCGCTGATGCTTCCGTTTGTATGTTGCAAGCTTTTGCACAACTTTATGATACCCATTTGACCATTTTTGACGGGTATGATAAGGTTTTACTTGCGATTCTCTAATGTTTTTCAATGAAATTTTACTTTATGATGCTTATTTTCCCATGGGTTTTCCCCTACCCTATCCCGTTTTCAATGTGTTCAGGTTATTAAAAATGTTCCATTATATTTTCCAACATGTTTTCCTCAATGCTTTCCACAAATTTACAGACAATTGTTTATTGCTTTCCTATAGTTAATTTCCTTATATGCTTGCCAATTTTATATGATATATTTATATACATAAATAGTTTCTTATTTATTTTGACCAATTCTACTATCAGTCTGCCATTAACAAGGTTTTGTTAAGCATTTGCCATGCGCAGTTTCAGTCTCATTTAGACACCTCTTCGAAATGCTAACCATATCAAGTAAGGGCCATAAAATTGAATGAGGCAATCGCCTAAGCAAAAAGTAGCAACAGAAAACAAAAACAAAACTTTATGGTTGCAATTAAGACAATCCGACAGACGCCGATGGCGACGCTGTGTTGCGTTGCAGTTGCAGTTGCAGCAAAATGCTGGCCACAGGGAGGGAGACACGTTTTACGTTTTACGATGCGGATTAGCATTTCGGCCAGGTAGTCGAATTGAGTTGATTCGGCTCTTGGCCAGGTTAAGAGACAGCCGCGCTAATTGCATTTGAATGCGCAAATTAGCTGTCGTCTCATAGTCTGCCTGTCTTTCTGTCTGTTTGTCCGTCTGCCTCTCACTCAGTGATGCCAACAAACTCGCCACGTGTGGCAATTAACTTTTGCAAGTGTTGCCCAAAACGTGGACAAATTTGTCCGACGCATTTTTATAGTTTTCTCACTAGCAAATTACCCTTTCAGTTTTTCCTGTTCTCATATTTTTAGTTTGGCTTTAATTTCTTGGCGAGGCCACAAACGCCATCAAAATCAAGAATATAAACAGAATACTATAAAGAAATGGTGTCTACTCATGTGATTGGGTATGATGAGTCTTTAATGTGATAAGCAACACATTTTGAGGGATTTATTTGGATTGATCCATATCAATCGCCTATATCATAAAGTTAATCATTAGAAATCTGTCAATCTGTCTGCAGATTTTAGGAGATTACTTACCTACACTCATCTCTCAGAAAACTATTGCAAAGCAACTGCAATGGGTATTTAAAGTTGAGCATACTCGCCCAAATATTCATTTCACCTTGTTTTGATTGCCAACACACGTTTCTCAGCATTATTTCAAATTTACTGCGCATCCTTTCAAAGCGAACCGAATTTCTTTTTCCGATTTGATTTTATTTTCCCATTGACCTCAATTTCTAAATTAAATAATCTCAAGCAAACACAAATTTCTAATGTTTATGTTTATATTTATATTTAAATTTGATGTGTGTTGATTTACGATTGCATTCGATTTCAGCTTTAGGTTTCTTGTGTATTATCCTTGTAACCATTTGTCAACTGTCAACGCGTAATTAGTTCTATAATAGTTATTTTGGGTTAAGGTCTCCCCAGAGACAAATCCGCATATATATCATCTGTATATATATATTCAACGTGTCAGTTTCAATTGTCAATTTTCCGACCAAAAGATAAAAAGGAAAAATGTGATGAGTAATTTTTCATATGTTTGGTTTGCGTATCAACCCAATTTAGAACTGTCAATGTGATTGGCGAATATCTTTACACACTATATAGATATATATATGCTATATAGTATATATATATATATATATTATATGGGACATGTTCAACTGTCAAATCTTGCGCCCTATATACATATATACACATTAAAGTTGACCAAAATAGTTTTAAAAGCAATTTTCTTTTTTTCTCTTGGCACGCTTTTAAAAACGGCCACAATGAAAATGGTTTGAAAAGCAAAAGTTTTTCAGTTTTATGCGTCACATTTTCCTCGATTTGTCGTTGTTGAATTGGGTGGGTGGTGGCAGTTTCTGTTAGTTTCTTTTATTCAGATATACAGACAAACACATAGACGACAACATGTAATTTAATTGCACAATTTTTCTTTTGGGACAAGACTCGCTGCTGAGTGTTTCCGAGAAACAACTAATGAGGCACTTTGCCTCGAGTCAAATGGACATGTGTCCAATCAATTAATCAAATTGCACCTCGAGATAGTTGATCACTAATTGGCATGAATATCATTTTGAAAATGTTTTGAAAAATATTAGAAAAATGCCAATAAAATTGCGAAAAAATTAAGTGGAATTTTCAATAAATAAAGATGCAAATATAGATGTGGATTGAGATATAGATATATACATAGATATAGATAAAAACCAGAGTTTTTCACTTGCTAATTCCAGGGTAAATATTTCTAAAATTTAGAAAAAATATGTTTTAAAATACGTTTTCTTTACTTTCTCTACATTTCTACTTTTTAGTGATATATTCTCTGATTAAGGAAAAAGTTCTCCGTGTTGATATATTTTTGTATCGATGATTGCCCATTCATTGCTAACAATATTTAGTTATTAAGTGTTCTTTAAAGTTGTCTCTATTCGTTTTTCCAGTTTGCATTTCAAGCCAAACTGGCTGCTATTGAGCTCGTTTAGCAGTTTTTTAATTGGCATTTCCTTTGATTGCCGCCACAAGTAACAATTGACTATTGCAGACAGATCTGTCTTTCTCTCTATATATCTATATATATGTCTATGTATATATATTTATATGATAACGAAAAAACAATGACTTGCTTGGACTTGTCTGCTACACGTGTCCAGCAGCGGAGCAAATATTACGGGCATCTACAACAATAATAATATTTATTACAAGTAAGCCATATACCTTAGTCTCTTTATAGATGGGGCAGTAATAAGCTGCTACTGTTTTGTTATTATGATTATTGTTTTCATTGTCGTATTTGTTGTTATTGTTGTCATTGATCCATTTGCAAATACAACTCAAGCTGCTTCTAAGTAGCGCTAATTCCTAAGCAAATACAAATACGCAACTGTAGCATCTGAGAATTGGTAGTAGCTCTATTTGTTTTGACCAAATATTATGCCAGAATAACAAATTCACATTCAAATTCACTCTTGCTAACTGACTGACTGACTGACTGACTGACTGGCTGGCTGAGATAAACAAATTAGCATTTGAAACGAATTACTCAGACTATAGAATATGCACCTAGGCATATATATAAATATATATATATATATCTGGGTGTGCGATGTAAAAGCAATCGCAAGTTGTTTTCGGCTGACAATTTAAAGACTGCGCAATACTCTGCTCTTGATAATTTTATGTGGAAAAACATTTCTAAGGATTCTCTTTTTTATCTCTTAATTTAAACTAAACTAAAAAAAGTAGCAATTCAGCTTACTTCTGTTTTTAGTAGTAAAACTGTCTAAATGATAAAAAAAAAACAGTTTTCTTACTTTTTCCTTCCTTTTCTTTTATTTGCCAGTCTTTTTTATCTCATGACTTTAGCAAACAATAACAATCCGATATACCGCATTTACCTTTCCACACAGCGTATGCAGAAGTTGCCAGTCTTCTATCTTCTATCTTCTGCAGCCAAACAAGCCAATATACCCTATTTACCATTACGTACAGAGTATTAAAATTTGCCTGACTGTCTGTATTCTTTCTTTCTTCCTCCTCTTCTCTTGTGTATTTTGTACCTGTTTACGACGGATTTACTTGTGTATGTGTGTGTGTTGTGTGTGTTGTGTGTGTGTTTGGCTTGTGGTAAACAAATGTGCTAATAGTTGTTATTTTTGTTGTTGTTATTGTTGTTGATTGTAAAGCCAAAGCTGAAACTATAATCACGCGTGCGTTGTGTGAAAAACTACTGCTGATGATGATAAGCTTAGCTAGACAAGCAGGCAAAAGTTGATAGATAAGCAGCGACGAGAACAGATAACGTTGGACAGATAGTTGTTGGACAGACACACTACAAACTAACAACCCCCCCCCCCCCCCCTTGATATAGTTCTCAAATGAATATTTGATATTTTACTTTGTTGCGTTCGTTTGTGTTTTTTGATTTGTTTTTAATGAATTTCAATTGCTGACCATTTAGCGCAACATCAACAGCGCCATCAGCAGCGATGTTAGCAGCGACGTCAGCAGCAGCATTCTGTGTCTTCTCTGCCATAGAAAGAGCCAATGAAGCAGAAATCAAAACAAAGTAAACAAATACATGCACACGTTGCACATATATGCATATGTATGTGTGTGATTTGGAATACCGCCTGGAACAAGTTCGAGGCGAAATGAATATTTTTTCGTTTACCGTTTAGTGGTACCGTTTTTTCTGCACAGCTGATAAGCTGGCTAAACAATCAGCTGTTTGTTGTTCCAATTGATGAGTTTGAAGGAGCCTCCACAGGAAATCAGCATTCGTTCCAGTTTCCAGTCATGATGTGTCTTGGCAAATATTTGTAGGAATGTGTTTAGGGTGGCGGGGAGGGGAAAATGCTCGCTGGAAAAAGTGCTGACAGGTGTGGCGTGATCAGAAAACAAAGAACGAAAAACAGAAAGGGAGACCGAGACCTAAAGAGAAACGGAAACTGTGAGAGTACACCGTTATGCAAATACAGTGAGAGAGGGAGCGAGAGAGAGGGAGTTGAGCTGCTGCTGCAAAATTGTTTTTAACAAAGGCCTTCAAATCTTTTTTTTTGTTTGACATAATTTTTATCTGTTTTTGTTTTTTATTTGTTTGTGCCTCCAAGGTCACAATTTAATAGCATCTCACACTACATATAGAGTTGTGGAAAAAATAATAGCACCACCAATAAATTTTGTTAAATTTGGAAATTACATTTTTTCTTCATTTGTGTTTAATTTCTTTCATTTAGTTCTTGCATTTTCTCATTGATCAAATGCAATTTGTAGAACAGGATGGTTCTTACAGATAGATGTTTACAGGGTATGTTCATTTGAGCAGAGCACTTTGAAGTAACAGTAATTTGGAATTACAAAATGGTTTCGATTTTTATTGGTTTCATTTAATTTAGATAACTCAACTGCTCAACTCAAACTAATTTTTTTGTTCTCCTTTTACATTGGCCAAGTTCATTTGTGTAACACTTTAGGCGCGTCACTCGCCCTCCTCCGCCCCTCGATCCGCTTCAGCTGCATCCGCGTTGGAAGACTGCCTGTCGACGTTTTGTCCACCTCCTCCTCCACTTTCTCTCTCTTGCTCACTCGGCTTAAAACAGCCAGCTTAACATTTTTATAACGGTTGTTGCCTGCACAACATTTTGTGATATTTTCCAGTGATAAGCAGCTAATCTAATCATTAAAACAGTAAAAGGGCGGAGCCAGTGTTGTGCATTGCCCAAAGTCCAGTGCGAACTGTCAGAGAGAAGCAGAGAGAGGAGAGAGAGAGACAGACAGATAGAGATAGAGTGCAATTTTGTGCACGCTTCGAAATGTGATTCAACATGAAAATGAGATGGAATATTTTTTATTTTGATTTTATTTATTTTAATTGTCGATCATTCTCATTCTCTGCTCCACCAGCCATAGGTTCTGCTCTTGCTCAAATAAAAAAAATCTCATGTAATTTTCCATATGCGACAATTGTTGCTTTTGTTGCTTTTGATGATTTTGGTTTGTCAACAAGTAACAAAAAATTTCCATACGCTTTTAAAACGACAAACACTTCTTATTTTTTTTACTTCTAATCAGCTTTGGAAATATTTACTTATTTGACCCAGTGTGTGGGGGCGTCTCTGAGGGGCAAAGCTGTAATATTGTTATACGCCGCCACCCCACCCACTTTTTTATTTGCCAGACGATTATTCAAATGTTAATCTTGCTGTTTTTGATCACCTGAAGTATGAATAATGAGTCGTGAATAACATATTTGAACGCATACTTTTGGCTGCCTGCCAATATGAATATTTATAATATGTATATTGGTTTGAATAATAAGCGTATGTCAACAATTTTCTTGTTTGTTGCCAAAAAACATGTCAATTGTTTTATTTTTATAATGATTCGCAGTTGTTAAATTATTTCTCTTGCATTTTCATTGATGAAATATAATTTGTATAACATTTGAATATGTGAATAGTTTTTACAGCGTATGTTTATTTGTGCAGAGCACTGTTAAGTAAAATAAGATAAACTGATTAGAAATGCAAATAGCATTAACAAGCTTCGATTTTTAATGCTTTTTCAGTTAAAATTTCGCGTTGCTAAAACTCGAATAATGAATATAAAAATTGGCTAACTTTTATTCAACTTTTTTTCACTCTTTCAAATGAGGCAATATTTTATTACATTCATTATTTAACAATCAGCTGCAGTTGACAAATGTGCAGTTAATTGTGTTGTGTATTTTTTATTATTTATTTATTTGCTTTCTTCTGTTGCCACATGCATTTTTTAATTATTACATATTTGCTTTTTTTTTGCATTTTGCGTCTTTAGTTTTATGTTTTGTTTTGCTTTCAAACGCGGATGTTTTTTTTACAAATTTATTTTGCCGGCCTTTTTTTTCTTCTGTGCTGTGGGAAAATAAAAGAAGCTGTATTTCTTATGTGTGTGTGTATGTGTGACGCTGTGTTTATGTATGCATTTCTAGCTGTGCTTATGTGACTGTGTGTGTGTGTGTCTTTCTGAGCTTTGTTTAGTGCTTAAAGACCCTTAGATAGAAAGAGAGGGGGTGTGGGGTACATCTTCTTCTGGGGACATGCGCATGAAATCGATACGTTCCTCGTTCTTTCCTTTTTTCTCATTCGCATTTTGCATGTGTGTTACATTTTTTTTATTGCTGACAATTTTGTTTTGCAAATGTTGCAAGCCCTTGAAATATTTGTGGGCTTGTCTTTATTTGCTTTTCTTTCGTTTTCTTTACTTTTTCATTTTTCGTTTCGTAAAAAGCGGAAATAAATTGACTCTCGATTATATAAAAATGGCATTTCAATTGAAGAAAGTCTTCTTCTTCATCTGTTTCTTCTTCTCTTATACTTCTATTCGCATAGCAGCATAAAACGCAATGCGCAAAAGGTGAAAAAGAGCCACCACCAAAAAAGCACAATTAACAGCGAAAAAAAAAACATGGTATGTTTGCTCACAAAACGTATCAAATATGTATAAGAACGCCAAGCAGTCCGTCTGTCTGTCTGTATTTTTTTTTACTCTTTGATAAACACCACACACAAAAAAGTGTCGTAAAGTTTTTGCGTCGCAAAAAAAGTGCCAAAGAAACAGGCATAAAAAAGCACAAATAAAAAAGTAGCCAGCAGCAAATTTGTCATGCCGAAAACGAATGGCAAATACTTTATAGGTATGCGTATATGTAAATATATGAGTATTTGTGTGAGTGTGTATCTAAATATTTAAATACGTATAAAAAACACGCCGGCTGTTTTGCTTTGCCTTTGCTTAAATCTTTCTTACCAATATTGGGGCGCTGGCTTCTTATGAATATTTCAGCTCTTTTTTTATTTTGCTTGTAAATAAGTTGAGAAAAAATGTGTAAATTATTGAGGCGTAGAGCAGCGCGTCAAAACAAACAGAGAGCAGCATCAGCGACAGCTTTTAATATTTTTTTGTTTTTGGTTTGAAAATGCTTAAAGATTGAGTGAGATACACACCCGTCATCTATCACACACACACACACGCACACAGCTGTCGCAACATGGCGCGCACTACCGAAAATTATTTGCCAGATACACAGCACGCTCGCTCGCTCTCTTGCACGCTCTCACGGCATGCACACACACTCTGCCTACGCTCTCTCGTAGTAGTAGTGTAGTTCTCTCTCTCTCTCTCTCTCTCTCTTGTTCTCTTTCGGCTTGCTGCCTGCAATTTGATATAAAACGGGCACTAATTGCAAGCAGACGTTCAGTCGCCAGTTCAACTCGCAACACGCCACACATAAAAAGCAACGCTAAAAAACACAAATAATAAAAAAAAATTAGAAATTATTATTAAATCTAGTATATACAAGTTTTTAATTGTAATTTGTGCGCAAGCAGCCAGCCAACAAGAGACTTATTTGTTGAATTACATTAATTCAGCAACAAAACCAACCATAAAAGAAAAAAAACAACTAAAACCAACAGAGAGAAAAATAAGCTTTTTTGTGTGTGTCGACTCTGAATGCAAATGCAAAAGCTCTGCGCCGGTCTCATAAATTACCAAAAGCTACCCAGCGCACTCAGTTATTGCTGAACTTTTAACGTAAAAACAACCCAAGAAAAATAAAGCGCAAAAAACTTAAAAATTACACACGCAAAAAAAAAATATCAGCACAAAGCAAGAAAAATATTAGAGATTTTTTTTGTGCACTGTTTTAACTGTGATATATAATAAAATTGGAATACATTTTAAAAATTATATAAGTGCGTGAAAACACTCAAAAGTGAAAGAGAAAAAGAAAAACTCATTTAAATACCAAATATTAAAAACATACACCAGTGAAAAATGATGGGCACAATGTCGCTGCGTCAGCCAGAAAATTGGCTATATGAAGTTTGGCAGAAGGGCTACGACAGCCCCTGCTATGTAATGGTCCCCAATGCCAAAGTACGTATACAAAAAAAAAATATATATATATATAGAGGCTTGAACTATTTGTGCAATTGAGAAAAATTCACCTTGCTGCAGTTGATTTTCTGCTATTGATTTTTGCTACTTTTTTTTTATTTTTGAGGCTGCGCGCTTTTTTTTTTCTTGTCGTCAAGGCAAACAGCCAAAGTCGAGCAAAATATCCATATATATGTATATACATATATAATATATATATACTTTTGTGTCTCTCTTTAGACTGTCAAATTGTATGAATTTTTTTTTTGTATTCATTTTTCATGCCTATATTGTGAGTTAAATTCCTTTGTCAAGAAATGAAAAGGTAAAAAAGACAGACAACAAAGAGGAGCACATGGAATAAGTGCTGAATTAGAATATGGAAGAGCGGAGAGGGGAAGACGCCTTCTAGTCGCTTGTCTCTTATGGTCGCCATATTTGTGTTTCTTTCGTTAAGCAAAGTGCAGCCAAAAAATAAACGAACGAAAGGCAAACAAGAACAACAGCAGAAGAGTAAAAGGAAGAAGCAGACAAAAAAAACGCGTGTTGAACCCAAAAACGAACCCAACTTCAAATTCGACGCACTTGTATCTGTGTGTGTGAGTGTCTATGCATGTATTAATGGATATGTGCGTGTGTGTGTGTGTGTGTGTGTGGTGTGCATTTATTTCCTTTTCTTAGAAGAGGCCACGAAAAAAGTGTAGACAAATTTTAAACAGGAAATGCACACAAAAAGCGGGATTAAAAATATATAAATAAATGAAAATGTATAAAAATAATTAAAAAAATCAATATACTGAATTAGATAATTTCACACCTACATTATGTAGTCTATATTTGCATACATATTAATATTGTTAATTGTGGTTAAAAACTAGTTTTTCAATTAAAAGTATTTTTTTATCTACTTATCACCTGTAATTTTTAAATGATCTGAATTTCTGCGGACTTCCCATTTATAATTGAATTAATGAATTAGCGCACATTTGTCAAAACAAAATATATTTTACTCATATATATATGTATATTTTATATATATATGTGTCTGCATACTATTTTCAATTCATTAAATTGTCATGAATTGAACGAAACTTTTTAAAATATTGCAAAGATAGAAAAACGCGATTTTTTGTTGTTGCTTTTTGATAATTCTTTGGCAGTTGGCCAATTACAATAAGAGGAAGCAGAACAACAAAAAGCGAAAATTAGTGCAATAAATGCGAGACGACAGCAGAAGCCTTGCCCCCTCCCCCACGCAGCTGATTTAGTCATAAATCACATGAGAATGACTAATAGAAAACGCACGCAAATCGCGCATGAAACGCGCGCGTGTTGCTACATATTCTCATAATTTGTGTTTAAATATATTATTTGTATATTGCTGTCTAATCGAGAATAATTTCGAGTCTTTTTATGGGCAACATTTTTGGTGAAAATTAGGCCAACGGCTTTTTAGAAAGAGAGAGAGAGAGAGAAAAAAGAAACGTAATCTCGATGAAAACGGAACTAAATGCAGCAAGCAGCACAGCAGAAAGTGTCGCCAAAAGAGAGAGGACAAGAGATGAGAAGAAAAAGAAGCAGAGGAAAGCGCCACTCACCTGCTTACATACATATATATATATAATTACTATGTCTATGTTATTGCTGCTGGCCGCGCACGTGTAACATGCAATGTGCGAGCGAGATGGCAATCACGTAATGGTGACGTTTCACATTAAGTTGTTTTTTTTTGCCCTCCCACATCTTTTAATGGGCATGTTAAAATTTGACGAGCATTTGCAGCAGACTCGCGTGGCGAGTTTTTCTTGTTGTTGTTGCTGCTGTTGGCAGTGACATTGGGAAAAAACAAAGGTAAAGCTGGTTAGAATCCTCTGCAATAATTATTTAGTACTTTTACTCGAAACACGCGACATTGTTGCCATGAATTTTAGTGCGTGGCCTTAACTAAGTTCAAGTCATATTTTCTTTTTCCAACTGGAAAGTTAATAGACTATTAGCTAACATCGATAAATTGAGCGTTTTTTTTTATTTGAACAGCAGCTAGCGAACCATGTTAAGGCGCTGTTACATTAGCAACTACAAAGAAGAGAGCAACAGTGCTAGCTATTATCTTTACATAACCGATCTGCGTGTAGGTTTTAACTCTTTAAGCAGCAGCAGAGCAGATAGCAGCAGCAACGCTGTAAACCAACATGTCGCTGCTAGGTCAGATATGTTAACATTTTAAGCAGCATGCCGTATTGAAGAGCTGTTAAATAAGCAGCAGCAGAAAAGAGAACAGCAGCGTCACTGCTAATCAGCATTTCGTTGTTAGCTTACATAAGCGATAATCGCTGTTAAAATGTTAAGCATTAAAGCATAGAAAAATTAATTTTAACTAATACCAATTTTTTTTTTGCACTTGCAGGATCTGGTGAAATCGCATCTGATGATAGCGGTGCGCGAGGAGGTGGAAGTGCTCAAGGAGCGCATCTCCGAGCTGATGGACAAGATCTCCAATCTGGAGCTGGAGAATAACATACTCAAATCTAACATTGCCCCAGAGACGCTGCAACAGTTGCAGATGCAGCTACAGATTACGGGCAGCCAGCAGCCAGCGGCGGTTGCAGCGCCGCCAGCAACGCCAGCTATACAAGCGGCGCCAGCGTCGACAGCGACGCCAGCGTCAACAGTGGCCGTCACCAGTCCAGCGTCGTCGGCGTCAGCGCCAACAGAGAATGGCACTGAAAACAACGGCAGCGGCGTCGACGCAACAGTTACAGCAACAGCGGCAGCTTCTGTAATCGAAGCAGCAGCGCAGCCAGCAACAGCCGTCGCAGCCGTCAGCACAAATGGGCCAATGTCCTAAGCTGTGTGTCTGTTAGTATTTGTTAGTTTGTTTTAATTGTAATTTTACAAAAAAATGTGAGCCCTTTTAAATCGGGGTTGGATTGGAATGTCGTAATTTTGTTTGTTGCAGCTGCAACAGCAGATATTTAACAGACAGAGCCAAAAGCAGAGTTAGCAGAGTGCAGCTAACAGTAGCAGAGCAGCAGCAGAAACAGCAACAGAAGCAGCAAACAGCGCGGCAACCTTAACATTAACATAACCAAGCAAGCAAAAAAGTATTACAAATATGTGTGGGAAAGAGAGAGAGAATGAGTTGTGCTGTACTCAGCTTTGCTCTGTTAAGGTTGCGCTATGTTAGCTGCTGTGCGACTGTTATTAGCTGCAGCCGCCATTTTGTTAATTTCTCGATTGTGATATTTGTTTAACACCACACATACCTTCACACACACACATACACACATACACACATACACATACACATACAAACACATTTGCACCCACAGTCAGTTGGATTGCGTGTAACAGTAACTGGCTGCAGCTGGCAGTAACTGTTAACGAGCAGAGAGTTGTTTCTTTTAACAGCGCTGCTGCGCCAAATTTAACATTCATGTTCAGTTTAATTTTGAATTGTCAAAAAAAAACGCTCTTTTTTTATTTTGTTTGAATTTGTTTTTTGTTTTATGTTATTATTCAAATCAAATATATAAAAATGCAAATATAAAAAGAAACCTTAAAGTTTGCCTCGAAAAATACTTAAATATTGTAAAAAGTAGAATTTGAGCATGCGAAAAAGAGAGAAGAAAAATAAAGATGGAGAGAAAGGAAAGAGAAGAAAAAAAAAAACAAAATATGTGATAATTTGCATTGTGCATTGTAAATTGTAAAAAACAAGCGCTAAAAAATAAAACTTGAACAGCAGCGAGAGAAAGAAGAAGACGAAGAAGAAGAGATCAATACACATTTTATTCAAAAATAATTCTAACAAAAAAAAAAACACTGATTATTGATATAAAACTTAAACATAAACATAAAAAGCAAGCTGCTAATTTTATTATTTTAAATTATTTAAAAGAAATGAAGCAAATTAATAACTAAAAAACAAAAGAAAAAACAAAAATCAAATTAAAAAATGTGCATGTTTCTCAATTTATTCAATCACTCCAAAAGTAAACACACACACACTTAGAAAATGTTGTAGCGCTAGATATATATATATATATATATCAAGTATTTGGAATTTTTTAATTTTCCAAAACAACAAATTATCAAACAAAAGAAAAACTAATGATTGTAAATATATATTAAAAAAAAAATAATATTTGTGTGCAACTTTGAAAACTGGGAGAGATAACAAATTTAAACACTTGAAAAGTGAACAACCCTCTCCCCTCCTCCTACTCCTACTCCTCCTTCCCTACCCCCCTCAAAACAGCAGATGAAAAAGAAAATTGATGAAAGTGTACACTAAATATTAAGCAAAAAAGAGTCGTCCTATTTTCTAATTGTTATGCAAAAATATTTAGTTTAATATGTTTAATATTAATTTCGAATTTTTGTATAAAACGCAAGAAAAACAAATCTGTTGTAAGATTTCTGTTAAACACAAACACACACACACTGTCACACCTACACACACACCCACACACACACATCTAGCCACACTCTATTTGCCACATCAACAAGAAACGGAAGAAAAAAAATAGCTGAAAAAATAACTGCAAACAAAATGAAGAAATTCAAATGAAAAAATACTGGAGTAGAAACGCGTTGACCAACACTGCATAGAATATATGTGTATGCATGTGTATTGCCACGTAGACAACACTAGTTTTGATATTGTGCACCACTGGCGCCACCTGCGGAGACTCAACTTGTCTAAGGTCGGCTCGAAAATAGCTAAAAACAAAAGAAAAAAGAAAATAAATAAATGCTATACACAAATGAATTAATATAAATATATATATATGATATATATACTCCTAACTGAAGCACAAAACTACTGTCGGGTCTACGTGGCTATATATATACATATATAAACATATATATATAGATACAACTGATTTGTCAGTTTCCTGATCATCGCAGAGCCATCCAAAACTAAAAGTAATTGTTTAAAGTATTTTTTTTCCTTTGTTTTTTATTTTATTTTTAATTTAAGGACATTTTGTCAAATGCGTTTGCTTTGCATGTTTTTTATTTGATTATTATTTTATTTTATTTTATTTTATTGCTCCCCATGATTGATGATTTTTACGCGCTTAAGTCCTCATTTCTAAGCCTAACTATTAATTTATTAATTAGTTTGTAAGTGAATAAAAACAACAACAACAACAACAAAACATTAAAACAAGTAAATCAAATGCAAATACCAACTATATTTAAAACTAAAGGAAATACAATTATAATAAAAACAAAACAAAAAAATACAAAATTCAGATGCTTGTCTTTTTTATTATACTCGGCTAACTTCTACAGGATATTGAAAGGATATATATATTTCAGATCACATAAAAAAGGACTCGATTTGGATTCAAGGATTTCCTAATTTCTTAAAGAATTTCGCCAAAAGTTTTCACAAGGGTGGAAATTGCGAAAAATCTAAAAATTTGCCGTTCTAAGGACTAAGTCCTTTGGTCCACATATGGTAAGAAAATCCTTTAAGCAAAAGGACTTACCATAACGGAATTTTTGAGCGTTGCAAATCAGCCTCAAAGTAGGCAACAGTTTTTTCATTGCAGCCTTTTCACAAATTTGTTTGCAGTTTAATTTAAGCGCGCGAAAGTATGCAACAAATATTGTGTTTCACTTAGTGCCTAATTACCCTCGCATAATATTTAAACGGATTTTATAGTATATTATTATTATTATTTAAAATGTAACTAGCGTATAAATAAAAACAATTTATAAAAGTAGATGCTGTATAAAATATTAATGCTATAAATAATCAAATGGAAGTGCTAAACATATACATACAAAACAAAGCGACCAGCCAAATCGATGTGGGAAAGAAAAGGAAACTAATTTAAAAGTCCGTTTCGGGACTTTGGGGTCTGGGCACTTCCGGAGGATGCATGTCGGCATTGCCCGCCACATCCTCGCCGACGGGCGGCGCAGCATTGAATGACTTAAGGGTGCCCAGCTGGGCGCGCACATCCGTCTCGGATAGATGATGCAGTGGCACATTGGCAGGCACTGCCAGTCGCTTGGGGCTGGTGCTGCCATCGTTGGGTTTGCGCTTATCCGGCGGGAACACGACTTGGGCGTAGGTCACTCCACTCTCGTTGGGCGCCACAATGCTCGGCGAGCCCGAGGATTCGGTCAGCGAACTGGGATGCCGAAAGACAGCGGCCTCCGCACGTGGCTCGACTTTTGCAGGTATTGCTGCTGCCTGCTGTGGCGCATCGCGTCGTTGCATGGGCGAACTGGAAGCAGCCGTTGTCGTCGTGGTCATTGAGGGACTCCCACCACGAGCCACATCCGAAACGGGGGAATCCTCATGTGGCACTGGCGCATACAGCGAAGGCGTATAGTTATTATCCGTCACCTTGCAATTGTACAGATTCAGACCCTTGGCAAAGATAAAGACCAGGATGTCGAAGAGCAGACTGGCCAGGATCAGCGAGGCTGTCAGGATGTCCAGAATGTTGCCATGCTTGGGCGTCTCGCGCAGCAAACAGCGGTCGTAGTTGGGCGCCCAATAGACACAGGTGGTGCCTGCGATAGAAAGGATAATGATAAATTTGATGTATTAAATATTTTACCAAACTCTTTTGTTGCTTAAAAAAGGCCACCTTTGCAAGCATTTCTTGTAAGAGGGATGCTGTCATTTGATCCACAACTGTATATATATAGAAAGATGTAGTAAAAGCACTCACGTGTGACGAGATCGTAGCTGAGATGAACTGGCACATAGGCAAACAATCCCACAATCAGCAGTTCAAAGGCCAAGGCGAGCGCTTTATCCTGGGGCAGGACGGCTCTCAAAGTGATCAGAGTCTTGCCAATGGTGGACATGCCCACCATAAACGCCGCCGTTATGCTGAGCACCTGGAAGATGATGATGCTGCGCTGACAGCTATCCGCGCTGCAGGCGCCGGGCGTCGCACGAGTTGTGCCCGCGTGATTTAGGCTCTGATTGCCGAGGCAACTGCAGCCGTCGTAGAGCTCAAAGCTGTTGATGCTCGAGAGTTGGGTGCAGCCCGCGTAGCAGGGAGAGAAATAGGTAACCGTGCTATTCTCCGGACAGACGGGCATGAAGGCAGTGGGGGTGCAGAGGCACTGGCTGGCACAATACGGCTGCGTCAGCTTGCCACCCACAACGCCTGCAATGGCGCCCACATCGCAGACGAGAAACACATAGCCCACAAAGACGATAATCAAGTGAATGGCCAGACTAATGTTAATCCCAGTTATGGTCCTCGCCGAGAGCTGTGCCTTCGAGTAGAGCAAGCCGGCGACGAGCATGCCCACAGCCAGCACAGGTGGACGCAGGAAGTAGGCAACGAAGGCGGTGCGCCACTCCTGCGTCAGCCCATCTTGTTCGTTGAAGGGCAGAAAGAAGCGACTCTGCAAGTAGTTCTCCTCCTGCGCGGCATAGTTCAGCAGGCCACTCTGCAGCAGCATGACGCTCAGCAGATTGAACATCAGCAGTCGGTTGTTGAAGAGCCGCTTCAGCGATGGCCAGAAATCGGTGTCATCCATGTAGGCGGACATCTGACTGCCAAAGCCACGCATATTCGTCTGCTCGATGATGCGCTGCGCCGCCTGATGGATCACCGTCTTGGGCAGTCGCTTGGGGAACAGCCCCAGCAAGATGGCACTCACGAGGATGAGGGGTGCCAGGATGACCCAGCCAAGCCACCAGCCCAAGTGGCTCATGCCCACCAAGAGTACGAGAAACGAACCCGCCTGCTGTCCAATGGCTCGCGCACCGAGGATGACGGCAATCACGGCCGGACTGTCCCGGGACAGGGAGTTGTCATCGATGTAGGTGAGTCCGACTGTGTAGTAGGCAAGTGCACCCATGCCCAGGCACAGCTGGAGCAGGAACAGCATCACCAGCGTCATTGTGCTGCTCTGCGCCTGCGTCATCGTCAGCCTCTGAAACTGTGCCAATGATGTGGCACACAGATTGGAGTCAATCAAGGCATCCTGCGACTTGGTGCCGTCAGCGCTGCAAAGAGTAGATCGACAGATTAGTGGGTGTCATGCAGATGCAGCATGCAGATGGCAGAGAGCCACTCACAAGTTGATGATGGCTGGTATCACGGTTATTACACAGGCCAGCGATTGCAGCATCAGCGTCCCAGCGAGCCATTTGATCGGATGATGAAAGTCAGCCCAGTAGGCAAAGGCCAAGGCGAACACAGCCTGAAATAATCCACTGCTGACCAGCAGCCAATCTTGGATGGCAATTGAAAGCGGTCAAGAATTTAATATGTGTCTGTCAGCAATATGCAGCAATAAATATGAAAAGCTCAAGTTCAGATTTCAGCTGATTGGGAAACCTAATAGGAACAACTGCAGCTGGCGGAAAAGGAGTCTGTTTTGTGCCTGCTCTTTGATATGGCTTATTATTATTGTTTATTTGATATAAATTTGGAAAATGTAGCAGCAATTATATATATATTCTTGATCAACATTAAAAGTCGAATCGTTTTAGACATGCCTGCCTGCCCACCTGTATAAACAAGGCAATCTCAGAGACTCAGAGACTATGTAAGACATATTACAAAATAGTCAGTTAAGATTTATTGAATTTGATCGATAAGCCCCTCGACTCGTCTATATCGATACAAATCGATTAACGATAGCTATAAAAGCCACAATTATGAAGGGATAGTCTTTGAATGGATATTTAATAAACTCTACATATTATTTGTATTATTTTATATTTATTATATATGAGAAGCTGTAAAAGTGTATCAAGTTCGGATACGATTAATAAACTAATATCAATATGCCTTTCAGATGAATGTTTTATAAATCAGCGACTCCTATACTAGAATAAGCCTTCTATGTATTTAAGAGCTGTGTATAGGGTATCTGCTAGTCGAGCCACTAAACATACATAGCCAAATAGGCTAAGAAACCATTAACCAAAGCTTGTCGCAATACTAAATTATCAATGAATCCTGCACTTCTCTTAATACAAAGCATTATCAATCCATAAAATGGCACTCCTGATTTAAAGGTAAATCATATTAAGATAAAATTAATATATTCACGTGTGTTTTTATGTGATTGCATATCTGATATAAAAGGAAATACTACTAAGATACGCATAATATCTATAAATATATGTGTGACTTACATAAGAATTATGGCAGATATGCCGATTCGAAGAAGTCGCAAAGTGTAAATCAAAATGAGTAAAATAAAGGCCAACTGTGGAAAAACTTGTCCAATTGTTGTGATTACGATTACACATCGAGTAATCGACTCTATACATATACTATATACTATATATATATATATATATTTATGTACTGCTCTGATGACACACACAAAGTGCTGAAGATACTCGAAATCATAAACAATATCGCAAAACTGATAAAGCGTTTTGTGCTCTATCTGAAAAACCTCAGCCCCGATTCCAGCCACTTCCCCGCCCGCCCTTCGTTGCCCTTCCCCTGCAGCTCTGCCTCTTCTACCGCTTCCAGTATTTGTTTTTTTTTGCGATAGGGATTAATTGTTAATGATTACTCACCGACGAGCAGCGGCGGGTAGTCGTATTGGTAGGCAGCCTGCTTGGCCGAGACCCGGAAGTAGGATTCGCAGGCACCTTGCAGCAGGCCAGCGGTCAACAGGACAACGATGAAGGTGCGCAGCCGGGCGTATTTCTGGCAGGCGGGGCCCCGACACCAGCCCAGTCCAATGACGCCGCAATCGACGCTGTCTGCATAGAAACACACACAAACACACAACACACACACACACACACAGAGATAAATATATATAAATAAATCAGACTTTAACTTTGAATAGGTTTTCATTAGGAGTAATGCCCACCGTCGGGTATATTGTGCGCATTTACCGCTATTTGCGATAAATCCGAATTGCGCGTAGCCTGCGCCATTTTCTTTTTGTTTTCTCTGTATTCGTTTATTCCGTTATTTCGTTTAGTTTAGCTTAGTTTTCACTCAACTGTTTTTACTTAATTCGCTAACATTTTTTATTCGCGCGTCTATTCGAAGCAAGTGCCAATTATCGACTGAGCGTAGCAGGTGCAAGAGAGTCTTTCCACATTTCCAGTTGCCGTTGATAAGCTTTCTGTTTTATCTTATCGTCGATTTTATTATTTTCCACATTTCTCAATTCGCTGCATTGCAACAATGTTGCGCACTTACGCACCAAGCAACACATAAGTGAAGCAACATTCGAACTGATCGCAGCAACATGTGTAGTTAAATTTGATCTGATGTTGGTGCCGGCGAATGCAGCAACATGTCAATGTGATTCGGCAACATTGTTGCTCACCTACGCACCAAGCAACATTCGAACTGAGTGCAGCAACATGCGATCACAGCAAAATGAGCTGATGTTGCTAACGAAAAATGCAGCAACATGTAAACATGCTGTGCAACTAATGTTGCCAGCAACTCGAACTGTTGCCAATGGCAACCAAAGACTGAGCTTCATTCAACAAGTTGAACAACACAAGGCAACACTACGAATTGTAGATTAAAATACAAATAAAGCAGGCTTTTGAAAATAGTTATAGAGTAAAGTATAGAAAAACAATTCGTTTATTTTATCAAAATGGCTGCAGCTCAACTTTTGCTCTTGATAAATGGCATTGCCGCAATTCATTTGCCATCCACGCCGCCCGCCGTCATTTGGGGCGTCAAATTGTAAGTCTGGCAATGCTGCTGTTTTTGTGTCTGTTTCTGCTCTGTCATCTGTCATCCGCAACTTGTTGCAGACCTGGTCCTGGGAACATATTTCAAGCACTTCCCTCGCGCAAATTCGTTCGCATGCTGATGCCTCAGCAGGAGGATCACATGATAGTCGCATTCCTCGCCCCAATGCTCACTTCGAAGGATCTCAGCTGCGGGCAGAATGACAAATGCTTCGAGTATCTGCGTCAAGTGGCGCCACTCACCTATTACAGCCAGGTGCAGCAGCCAGTCGAGTCCATCGAACACCTATTCACGAATCGTGGCCAGAAACCCAAGTGGAGCAGCACATTCGAGATGAGCAAACTCAAGTGCCAAACGGATCGCATTCACGCCTACAGTTTCAGGGATAACAATCTGACGGCCCATGGTGAGTACAATTATCATTATCATCGAATTGTAATCGTATTTTATACACTCGAAAAAACCATTGCCAAGAATTTTGTTATTTATTATTAAGAAGTGCATTTCTAAGAAGCAGAAATGTAAACCCGAATTCCTTAAGAAAATCTAAACTGAAATCAAGAAAAGAAATTAACTTTATGAATAATAATGAGAATTTCTAAAATTTCTAAAACTTTGCCTCACAGATCATTTTATGGCCGCCGTTGCGGGGAATTTATGGGGCTGTCCTTTGATCATGATCTACACGGCACACGGCGAGCAAATGGAGGCGTTGCAGCGTCGACTTCAACGCACCAATTCGATTATCAACTGGGAGAAGCAACAGCCGAGCTGGAAAAAGGTGGAGCGCAACAAATTGTTGCAAGATCGGACGAAAATTGATCCCAACGAGGTGATTGTGCTGCGGCACCTGAAGGCCATCATTGGCGTGAACAGAATCGTCCTGGCCGAGCAGTATTTGAGTGCACAACAAGTGCACTACAAACGCCAGCAAATCGACCTGAACGAGAAGCACTCCTCGCTGCGACTGGAGCTAGAGCATCGCTCGAGTATCACGAAGGGCGTCACGCTCATCATCGTGGCCAGCATGGGCAGCCTCAGGCTGAGATTTCTCCCGGCGATGGGCAACTGGCACATGACGAGCATGCAGTTCAAGAATATCACACTCATCCCCAGGGACATCATCTTCTTCAGCAACAAGTTCAGCTTCTGCTGCCAGGCACTCACCGCCTACTCGAAGGAGGGCCACCGCATCACTCTCTTCTCCTTCAGCATGGACATCATCATAGAAGGTAAGCATCTAAAACATTATACACCCATTCAACTTATAATTCAGAAGGTATATTTCCAAAAATCAGAGTATTTCTTTTCTTCATTTGCAGGCACACTTTTCCAAAGCTTTGTCAAAATATGTCTAATTTCTGTGATTCACCTAAAACCAGTTTTTTGGTCAAATTTGTTTCTTATATTTAGAAATTATTTTGAAAAAGAATAAATACTTTTCGGTCTTCAGGGTGATCAGCTGCGATCTAAAACAATTGACATTAATTCACTAGTTTTTACACAAGTCATGGATGCGCAGCTGCAGAGAGAGACTTTTCTTTCAAGACTTTAAACTATAACTTTTCAGATTTTCTTTCATCTCAGAAATGTGCTCTAAAATTAATTTAAATTTATAAAAATTTACTTATGTATATCTCATTGATTTTATTAAGCTTAGGTGATTTTTCTGCCCTGGATTATGACTATATACCGAAGCCGTGTTGGTTGTGCGAGGGATATCTGACGACGGGTCTGATACAGTCCATCTTCATTGTGGGCATTCTGTTGTCCCTGCTGGGCATGGGCCTGACCATGTTCCTCAGCATGGGGCGCAACAAGCGGATGAGTGGCGCCAATGATCCCGAGCCGCATGTCAAAGAAACCGCCGAGACTTGAGACTCTTGTGGCACACCACGCTTGACCGTTGCACAGTCTACACTCGACACATTCAGCATTCTACACGCCACTAATTCACTTACGAATCTAACCACAAAGCCAAAGAGAGAGACACAGAGAGAGAGAGAGAGAGAGAGAGAGGGAGAGGGAGAGAGAGGGAGAGGGAGATAGAGATGGAAAGAGATGAGGCTTGTTTAGGGGTTGCATATTTGATTGAGCAGCGGAGTGGTTTTAGGGGGTGTGTGTGGATGTGTGTGTATTAATAGTAAATAGTGTCATTGTCGTGTTTTGTTATTGTTTATTATTGTATTGTTATTGTTCCTATTATTGTTATTGTTGTTGTTGCGAGTAAATCAACGCAGAGAGAAAGCAACAGGTGAAGAGAAGTCAGTTTGCACGTGCGCATATTACGCGTATGCGTAATATTTGTAATGCCTACTCCACTTGGTTATATACTCATATATATCAGCTGATAACTGATAATATTATCCGCATTATCAGAGCACAATTATCGCCAAAATTTTGCGACGGCGAACAGGCGAAGTCAACGAATTTATTTGAAATTTTTGCTTGACGCTTTCAGTTTGTTACGCGCCTCGCCGCTGCACGGTTCACATTCCGCTCTCTCTCTCTCTCTCTCTTTCTATCTATATATCTCTCTGTCTCTCTCGCTCTCTATCTCTGTCGGTTCCTGTTCCTCGCTTTCAAGGAACTGCAACCAATTTAATCATCAATTAAAAGTGCTTTCAAGTGTCGCCAAATTAAATCAACATTTTCCAGCCAACTCTCAACAAATGTAAATAATATTGAAAAAAAAGACCTCAGAAATAATATACTTAAAGAAAAAGAACAAGAAAAATATGCCCAAGTCAAAAGATATTGTTTCTTTTGTTCTGCAAGGCAAACATTGACCGATAGCCTCGACAACTTGTCCGAGTCTTCGTTCGTTGTCTGATCGACTGGTATTATCTGATATATACTATATAGACATTATCTGTGCTGGGCTTAGCTGCATTTATGGAAGCAGTTTGTGTCTATTTATGTGTGTCACAGATGATGTTCACTAAAGGGGCTCTTTTGTATAGCTAAACAATCACTTAAAAATAATAATAAACTTTGAAATTGTCGAATTGATGACTTTAAAGGAATTACTTAATTTGGTTTTAATTTTAAGTTCAGATAGCTAATTAAAATATACCTTAATTATTGATCATTTTTATCAGTTAAGCAACTGCTTAGTAACTCAGTTTTAAATATGTCAAAAAAAAGTTGTATTTTAATGGTTCAATTTTGTTTTAAGATTAGCCATATAACTTCTATTTAACCGATATTGAATAAGGCCTACAACAACCTTAAAATACATTATTCAGTCGGCAATTTCTTGTCGTGTTTTTTTTGCTGAAAGTTTATTGGTCAAAACCCTCAAGTTAATCAATACCAGGAAATTTTATTCCAAACACTCCACATAATTTCAAGGGGTATATTTTGAGAAAGAAATAGGCAGATAGATAGCGAGTTACTTCCTATTATCAGCATTTTGTTTATTAGTTAAATAAGCAAATGGAAAATGATTATTAAATGATTAGAAACCAGATAGAATAGCCCTAATTTGATACATTTAATACAGGGTATTTGCTAGTTGCTTTTCTACTGGACACCAACTGTCCACCGGTGATTATAGAAAAGCCTGCGTTCAATTTCTGATAAGATAGCACTTTTAAAAGACCAGACTCAATATATATATAAATATATCTCCATAAAGGCTAACCATGATCAATTTATTGGTTTAATGTGAATTGTTTTTCCGAACTTGAATTTTTTGTAATAAATAAAATCTTTCGCTCAGCATTAGTTGGCAATTATGCTTAGACTTAGCTTAGGCCAATTCGCAGATCACTTTATGGCACCATTAAAAAATTAAGAATTCGTTGCTTATCTAATCTTGGCGCTAATAAGATCTTGAACGGGAACGGGTGCCCAGCCTAATCAAGTAATCAATTACACAAAATAACAATAATGTGCCATTTCAATAATGTTTTATACGAGCTCTTATATAAAGATATACACATATACCTTATAGTAATAGGACCAGTCATGCTTAATCGTTCAGTTTTCGAGCATAGCAATAACATAAAAAACAGCAATCAAGGTTAAAAAACAAATTTCAGGCATCATAGTGTAATTAGGCGATATATGAGCATTGTGCTTAAAAATATCTTTTGATTTCTGTATGTCATTAATATAAATATATATAATATATATATATACATCTCATATATCTTATCAGTTTGCCCGCCAACCGGCGCGAGACATGCTCAAGTGTTGAGCAGGAGAACCAACAACAATAGGAATCAAAATCAAAATCTAAATCCAAATCGAATCGGAATCAGAGATAACCCAGATCATGTCGGGGAAGAAGCCGCCACCTGGTCACTATCTGTGTGGCATGGCCAATTGGCATCCAGCCTGGCTGCAGAAATATGCCACAACCAAATACTTTATGGGCGTCTACGGTTTGTTGGGCACCATTCAGGCCATGTCCTACATGTATTTCATTGTCACCCTAACCACGCTGGAGAAACGCTTTAAAATACCCAGTCAGACGACAGGTGAGTGTCGCGGTTGGGTTTGATTGATGCGATATCAGTCGATGTGATAATATTCCATTGCTTCATTCATCAAATTTCTATTTACTTTAGACTTTAGCAAGAATCACATTCTATAAATGTATAAATTTCCCATAGTTCATGTCCAACTTTCAGTGAGAAGATTTTCCATATATGTGAAGTTTGTTATAATACATTATTATCGCTCAAATTGATCAATTGAAAATCACAATTTAGGCCAAATTTGGTCAACGAATATGAGATATATAAAAAGGAACTTGCAGTTTCTCAATCCGCTAACATTTCTCTCTCATTTCACAATTCACTTTCACGCAATACTTGTGCATCTCTCAAAGCTCAATCCACATTATTTTTCTGGCAGGCATTGTACTCAGTGGCAATGAAATATCACAGATAATGCTATCGCTGATCTTATCCTATATCGGTGGACAGCGCAATCGTCCGCGCTGGATCGCCTGGGGCATTGTTCTCTGTGGCATATCCTGCTATATACTCGTCCTGCCCCATTTCATCTATGGAGCGGGCGATGAAGTGCTCCAGCTGACCAAGGAGTATCAGGATGGTCTGCTGAACACCTCACTCGCGGTCGATGCTACATCCGTGGTACGATTATGAGATTATATATATTACTATAGATACACATATTAATATATATATATATATATATGTAGAATACCAGCTCTCGGGCGCACAACACGCCGGAACAGTTGTGCGGCGTTGAACGTGGTGAGGATAACTGCGACAGTCTGTTCACCTATGTGCCGCTGGTGCTCATCTTCTGCTCACAGTTTGTGCTGGGCGTGGGCAATACGCTGTACTATGCGCTGGGCCAGACCTATCTGGATGACAATACAAAGCGCACAAATACTCCTTTTATGCTGGCGGTGGCCATGTCCCTGCGAATGATTGGACCCGTCTTTGGTTTCCTCTTTGGTATGGCTAGAAAAGATAGTCTACTTTAGTTGCTGTTGTTTTTTAATTAATGTGTCTTTTTTTTAGGTTACATCTCGCTGAACACGTTCATTGATCCGACAAAGACGCCGCTGATCGATGACAAGGATCCGCGTTGGTTGGGCGCCTGGTGGCTGGGCTGGGTCATCCTCGGCACACTGATGTGCATGTTCTCCGGCCTGATTGGCCTGTTTCCCAAGCAGCTGCCCAAGAAAACGGATGCAGAGAAGCGCAACTCGCATGTGCCGCATGTGTTGCGCCACGACGAGTTGAGACGGGAGGAGGGCCTCTCCCTCAGCAGTCGCATCTCGTCGAATGCCGCCTTGGACAGCATTGGTGCTGGTGCCAATGCTGATCTGCCCAAAATAAAGGATTTTCCACGCGCCCTGATGCGTCTCTTGCGCAACAAGGTGCTCATTTTTAATATCACCTCGGCTGTCTTCTACATTTTGGGCGCCGCCGGCTTCATGACCTTCCTCACCAAGTACATGGAGGTGCAGTTCCACAAGGCTGCCCACACGGCGACGGTTGTTGTGGGTCCCGTTTCCATTTTGGGCATGGTTGTCGGCCTCTTTGCCTCGGGCATTGTCATCTCGAAGAAAAAGCCGGCTGTCAGCAAAGTACTCATGTGGAATGTTTTCGTTGGCTTTGTCTACATTTGTGGTGCGTTTGCAATGCATTGTGAAAATATTTGATATTTTATTAATTGGTTTGTACGTCACTTACAGGTCAGATTTCGTACGCATTTCTATATTGTCCGGATTCGGTGTCGATGGCTAATGTCGGCAAGTAAGTAAACACAGTTTTCATATTTAATTCACATTTTAATTCAATTGCGCACATAACAAAATGCTTATTGCACATTTTCTGATTTTCGCGCACATTTTGGAAATCTGCTTCTTCTTCTTCTTCTTAGCTGTAAGCTCAGCTCTGCTAAGCGTTGCCACCTAGCCACATTCTTCTGCTTGTTCAATCCGCTACTCAAGCGTTGCCACTTAATCATACTTGCTTTCTCACAATTGCCGCCAAATTTTAAACTTGCAAAATTCACAAATATACTTTTTCTATTGCGCCAGCTTCAATTTGACCAGCAATTGCAATGCAAACTGTTCGTGCGAAGGCGTCCCTTACTCACCCGTCTGTCATTTGCCCAGCGATACGACCTATTTCTCAGCCTGCCATGCAGGCTGCCGCAATTGGGATGGTGATAATAAAGTCTACGATAATTGCGCCTGCCTGCAGGAGAGTGTTAACAGTGTGCCCGCATTTGGTGCAGCAGCTGTTCAGCAGATGTTGCTGGAGGAGCAGCAGCAGCCAACGGAAATGTCGCTTGCCGGCAGCAGCACAGATCTCGATATGGATTTGAGTTCAGTTCCACTGTTGAATGATGATTATTCCACAGAGGATCTGTTGACGCGCAGTAAACGAGCTGTTGCCGACCTGGTGCTGCGTCCTGGCATCTGCACCGAGGGTTGCGACACTGCCTTCTGGACATTCTCGGTAGCGTCGACGATTGTGAATTGGTTTGGTTCGTCGGGTCGCATTGGCAATGTGCTGGTCAATTATCGCACCGTTGCGCACGAGGATAAATCCTTTGCCCAAGGTCTGGCCCTGATGATGATCAGTTTGTTTGCCCTGATACCGGGTCCGATTATCTTCGGACGCATCATCGACTCAACATGTTTGGTTTGGACTCAAACCTGCAATGGGACGGGCAATTGTCAGCTCTACGATCAGACCAGATTCCGTTACTCTGTGAACTTTTTGGCTTGCGGTAAGTAATCGTCTTGCTTCTAATTATTAAATATTTGCTAATCTTTATAATTTCTCAAAGGCTTCACCTTCATTGGCGTCATTTTTGATTGGCTGGTTTGGTTTTATGGTCGTGGCATTGATCTCTATGGCGAGAACGAGACCAAGCAACAGGAGCAGGCCAACAGACGGGATCAGCCGATTACTCCACTGCTTGCCCGGAAAGCGGAGCAGAGGGATGATTAACCAAGTCCAAAAATCCCAAAAATGCACTCAGCCAAACTTGTACAAACTGGAGAAATACAGAAATACGGCATAGCATGAGTTTTATATGTTATATATAAGATTTGTTAATAATGTTAAGAAATATTAAGATGAATTTATATGTTTTAATTTACGGTTAAAACAATAATGCAAATAAATACGTTTTTCGTATCGATTACCTTTTCAAATAATCGTTTAAATTTCGATTCACTGAACTGATAAATATGTGGAACTGGTTCACCTTGTCGCTTTCTTTCGATATAGTAAAATTTATCGATAGTTTTCTGCGATCGCTGGAACTTTTGCATGCTTGCCAGGCATACAAATAATCAAAACATAATTTAGATCATTAAATTAAACTCACTAAAAAAAACTATTGTTGGCTTAAGCAACGTATGGATTTTTAAAAATAATTTGTGCAGTTGGTTCGTTTTCTTCGTCTTTTTTTATTTTTCGTTTCGCTTTTTATTGATAAAAAATGTTCAAATTTATACGGATCTTTTTTCGGTTTGTTATTTGTTTTTTGTATACATACATGTATAATAATAATACATTTAATGTTGTATAAATATTCCCGTTTTGTCTATATAATTTCTATTATTTCGTTTTGTATCTATATTCATACAATTATAATTATTTATTTATCAGTTGCGTAGTTCTTCTTCCGTTATTATATTACTTTTGTTTTTTCTTTTCATTTTTAATTTGTTAGTTTGAGTTTGGAGAAACATTTAAATATCATCAATTCATATATAACTGTCGGAGAGATTTTTAACAATTGTATTTTCGTTTTTTCATTTGTTCGCCTTTCTTGTAGTTTTTTTAATTTAGCTGAGAATGCGTGGAAAGCGGCGTTAAAAAGCAGTTTTCTTTTCCTTTTTTATTAAATATGCTTGCTCTTTTAGTTATCATTCAGTTAAATATATTTCAAGTTAATTGAATTAACTTAAATATGGGCGAATGTTTAACTTAGTTATGTGTTTTTCATTTTGTTTATGTTCGTTATTTAATTATTGTTTAAATGGTAACAACATTTCAGTTCAACTTTTAAATGAATCATATTTTGTAATAATAATATTGAGAGGTGATCGATTTAATTTCAAATATAATAGCATAAAAACTTCGAAACTAGTTGAATCTTCTTCTTCGATGAGAGCTCTTTTAATGTGTGTATGGATTGTGGTCTGAGTGTGTTTTCTTGGGAGCTGAAACCGTCTCTTTTATCCTGATCTTGGTCCTGATTGTGTGGAAAAGCATTTCAAGATTTTTGACTGATTAACTTAATACAAACAATAGAAAAAAGATTGGCTTTTTTTTGCTTTGCACAGAAATCGAGCAAATAAAGCAATTATTCTTTTTATTTCGATTTTGCTTTGATTGCCTTCTTCAATTGACTAAATTGTAAAACAAAATATAAAAAAAAACTGGTTAAAAGAAATTAAAAATGTATGAATAAATTGCTAATTATTTATGTTTCTCATGCACATTGTTGTTGTTGTCAACCAGTTGTTTTCATCATTTTGAGCTTACAAATCAATCCAACCCAAAAAGTGTACTCCAAAAATTTCGAGCTTAAACTTAATTTACAGCATTTCGTTGAAGAAAAGTAATAGAAGTATATCATTTATATATATATATATATCGTAATAATGTTATTATAGACATAAACATAATTTCCATTAAGGCGGCGCATAACAAAATTCAAAGGCTGAGAAAGCAAAAACATATACATATCATCATCATCGTTATCATTATTATCAGTATCAGTATTATTATTATTATTTTTATTTCTTTCTGAGTGAGGGATTGGCAACTATTTATCGCTTCTGACTTTTGATTCCGATTTGAGTGTTGTGAGTGTTGTTTCTTTTTTTTGTATTTTCGTATAAATATAAAAATTGTTAAGCTTGCAGCTTGTAGTTTTTTTGTTGGTTTTTTTTAAAATTCACGACTCGCCCTATTTAATGATGCCTTAAGAGTTACAAGTAAATAAACCGACAAATGTCTTCGCTCGTGCCGCAAAAAGCCAAATGTTGTTTTTGAATCGATTTTACCCGACAATATCTCTCTCTTCTGTGTCTGTCTCTCTATATATCTGTACATATATATAAATAGTACATAACTCCAATGTTTCCTTTTTCTTTCTTCTTTTAGTTAAACATAATATAGTTTTTATATTTAGATATAATGCATTTCTGTTGCTATCTCTCTCTCTCTCTCTCTCTGTTGATCTCTCATTTATTTTTTTTGCTTTTCTTAGATACTTGCTATATAAATCTTCTCTCTAACCATTATCATAATCAATTGCTATTGTTGTTGTTGTTGTTGGGTATATGCATACATAATTGTGGTGAAAGTATTTCTTGTGTGTAGGAGTGTGTGTGTGTGTTTGTTGTGTGTGTGTGTGTGTATAGAAAGCGTGGCGTTGGCGTTGGCATTGGCGTTGTTTTCATCATATATGTAGAGTTATATATATATATATATATATATATTCCTTGTCGTCATCTGCATCATACGTTGAATTTTGGGTTGCATAAAGCCAAAAGTGAAAGGCGCTCGAATTTAGCTTGGCTCAATTTATTCGATCACCTTGAGTACCTTGCCAATGGCAATGGTTTTATCTGAAAAATGGAAATACAAACGTTAGTAAATAAATAAAGTAGTAATAAATAAAACTCACTTTCATCTCGCAGCGTAAAGCGTCCCATTTGTGGGAATAGCTTAAATTGTTCAAGGCAAATCATTCCCGAGCATTCGATGCGCATTATTGCCACCTGATCCTGTTTAACGAATCTTGGACGTGTTTTTGATTTGTCACCTGACTTCTTGTCAACCAAACAGATGAGTGCCTGAATTACGATAACGAAATGGGTTTATCAATATTATATATTCAATAATAGTATAGAAAAAAACAACAACAAAAAACAAGATATGTTTTGCAAGGGTTTCTTTTTAAATTGGTCAGTTTAAGATACACGTTTTTAAAAGTGGAAATTATATATATTATACTTTTGAAAGAGGACTCACCTTGACCGTCACTTCCTCGGCGGCGCAATGGATGTGCATGACGGCCGAGTAGCCCGCACAGATAATTGATTTGTGTTCTAATATAACGACCTGAGCATCAAAGATTTTGCCAGTTTTAATCGGATTGGCGGCATCACAGATCACAAAACCAGGCGACACATCCTCCTCCTCAATGCCCTGTGTAGATTAGATGAATATTATTATTATTGTGTATAAGATTAGATTAATATTAAAAGAAGACTTTAATTCTATATACCGAAAAATTAATAAATTCTGAAGGATTGTTTAAAAACAGTCAGCAGGATATACCTAAATTGTGTCAGATTTCCATGTCGACCAAGAATTATAAACAAATGAGGGTGTAAAATAGTTTTGTTTTAGCGTTCAGACACACAGAATGGATATTTGTCTGATATTTATGCTGACTAAGAATATATAGAATTTATAGTCAGAAACATGTCAAATTCTACTAACAAACTAACTGTGGACATGCAAAAATTTATACTGACTAAGAGTATTTAAAATTATAAACCGAAAGATATCTCACTTAACTATCTAACTAACCAAATAATTAACTAACTTTGCAGGCATCAATTAATCCTAAATTTAAACACAGACTTTCAGCATAAAAACAGCTTACAGATAGACAGAAAGATATGTCTAAACTCAGATATTCATTCTGAAAAAGAATATATACGATTTAAAGATGTCCCATTCAACTAACTAATTAACTAACTCTGCAAGGGCATTAATTAATGCTAAATTCGTTGCACATACTTTCAGCTTGATCTTGACGTTCTCGCCGGGACCCACAGAGGTCACCTCGAAGTCATCTGAGAACAGTTGATCCACAGCCACTTGTGTCTGCAAGAGAGATTAATTAATAAACAAAAAATGAGCATAAATTTTATATAAATGTGGCTATTCCAAGAACTTACCCTATTTGGCATGACGAGCAGATTTTGTCCCTTGCGTGCCATTCCCGACTCGACTTTGCCCATGACAACGGTGCCCATGTCCTTGTACTTGTCCACAATGGGCATGATGAAGGGTCCATCGAGATTGCGATTCAGCGAGGGCAGCTCATCGATGAAGGGTATAAAGGCCGGTCCTCTGTACCAGGTGCACAGAGATTCGGGCACTTGATCCTTAAGGCCATAGCCACTGAGGCCCGAGCAAGGCATAAAGGTAAGATCTTTGGCTGGATTGAAGCCCAGCTTCTTGAGGTATGGTAGTATCTTGTCTTTGCATTCGTTGTAACGCGTCTGATCCCAATTCACTGTGGAATCATCCATTTTATTCACCAGCACCACCAAATGCTTGACGCCCGCCGTCTTTGCGAGCATGGCATGTTCACGCGTCTGTCCGCCACGATCGAAGCCCGTCTCGAATTCACCCTTGCGGGCTGAGATGACGAGCACTGCGAGATCCGCTTGCGCCGCACCACCAATCATATTCGGCACAAAACTCTTGTGTCCAGGCGCATCCAGAATGGTGAAATGTTTGCGATCCGTTTCGAAGAAGGCACGGCCCACCTCGACAGTTTTGCCCTTGTCGCGCTCCTCCTGATTTGTGTCCAGCGCCCAGGAAAGATACCAACTCTCGCGAGATTTCTCGCGTGCTTCTCGCTCATATTTCTCCAGTGTCCGTTTGTCCACCATGCCGGTGAGCGACATAATCTGACCGCCAATTGTTGATTTGCCAGCATCTGCAATAGAATTGCAATTATTTCCATATCTATTTCGTTGAAGATCATCTTCTGCTCTCCTCTCTTACCAACATGTCCGATGAAGACAACGTTCACGTGCTCCCGCTTGCTTCTGTTCTCCTCCACCTTGACGATCTTCTTTTTGGATACTTTCGGCATTGCCTCGCCACCCTCAGTGAATTCAGCATCATCGGCTTCTTCATCCTCGGGTGTTATAATCGCATCATCTTCCACATCCCAGCTATCAGCCGGATCGGTTTCTGTAAATATTTTTCAGTTATTTTTATTAAACTAACAATTCTCAATTAGTGTATCTATATTTTAATTTTGTGTTACACATGCCAAATATTATAATTTGTAATTAAAATTAAAACGGTTTTCTCCCTTTTCGTTTTGAAAATATTCATTTTTTGTCTTGAAATGAGAAACAAAGTGATCAATTATTATTAATTATCATTTATTTATTATTAGTTATTATCGTTTATTTTTTTAGTATATATTTTAATATTTTTTTTTTTGCGAAATTTTTTTTTAACATTTAGTATCTTTTTAAATTAATATTATCGTTTATGTGTTATTTTTTTATTATTTTTAATATATTTATTTCTTATATATTTTATATTGTTATTAATTATTTAATTTGCATATTTTAATTTAATTTTATTTCTAGAAAAAAACTGCTGTATAAAATCATTGAATTTATTATAATTGCATATTTGCCATTCTCGTTTTTATGTCAACCCTGGTATTGAGTTATCTTCGACTTATCGTCGTGCAATTGATATGATAGGGCGGCGAATGGATGAGTTTGCATGTGTGTGTGTGGGGTAGGGGTGCAAGAGTGAGGACAACTGTAATAATTAACATTGCTTTAGCACGCTGCTTGGGCATGAGTCATTCATTCTGTGACTGCTCCCCTTTAATAGTTATTGTTGGCACTACTACGTGTAAAATACGTGAATTTTTAAATACACTTAATATATAAATACGTATGTCAAAATCACACTTGCCACCTAAAAGTTGCCACGGGGCAAGAGAGGGAGAGGGAAATAAACACACGCGCCTTTCCAATATAAAGTTTATTTGTTGTCGCTAGGCAAATCACACACAAAGCAAGCACACACACACACATACATAGTCTGGAAATGGTTTTTTTTTTCTATGCGCACGCAGCTTATAATTCCAGCCTGGCAGTAGGTCAATTTTAACAGTTACTAACTTTTCTTCGCTTGCTCTTCATTTGTGTCAATGCAACGAATTTCGCCGTTGACTTCGCCATCGTCTTTTTGTGACATGTGGCGGCAACTTAAAATTAATGTGCAAACAAAAAACGATAAATGAATTTACAACGTTCAAAAATTAACGCAACCAACAAAACAGAGCACGACGCGTGGCTGCCTGGCTGAGTGGAAAGCTCGCACGTTTCGACTAACATTCAAAATCAAGTTGAAAGCGGTTCAAACCGCACACACATGCAGACACACACTAACACTAACAGTGACTGCCTTTTGGGCCAATATAAAACAAGAACAATTGCTGCTCATGGCGATAACAGCAACAAGCGACACAACAACAACATGTGTGTGTGTGTGTTTATTTTGCAGCCCTGGCACAAGTGTTGCCTGAGCCAGTGAATGGTTCCCCCTCCCAGCAAGAAGAGCTTTGGTTCGCTTGATCAAACTAGCGAATGGCAATGCGAATGCGAGTGAGAAACGTAAACGTGTCAAAACATAGTGACAGAGATGCCAAAACCTGCTCTAAATAAAGTGTAATAAAAATAAGTGAATAACAAGTGCATGTTAAGATAATAACCAGCTTTAAATAAAGTGTGTAAAAGGTTAAATAAATATCAGTGACTTAAAATAATAAGCTCAAAATACAGGCAAAACATTTAACCGGCTTTGCTCGCAGTTGCCCATAAAATTTAAATTAAGTGTGGGAGAGAAACATAACGTTTAACAGAATTCGCTTGCAGTCATGTTAAGTCACAGTGAACAAGTAACGACACGCAACTACTGCGCATCACTGACACAACGGGTATTAAGCGAACGCACGCAAAATGTAAGAGGCAATAAGAACAGCTGCTGCATTAACATTCTTCATTAGGTGGTAGAGGGGGAGGGATATTGCACTGCTCCCTTTGTGCATGACAATAACAGCATAGTACACACACACACACTCAATAACATTTTGAGGTTATGTTAGACCGATAACCAAACATTTTCGGCAAATATAAATATTTTTTTTGCTAAGTTGTCTTTGTTTGGCGCTTTCTGCAAAGCGACACGTGTGACGTCACAACGACGACAGCAGCAACAGCCAAATGTAAAAGTTCAATGCGCCTAACATTTGCTAAACTACCCTCACACACACACACACACACACAGGTTCGTGTATATACATATATGTATGTGTCTCCCCGTATTTATATTTACCATTGTTGGCTGATATTTTGTCCGCTGCAATAATATTCTCAATGGGCACCGCTGCCGCTGTTAAGGGCGTGTTAACAGGCGAACCTAGCGCTGGCGACGTCGAATTTGATGCTGCTGCCGATGAGGGCTCTGCTGTTGCAGCTGCGACCACGGCACCGGCGGCATTATTTGTAGTGGAAGCAGCGCTGCCCGTTGAATCGGGCGTTGTTGCCGGTGTTCCACTTGCAGATGGTGGCAGCGATGGAAGTCCGCTCGTATCCATTTCACTTCCAGGCGCAATTGCATTTTCCAATGACTGTTGTTGCTGCTGCTGCTGCTGTTGTTGTGCTGTCGACTGCGGCGCAGGGACGGACGCTGCTTGCGTTGCTGCTGCTGATACGGCAACGGCCGCTGCTGCTGCGCTGCTGCTGGTGTTGTTGCTGCTGCTGCTGGTGCTGCTGCTGCTGTAACTAAAACTGGGCACAAATTCCACTGCATTCACATTCAATGTGGAGAATTTTGTTGTTACTTCGGTGTTTTCCTGTGCTGCCATTGCTATTACTGCTGCTGCTTTCCAATCTTCTTTAGTGGAAATTTTCACTTTTTTCTTTCGCCGCACGCACGCACGCACACACGCACTCACACAGCGACGACGTCGACACACTTTTGCCCTCCTCTTCTTCAACTGCTTCTGCTCTCGCACTCACACACACATAAACAAACACGCGGTTGGCTGTTGTCGGCGAGGAGATTGAAGATTAGTTGGAGGAGGTGGAGAGCTGCGTAGACAGAGCAGCCTTTCAATTTGTGTGCTGTTTTTTTTATACTTTTTTTTGTGTGTTTTTAACGTTTCGTTGCCAACTTGGACGTCGTCGTCGCTTTTCTCGTGCACTCAACTCAATGTCTGCTTTGTGTCTGTGTCTCTGTATGTTTTTTTTGTTTGTGTGCGTGTGAAGAAACTTTAATCGTTTCAGTCACCTTCTCCTTTTCAGTCTTCAGTTCTTTTTCTCTTCTTCTTCAACTCTGTGGCAGCAATGGATTCGATTTATTTACAACTCTTAAGAGGCTGCCTGACAACAAACAGTTTGTTTTTGTCGTTAAATTGGCAAATTTGATGCCAAAATTCGTATAAAATTTTACACGTTTCACCGCCACGCGTTGCAATGCCAGGGATGGACTATATCGATAGGTTTTTTTTAACTATCGCTCTTTACAATTTATAAATCAGTTTCGTTTTAAAAGTAAATTACACATTTGTTTTGTTAAAAAAAAAATTGAGAAACCAACATGTGTGTAAAGCACTTGAAAATATATTAATTTTATTATTCGATCGAAAACGAAACGATATATTCGTTAAGCTGCCAACCTTGTTCAATTAATCGATAAAATAGGCAAGCACAATCTTTAGTATACAATCGGACTATCGCGTAGTGAAACGATATATGCAATGGGCTTCCAATTTCTTGCAATTATTCGATATCCCAACAATTGCAAGAACGTAAAACACTTATAAATATATTCACTTTATTATTCAATATATCGTTTTTATTACGCGATATATTTGTGGAGCTGCTAACCTCTTTGTATCAATCGATATTGCAAGCACATCGATAAAATCGCAGACATTCATAAAAAAAGAGCAGAGTGGAAGCCAAGTAGGCAAAGCATCGAAAGAAGTACCAACGCAAAAAAGTACATTTGCAAAAGTAATAATTGTAAAAAGAGTGTAAAATACAATGAGCAATGCTGGCGGCGGAGGTGTGGGGGGAAATGCGCGACCACCGCCCCGAATCGATGGCATGGTTTCGCTAAAGGCAAGTATTCGCTATACACCCAAAGAGAAATCGAAAGTACAGCCAGCCAGCCAGACAAAATGGCGGCCGGCAATTGATTCCTGCTGCTGCCTTGGGTTAGATAATAATGTGTGTATTTTTGTATACAGGTCGATAATCTCACATATCGCACGACGCCCGAGGATCTGCGCCGTGTTTTTGAGCGTTGCGGCGAAGTTGGCGATATTTATATCCCACGTGATCGTTACACTCGTGAAAGTCGCGGATTCGCCTTCGTACGGTAAGTGAACCCCAATGGAAGATGAAAGCCCTTATTGCACTGAAAGAGAGGCAAATTTGCAAGTCGATCAAATTTGTGAGGTTAAATACGACACATGCGCATATTTTGAAGAAAGCGAACACGAGAATTTTCGTGTTCGATTTTTATATGTTTACATTATGCCAGATAATTTGTATTCCATTGCAACTGTTGCCTACCCAAACCCAATGCTAGCCAACATACTGCGAATACTACAGTAATCAGGTTATAAATTGGCATTGTCTGCTTTAAATCGAGCGTGTTTTAAATCATTTTATTAAACACACTCTCAGCAAATATGCCAGAAAAATTGTGTTCAATTGCAACTGTTGCCTACCCAAACCCAATGCTAGCCAACATACTGCGAATACAACAATCACTTTTTTATATTAAATATGCATGTTTGCACTTCTTTGGAGCATGATTTATTTACTGTTCATTTTCGAAGCAAAGATGCCAGCAAAATACATACAGCGAATTCAACAAGATTTTTAACAGCGCCTCCCAGACCCCTTCACCTGTTGAGTTTAACTTGCGTTTCGAGTTCAAATAGAATAATTGTGCCCAGAAAAAAAAGTGTAATTAGCTTAGAATTGCAGTTTATTAAAGACATAAACTAATAATAATGAAAAAGTGAAAATTTGTTACAAACTAAATTTGCCTGTCAAAATCTCTTTTAGTTAATATAAAGCGAATTCAACATGATTTTTAACAGCCTCTTCCCTTTTTACCTGTTGAGTTTAACAGTGCATTCAGTTCCAATTGAATAACTGTGCACATGCACTGTGGAAAAAATTAGAAATGCAGTTTATCAAAAACTTAAACAAATAAATTATCAAGTTAAAAAAATAATATAATAATTAAAATTAGAACAATGCAAATAATAATAAAAATAAAATAAAATAATAAAAATCAAAATTAATTTTTCTTTACACCCCTAATTTCCATTTAACAGTTTCTATGACAAGCGCGACGCTGAGGACGCGCTAGAAGCGATGGACGGTCGCATGTTAGACGGCAGGGAGTTGCGGGTGCAGATGGCACGATACGGTCGTCCGTCGTCGCCGACGCGACGCAACAGCAGCAGCAGTCGTCGCGGCGCTGGCCTCGGTGCTGGTGCCGGGGGCGGGGCGGGTGGTCGACGTCGCTCGCGTTCTCGTTCACCGATGCGTCGACGAGCGTCGCGCAGTCCGCGTCGACGTTCGTATTCGCCGCGTTCGCGCTCTCGTTCGGCTGGCAGCCGTTCGCCGGTTCGCCGCAGCAAATTCTCAAGGAGTCCGGTGCGCGGCGACAGTCGCAATGGCATCGGCAGCGGCTTAGCAGCTGCCGGCGGTTCGCGCAGCCGCAGTCGTTCTTAAAATGGCGACACCGTACGCCCCTCTCCCCCAACCCCCAACCTCCTAAGCCGCTTCAGACGTTCCATATACTTTTGATGTACGATAAGGTGAGAAATTTATCGACATACATAGATTTATCTATGTAGTGATCGCTTGCAAATTAGAATGGTGAACTATTTACCATTGTGAGTTGCAGATCTGTCGGGGAAAGTAAAATTAAAACTTGAACTAGTTCTCATTTTTATAGCGCTCACTGTATTGGTGAATTATAATTATTAAATTATAATTAAATTTAAATTTCTTTTCCACTTTCAGCTTTAATTGACTCGAGTGGACAATGCTATCCAGGGAACTCCTCAAGTGGGCTGCAGATCGATCTAAAAATCTTCTCATCTTATCATCATGCTGTGTACCAGAACAGCAGGTATACAAAAAAAAAAGAAAAAAAAAAAGTTTTAAACCCTACAATTACACACACATATACACACACACATACACAGAATATTTATATGGAGTACACTATTTTAAGTTGATGAACCAACCTAAAAAAAAAAGAACAAAACTGAGCAAAAGAAATGAAAGAACTAAAAGAATTAATACAAAACTTAAACACAGAGCTTAGATTTTATATGCAGAGGAATACGTTTTTTATTGTTCAGGTCAACTTTTTACTTTGTTTCAGTTTTCTTTTTTTTAATGGGAAAAACAAAAAAATAATAATATAGTAATTTCAAGGGTACATTTAGGGTTGTATGTGTAGCATTTAATTTTGGGCGCCATTTAATAATTTGTGTAGCTAACTACAAAAAATAAAACTCAAAACTCAAAACAAAAAATCAAATCAAAAACAACTCTCAAGGTAAACAGTTAACAGTTACTGTTACTGTTAGAAAAAAAAAACTTGCTCCTACTTTGTGTTTTTTTGTTTTCGTTTCTATCTGTTTCATTTGATCGATAAAACATTATTAACAAGCTTTCCACCATTCCATTTTACACATTTATATATACGCAGGCCAAAGTGTGTGCGGCAATTGCAGTTGCAGTCGTTGGTTGCTGCGCCGTCGCCGTCGCTGTTGCCGTCGCTGTTAATAATGTAAATGTTATATATGGCTGGCGAGAGTCGTGCGTGGGCAAGGGAGAAAGAGAGAGAAGCAGGGCGGAGAGTGCGAGAGCGAGAGCGCGGAGAGAGCAAAGAGAAAGAGAGAGCAGCGTGTGTGTGTTTTTTTCTGAGCGAGAGCAGACACAACGAGAGCGGAGATCGTCGCGTCGCTGCTGCTGCTGCGCTGCTGTTAATCTGCAGACTGCAAACTTCGCTGCTGATGCTGCTGCTGTTGTTGCTGTAAACTGTTGCTGTTAATCTGCAGACTCCGCAAACTTCGCTGCTGCTGCTGTTTGCTGCTTCGATCTTCCCCACACATACACACACACACACATACATACATTGTTGCTGTTGCAGCCGTTGTTGCTGCGCTGCTGCTGCCGAAGTTGGCGTCTGCTGCTCAACTTTTCGCTGTTTTGTTTGCCGTTGGCGTGTTTCTGCTGCTGCTGCTGCTGCCCTTCTCCACTTCACTTGTTCGTACTAGTTGCTGTTTGTTTTGGGGCCCACTTTTGACTTTAGTGAAAATTTGTAGACGATGACTGAAAAAGAAAGCAAGCCCCCTTGAAAGGACACCCTGTACACATCTGTGAGAATGCTGAATAGATCTGGGAATATATCAGGTAAGTTTTAGCATTGAGCTAAAATACAGCTAACATTCCAGTTCTGTTACAGCGAATTTACAAATAAAGTTAAAAAAATAAAAATAAAATAAAAAGCTTGTTTTTTATTAGCTAAGAATGATCAGAGTTGGAATTTGCAGTAATTGGTGTAATTGGAGAGTGCTTGTCAAAGCGTAATAAAGCTCCGATCGCAGCTCATTCAAGCAAGGCTTATTGCAATTGACGTTTATTGAAAAGCTTTATTGGCGTGGGATGAATGGAAAACAGCTGCGTTTCTAAATAAAAGAAAAAATAACTTGCTTTTACTAGCTACAAACGATCTTCTAGCACCTTGGAGAGTTGTCGATGTACTTAGAGACTGCTTGTAAGAAAGCTCAAGTCGAGGTCATTTCAACCAAAGCTTATCGCAAACTTTGACGTTTAATGCAAAGCTCCTCGTTTTTTTTTTGACGAGGTGAATGGGAATCAGCTGTGTTTATTGACAAAACATTTCCAGCACAACGTAACAACTTCCAAGTTTCAAATTTATTTTGTTTATTTTGAATTTTGTTATAAATTCGTGAAAACAGTTAAGAAATAAGTAAAGAAAATGTATATGGACAAGATGGTGCGCAACGAATCCTACGAGCCGGATTTGCGCAAGGAGGGCAAATACATCTGCCCCATGCCGAAGCCCCCCTCGCCGCCAATGGGCGTGGAGAGTTGGCACGCCCACCTGGCGCCACACGAGCGTCTCTTCTACCACCAGACAATGAGTTCCGTTCGCTACAGCAAACGTTTTCGTGCCACTGCGAGTATTCCCAAGGATTCGCTGGATTTCCAGTTGCAGGCGCGCTACGATCATGGAAGGGAAACATTCCCCGAGAAAGTCGATGCAGTGTTGCAAAGGGACACTTGTGGCGCCACGACCAGCTGGGCAGCGCCATATGGCCAGTCGGAGGTGGGCTCCAACGCCAGGATGAATTTGTTCCGAGTGTTGAGGAATACGCAAGTTGTACGGGTTAAAATGCAGGATTCACTGGGGCATCCTTTGATCATTGGTGAGTTGAGAGCTGAGTTGAGTTGGGTTAATTTTCGGTGAGGGGATTTAGCTCTGTAAGGGCTAAATTCAAATAACTTTGTAGTATTGATCAAGTTATCGAGTTGAGTAGAGTCAAGCAGAACTAGAATCGGAACTGTAACTTGATATTGTAGGCGATTTAGGTTACTCTCCTGACTCATTTGTTAATAAGTATTTAGTTTCAGTCTTAAAACTCATTTTTATATGGTATTTAATTAGTTTTTTTCTCGTATAAGCTCAATTTGCCTCATGGGATAATCGCACAGAGCGACATCTACCGACACGAATAGGCATTTTTCAAAGTTGTGCAACACTGTTCCCATATAGGCAATATCAAACATCAAACTCCTTTCGATGCCTCGAAAAATAGCTGATATTTTGCTGTATTTAATAATAATACAATTAAATATAGAATATGCATTATTCCAAAAAACCAAGCAAAATTAAAAAATGGAATTTTTAAGATGAATAGCTTGCAGGGTATTTAGTTAGCCTGTTACCCCTCTTCAATCTCTCAGCTCTTCGTAGTAATCTAAAATCTCTCGCCTTTCCTCAACAGGCGGCTGCAAGGAGAAGATTCATCCGTCTCGGGTCAAGCTGATCTGCAGCGGAGTCCACACGCAGCTGGTGAACAATGGCTTCTCTCGCCAGACATCCGATGGCAACTTCTTCCGCTACTGAAGCAGTACTATTGATGCACCCCACTTGCCACTGCCCCGCTTCACACACGGAATTTAAAGCCGAGCTATTTTTTGTGGTGTCAAATTGTGTTTTTACAGCATCATCGTCAACATCATTTGGACAAATGGCAAATACAAATTGAGAGAGCAACAACAATAACAACATCAATAGAATAAGTGCTGGTCACGCAGTCGGCGCCAGTTTGGCTTGCTTGGCGGGCAGCTGCTCCTCCAACTCCAGCTGGTGATCCTCCTCGTCCTCGTTCAGTTGTCGTGCTTGGAGTTCATCTTCATCATCCTCCTGTGCCGGCGGCTGCTGTGCCGCTTTATGACGTTGTTGCTTTTTGTTTTGATTACGATAACTTTTGGGCAGTTTATTTTCACCAATCCTGCAAAGGGAAATATAATCTTAATAATCTATATGTATATAATATACACATCGGGACAGTAAAATAGGTGTGACGACAATAAATTGTTGGCTTTTTTAATTTATTTAATGACGAATTCTTTAAATTTTTGTGACTAGCTACAAAAATGTATCTGATTTTAATCATTCCATAGAATGTTATGCCATTTTCTTCCAGAATTTTATTCTATTCTATTTTGCATATTATCTTCACACCAATTTTACTGTCCAGTTGTGTTTATATATAGTGCAGTACTTACATAATTGTGGCTCTCGTGCCTGGACCCCAATGTGGCGCCGGGTTTTGCTGAAAGCGTGACAAGACCTGCTTGCGACTGCTTGGATTCGCCTCCCCGTGCAGCTCATCAAACTCATAATCCCTGGAGCAAGGTTGCGAGAGTATCGCCTGCAGGGGCGTACCTGGTATAAGACGATTCTCACGCACCGGATGCCGCTTGCTCCAGCAGCGCAACAGATCCCAGAGCACAGCAGGTGGCGCATCTGTTTTCAGCGAGTTCTTGTTGGCGTGCGAGTAGGAGACACGATAGCCAGCATGGAGCAGAGCCGAACGCATCTTCAGCATGGGCACAATTTCCAGCTTGAGCACACAGCATAACTTGTCCGGGGTGTAGTAGAGCGGGACATCGGGCAACTCCTCCTGGACCATGGAGAGCACGCCGACAATGCGACGCTGAGTGCCGAGCGCATTGAGTGGCGACGTGGTTGATTGCACCGCTTCCAGCAGCTGCTGAACGAAGCTCGTCTGGTGGATGGGCGCCGACCAGATGGGTCCGCCCAGATGATGACGATGCGAGCAGTGCTCACAGCGACTATTCACAGCGGGTCCAGTGGGCAAGCCGAACTTGAGCAAGTGCGGCTGCTCGGCGGACTTGCTGCGCACTGTGCCCAGTGGCTGCAAAGTGAATGTTTCACAGCCGGTGCACTGATATAACCACGACTGCTTGCTCATGCTCAGCTTGCACTGGGCCTGACCCGAGTAGACCCGTAGGAAGATGCGCACATAGAAATCCGCCGAGATGCTGAGCAGTGGCTCGATGTATTTGCCATGTCGATTCGCATGCGTTGCGATGCAGTTCAGCAGAATGCGTAGCGCCATCTCATGACAGCACTTCATCCTCAGCGGCACTGAGCCATATTTAACGTAACAGGATTCGGGTGCATTCCCAGCGAGCACAGCCATATCGGTGGCTGTGACGAGCAGCAGGCCACCATCGGTGAGGCATTGCAGTGCGCCGTCAAGGAAACGATTGGGGCAACCGTACGGATCCAGATCGACGACATCGAAACGCTTTTGTGGGGCAGTCGAGAGATACATGAGTGTCCTGCAAAGGATAACGAGTTGAGAACATTTTGGAGGAGTTAAAGGATTTTGTGTAAAATATGCTTTGTTATTAAGAAGTTAAATAGTCTGCAATATGAACGGATAAAAGTAAATATCGCAGGCCGAGCAAATTGTTTCGCATGTCCGCACAATGATATACCCCTTTTTAGATTTTAGAAACTAGATTCCTTGCCTGGAATTCATAAAATTCGAATGCTTACATGGCATCCGCATGACTGCTCTCTATCAGATGCGCCACCTTATTGTGTTCCATATTCGTGTTGATGGATTCCACGGCCTGTCTCGATAAGTCATTGGCTATGATTTGATGCACGCCAGCTATTTCCTGGGCATAGCGAATGCTTCTCAGTCCAGTAGCTGCCAGTGCCTCGAGAATCCTCAAGCCATCCTCGTACTGTGTGCCGGCCACATAGCTGGGAATTGGTGGAGGACTAGTCAGTGGTGTTTCCACATTTTGTTGTTTTTGCTGTCGCTGCAGTTGCTTCAGCGCCTTCTCGGCGCGCTCTTTGACCAATTGTTGGAAATAAACATTGATCACAGCGATGCTCAAATCGCGATTAAATTCCTGCACGGGATTGTAGAACACATTGCCACCGGATATAATTTGTGCGTTGCGTTCTGTGATGATGTTTGCATTGGGATTGGCAACAATTGGCGTCTCCGGCGCCGTTTCCCGCTGCACTTCATCTACTTCCATTTTTTGTGCACGTGTTGGATTTTTTGTTTTCACTTTGCGGCAGATAACATCGAACAGCTGTGCGCCATCGATAACTTTAACCGATAACTTTGCCGATATATGTTATTAACTGCTCGCACTTCTAGTCGACAAAAATATATTTATAGACTGCAGTTTGTCGCTGAATGCTAAATCAGCGTTTAATTTGCAGCTGCCCTATTTAAATAAGTTGATTCCATTAAAAAAATACTATTTAAAATACACTTAAATATGCGTAGCTTGGCTAGTTCTCAGCAAAACATTCATGTGCTGATAGTGAATGATAACTTATGTTGGCCAAGCGACGGCTGAGACTGTTAAGAATTTAGGCAGTTGACACCGCAGCGCGCTCAGCTGCAACTCGATATTTATATTGAAAATTAGCAATACTTAAAACAATAACTATTTAAAATATATTTTAACAGCACTTAAAATAATATAAAATACACTTTGATTCACGCAACTTAGTACGGAAAAGTTTCTTGTGTAGACTCTGATCGATAACTTGTGATAGTGAATCGATAATTGGGAATGTTAAAAATCTAGGCAGTTGGCAACGCATCACGCTCAGCTGTCCTGTTGTTGTCGTAACAGGCCGCTGTTTTGGCTGCTTCCCTTTGTTAATATTGCATTTCAACTCGATAATTATATAGAAAATGAATAAAGTAACATGTGCTTTTATTAGCGTACTGCGCCACACCAACAAATCCTACAGCTCCGCAGCGCTGCTGGGCCGTCAGCTGTCCTACAAGAGCGATTTATCACTGGAGAAGATCTATCCTAATGCGCGCCTGCAACTTTATACGCCGCCGCCGCCCGCAGTGAGTATTAAATGAATTAATATTTAATGGAAATCTTGACTTAAAGTAAGTTCTAAAAGGCGAGCAGCGATGGCAAATTCAATGGCTATATACCTATGGACAAGTTGGATATCACTTATAGTCGCAGCTCGGGTCCGGGTGGTCAGCACGTGAACACAGTGAACACCAAAGTTGATGTACGCTTTAAGCTGGCCGAGGCACAGTGGATACCGGAGAAGACGCGCCAAAAGTTGCTCCAGGTGCTGGCCAACAAACTGAACAAGGAGGGCTACTTTTTCATCAAGAGCGATTTGACGCGCTCCCAGCAATTAAATCTGGCGGATGCATTGGAAAAGTTGCGTACGTTAATACGCGCCCAGGAAGTGGAGCCAGTGGGTCCCAGCGAGCAGACGCTGGAAAAACTGCGTCGTCGTCACGAGCAGGCAGCCAGGCAGCGACTGCAACTGAAACGCGAACGCGGCCAGGTTAAAGCGGATAGACAAACACCAAGCGGCGTAGATTTTTAGTTTCTAATTTTGCAAAAAAAAAAAACTATTAAACACTGTTTACAACAAAGATGAGGTCGTAGCTTAGTGATCTATAGTCTATAAGTGGAGCACATCATCCGCAGCCGGGGTGACTGTAAAGCGTGGCACGGGCATGGTAATGATGGCCTCCGGCAAATGCAGCTGCTGGCGACTCTGATGCGAGGGCATGCTGGCAAAGCGAGGACGCTGAAGGGTAGACAAGGGCAACAATTGAGAAGAATAATCATTGTGCTACCCGGGATTGCTTACCCCTTTCTGTATGTCTACGCTGCGTATCGTGTGCCTGCGCTCAGCGGGACGTTGCTCCTTCGCAGGCTTAGCCAGCGATTGCGAGTACAACTGGTCCAGTCGATGGATGGTGGCGACGCCACACGTTGCCGGCAGCTGTGTGGAGAAACTGTGCCTTATGCTGCGCGGCGACCAAGTGTGCTGATAGCCAGCCTCATCCAGATGGCGCAGGAACTGTCCATTATCCTCTTTAGCCAGATTGGCCAGCAGTTCATCAATAATCGCTGCATCCCCACGAGACACTTTAATGTCGTGCTTCCAAAACTCTCGATTGCTGCGTCCAATCACAGGCGCAATTTGCTTGATCTTCAGCACGAGGATGCCCATCAAATAGATGCAGAGCACATTGCAAAGGGTCAAACACATGCTGATGGTGCCCAGGATGGCCAGTTCTGTGCCCTGATTTTGGGAATACTTGCTCGACTTGATGACATCCCTGTACAAGGAATCATCGTTCTCAAAGAGTTTATAGATGCAAGCCAGTGCCCAGAGCAGACCGGAGTTCACAGCTGGCGGGAGAAGGGATGCTGAAATGGCCACGCCCACCAGCGAACCAATATTGCCACCCAATATGCCAATGGCTGCCCCGGCACCCGATGGTATCGCCGTAAACAAACCGACGACGAGCGAGTGGAGATCACAGCGGGAGAGCATCTCCTCGGTGAGTCCCTCACCAATGCCATATTTCGCATCCGTGGTGCACACAACTAATCCAAAGACAAACCCCACAAGGGTGGCCATCAGTATGCCAACTAGCTCATTTCGCATCCCGAGTTGTCTGAGCGAACGCTCCTCGATCACCGTGCCAAAGATCGCTGCAATAATTGGTCCCATCAGCGGCGATATCAACATGCTTGAGGCCAGAAATATTGTGCTGTTCTCCACCAGGCCAAAAGATGCCAATATCCTGCAAGGATTAGCACAATGTTTAGGAATTGAGTTAATATATTTATGTATATACTTATAGATGGGTATAGGATAGATACAAGTATAGATATAAAATTCAGAGTGCGCATAAAGTGGGAAATCAGATTTTCATCTGCTTGGCTGACTTTTAAATTAAGATTGGTTCTAAAATTCTTACTTTTTATACAAATTGTATGCAGATCTAAAGAAAATAATAAAAATATGTGAATTGCTAGCAGTAAATATATTCTATATATTTGATATATATTGCTTATATATTATATTATATTAAATTAAATATACTTTTAGATATATATTGCTTACGCTGCCGAGATGAGGAGTACGCAGAAGTCAAAGGTTATCGCCGCATCCTGGCGCACATCTCTCACAACTTGTGCCACATTCAAACGCGATCTAACCGAATTCATAAACCGATTCCAGGCGCCCTGTTTCTGGGCATTGTGATTGCTATGCCCGCTGGAAATAAGCCGTTGGAAATATAAGTGGAATATATGTTAAGTCCACTGGTACTCACTCCGCTTGGGGTATGCCCTGGGGCTGATTATCAATTTGTTGTGGATTCATTTTATACGATTTGGAGGCAATGCAATTCATGACACACACCGAGGAACCTTCGCGATCTCCAATGCCCCATTGCTGGAGCGCCTCGTAGAGATTCTCGTATAGCTCATTGAACTCGAGCGTGAAACTGATCTGGAATGTGTTGCCTTCCCGACTGCGTAGCCAAAGCGCATTGGAAATGTGAAATTTACGCAAGATCTGCTGCAGCACATGCTCCATCGCCGTGTCCAGCGGCAGTTCTGTCAACTCCGCCGACTCAACAACATCTGACAGCTGGCGACGCTTGTAACTATCGACGTTGCTGGAGCCGCTTCTGCTACTGTTATTATCCAGCTGCGGTGAGTCAAACAGCTGATGGGGTTTCTGCAAACTATGCGCATCGCCTGCAGACAATGATGAGCTTCTAACAGTGGCTGTTGTTGTTGTTGTTACTGTTGTTGTCGCATCTTCGTTCAGCTGTCGCATGTAGGCTTCCTTCAGGCGCTGCTCTTCTAGCGCTGTTGGAATTGTAATCGTGAACAGCACAGCGGAAGCGTGTAACATGTTTGTTTTTAATCTAAGTTCTTATTGTGATAGGTATGAATAAATACACATAACACACACGTATATTACATGAAAACCAACATATATACATATAAAATAAATAATCTTTTCGCGGCACGAGACGTCTGCTGGCTGCAATGATCTGCTTTACACTGGGAAGCTCAAATGCATTGCGAGCCTTGTTGTTGTTGCTGTAGTCGCATTTACCTGATAACGGTTTCTACTCAACCTCTGTTGAGTGCAGTGCGTGATCTGCCACTAACATTAAGCGCTCTGTTAACAGATGACATTTCTTAAGGCAGGCTGGCAACACCGGCTCTGCTATTCAATTTGCAATTTAAAAATATAACAGCGAATTTAAGCATTTAATTTACTTTTCAATTTATATGACACTTTAAATGACAAATTAATGGAAATGTGTTTTATTTACAAATACTCTTACCACAATATATACACAATACAATACAAATGCACCACTTAAGCCTCTAAACTGACATTCATTAATTCTTCGGTCAATTCAGCTTGGCTTTTCTTTGTCGATCTGCTCAAACCCAAGGCATTTGTATTCTGTTCGAGTGCAGGCGGTGGCAATTTCAGAAAATCAACCTTGATCGTTGTTTGAGTTGGAGTTGTTGTCGTAGTTGTAGTTGTTGTTGTTGCGGCCATTTTGTAGAGCAATTGCAGCTGCTGCACTGCATCCGTTGGCAGCTGTTTCTGCACAGGCAACGCCAATTTCGCTCTCTGTTTGCTGCTCAGCTTCGTTTTAGGTTTCGCCTCCAGCGGTTTCATTCCATTCGACCAGCTTTCCAGCCAGCTGGCCGCATTGCGTTCGGTGCTGGTCAACAGTTGTTGCTGCTGCTGCAGCTGCTGCTGGCGCCGCAGCTGAGCACGCTGATCGATGGCGCTCACCTGGCGCTTATTAAAGGATTGATCTTCCTTGTTGGGATCACCCAACGGTTGAGTGTCCTTCTGGGGTCCCAGCTCGAGCAGCACCTGAAAATCAGCATGATCGCCCAGTCGAAAACCGAAACCAAGTCGCGAATCGGTGCCTGTTTTGGATATATATTTTTATTTATACTATTTTGTTATATTTTTTTTGTTATTTACCCTTCTTGATGGGCGGTATATTGGAATAGACCAGGGACAGGAATGACGTCAGCTGCTCGGGCACAATTAATCCATTCACATTTTGAGCTGCACATAAAAAGTAATTTGAGTTTTCAGTTTTATCTGCAGTTCAAACACTGAGCAAAGATTTTGACTTTCTGAGTGTCGCTTTTTGGTTATGCAACAAGCACTTTTATGGGCCGACTTTTAGTTTGGCTTGCTCTGTTGACGGTTTTTTTCTCTCGTGTTTTTGCTGTTTGTTATACAACAATTAATGTCGGCATATATATATGTGTTTATGTAAAGAATGCTATTGTCGAGAGTACACGACCTGGAGATACCCTTGAAGACAGCTTTTAAGTAAATAGATGTTTTATTGATTTTTGCCTTATGTTTTACTTAAATAGACAGACAATAGGAAATGGCTAAATCGACTCGACTTTTGATCTATATCGGCTCGTAATTGCTTCCTTGTGTATTTTATATAATTTGCCAGAGCTCTTTATACCCATATTATTATTATAAGATTATAACAAAACTATATTAATTTTAAGAAAACCTCAAATTAATGGATATATTCTAAATGTACATGTACATGTTATTAAAGATAATCATTACACTCAGAAAAAGAGTTGTGCACTGAGAATTAGAAATATTGAGAAAATATACTTTCTGAATAAGGTTTCTAATTATAGCTCAGAAAGTATAATTCTTCTTTGTTTTACGCCAAAAGTATGTAATATTAGTAAAGTATTTTAAGATTTAAGTCGTAGTTTTTCCGAGTGTAGATAACTTATTAGGTAGTTTTCATAATTCGACGACTTTAGCAACTTGAGCATAATAAAACTTGTTTATATAGCAAATTCAGGGTTATCCATTGTGTGGTTAATAACTTTTAGCTCAAGAGAACTGACCTAGCTTAACTTTTGATCTATGTGTTGAAGCTCAAGAAAAAAGAACAGAAGATAATTAATGAAGAGCACTTTAAAGCTGTTGAGAATGCTTAAAGTGCTCTTTTTCAATTGTCTTCTGTTTTTTAAACTTTACTTTAAAGTAAATGTAAACTTTAAACAGAGATCAAAACTTGTTAATAGAGATGATTAATTCAACTAGCCACAAACACACACGCAAGAGAGAGAGACGCAGACACGACCTTGACACAAAGACCGGCAATAATTTCGAAAACGCGCTTTTAGCCAGTTTTGAGTTTTGGTCTAAGCTGGCTCTGTGATCAAAGTTTAGAGTCTAGTCTTAAAAAGAAAACCGGTTGTTGGCGTTTTACTTACGTTGAAGCAGGCCAAGAAGCAGCGCCAGCCACAGGCCAACAAATAGCGTTTCTTGTTGTCTTTTTGGCCAAAACATGATCAGCGGCACAGCATTTAGCGAATGTTAACAAACTGTAAAATAAACATAAAGGATTATGAAACAGTTGTTATTGTTGTGTAGAAGAAGAATTTTGACTCAGTCTGGCAACGCTCTGCATGTATGGTGCGTCAGCTGAGCAAAGTATTTCAAAAATGCGATATGCAAACACACACACACATACGCAAACGCACACACAAAAAAGCGTCAACAACAACAAAATGAATGAAAACAAAATAAAAAAACGGACGGCAAAATAATCTGTTTGGAAATCACTCTCACTTTTTGTTCAATGCGCGTTTTGTTGTTGTTTTTATTTGTTGATTTTTTTTGTTAGGGTTTTTGCCTGAGCTCAATGTCTTCTGTTTATATTTTAACTGTTTTTGTTTTTTTTTTTTCAACTATTTTATGTGGCCTTGTCTTTTGGAATTTTTGTCACTAAAATTTTTAATTGTCATATCATTAATGTATATATATTTCTGTTGTAAATTTTAATACTTTTACTTTAGTAAATTTTATTTGTTAATTGAATTAACACTTTGCTAATAAGCGGCGTAAGCAAAATATTTGTTAAAAATGAAAGCGACGTCAAGTTTCGACTTCAAAATACGCACAAATGCTTAATATAATTTCGGTTTCAATTTCAATTTAGATTTGGCTCCAAAAATAGCAAAGTTTACACCAGCCACATACAAATGGCTTAGTTACGCACACACACATACACTTTTGTATATATATATTTGTTAACCGTTACGTTTCGTACATTTTGGCTTTAGTGTTTTTTGATTTGGAGTTTCTTAATCAATGTTGTTTAACTGCACACATTTTGCCGTTGAACAACCATTCCCAATTCGCGTCTGCGCGGCAACTGAAATGGAGAGTGAAAAAATAAACCGAGTGCATGCAACACGCGCCGGCAGCGTTGCTGCGACGTCGTCTCAGCCTCAGCTCTGGTTTTGGGTGGAGCGCGCACTCGTTAAACATCACGTAACAGCATTGTTGTTGTTGTTATTGTTCTTCGCGCATGCTTCGTTCGTGTAACAGCTTCGCCGCATGCGTCACTGCTGCTGTTGTTGTTGTTGTCTTGCAGGCTTTGGCTTCGTCTTAGTTTTCGCCTTAGCTTTCAGTTTCGGTTTTGGTTTCAATTTCGTGCTCTCATTTATAGGCCGGCTCTTGGTCCACTACCGTCAGCGCTGCTCAAATTGGCGCACTCGGCTTAACATGCGCCGCTTCTGCGCTGCTTTGCTCTGCTTCTGCCTTTCGCTGTTTTTGCGTTGCTGTGTCTCTGCTCTGCTTATGCTGGGGCGTAGCTTGACAGGTGGCTGCGACTTTTTTGGCGCTTCTGTGCAATGATCTACATATATGTATATGTTTAGTTGTATGTGTGTATTTCTTGAAAGTTTGACAGGCTGCTTAGCCCTGTCCTGTGCTGTATTTGGGCCTGTTATTTTAACATAATTGAATGACTACATTTTTATCTTGCGAGAAACTTTAGTTAATTGGTTAGTATGAATCACTCAGCTTGACATTGATGGGCAAAAAAAAAAACAAAAAATAATTATAATTTAGGGATGGAAGTTTTGCAATGACAATTTACAATTACAGATGTGAATAATCACCAGACATATACATACCTAGATATCATAACATACATACATGCATACATAACGTATATACTTACATATATAACATAACATAAAACAACTTAAATGCATACATGCATGCATAACATAACGTATCGTAACACAACATAACAAAGCTCTTTAAAAACCTATCAATAAATCTCAAAGGAAAAAGAATAATGTTAATGTGCAAAAGTGGCGTTATTTTATCAAGCAGCTTTCCAGTTAGCAGCAATTACAAAGACTGTATACAGGGTGACCTATTTAATTTATGAGCAGTGAACATATATTTATTTATTTATTATTTACAAGCCTACATTCGAAAGATAGTTATTATATAGTATTTAAAAACAATTTTTTTTTCTTTTTGTGTGCTTTTCAAGTTCATTGAACGACCTAATTGCATATATAATCATACACTAGCCTCATGTTAGACTGTACAGTGAAACCTGTCAGTAAGCAACGCACTGAAGCTCAAAGCACTGTTAAAATTTGCATAAGCAAAATAACAGATAAATAACAGACTGTCAGTAAAATTTCTTTACGCCCGCCTGCATATTTTTTCAGTTAGTTGAGCTATTGCTGACATTTGTGTGTAAAACGATTTTGTTTAATTACTCAAGACAGTCTTATGCAACAAACACACACACATACATAAAAACTATTTATGTTAGAAAATAGCTGTCTATTGGACCATAGCTATTGGTTAAAGCTGAAGTGCATACACTCAGCAAAAAAATCGTCCTCATTTCACGTTAGTCTCTCATGTTGAGAAAGTAAATTTCTAAAATTTATGAGTGTGCCTTTATGAAAAGTAAAGGTTACATTCCTAAATTTCAATAGAAGAATTCTTATATTAGCCTTTCTTTTACTTTTAGGGCAAGCCTTTCCAAATTTTAGAAACTTTTTGCGAAAATTTAGAAGTTATTTATAAAAAATAAAAAAAAAATTGCTTTTTTTGGAGCATTTTTTTTCTGAGTGTAGCGGCACATCGCGGTCAATGCATGATTTGCAAATACAATTGGCCAACAAGCATGTGGCAATAATGGAAAATAAATGGCCAACAATTGTTTGCTTTGCTTTTGGCTTCGCCATAAAAGATTTTCAAGTGTTTTTACTGCATGTTCAAATGACAACTGATTAGTTGCAGCAGACGCACGTACACAACTTTTACCCCTTAACTAAAGGTTTAACAATTAACTGTGATTAAGTAAAATATGTATTAGTTAAGTATCATAGCTGAAGTACCAAATTATATTTACAAATGTAATTAATTATTTTATTACTATTTTCTTTGACCAAAAATGTAGCATACTTCGAGGCTGCTCTAGTCCTGTTAAGCGGGCTGTTTGCTGCTGTTTGTTGAGCTGCTGTTAAGCTGTTTTTGAGCTGCTGTTAAGCTCTTTGTCTGTAAAAATCTTGCATACAAACAGGCGCACGCAAAAATAAATATAATAAAATAAAAATATAAGCAAAAATATCAATACAAAAAGTGCATAAAAAAACCAACTAATTAAATTAACTCTTACAACCCGTCTAAAACCAATTAGCAACTTACTTTTGCAGACATTAAAAATAATTGATTTACATTTTATTGTTCTTATGGCTTTCTTTTTTTAACTAGAGCTAAAGCACTAATTATATAATAACAAATTAAGAACTTAAACTTTTACATAATGTTTGCTTTGTTTAGTTTTTGTTTTTCATTTTCGCACATTTTCAACATAAATTTGTAAGAAACCAATTGAATTTTTAATGATACATTTATAGCATATTATTGTAAATAAATTATGTAAGACGAGCAGCAATTATTGTATTAATAATTGTTCGTACATAAAACATATGCATATATAACAATTCTTTCACAGTTCAGCGACATTTTTTCATAATTATTATTATTATTTGTGTATATAATTATATAATTACATTTTATGTTTATTTGTTTTTAGTATTTTTTAATTAGACTACGCACTACACTAACAATGATGTGTAAAAATAAATGTGATTGGTTTTTAACTCTTGTCTCAAATATATATTTAGTTTAGTTTTAGTTTTACATTTAGTGTTAGTTTAGTTTTTCATTTTTTAATATGCTCTTAGCATACTTCGAGTATGCTTTTAATAATAATATTTAGAAATTCATTGTTTTTCAGCTTCTTATTGCCGCTAAATTTAGGCTCGCTTTTTGTTATTCGAACTGCAGCTGATAATTGTACGAGTTTTAGTTTAGTGTCGAATGTTGAACATTTTGCTGTAGCTGCAGCTTTAACTTCAGCTATAGCTTTAGCTATAGCTATAGGTAACGAGGTAAAGTGCGCCTTCTTTCGAAATCGACACAGTCAACTCCATGCCACAAATTGGGGGCAGCATCAGTGTCAATGCCACGCGAAGAGCGAATGCATCACCAGCAAATAACCAGTTGTCACAATTATGCTGCCAATCATAATGGGAAAGCCAACTCTGCAAAAGGAATTCGATTAATATAATAATGTATAAAATGTAGGATATTTCAAGCTAGCTGTGCCTGATCCTCAAACGTGAAAAAGGTGAAATGAAACTCTGAACTATGTAGCAGGCAGAAGGAAGCAACTCCGAGCCGATAAGGTATATATATTCCTGATCAGCATCAAATGCAGAATCGATTTAACCATGCCCGCGTTTCTGTCAGTCTACATGCACAAGCCGATCTCAGGTTTCTTTTGGAGCTGTCGACTGCACTCTTCTAACTTGCTTAAACTGGGACTAGCTCTTTCTTCATGATTTCTTTTTTGTAATATATATTGTCATTTGTTTTATACTCACTTGAAGAACTCAAGGAATGTGAATTTGTAGCCATGTTGCTCGGCAACTCCGGCACAGACCACATTCGCCGAGGCACCAATCAGCGTGCCATTACCTGACAAAATACAATGTGAATATTAGCAATTATATACTCTATATATATATATATATACTCTATATACTTACCGCCCAAACAGGCGCCCAGAGCTAATGCCCAGACGAGTGGTTGCAAGGGTAGATTCAAGGTGCTGTTCTGTGCCAGGGAAATGGTTATCTTGACCATCATTGTTGTCAGCGGAATATTGTCGACAAAAGCCGAGGCCACAGCAGATACCTGATAGATACAGTTAAAGATATATATTAACTTGAGTAATATTATATAAAATATATTCATTTTACCCATAGTATTATCAAGATGGCAACCATTAAGCGCTGATCTTCGCCGACACCTAGAATAATGTTCTCGGTCATGTTGCCAATCCACTCGATGAGGCCCAATTCGGTTAGAGCCTCCATCAGAATGAAGAGCGCGGCAAAGAAGAGCAAGGTGGACCACTCCACTCTCGCCAGTATCGCCTCCAGATCCTCAATGTCCGCCAAGATGATGAGGAATATCGCGCCGAGCAGTGCTGTCCAGCCCAAAGAAAGACGCTGCAGTTCCGGCACCGAATGCAGAAAGAACAAACTGATCACAAAGATCAACGCTGCGGTGCACTTGATCAACAGCGGTTTATTCCGTATCGGATACTGGGGAATTGACAAAATATAGATAATATATATATATATATATATATATATAATAATCAGGAAAAGTAAAGAAATTACAAGTTTTAAGCTGTTTCTTCAATGGGGATTTGGAGTTTTAATAAAAATTTCGACGAAGAATCGCGCTTTTCTCGTTTTAGTTTTGATCAAGTTATGACAGTGATTCGTCTTTCAGTCTGAATTACCAGATGGCTATAGCTTTCTATATCCTTTCCTATATACATATGCATATGCAAATTATTGTAAACTCACTTTGGCCTGCAGATTGGCGAGGGTCTGTTGATAGTTGGGCGCTGGGACGACGACGGCCGTAATGCGTTTCTTTAGACTGCGCTTCAGGCGATTCACTTTCTTCATCAGCGTCTGACGCACCAGTTCCTCATCCTTGGAGTAGGCCGAGAGACTGGCTGCTGCTCGCTTCCACACGTGAATCTCGTGACGCAGTTCCTCCACCTCGGGCGAGTCCTTGAACTGCAGATCACTAATATTGCGAAACTTGTAGCGCAGTTGCAAATACGTTTGGATCATCACCAAAATGACGCCGGGCAACATGTGAAGAGTGAACACAGCAAAGTTGACGCCCTGCAATTGCAATTGAGATAAAATCAGTAGGGATATATATCGGGAATATCAAGAATTCTATTATTATTTGAGTTTCTTGTTTAATTTAGATGTTTAAGTGATTATTATTATGCTGAAGCTGGATTTAATATATAAGTTGAAATAGCAGAGTTATATATATCAGTAAAATTATATATCAAGGAGCTACTATTGGTTTTGGTAGGGTTTAAGAGTCTTCCTTAAGCTAGATTATTGCTAACTGTTCTCTGAAGTACTCAATCTGAATTTAGTTCATCAGCAAATATTAATCAGTGAAGTAAAGTTATATATAAAGACTAACAGCAAATATTTGATTCCGGTAGGTTTTTAAGTCCTTTAAGATTTATGTTTGTCAACTGCTCACTGAAGTTCTAAAGCTGAATGCATTCATTCATTCATTCAGTCAATCAGTTCAATCATAGATAGCTTCAATCATATATATGTTATTTAAAAGTACTCACATTCTTGGATATGTAGCTATTCGAGGCAATAATGACATTTGGTGGATCGCCCACAGGGGTTAAAGCGCCGCCGATGTTCGAGTAGATGACCATGCACATCAAGATGGGCACCGGATTGAGGGACATGACCTCGCAGAGGCGTATCGTGACCGGTGTCATCAGCAGCACCGTTGTAACATTATCCAAAAACGACGACAGAATGGCCGTAAAGAAGCACAAACAATTGATGAGAGGCCAGACGTGTCCATTTGTGATCTTATACGCATAAACAGCGAGATAATCAAACACTCCCGTCTCTGAGAGTATGGCAACCAAGATCATCATGCCAAAGAGCAGCAGCAACGTTTCCACATCAATCCAACCCATTATGGTGGACATTGAAGGACGCGAGTTGAGCGCAGCCAAAATGCCCACAGATAATGTTGAGGCAATGATGGCAGCAAAAGTGCGATTAACAATCTCCCAAATGATCATCACATAGAGGCCGCAGAGCACAGCTGCCGCATAGAGAACGCCATGCTTCTTGTAGATGGGCGACTCATCCACATTCAGTTGGAGCGGCAACTCGCCATCAATGCTGCTGGTCAACTCAAAATTGAGCCGTGTTCCATTTGCCTCGATGAGTTTTGCTGCATCCGCTGGCATTAGTTCGAAAGTGTGGGTTTTTTTGGTATCCTTGGTGGCATCGATTAGCTCCGGATAGACAACATCCAGTTGCCACATTTGACTCGCATTCTCCGTGTAGAACTCCTGACCCTGTGCGTCCAAATAGCTGCGTGTGACGAGCACTTGCAACACGGGCAGCGGCACACTATCGTTCAACTGCAACTCGTTCTCCTGCAACCGAAAGGGGCCCCTCAGACCCAGCCCAATCCGCTCCAGCTTCGATGTGGCAATGGAGAAGACTGAAGAAAGAAATATTTAAAATATATTAGAATTACAAGTTCGGTTTGGATTCTATTGTTGCTCACCCCGCGTGGAACTGTTCTTGGGCACACTGATGAGACTCAATTGATCCACGTGCTCGTTGTTGCTCATCAGAAAGGCGGTGAAAACACACCACACAACAAGCAGCACCGATATCTTAAACCAAGTCAAATACTTTTTGAACTGAAAATGAAAGTGAAAGAAAATTGTATTTAAAGTCTGGCTCAATAAAATTAGTAAAACACTCCAATAAGTTAACTATTTTAAGTTATGTATATGTATATTTTATATGGATTTAAAGTCCGGCTAAAGAAAAACTTAACAAACGTATATGTTAAGCAAATAAGTTAGTTAGTGAAGAATTTGTTAGAAAAAGATGTAGTATCCTAGGGTAAAATGTGATCAATCTATCAATCAATCTATTTTCTACGAATATAACTTTGTTTCCCTAGGGAGACTCCATCTTTTACTAACTGGAAACCCACAATAAGACAAAGACTTTTAAATTCATGCATGAATTTGCATTGATGGAGTTGCTATAAAGTGTTTGAAATTCCCCCAATACTAATATTAATCCCCAATACAATGGAACTAACAGGTCGCAGTGCATGCAACCCACCCAATAATAAAAACAATACGCCCTTTAGTTATTTTTAAATACTTAATTGAAGTGCATGCAATAAATAATAATTAGCTTGTCGTCGATTCGTTTCGTTTTAATTATTATCTATTCAGTTGTTTATCTTTAAGCACATGCTTAGTAATAAATTATGTAAATTTTCTCTAAATTTAAGCAGGCTCTCAATATGAAATATGTTTTGGCTAACACAATCAGTGTTTCTTATCCGATCCATAAGAATTATTCTCATCTTTATAACAAGTTAAGCTAGGTGCACTTCATTTTTAGATTTAGTTATGGGAGTTTAAGCTTGCATTGAGGATTAAAATAAGTTAAGTCAAGCTATATTAAGTTCAGTTAAGTACATGTTGATGTTAATTTAGATTATTTTCATCTTAGTTAGGGTAGCTTTAAATTTCCCATTTAAAGCATTCGTGCTTAAAATAAATAAGTTAACTTTAATTAAGTATAAGTTAAAGTTAAATTAGTCAATTATTATTTTGTTAAGTAATGTTTAGTTAACTTCAATCAGGTACAAGTTAAAGTTAATTTACTTCTCAAATTTCAAAGATCTTTTCAAGGACTCACGTTGCTTTTGGAGTAGCCCTCGCCATCGTCGTGTTGATCCTCGTTGTTGTTCTCCAGGTCCCTGGGGGGACAGACAGAAAACTGGTTGCACTAATTACGTAACTGACAATCGAGTGGCAAAGAACTACGAACCTGCCATCCAAAACATGCACCTGTCCCGCCTCATTCGTCACATTGATGCCGATCTGTGTGAAGACCGCCTTCGGCTCCTCCATATGTCCATTTCCATTCCGTCCAATCTGCTCAAGTTCGTTGTGCTCTTGCTCTGCCACATCCTCCAAAGGCAAGGGATCTGAAATGATAGATGAAGGTTTTAATAGGCAACTAATTCATCTGTACTCACTATAAAAATCAACAATTTCCAATTTTAAGAAATACTTGCTATAATTAAGTAACCCTGGAAATGATACAACTTTTTTCTAAATTTCAGAAAAATCTACTCACAAATTAAGTAATGGTAAGACCGATTTTTAGAAATATACTGTCTGAATAATTAGCTGAGTTACTTTTGGTGAATTTCTAAAATTCTTGTCGATTTTTTTCTCTGAGTGCAGCTGCATCATTTATTAATGGCTGAATACCAGGCAACGATATGGGTAAATATTTAAACGGCAATTGAACCATTAGCTGCAATCAACAGGACAACAGGACAACAGGTTCACAGGACGACAGCAATTTGAGGACTGATTGCGACAGCAGTTGGCTCAGTCTTCGATTTCTACGTCCGCCACTTCATTTTATTAGCATCTATTTTTAGCTCGAATGGCTCATAAGATAACAAGTTAGAAGGCTCTAGTCGAGAGTGCTCGTCTGGCAGATACTCTGCACCTAATTGATAGTAAACACATTTGCAAAAGCTCAGCAATTGAGTCTTTTATAGCTATCGGAAAATAAAATTAAATAACCTTGATATGTTTATGAAATAGGAGAACTTATATACCAAATTTATGGTCTGTAGCTATTATAGTCTCTGAAAACGGTTCCTTGTTACAGACAGACAAGCAAACATGGCCATATCAACTCTGTTTTTGCTGCTGATCAAGAATACATATAGTTTAAGGGCTAGGAAATGCTTTCTTCCTTTCCCACAACTTCATTTTACCCTCTTCAAGATTTTTAAGGTGCTTAGGGTACATAAAACTATTTATCAATTGACCACAATAATAGAGGTATAGCAATAGCTATCGATATCTATATATAATTCAACTGCTGCTTTAATGGCTCAATTTCAGACGTGGAGTGTTTCTATAGTCACCCGTCATCATCATCATCATCATCATCAACGTCTATCGTCTATCGTAATATTGCGGAAATAGTAAAGGCCATATTTTTGCATAGGCATTAGCATAATACCTATTCAAGACCCAAAAAAGAAAACAAGTACAGCAGTAGTACGTCTATTAAACAATTTAAACATTGCCGCAAGTTGCGCAATTCGCATTCGTTATCCAAATTCAAAGGCAGAAATAACGGGAGAGAGCCTTGTTTTGTGGCCAATGTCAATGTCGACGACGGACGGACGACGCCAACGCAAATCGTCATAAAAATTTCAACAATAATTACAGCCATAAAAAAAATAAACACAACGTGCCAATAAAAAATAAAAAAATTCACAAAGAAATGCGTAGACAGCTAGCCGAAAACTTTATGCACTTTCTACTTGCGCTATGGGTCTAGGAAAGTACCCAAGTGAAAGAGTCTCTATTTAAAGATTAAGATATATAATATATCTGTTATCGATAAGTATCGATAGCTAATAGAATTTACAAGTTTTGTATACATATTTGTCTATTACTTATTAATATATTGTAAGCATGCAAAGCCATTGATAAGAAGTATTTAATAGGAAATGATTATAGGCAGCGGTAAGCTTTAAATTGAAAACTGAGCCAATGGTTGATGTGATTTTAAGCAATTTACATGCTTGTTAACTATATATCGATAACCAAACGATCAAAACATGAATATATCAATAAGAAACTTGATAAAATTGAAAATTACTTTATATTTAATAAAATTGAAGATGTTTCAAATAACCCCAGCTGGCAGATAAGCAGGGATAACGAACATTGATAACTTATCGATAAATTACAAATATACCAAGCCGCTGAGCTTACCACGGGTATATAAATATCTCAGATGGTTTTCCCCCAAGCTCCAACAAACATAACCATACATTTAGAATACCCTCAGCTGGCAGTTAAGTGGGGCGACACTTACGCCCCCCCCCCCCCCACACTCACACACCCACAGAACAAAGCATATGCTGTTGGACAAGTCAAATAAATGTTGAGGCAACTAGATGGTTTTGTGGCACCCCAAAAAAACAAAAAATAGAAGGCGAAATAAAAGGAATATGTAAACACTTACCGCCATGGAGGCGCTCGTGCTCCTGCCTGAAGGAGGCTAGGCTGGGATCCTGTCGAATGCGTTCGGGCAGCGTGCGCCAGACCTGTAAGGCACCTTCCGTTACCTCGCTGCATATTTGGATTGGAGGTTGGAGTTGTGGCAGGTTGATTGTCCATAAGTTGTGAGTTTGGGGCACATTGGGGAGCCATGAAAAAAAGAGAGAGCAAAAAGAGCGAAAAAATTGAGGTGAGATTTGCTAACGGGATTTGTCTTCAATACAAAAAATAAATACTTGTCTAAGCATCAAATTTGTTTTGTTCAGGTGTGGCACGTGCCAATCACCCGCCACGCTCCCGCCTCCTATTGAGACACACGCAACGCATTTGCAGGAATTCAGGAATTCAATAAACGCTTAAAGTTCTTTTATTGATTTCATTTTGGGGCGCTAGGAAATAATTTGTAAATGTCATTTGTGCTTTTTGTGCCAAGGCTTTAAATGTCTTTAAGGGATTTTTATTATTATTTTTTTTTTATATTTTTGCGGCTTATAAAACCTTCAATTTCAATGTGGTTTTCAGGTTTTCGCATTCGGCAAATGGGTTTAACAAGCACCCAAAAGTGGATTAGGACTTTGTGTGAGAGACATAAATGCTAAATGTGATTTAAATCCTTTTAAAGCCCAAATGACATTGCCAATTTAAAAAATCAAGGTGTGGAATTAAGTAAGTAGGAGCTTAAGTTACATATATATATAAGTAATATATATTTATATATGTCTGTATATATGCGCCCGAGTCTCTTAAATTAAGAGTGTTTATCCATTTAAAGAATTTCGAAACGATTGCTTCGAAAACAATGGCAATATCAATGTGCAATAGAGATAAACGCTTATTCTAAAAATATAAGCAAAATTTAATTAAAAATATACATATATTTATTTAAGTAAGTCCTTTTTAATTTATAAACTTATTTCTAATTTATAGGTTTACTTGTAGATTAGTTGCTATGCCTGTCTTATATTTTAATTAATTGTTTTTCTATGATTTTCACAAACAAATAAAAGTAAGCCAATAAGCCGTGTTATTCAAGTCAAGCATTAATTTTGCCATTCACATGTTAACGAAGACAAAGGAACTTGATGATACGCGAGATGTAAAGAATGAAAATGCGGGAAGTTTTGTGCGTTTTAAGAAACACCCCAAAAAAGATGGTGTAGTCCGTGAGAAATCCTCAAATCAGCAGAATGTGTCATTTTAGCCAGGGAAAGATGCAATATTCCATATATCTATCTATAGATTTAATTGTGCACAGTAAAACTTCTCCATCAACCCATGAATTTCATAAACTTTATTTCTTTCGGGTTGATCACACGTTTCCCTTTTACTGACAAGAAACCCTCAACAAGACAAAGATTCTCAAATTCATGCATGAATTGCGGGTTCATGGATGAGTTATGCGTTCAGAAAAGGGCACAATAGATCCAGGTGTACGAAATTCCCTCAATAATAATAACAATACCCAAATACAATATATCTTAAGGGTTGCAGTGATTGAGACACGCCCAACACTTAAAACAATACCCACTTTGGTTGCTTTTAATATTTTCTGTAAGTTAATTAAAGTGCTTGCAAGCAAAATAAATAATAATAAATAATAATTAGGTTGTTGTCGTTGTCGTTTCGCTTTAATTATGATGTATTCAATTGTTTGGCTTCAAGCAGTTGCTGGGGAATAAATATATTATGTAAATTCCAATGTGGAAGGTCAATCGTTGTAAGCATCAATCAAAGTCTTGGAAAAACATTGCAATTCTCATGCAAATTAGCAGTTTGGAGCGAAAGAAACAGTAAAAGAGAAAGAGAAAGAAAGAGTGAAAGAAGGCAGTGAGTGAAAGAGACAGCAATGGATATTCATTGGGCATGGCTTGATTAGCTGGCACACTTAATTAAGGCACACTTTTTTAAGGTCACACTGTCCATTTGATGAATGACATCGAATAGAAAAACCCCATTTCCATTTCAAATGCGAGTTTAATGACATTTTTTTTGTATTCCAATAGCAATTAGATTGTCAACACAGCTGAATGGAGATGAATACACTCACAGAGACACTCATTCAGTTGGTAGATTGCACATCACGTGCGAGTGTTGAATAAATGCAATTTGTGCACTCGAGTCAAGTGGTCAGAAATCTTAATTTAGTTTAGTTTAAATGTCGCTTAGACACAAATATAAATGAAATGAAACCCACTCGCATTCACTCACATTCAACTCACATTCAGCGGGCATTCAGCTCGCATTCACTCACACAACTCAAATGGCACAAGTCATAAATTATATTTAGTTTAATTTAGTTCGCAGAAACAGAAGCTGACACTGATTCCATATGATATTTTTCTCTATCATTCTCTCTCTCTAAATCTCACACTATCTCCCACTCTCTCCCTTACACTGTCTCTCTCTTTCTCGTTCATATTTAGAGATCTTAACTTATGCACTTTGCTTTGAATACAATTTCCGACACTTTTGTTTGAACTTGCTAAATTGTTCAACTTAAAGATTGAGTATGTCTCTTGAAGATATATATATCTGTATATATGTTTATTGGTTTGGATTTGAGTGCCTCAAATCTCGTCAAATTGCAATGCACTTGGTTAGATATGAGGGTTGAATGATGGGAATACTTAGACCTTGATCGGAGCATAATATATGCATATAAGGGTTTTTATTATTTAAAAAGTGGCTTTTTTATATCTTCTTTAATTTGATATATCCACCAATAGCTAAAACTACTTAAAATTATTGAAAAACCCAATTTCTACATATAGATATCACATCATTATCATTTTGTTGGATGAATATTATCTAAAACTGCTTGGAATCAGAGTAAACTACGATTTCTAGAAGAATATTTAAAGAGCTTATAAGATTATTAAATATTTGTTAATTATTGAATATTTGTTATACGATTTAAATTTCATTTTGAGCGCGGCTTAAAAGATAATGCACATATTTCAATGGAAGTGAGAGATAAGTTTTCGAGTGCAGTCGCTTATGTAATCACATACTAAATTTAGTACACAAATTCTTGGACTTTCTTCTCTGCACTTTCTTTCTTTCTTGCACACAACTCAAGTTGATTGTTTACTTGTCGAACGAAATGAAACGGAAAGAAACACCCAAAGCAAATAATTCGTAGTCATTCATATTGTTTTTGCTGACAAAGGGGTCAATTTTGATCCCAAGGCTGTTGGAGTAAAAGAGATATATATATATACATACTCATCCTCGTGTGAGTAATCCTCAGAGCTGTTGTTGTGATTATAGGACATTATCTCTTTTTCTCTCAGTTGGCGCTCTTAGCTGCTGCTGCTGCGTGTGTTTAAGGTAATTTCAGAAAAAGCACGAGGGGCACACACTTTCAAATCCGAGACCTTTTTCTTTGATCGTATTGCGTAAATTTTGCAACAATATTTTCGTTTCCGTTTTTAAAAATCGCATTCACTCGCGCAACAAAAGAAAGTTATTCTATTAATTTCGAGTCGTTTTTATATACTATTATTTTATTTTGTGTAATATTTTACACATTATATTTGGATTTGCATTATCACGTGCCGTTTTTCTGCTTTCTTAGTTTTTGTGTGGCTTTGAGCAGTGCATTGATGGGTCGCCCTCGCGTTACTAACTCGCATGCACCGTTTTTTACCCTATTTTGTAGGTTTTTAATGCGCACCACGACTAAACTCGCGTCGCAGTCGCCAGTCACCAGCAGCAGTCAGCAGCAAATGAAAAACTACGAAAAAAAAAGTTCCTGATATTCATTTCTTCGTTTTTGTTTTGTCAGTTACGTTTCTGCTCATTATTCGCATTTATGCGTTCGCTCTTCTGCCCCTTCTTCAGTGCACATGCAACGGCTCAACTGATCATCATCGTCATCGTCAGCACAGATCTCTGTCACTCAAACCGTTCTCTCTCGCTCTCGCTCTCTTTATCTCTTTCTGCCCAGGCTTAACCCAAGCCCAAAAACTCAACTGTTTTTTTTCGTTCAGCATTTGCGTGTTTACTTTATTGCTTGCGGTATATATTGCTGTTGTTGTTGTTTGCCGTTATATTTATTACAATTATTATATTTCTTGGTCGCTCTTCTTTCATGTGTGTTTCGGTTTTCATTGCTGGCGTTGGCTTATTTGCACTTCTTTCAATTTACACATGATTTATCACATTTGACAGTTGAGCTGTGTTTGCGACTGCCATTGATAATGATGATCTTCGCATACTCTACAATCAAACAAAGCGAGCATATTGGAGTGCATACTGAATGCATATGTAATTAAATATGTATTTAATTGAATTTTTTAATGAATATCATTTATAGTACAGTCATGAAAATTTCCCACTCTTATATTTAAATTATTCATCTAATAATAGCAAATTTAAATTTAAATTCTTGTACTTATATAATACTACATTCATTGGGCACCTCTTTCCTTTCAAGTTAATGTTCCAAAGGTGTGCCCAAAATGTTTTCTATTTATTCGTCTACTTTTTTTTTGCAAATCATTCGCAAAAAAATAAAGAACTTTTTCGCCAGACTTGCAGAATATTTTGTAAATCAGCTAAATTTGTGGTTTTGGCGTTGGCCAGCTGCGTTCAAGATGACTTCATGCTAACGTCATACGCATTAAAAACTTCTTACATTGTAATTGAAAACCTTTTTTGCATTTTGAGGAAATCGTGCCAAGCACAATGAAAGAGTTGCTGTTGAATTTGATACCTGGCAATGCTTACAAGAAAGTGAAATGAAATGAAAAACCTCTTGGCACATAATAATAATAATAATAATACGAGTGGCTCTATCAGTAGTTGAAATATAAGTACATAAGTCATATAAAACGCAATTTAATAAAAGCAAAATGAAAGAGAATCTCGCATGACTTTAATTTCTTAAGAAACATGAGCTTCGGCTAGAAAATGGAAAAGTTCAATTCATACAATGAATTAAACAAGCCAAACGTATGCGACTGCTGAATACTCTGTTACAGCTGCATACAGGTGAAAAGTGGACACAAGAGCGAACTTGACAAACATTGGTGTAAATCAAATATGCTCTGCTATCTTCGACGGTGGTGTATATATATAGAACAGCTGATCGCATGCTTCACTAAATAAATTAAATTGGGGAAGAGAGCGAGATAGAGAGTGTGCTTAACAATATCTACCAATTAGCTGTTATGTTATTTTAGCTTCTTGCCAATGACGTGCATTTAAATTGAAAAGCTCATCTCGCTTACAGTTTATGACTAGTCAATTTAGTTAAGCTTATGTAATTTGAACACTTTAATGTTATTCAAACAACCCAATAAAATATAGATTTTATGTGAAACTGTTTGCCTGGCAAGATTGAATAATCATTGCTTAACCCTCAATTTTTACTCATACAAAATTTGGTATATTTAATTAAATTGAATATAATAAAAAAAATAATAAAAATAAATATTAAAAAAAAATACAAAATAAAGATTATTAATATGGGTCATTGATAAGAAAATTACACAGCCCAAAAAGAAGGCTCGAGAGATGGGACAGTAGTGGGTGGGGGTGGGGTGGGGTGGGGGCTGTTCGTCTGACATTCAAAAGTCGTTTTCAATGTGGAGACAATTTTTTGCAATTGAAAGAAAAATAGAAAGCGATCGTCTTTTTTTTTTGAGTGTGAATAGTATTCAGCCTGGACTCTGGACGCGACTGGGGACACTATGAGTGAGGGCATTGAGAGAGGAAGAGATAAGTTATTTTTATAACAGTGATAATCATGTTAAATCTCTCTTGGCAGCCGTAAATTTCCATTGCGTTGAAGAAGCAGCAACAGCAGAGTTAATTAATTGAAATTCGCGCACGCTTCAAACACACACATTCACATACACACGCACACAATTCAATTGTTCCCCTCTTCATTCGCTCATTTTCGTTTTCTGCTGTTCCCACGCATCGCACACGTGCTGTACGGGACTTCTTCTCACACACACACTAAAAGGAATTGTATGTTAATGCACTCTATCTCTCTCTCTCTCTCTCTTGCACATTCTCAGCGCATTTTGAAATTCCTATTCACACCTCGTCTATAAAGTTTTAACTGGAATTTAGTTAAGTATGCAAGCATTGCGAGCATGTGAATATAAATAATATATTTGCTTCCGGGTTTTTTTGTTTAATACGCTGGGAATTGCACATAGTTTATGGGCCTTTCCAAACTTATAAATAACATATGAATGCATTTTATTTGATTTTAGTTTTCGGTTAGTTAAGTTTTAATAATAATTATTATGATTTATTTATTAATAATAAAAATGAATAGTTTTCATTGCCAAAAAGAGATCCCTTTATTAACATTTACATAGCATACTTTTGGGAACTTGCACACTAAATTTTGATTCCAGTCCATTTTATGCGTTGTTTTCTTATCTTATGTACTTATACTTCGCCCACGAACTAGTTCGTCTCATTGCACAGTGCCCGTCGCTCACTGCTTTTGAAGATCCCATTTTGCTTGATCTTGATTGGTCAACTCTTACTGATACTAATGCGTATTAGGCTCTCTTCTTCCCTACAAATGACAGCCATCTTTCTTATGTGTCAGACGTAATTCTGTAATTCTCAATTTTGGCCTCAACATATTTTAATTATGTATAACGTTTATGACACTTGCCATTTCACATTACACACGCACAACGCACTCATGACACACACACATGCACACACATTACATTTAATATGAACATCAACCTTTGTCACGTTCATAATCGCATTTCTAATGTGTGCAGAGAACAGGCTGCTGGGCCACAAATGCCAAAATGGCGCTGATGCCTCCATACTTAACTGTTGACCTTGCCGCCTAAGACGAGGTCGTCGTCATCAGCATTCTTTTATAATAACCTGTAGCCCAGCTAAGGGCAAGCAGGGTATCTCAACTATGCAAAAGGAGCTTAGAATTCGTAAGAGTTTCGAATTCTCAATTCCTTAGAATCGACCTAAAATGAAAATTTCCATAAAAAAATATAAAGTTTTCTATTTTTTAAGAAACAATTCAAAATAGTAAAAAATAATTCTAAAGTTTTTCTATTTCTTACAAATAATGTATAAGTAGTAATAATAGTATCCCAAAAATATAGTGAATTTTTCTAGAATTTATCTTAACCAATTTGTATTTTCATGTCTTACAGGACATCGAGCAGTCGAGCATTCTCTCTCTCATCTGTCCATTTTGGTACATTTAGTTGACCCACATTTTTTTTGGCTTGTTTTTCGCTTGTCTAAAATTAGACGCCAAAACTATTTTCTTGAGCAGAAGGGAGCAAGGGCGAGGTGGGGTGTACAGGGCGCTGCGGGTAGCGTAAGATAAGCAGAGGCTAAATCTTGCAGGGCTTTGAAATTGTTAGCATCTCCTGCGGGCTTTCTATTGGCCTGTTGTCTATTAAAAGGCAAATTGAAAAATAATTGCTAAATAATATAGGGATAGAGGGGGAGAGAGAGAGCGGGAGAGAGCAACAGCGTACAAATTAATTAGTGTTTTTTGATTTCGCTTTCGCATTCGCTTTGAACTTCGTTCGTTGCTTCATTTTCTTCATTTCATTTGGTGGGTTTCCAACACGTTGCTGCTGGCAAAGCAACAAAGGAAAGTTTTATTGCCAGGACAACGTGACGCGCACGTGGCTGAGAGAGAGAGAAAGCGAGAGACAGACAGAAAGGGGAAGAGAGAGCATCATGTCTGACCTTGTTGCTGTGCTGAGCGCAGCTGATTGATTGATGAACGTTTGGATTGATTCAATCTGCCTGCTGCGAGTCAACTGAATTTTGTCGCTTGTCTTTTGTCTTGTCTTTCCGTCTGTTTATTTGTTTGTGCTTTGAAATTCAATGATGTTGTCAGCTATTACACTCAGAAAAATTTCCCAAATTTTTGATTGTGGTTTTCTTACAATTTCTCTTTGCATTTCTAAATTTCAGTGTGCATTTTTCGAAAATTTAGAAAATATATGTCTAATTGTCAGGGAGTTTTTCAATGTGTACAAAAGCAAACAACTCTAAAATTAGCGTTTTTCTTACTCATTTTATTAAATACACATTTGTATTAAGAGATTTTAGAGAAAAAATCGCCATATTTTTGGCTTTGTCGACATGAGACCAGCTTTTCTAAATTTTTGAAAATTATTTTTAAAAAATATAAAAGTCCATATATTTTTTAGAGCGATTTTTTCCTGAGTGTTCGATTTATATGCATTTGGCTTCACTGATGAGTGCTCATTTGCCATACCAACATTTTGTCGTCGAACGGAAATTAAATATATGCCATTATTCTTAGGCCTCAAATAGATTCTACTCTCTTTCTCTCTCTCGCTCTATCTCTCTCTTCATCTCGCTGTCGTTCCTTTTATGCAAAGGACATATGTCCTGCTCATTAACTTCTGCCGAAATTAGTTTTGACCACAAAACAAAACAAACTTTTAAATGTTTTTCGGGTTTTGGGTTCGAGGTAAAAAGGCATATTTATTTCAGCTGATTTATGTATTTATTCAAGTATTTCTAATTAAAAAAAATCCAGCTTGTTGAAATTTAAACAATTTAGCTTGGTAATTAAAACCTGCTGCTTAGAAAAGGGTAAAAAGTGTTTAAAGAATTTATATAGAATTAGGTAAAAGGCTGAAGAAAGCATCTGCGAACCCATAAGGCATATATATTCGTGTACCATAGACAAATCAAGATGGCAATGAAACACACAATTGTAGAAATATACCCATAAATATATATATATATATATATATATATATATATATATATATATATATATATATATATATATATACCCAGACATATTGTTGATTAACTGTTCAAATTTCATTAGGATCAGATAAGAAGTTCCAATTCCAAAATTGAACTGCTGTCAGTTTCGTACTTGTTTACCGATTATATAAAAATAGAAACAAAAAAAAAAAATATATATATATATATATATATATATATATATATATATATATATATATTTAACAGTTATTATACATGCAAGCCAAGCTACTATTTAATTATAAATCGTCTACACAAACATGTTTATACTGTTTGAAAATAAAATTTAATTATCTTTAATAAAAATTACCCTTTTTATAATATGGACACAGGTTTTATGCATAAAAAACCTCCAAAAAATATTTAAATCAAACCGCTTCACTGGCACACAAAATATTCCTGACTAATAATGGTCGTTCGTAGAGCAAAAATATTGCCTCATTAGGTCTGCTTAACAACTTCATTAATATTAATAAAATTTTTTTTTTTGTTTTCTATACAATTAGGACAGTTTTCTAATTAAAAAAATAGACATTATATAAAATAAAGGCAAATAAAATCTCGCGGTATTAAAATGTAAAATGATGCAATATTTATTGCAAGGTTTGGGGAAGCCCAGAAAAAACCCAATTAGCCCAGAAGTTATTAATTATTCGTAGCTAAGTAATAAGGCAAGGATCTTTAAGAGTTGAAGCTGTTACTTAATTATTGTAAAATATATTTAATTTATATATTATATAAACTTTAAGACGTTTTCGATTTGATCAAGTCATACTATAAAATATTAAGTTATGTTATGTTAAATGACTGAGTGAGCTAATATTTATTGTAGTAAGTGATTCGCACAATATTTAATATTCAACTACGACACTAGAGTTATATATTCATTTCTTAAATACTTAATACTTAAAGTGAAAACCTCAAATACAAGAATTAAGAGAAAAAAACATTATTGTATAATAGATGAGAGTTAGAAGAACAACTATCTTAATGTATATTATTATATAATACTTTTAATTTAATACTTTTTATATATATAAATTTTCAAACTGATTAAATCATTTTATAGCATGTGAAATTATAACTAAAATGACTTGAACAATTCACTTCTATTCACTTCGCTAATCAGTTATTGTTGTAATTAATTCGCATTGACAATATTTATATATTTTCTTACATAATTAAATTTATATTTAAAATTGAAAAAATAAAAATAATGAAATAAGATAAAATCTAATATAAACTTTATTAATGACAATTAATCCAAAAGTTGTTAAACATTTTTAATGAAATGAAGAGTTAAAGTTTAAGACGTACTTGATCTTATTAAGCCATATTATATTCTATTAGGTTATTCTGTGCTAAGTGACTCAAATGCCACAAACACCTCACTTTTATTCAGTTCGCAATTCAGTTGATATTTATTGAAGTAATTAATTCGCAGAGACAATATTTATTATTCAGCAACGAGAGTTGAGTTTTTGTTTTTCTTTTGCATTTTCTCTTTTCTTGTCTGCTCGCTTCACTTACCTGGCCTGGGGAAATTTCCCGCTCCGGCCGGACGCCTGTCGCTGCAGGCAGAACTTGTTAACCTTCATTCGCATGCTGAAGGGCCAAACACGTTTGTGGCTGTTCTCTTCTATCTTGGCCCGTTCACTATTCACTTTTGTGGCCAGCTGAATTTGTGATGCTGTTGCTGCCCCCGTCTGCAGTTGGCTTTAAGCGTTGACTAACTGTTAACGCTTGTCGCCGTTTTGTTGGCGTCTATTCAATTGGCTGTCACTTTGTTTAACGGATTGGATTGGCTTTAATTAGCGTCTCAGCTCTAATTAAACAAAATGACACGTAATATCTCGTTTTTATTGTTAATTTTTTATTATTATGTTCAAATCACTTGGTTTCAATTTTTATTTTAGTCAAATCACAATTTGTTTTTATACTTCTTTTATAGTTTTTTTTTATAGTCTAATTATATGTTAGTTTTACACTTGTTTAATTTTCTTTATTTTTCTTGTTAAATCACATGTTTTTTTAGACTCGGCGATGATTTATTTTAGCACATGTATTTTTAGACACTGTCGAATTTTTAGTAATATATTTTTTACATTTAATTTTAGACTTTTTTTATTGTTAGACTCGTTTCGATTTTTGTATTTATAATTTTAGACTCGTTTTAATTTTTGCACATGTATTGTTAGCCTCAGCGTAGTTATTACACATGTTTTTCTGTCGTTTCTTGTAGTTGATTTTTTTCGAGTTTTTTGTTTAGCGATTGTTTTACTTTATTTATTTTGTGCAGCAAATATTGAATTTGCCTGCGGCTTTAAACCTTTCTTTTGTACATTTTGTTGAAGTTATGTTTAATTTGCTTTTTCGTTTCTTCTTGGTGCTTGTGTTTCTTTTATTATTTTATTTATTTTATTGAAAATGTTGTGCACGTTTTTCGGTTGTGTGCGTCACTTGAAATGTCACTCGCATATTACGCATACGCCACGTTTGACAGCCCGCTGCACTTGCGTCAACTTTGAAGCTGTTGAAGTGAATGAAACGAAAGCTGAACAATTCTGTTGCCTCCTCTTGAAGTTTTTCATGCGGCACGCACAAATACACAGCAACAACGACAATAACAACAACAACAACAACATTTGTTGCCACGTCAAATAAGCCAAGGATTAATAATGCAAACAAATTAACAAAAATACTAAAAACAAACTAGACAATAGCTATTAAACGACACAGCCGACATAAATTTGTAGAGCAAATAGCCTGTCATTCCTCAGTGGGAGAGAGGGGAAATGGGGAGGAGAGCAGAAAAAGGGGGTAAGCTCAATTGATTAGAAATCAATGAATCAATATTCATTTGCGCCTTACGCCGACATTTCTACCCAATCCCAAAAAATCATCAGGCACAACACACACTTACACAACTCACGCACACAAAAATGCTGTTTGGTAGTTGTGAGCACGTTTCTGTTGATCCGAAAGTTTTTATTAGGCCCAGACACACACATATACACACACAACTGTGTCTGTGTGTGTGCGGCTTCAGTAGCCAACAAATTTAAGCAACAGTTTGCAAGAGCGATGAAATGAGAGTAAATCTAAGCAGTTATTTAAATTAACTTGAAGTCCTTATTATAATAAATCTGAAATTATTGTAATTCATATTTAAAGTCTCTCTTCATAATTTAACGTCTTTCTTTTATAATCTATTTTTAACAACTATAATTCAAAATTTAAGGTCTCTTATTTATAAATTTGTAATAATTATAATTCATAAATTAAAGTTTCCTATCCATAGAATATGTAAAACAAGTTAGAATACTCTAGAGAAAGATCTCTCCTAGGAGTTGTAGACAGCATTCGGATAAAATATGAAAGAAATAAATAAATAAATAAGAAAAAAGGTTTCAGTTTGTTTATATTTTCTTTAATTATATTAGCCTTTTCAACTATATTACTCCTTCGATTGAACATCAGTTCGATGATTTGCTTTGCCATCTTAATGCAATTTGCAAAGTTGATTAATAAGATGTCTAGACAAAGTATATATCAATGTGAAGTGCATATCTTTACAGACATATGGACATAGCTGGACCGCCTCTGCTTTTACTATATATACTTGATTTATATATGAATAATATGAAGTACTTTAGTAATGGATGCAGACTTCTGTTTGAGTGGCTTTAAGACGCTTGATTACTTCTCCAAGTTTTCTTTAATATGCCATAAATCATAAATGCATTTGATTTATTTTTACTTGTGTGTGTGTGCCTCAAAATCTTTGTTGACTAGTGTTACTGAGTATGTATATAGGGGATATTATTGTATTAGGTCTTGTTTTTGGTCACGTAGTGCATTTTGTTTGCCACTCAGTTTGTGTAATGCGTTCTAATTTCGATTTGATTATGCTGTTGGCTAACTACTCGACTCTATCTCTTTCTCCAACTCTCCCTGACTCTCTCTCTCTCTCTCTTTCTGATTCTGCCGCACAATCTGTTTAATTATTGGTCAAGTAATTGACTAGTAATTGTGGTAAGCTGAAGTAATTAAAAATGTGCGGGTCGCAAAAATATTTGTTGCCGTTGTGCGGGTTGGTTTTAAATTATGCAGAATATCTGACCGCATACATACACACCCCCCACACACACACCCCCCATACACACACCCCCCACACACACCCGCATACGCATATGAATTAACATCACGTGCCTGGCTTTGGGTCCTGATATGCACATCAAATAGGATTCGGGCTATATCTAAAATATAAATACGCAGGCAAGCGAGTGACCTAATGACCCGTCTCAGCTCATCACACACACACACACACACACACAAACACACACACGAATTTCTAAATATAATATGTGTGTGCTTATCCCATGCAAATTTGCTCTGAATTCCTGTCACGTTAATTATGCAGCTACTCTAATGTCTTTCAGATTTGTAAAAAACAACAAACAACTTTTGACATTTATAACAAAAGACAAAAAGAGGAGACCAGAAGCCGAGCAAATTGAACAAGTATTAAGTTGTTGCGGTTCGTTCCTATTGCCGCTGGCAATCAGTTAAAAAATTTATGAAATTCTGTCGAAATGTAAACGAGACGTGCAAAAATAAAATCACCCAAAAAACAGAAAATAAAGCAAGTTTGCTGCTGTCATGGAAAAGTTTTGCTCCTACGCAAAATGAAAGGAGAATGCCAAATGAAAGAATTTGTTTTGTCAGCAAGTCTAAAAGTTGCCAAAACACATACAGCCACACACACAGGAACACACACACACACACACAGACATAGAGACAGACAGCTTAATATGGCCAACAAGTTGGTCTTCCTTAATGCCAAGTTAGCCGAGCTGACTTTTAAATACACTTTACTTATTCCGAGGCATTTTCTTTAGACTTGCAGGCAACTTTAATTTGTTCGTTTATATTAAATTATAATTATTTAAATTCTTATTTGACAAATATATTAGATATTTGTATTATACTTATTATAACATATTAAAATGATTGTTATTATAACAATATAATTGCGGATTCCGACTCTCTAAAGCTGTGCAGTCTTCTAAGCTAATTCTTAAACGATTTGCAAGAATATATGTTGGATTGAGGATTAGTCTGAAACAGATGTAATATCCTAGGAAAATATGTGCTTAACACTTTAATCCGAGTTTTTCAAATGTATTCCTCCGATGCTACATATTTTTCTGCCTAAGGCGACGCATTCTGCTCTTCAAAATTGTCAGTTTCCCCCAATATACATACTTTAGATGGCTTATCTTTTCTACTCTTACTTCTTCCCAATGTTTTCAGTAAATGTTGGATCTTTTATGACATTTCTTTTATATGTTTTCATTAAAAAAAAAAATTGAAATTATTCATCTCTAATTTGACATCATCTTATTTGTAACATTAATTTTATTTTTAAATTGAATTTAAATATTTTAACACTCTCTTTCCACATTAAATGAATTTCTATACAAATAAAAAATAAAGAAACCGCAAAGTATTCAAAGCCTATTCTATGCCATGATTATAACTTGCCTAAGTCGTTTTTTATTATAGCTTCCCATGGGGCATTTGGCTTGGGACTGAGAGTTGCTGCCTCTGCCCAGCTCAATTGCCGCAGCTGTCTTGATTCGCTACTTAGTTACTGCCACATAGTGTGTTTTCCCAAGCCACAAAACGGTTCTGCTTCTACTCTCGGTGCCTCGCTGGCCTCATTCTGGATAAATGTAATTAATGTAGAATAATCAACGTGCAATATAAACACAGCCCAATAATTATTCGTACTGGCAAAAATATCTAATTTGACATTATTAAAATTTTGTGGACACACACCACAAATTGTAATTTAATTTCTATAATTTTATTCGTAGATTTCAAATCTTTTGTACCTTTGATAGTATATTTTTTGGGAAAATATTTTATAGTTTTAAGTATTGTGTCAAAAATATATAAAAATTTATCTTCATTGGAAAAAAACATATTCTTTAAATAATATTAATTAAAAATCTTATGAATATTATAGCAATTTTGTTTTTTAATTTATTACTATACAACTTTTTTAAATCATTGTAAATTTTGTTAGTTTGTTTTTTATCCTTAAAAATTCGAATTTTTCCCTGCATTTCCTTTTTTAAGTTTAAGTTTAATATTTGAAATTATATTTTAAAAAGAGACATGGGTCTACACAAAGTAATAAAATCATAGCTAGGCGTAGGCCTTTGTAGGTATATTAACGGAAAATATATTTTACTTTCGTAAAAAAGAAACAACGACAAATTTAATATTTTTGGCACTTATGCCAAGAAAGTCCATTTAATACTCTAACCAAAAAAGCTGAAAAAACTTCTTCAAAATTGCATGGCTTTTAATATGTTTAGCCATTCATGTCGGCAAATAGTGCGTACGTCCGTCTGTCTGTTTGTCTATCTGTCTGTTTATCTGTCGTTCTCTCTAACCGTCTGTCTGTTCGTCCGTCTGCCTATGGCTGTCTGTGTGCGTGTGTCAGTGTTCAGTTGACTACTTTTCTATTGCCTACTTTTGAGGGCGTCTTTGAAAATAGTCCTTTTGTGTTTTTGGGTTTGTTAGTTGGTGGGTTGCCGAACTTTCTGTCATTTTCTTAATGATGCCGCAAGTCTTTAATAAAATATTACTTATTTGCGTGGTAAACCACAACAACACACTATATAGACAGCTATCAATGAATATTATGTGATTATGGTGTGTTTTTTCTTACGCCATCAAACTTAATCGAAATTATTTATATCAAGTGTTTTTTGACTAGGCTATTGATTATTTTATTAGCTGGGTCAGCGCAACTGGACTCAAGAATGTTGGTTAATGAGCTTAATTAAAGGTTACGAGGACCTTTGCTGCAGCTGTGCATACTTTAATATTTCACATAGCATATTAATTATATATTTTTTATAATCTATAAATTTAAGAGCTAATTGCAACAAAGAACTTTGGCACGTGTTCAAATATGCATTATGTCAAATAAATTAGTGGGCAACATTTTGATTGACTGTTGACAGCTAATTAGCCAACAAGCTGGAGTTAAGCTGGGGCGTGCTCGGTTAAGGGTTGCCCTGCAAATAAACTCAGCTATCGATGCTCATCAAGAATATAAATCATAATCAACACTTATTTCCGCAAGCAGCCACCAAAAATTCAACTAAGTCGATTGCCTTCAAAAGCACGCCTTTAATTACACTAAATTTTATTTATTTTTTGAATATATTTTTTATTATTTAATTTATTACTATTTTTTTTTTGTTTTTTTTTTTTGTGGATTTATTTCCGGTTGTGTGCGGGTTTTTTTGTTTTGTTTTTAAAATGTTTTACATTCAACTGGTTTTTAATTTGCGCAGCTTAAATTTAATTTTGTGTTCTGTTTTGTTTAGCTTTATTTTTTTGTGGTCTATGTTTTTTTATAGTTTATGTATTTGAGCGAAAAAAATACAGAAAGAGCTCTCAAAAGAGCGTCGAATAAAAAACCGCACACGTCCGTTCCGAGCGAAAGTTGGGAACCGAATAAATCTCGGATGCGACGCGATGCGATGTGTTCCGTGTGGCGGCTCCAACAGTTTCAACCAGTTTGCCCGGTTTTTGTTGCTGTTTGATGTTCGTTTGTTTGTTGTTATTATTGTTGTTGTTTGTTGTTCGTATTCTTGTTTGCCGATTGAAAGCGGCCGATAGTTGAAATGGTTGGAAATTGTGACGCGAAGCTTTCAATCGGTTTTTTTTTTGTTTTTTTTTCTTTTTTGGCTTTCAATGCATGCATCAAGCTGTTGAATATGTTTTCCTATGTGTGCTGCTCTTACTCTCTCTCTCTCTCTCTCTCGCTCTCTCTCTCTTTCTCTCTTTCGCTCTCTCTCTTTCGCTCTCTCTCTCTCTCTCTCTTGCCCTCTCGCTCTCTCTCTTTTATTCCAGCGAGCGTGTTTCTCTTTGACTTGAACTTGAACGTTGTAGAGGATTCTCAACAGCCCTCAGACTCTGAGAGAGATAGAGAGAAAGGGAGAGAGAGAGAGAGAGAGAGGGGGGTAGATGTGTACCTACATAATGGTCGAAGCGTTGTCTATTCAGCTGTGACTAATCAGCTGCCATTGTCTGATACCTGTCCATATATGCCTTCAATACGTTTAAATACATTTTTTTTATACACTTGTGCATATTGATAATGTATTTCACTGACTCGAAAAACGCAGAGCAAAACATGTGAAAAACAAATATTCAACAAGCTAAGCATGAAAATAATAAATTGTTTGTTCATTTTGAGCTGCCTTTTAATATACTTTTTTAAAAATATTCATTTTAGGTTTATCTCTTTTTCTTTTTTTTTTAATTTTTTAGCTATACCTTTTTTTGATTGTTTACCTTTAACTTAAGTCACGAGGCAGTCATCATCATTAATGATGTAGACATTAAATTATATATTTGTATTCAATGCGAAGTGTTTAAAGTCGTGCCCCTTTCTCCTACTTAAATCTCAAAACGATAAGATGGAGATGGAGATGAAAACATAAAAAAACAAACAAGTTAGAATGCTATGGACGAAAGAGAACTCGATTAGCAGATACCCTGCACAGAGCTGTTACATTTGTAGAGTTTGCTAAAGAGAGGTTTTCCAATATGAATATATAAATCAGTTAACAAACTCGGTGTAATTTTTTAAGATTTTATTGAAATTTGTACAGTTGATCAATAATATGTCTGGGTATATTATACACACGATATTGAGCTATATCTTTAGAATTGAGAACACTGCAGCTACTGTTAAATATATTCTGGTTACATTAATGAAAGTTGTCCAGTTTACCAATAATAATATAATATAAGTAAATATATAGATTAATAGGAAGGTTGTCTCTTTAAAATAGTTTTCAATGCTATTGGAAATCAATATATATATTGCGACTTATATTCCAAATTTGTAATCCCTAACTCTTATGGTCAGTGAGATCGCTCATTTTATTTAGTTGCAGGGTTGGACACAGCTAAATAAACTCGACTTTTGATCTATATCAAGAATATATATGTTTCTTTGCACCTGTTACATAAATTCCCACAACTGCAATATACCCTATTCACCCATTTGTAACGGGTTATTTTGGACTCACTTGTGCCCCTATCTGTTGCTCACATCTTTCTCGAAATCGATGGGGAGCAGAGAAGCCAGAAAAAATCCCCCTACAAAATTCCCCGAATTGAGCCAAAATGTTGTCAAATTGACAACAAAAAAAAGAAGAAAATAAAGAATAAAAATGGCTTGCATTTATTTATAGACTGAATAAAAAACGCCGAATAACTCAAGCCTTAAATCCCAAATGCTCTAATTCTGCTTATAAGCTCGTATAAAAGATAAATTTAAACAAATTTCCATCTGTGTATGTGTGTGTGTGTGTGTGTGTGTGTGTCTGTGTGTGTGCGTGTGACGACTTTTGATGTGCGTGTGTATCTCAATTCACTCGATGTCTCAATTTGCTCAAGTGTTATTGAATACACAAAACTAAAAACGTCTCACAAAAAAATGCGCAAAAAGACTGCGACAATGAAGTAAAAAATAAAAAAAACACTTGTGAACGCGACAATGCACATAAACATGGATATATATCCATATATATATATATATATATATAAATATATGTGTGTCTGTGTGTGTGTGTGTGTGTGTGAATGGTGGGGCACATGCCGCCACTTGAGTACCAGTCTATCCCTGGTATCCCAGGCGTATGCGTATTATATTAACTACACGTTGCTAGCTGCATATACCCTGTTAAGTGTGAGCAAAGGGCTGACTACATTCTATACACTCAGCTTATTCCCCGTAGATTTTGATGCCTTTTTAGTTGCTCAGTTTAGACCCTAAACAATATGTCACTGCTTAATTAATTGATCTCTGCTCCAGCCTAACTTTGCATTTAAAATTTATTCATAGATTTCAGTTTATTTTTCTAAAATTAAAACTTGATTTTAGCCCAAAGATAATATTGACAAAGCTTTTGCGCAACGATAAATTTTTCGATTTAAATTTGAAAACTTGTTTTTAAGTCAAAGTTCATGTTGCGACGTGCAGCCCAAAAAAATGGTATCTTATCAGGCAAACACTGATGAATTGTTATTTTGTTGTTTGTTGTTGTTCTGTTGTTTAGTTGTCGTTTAGTTGTTGTTAGTGCTGTTGTTGTTGTTTCGCCAGCCACGCGCTGTTTGTCACTTAAGTCGCTTTCAAGTGGAATTTACGCTCCTTTATTTTGCAATTTTCCGCACGGGGCCCAGGGCCAATAATGAAACTGAAAGGCGCAGTAGATGTGAAGTGACTGCAGAAACGGTGACTGTCTGTCACTCTAACGGTGACTTAATAACTGCCTGCACTCGGCAAAAAATCTCCTTAAAAACTAGCAACGTTTCGGCTGTTTTTACATGTCATTTGTGTATATTAGAAAGGAAATTTCTAAAAATATGAAAGACTTGCTCAATCAACAATCCAAAAATATGGCAATGTTTATTTTTATTATGAAATGCATTTTTAAAAAGTATAAAGAAAAATCGTGATTCTCAAAAATTCCTTTCCAAAATTCAGAAACAAATAATGAAATTTACTGCCTCAGAATATAACTTTTTTTTTTTAAATTTAAATTATATGCATTTTTTATACAAAAATACTAAATATTCCTTAATTTTAGAGATCTTTGTTTTTCAGCGTATTGAAAATAAACCCAGGAAATTCAATACATTTTTTTTAAATCTAAAAAAAAAATGCAGAAAAGAAAAACACTGATTTTTAGTTATATACTTTTTGAATAATAAGATGAGTTACCTTTTTTTTCTGAGTGTGTCTGTCTGGCTGTGAGTGTGAGTGCGCCAGTGTGTGTGTGTGTGCGTGTGCGTGTGTGTGTTTCAAGGCTCAAACAGTTTGCCATCATTTAGTTGAGTATGAGTGTGCGTATAATATGGCATGTGATAATGTGATAATCTGCCATGTGATGTGCCATGTGATGTCTCTTTGCTCTTTGCTGAGCTGCAGTTGTTGAACATTTGTGCAGTTGTTCATGCCTTTGTTCATATTTGCATTCGAAGTTTGTTTGCTCTGCGAATATATGCAAGCAATGATGAAGGCAACCAGAAGCAAACAGGTAGCTGCAACGAGCCGAGGCAACTACGCTGTAATCCATTTTAGCATAAGATTATAGACTGGCAACGCAGAAATTTTGAAAATAAAATGCCTTTTGCAAGTTTGCAATAATAATATGAATATTATTCACATTAAATACCTTAACAATGCCGTTTTGTAAACATATAAATCAATTTTTAACACTAGCAGCTGAGGAACTAGTTTACAATATAGGCGAATGGAGCCCTACTTGATAAACGAGTCGACAAACATAACAACTTAATTCTAAATGTTAATATAATAATTGCAGTAGGATTATCTTACCACAGATTCACAGATTTGCCTATCGTTACTCAACTTTCTTTCTAAATATCTTAACTCTCCTTTTTATCTCAAACCTCGAATATTTTACATACTTATAAGCTAAATTGATGATTGCGTTTGGCATTTTTTGTTTGATTGGTTATTTTTTAACGGACTTCCCCAATGCTGAACAATAAGTTGAACAGTAAACATTTTAATAGCCTCAGATTTTGTTTTTCTTTTTATCGTTTTAAATTTGGATGCATATTGTTTAACTTGTTGCTTTCATTTCCAGTTATTTAAATCGTTTTAAAAAAAAGTAATAAAAAAAAATTAACCATCTTTAAAAAAAATGTATTTTTGAGAACAATCGAAATACTCTTAAAAGCCTGACTCAAATAAAAAAAGGTTCACATTCAGGTTTAGTTCTTACACCCGTTTTAATGGAGTGCTTATTGCTTATATATTTAATTCGTATTTTTATTATTTGAATAGCGTTTAATACACAAGACAACCCGAAAGGGCACGCACACACTTAGCCAGCTTTACGAGGGCCTAAAACCCTTCTCGTTGACGCAAAATTCTTAGCGGAAATCCCACATGTACATTTTGGGGGGCGGAAAAGCCGAAAGCAGAAAGCAGAAAACAGAAAAGTGGAAAGAGGAAACGAGAAAGCAGAAAGCGTGTTTGACATGTTTCCGCGAACTAAACACACATAAAACACACACACACACAAGCTCACTTCGTGGCCAAGGCCCAACGACATATTGACCCAGACACGCCTACTCTTACCCTCCATAAAGCCCCCCCGCCCACCTCTCTTGTGTTCACCTGGTCATCATCATATTAGTCCACCCTTCTTTCTAGTTGTCGCTTCTGTGTCTTATTCCCCATTAAAAATTGATCACAGTGTAATTGTTATTGCCTCTTACACTGCATGTGTGTGTGTGTGTGTGTGTGTGAGGGCGTGTGTGTGTTGTTGTTAACGACTTTTATGTGTGGCTATGAAATTGATAGCAACTCCGCCACCAGACACCAGACGAGTACTCAATATGTCAATGCCAAGGCCAACAACTCTGACCAAAAACCAGATAAAAAATCCCATTTGGGAAAAATAACAAATATTTCACCCTTATTGAAAACTAAATGACTTTGAAGAAGCTTAAATAAAATAGCTATAAATATTAATGATGTTTCTTCTTCTGTATATAAACAGCTTATAAACATTTTGTGCAACACTTGTAAAAAACAAGTAAGAATGCTGTAGTGGCGTAAACTTGACTACGACATACCCTCAACTATAACATATTGAATATATTCTAGTTTCCTTTAAAACCTTTTTTCACACCCAAATGTAAACATACGTGGATTTGCTCTTATTATTTAGGGAAGGCGTAAAACCAACCAAGGCATTCTCAAACTCGCATGAGAATACATTTTATACTATAAATTGGGTGTATCTTAACCGATCTGGATGAAAGTTGTGCAGTTGATCTATAATAATATGTTATTGTGCATTAAATATTAATAGAAAATGTCTGCGTTTAAAATTGATGCTTTTATTGCTATACAAAATAGACTTATATAATTTTTTTTAAACAAATATATTATATATTTCACATATTTTATATTTCTTATATATTTTAGATATGCTTCCTGCTGCCTGCTACATGTATTCCGTTATACCCCTTTTAACCAATTTGAATGTGTTTTAGGGTATTAATATCTGAGAAAAAGTTGATTAAAAACCGCGCTGTAATCTTTGTCAATTAGATTTAAGTTTTGAGTCAGTCGGCTTAGTTTTTGAGCGTAGCGGAACTTTTAATTAAAGATAACGAACGCACTCGAATGACTAAATTGATATTTAAATGGCCTCAAAGCTGGCGTTTAATTTTCTTTTCCCCTCTGCATAGTATTATGAGCTATATTTATAGCGCCATAAATTGTCGTGACTAGATTTCTACGATCTGCTGCGTCATGTTTATATTTTATTCGTTCGATTCGCATATAAAGTATATTTGTTGTTTGTCACGTTAATGTTGAGATTTTAGACAGATTTACGAATGCATAAACTATTCTTAGAACTATATGCGTCAAAGGGTGCGACAAAGTCAATAAAACAAGAGACGTAAAACTTTAATTAAATGCAATCACATTTCTTTAACCGGTTTTTTTTTGCAGTCACCTAAGCATTTTTTATGTATCATAATTCATTAGAAGTACATCAAAATGACACGTGCTTTTTGCATTAAGTAATTGCTTAAAAGCAATTATTGACAAGTTGCATTATAGAAACAAAGTTGCAGAGAAGACACTGTTTATCTTATTTATGAATCTACAATCGTAAATCAGTTGTGTATATTCCTAAAAGTGAGAATTAAAACAAGTTGGAATGCCATTGACAAGAGAGGGGTCGACTGGGAGATGCGCTGTTCAACATCTGGTAAACTTACTGATGGAAGTTGATCAAAATGAAAATACTTTTTGAAATATGAAAATATGAATTTCTTGTTCAATCTAAGATTTTTTTATTTTTATTTTATATATTTATTAGAAGGCTATATATTTACAACTGTATTTTTTAATGTATCAATTTGTATCGATATTCGCGAAACGGTCGCAGTTACCGATAAGTGAAATAAAGTATCCAAAATCATATATTCCACATTTTAGGTCTCTTGTTCTAATAGTCTCTGAAACTTTTAATATAGATCAAATATATATATACTATAAAATCAATCAGATCAAATATATATATATATATATATGTATATATTTTAAAATTAAGGTTCCATACTCCGTCTAAAATAGACTCGATCTCCGCCCCACTTTTGATTATATATATAATATATAAAAATATGCCTTATCAAATGTAAAAAACGCACGCAAATGATTCAAGGCTGGGCTCAATAAATAACGTGCACAATTTGAGTGCAATTGGCTCAATTAGACAAAATTAGAATTTTCCAAACCGAAAAACCGAAACAAAGAGGGGATTTGTAAAAGAAAACCCACGCATAAATGCTATCAAATGAAAAGTTCTTAATGACAAAAAAAAGAACAAAAAACAACGCCGTCGGAGTAGCGTGGCCAATATCATTAAGACCAATTATGTGCTTGGTCTGTTTAATTGAAAAACTTTGTGCCTAAGCCCCAGTGGAATGGGTACTGGTAAATTAATGCTGGCCACGAGGCGTATGCTTAATTTACGTAAAATTTTCCACTTACCATCGACGACGTTGTCTGGCATTGGAGTGCAGCCAATGTACTAAATCCTGCAACTTGGATTTGCGATCCTCATCCTCATCCGGATCGTAGTCATCGTTGGCCTCAGCTGTTTCCTGCTCCAGATGATAGGGATCCTCGGAGTGATCGGTTATCATAAAAGTGGGCTTTATATATGCATAAGGCGCAGACATTTTTGCGGCCACTTTTCTATATCTTTTCACAAATGCAACAAACAAAAACACTTTTCACTTGACAGAATCTGAGGGAAACGCTTTTTCTCACACATTTTCCACTTGTCTAATTGAGCTACTAATTTGTGGCTGTTTTTCTTTCAATTAAAAAACGTTTCGTTGATAGGCAATTTCAAACGGTGGCGACCTCTGTCGGCCATCTACTGTCAACTCAACCAAAGTGGATTTCACACAAAAATGTTGTTCTTATTATTTTTTTGGGAAAATGTCGCGTGGAAAGCGTGGAAAGCGGAACTAACTAACTAACAAAATGTTTCTCTCTCTCTTATTCTTATTTCTCTTTTCCGCTTCTGTTATTCTTTTATTGTGTGTGTGTGTTTGTGTAAATGTTGTGTTAATCTCAGTGGGGCACTTACCAGAAGCGTTATTTGTTTTCACTTGACGGACAAATTGATTGTTGTGCTTTTCCTGCACGCTACAAATGGTTCACAATTTCAAGAGAACTCTTCAGCAAAATGTAAGAGAATTTATTGATGCGGCTATAACTCATCTATAATGGAGAATAACAAAGGATTCACGTGGTCGCAGTGACTCTAATGATAATTATAAGAGTAGTAATGATAATAATAATAATAATGATGATGACAATAATAATAATAACGACAATAATAATATTATGCTGCTGTTTCATCATTAATTAAATAGAATATATTAATTATTATTGCCTTGCAATGTGTGCATATTTTTACAGATTAGTTTAAGATCGTTAAATATCTTGAATCATAAAAAGACGAAAGCAAAAATATTTCCTTATTTTGTGTTCGGTTAACTCTTAAATAAATGATCATAAATTATTAAGTTGCGTAGTGTTAGTTGACTTCAAATGTCATTGACAATTCAATAACCGTCACTAAATATAAATATTTATTTTTTTTCGAATACCATCGAAATTCCCTATAGAATTATTACACATAATATTATGTTTACTTTGTATTTATATTTAGAACATGGAAAAGTTATTAATACTTATGGAGTGTCATGGCGTGCTTCCCTTCAGCTGTTGACTTTGAGACTAATTTCTATGCTTTGTTTGTTCAAGTGGGTGTCTCTATAAATAAACGTTAGTCTTGAAGTATTTCCCTTCATAACTATTTATTTATGGAAAGAGAAATAAGAGTCGCAGTCGCAAGAACAGATAAGGGCTCAATAAAACACTGGTAAACTTTATACGCAGCTGTTTCCATACACACAAAATCAATAATCAAATTGGTTTATGTGAGAACTAAAGTATATATACCAAATGATTTGTAAGCAACAATTAAAATCAGACAGTACAAATATTCAGATTTGAAATAAGTGAACTTGGTCTAAGAAGAGCTGCATTTGTGATTAGTTATTTTTATTAACCATGAATAGCTCGAGTCAAAATAGAAGGAAATGTCTTCGATTCTACAAGGTATATTCTTGTTCTAGATCAAAAGATGAGTCGATTCACCCATGACTGTCAATAAACCGATTTCAGAGTATATTAAAGCTAGATATTTAAAATTTGGAATATAAGGTTTCAAATTTATTTGGTATTTATTTTTGGTGACATCAACTTTATACAATTTTTATTTAACGAGCTAAACAATTTGTACTCAACGGATTACATTTCTAAGACAATAAGAGTTATACAAAACCACGAAAAGACAAATTTTGAATTGAGTACGCTTTTCCAAATACTGAATGTGATAAATATATTTGATTAAAAGTTCCAGTTGATATCAAATATCCCGAAATTGGCAACACATAGATCGATTAAACTAATTAACATTTGTTGTTAGTATTTAATCCCAGTTGAAGACAACATGGGATAGAATCAGATAGATGGTCATTAGGGTCACCTGGCCCAACATCATGGGCAGCATCGTCCTCAGATAGCGGGTGAAGGATAATTTATAGCCATGTTGCTCGGCAATGCCAGCTGCGATCACATTCGCCGAGGCGCCATACAAACTTCCATTGCCACCCAAGGAGGCGCCCAGTGTTAAAGACCAAACCAGGGGTTGTAGGGGTAAACCAAGTGATTCCTTGGCAACCAACGAGTTGACCAACTTGACCATCATTGCTGCCACTGGAATGCTGTCCAGCACCGATGAAGCCAATGCCGATGTCCAAAGGATCATGAAAATGGCCACCGTCAATCGATGCTGTTCGTTCACAGCCAGGATCACATGCTCCGTTAGCTCAGCAATGCTGACAAGTAGTCCCAGTCGCTCCACACACTCCATCATCACAAACATGGCGGCAAAGAAGAGCAACGTCGTCCACTCCACGCGATGTATCAAATGCTCCATATCCTCGCGATTCAGCACAATCAGCAGCAGGATGACACCGAGCAGCGCAACCCAACCAAGTGGCAGAGTTCTCCAATGTGGCACCGATTGCACCAGAAAGCACACGATCACAAAGATCATAGCGCCAGAGGATTGCAGCAGCAGTTTCATGCTCTTTATCGGATACTGTAAAGATAAGTTTATTTATGGTAAGAGCAATTAACTATTGGCTAAACTTCGGCTCCACTTGACTCCCATTTTGAAGTAAGTTTGATTCTACACTCAGAGAAAAGAATCCACTTACTTAGAAATGATTTCAACATTTTTCGCTGGCTTCAAAACAAGTCATAAAATTGTTCTAGTTCTTAGCGCATTTTTAAATTTATGTAATTTTCTGAATATCAATTGGATTCTTTTTCTGAGTGTAGACTTTTGGATAAATTTGGTTACCAATTGACACCCATTTTGGAATGAGTTATATTAGAATTGCCATGAATCGCTGACTTCTTACCTTCTGCTTCAGTTCATCGAGCGTATTCGCATAGATCTCAGTGGATGCCACGCCTTGTTGCCTGCGTCTCAGCGTCCGCTTCAGTTGCTTCACTTTGCCGTGGAGCGTGCCACGCACCAGCTGGGCATCCTTGGAGCAGGCAGCAATCGCATTCATGGCACGTTGCCACACACGAATCTCGCGACGCAACTCACGCAACTCTTTGGGCTCATTGAGACGCAGTGTGTCAATGTTGCGATAATAGAGACGCAAATAGCCGCAACTCTGCAACACAGCCAGCAAAACACCAGGCAACATATGAGCCACAAAGGTGAAGAAATTGATGCCCTAAAAGAAATGAATAAATCAATAATAAAGTAGATCAATCTCCACTCGACTCTCAACTTACATTCTCCATGATAAAATGATTGGTGCAGATGATGATGCTGATGGGATCCCCAATGGGCGACAGAGCTCCACCAATATTCGCATGGACAATGATGCCCATCACAACTGGAATGGGATCCAGTTGCATCACTTCGCACAATCGAATGGCGACTGGTGTCAGCAGCAGCACCGTTGTCATATTATCCAGCATGCTGGAAACCAGACACGTCACCAAACAGAGACTGTAAATCATTGGCCAGATTTTGCCACCGGATATTTCAAAACAGATGACAGCCAAATAGTCAAAGATGCCCGTCTCCGTCAGTATCAGAATGAGCAGCATCATGCAAAAGAGTAGCGTGAGCAGCTCCATATCCATCCACTCCTTCATCTCGTCCATGTTGGGACGATCCTGGAGCACGGCCAACGCTGTGACAGACAGTATCGAACAGATCATGGCCACAAAGGGACGTTCCAACTGCTCCCAAACGAGCAGGCCATAGAAGAGCAGCAGGATAATCCCCGCCAGAATGCTCCCAGTGCGTGTATTGACAATCACTGGATTGTAGTTCAACTCAATGGCCAAATCCTGTTCCACATTGCTGTAGATATGCAGTCGTAATTTGCTATCCTCACGGGAGAGTTGATCCTGCTGCTCCTCATTGAGGTGAAAGGTGCGATTGCGTGCCGCGGCGGCTGCTTGTGGCAAGTCCGCCTCGGAAAGGAGAGCCAGCTGCCAGGGCTCCAAAATGTTCTGTGCAAGAAACAGAAAGTAAAAGTTAAATAAAAAGTAATTTCTGAAATTCCAAATTGGTTAAAACTAGCCAGGCTATTTTTCTATTATCCAGAAATAATAATAAATAAATATTAATATAATAATAATAATTTCTAAATATACAACAATATAACAAAATAAATAAAAATACAAAAAAAACATAGAAAATTTCCTCCTTCTTTTTCTAAAAGTTTGAAAATGTAGTAAAATTAGCTCCATCAACTATTATTTTAGAGTTTTGCTCTTTTATGCTTTAAAAATTTGGTTTATACTATAATAAATGATAAGATTTTGCTGCATTTAATAATAATCAAATGTTAATTTTACCTTAAAAACTTGACTGCCATTGTTGCCAGCATTTTGAGATATTTGCGGTTGCACAAACAGAAAAATCGGAGTGATGGTTTCATTTGAGTCCTCCGTATTCTCACTGAGCAGTGTCGAGGTCTTCTTGAAGGGGCCAAACAGCCTCAGTCTAAAGTCCCCTGTGGGCTTCTGTTGCAGCTGGAAAACTAAAAGACTCCAAGGATTAAGTCTCTATTCACATGTGGGTCAAATTGCAACCCACATTTGCCTGGTTCTCCTCGCGGCACTTGGACGATCTTCTCCAGCAGATGCTTCTCACCCACAGTGATCAGCACAGCAGCTGCAAATAGCCACAAGATGAGCAAACCACTTCGCTTCCAGTGTTTATCCCGCTGCAGTTGCTCCTTGGAACGTTTGGATCTGTGATGGATGCGCCTGGCCTGACTTTTGGCATTTCCGGGTCCATTTGCTTGCGGTTCGTGTTCCGAGTGCGTTGTGGTTGCCTCATCATCGGTGCTCTTATCGCCCTCGCCACTCGGTCTCATTTTAATGTCGAGAAAATCGGAGCCCGCATAACTGGAGCCGGGTGCATCTTGCAACTGCAACTGCAGCCGGCGACTTGCCCCATCCTCCTCCGGCTCCAGTTCTATGGCACCCAAATCGATGTCGTGCTCCGCTGCCTCTGCCTCTGGCTCTGGCTCTGCCTCGCTGTTGCACGCCGTGGAACCTTTAATGCCCCGCGCACCCCAAAGATAATACATATAAATAATGCATGAGGCTATTATTTAAATCCTTGTCAAGTGATTGTCAACTTATCGATTTGACAGCGATTAATATTAGATTAGCTGGCTGCGTGTTAAACGGATTTCGATTTGTGTTATTGTCGCTCGACACAAATTGAAGTAGAAAACATTTCGACTCGGTTTTTTGTGACGCGTAGTTTGAATTGATTCAATTGTTGTGTGATAAGCTTTATTTTTATTTGACTAGAAAAAGCAGCCACGCATACACTCAGAAAAAACGTGGCTTTGAAACTTAGAATATCTACGGTATTTTTGGCGCCAATTGTAACTTAATCACAAAGTAGAATTCGAATATTCGAATAAAAAATTAGTTGGTTGCAAATATTATAGATAAATTATATAATAATATAAATTAATTTAAGATAACCATAAACTTTAGAGAGAAAAGAGCTAAACTCTCTTTTTCTGAAAAATAGAAATTATTTCTAAAAATAGTGTTTTCCTGTCCACTTTTCAGAATTTTAACTATTGTTTTAATAATCGGGAATAGTTTAAATAAATAAAAATGTCTTTCTAAATTTAAGAAATTTTGCTAATTTATTGTAAAGTTATTTGTAAAAATATCGGTTTTCCTTTCAACATCTCAGAAATGTATTTCTTAATAATGAATTTATATTTGTTGTATTTTTTAAAAAGTAAAAAAAATTCTGCCCATCCTTTTACTCCTATTAAGAACAAGGAAAATTGTCAAGAGCGATTCTTCTTTTAGGACAATATTCTAAATTGCAGGGCAATCATTTTTTTCTGAGTGTAACTCCTTAACTCCTCCCTCACACCTCACTCACCGTGAATGCGTTCGTTCTCCATTTGAAAGCTGGCCATGCTGGGATCATGCCGGATTTCCGCTGGCAAAGTGCGCCACACCTGCAACGATTGCTCCGTGACCTGAGGCAGTGGCGCCACCCGAGCTGACCCCTCGGCGAGATTCGTTTTAATTTTGCTGCTGCTGCTGTTGTCGCCAGCAACTCGATGATGTAGCTCAATGTTGCAGCTGCCCCGAGAAGGACTGCCAGGAGTCAGACGACGCAATGTCTCCAACAGACCCATGTTAAAAAATAACAACGCAGTTAATGAGCTGAGAAGCTAAACTGTTCACTAAATATTTAATGGCTTTAATTAACGGAGCACTTGGACGACATGTTTGTCTCGCTGGGCTCACAAGTTGCGACTGTTCTCTGCGCTGTGTGGATGTGAGAGAATTGAAACATTTGTGCGGTTTCCCGAGCATCGCAATTCCAGCCCACTCACATTCAATATTGAATGCCAACCATTGTTTGCTCTCCCTGCTGCACACACCTCCCCCTTTCCGTCAGATTTTTTTCACGCTTTCGCTTTTCGCTTTCGGCTTCCAGTTCCAGGATTTGTTTTGGCGCCTGCGTCATACATATGTTTCTCTGGTTTTTTCACATTTCTCTGTTTTGTTCGCCGTATTCGTTGTTATCAACAAGTTATCGGCCAACCAGCTTTCAAGCTGCTTTATTTATACGACGTGTCAGCATTTCGTTTCAGTATTCAATTACTTATTCACAACTTTTGTCCCAGCTCTTAACCCATTCACCAAATTTCATTTCAAACTACAAAGCGAACACTAAAAAATTGCGCATACGGCTGGTTGGCACATTAAGCTGTTGGGCACGTAGCAATCTGCTCGAAACGTGTGTCTCAAAAATCTAATAATGACAGACCAAAATATAGTTGAATAGCCACTTGATATTTATAGCTTATCAGCAAACATCTACAGTTCACTTTAGTTCTGGGTGATAATTTTAATTTGCAAATAATTCTCAATTTTTTATAGTTCTCTTTTTGCAGGCAGAAAACTATTATTTTTACAGATTCAAGTTTCCATAAAAAAAAAAAACGCTGAGCAACTGCTGTTCAAATTAAAAGCCCTTTTGCCGAAACTATAAATATTTTAATTATTTTATGATAGTTTAATAACATTTCGAATTTTTTCTAATCCTCAAAAAATGTCGGCTTGAATGTAGCAAAGACTACAACCATATAGTACCAGTTTAAAGCTTCGTTAAGCACAGACAACCACCTGCCTTGGCTCGTGCAGCGCCACCAAGCGGCACCTTTATTTGGCAGCGTGTGCATGAACATACTCACCACAACGAAACAATAAGGGCTTGTGACTTTGCTAGTGGTGCAAAGCCGCACTTAGCCCACAGGTGAATTTAGCTAAACGGGTGTGTGCCCCGGAAAATCAGCGAAATTATTTTATTTTTTGAATTATTTTGTTCTTTTATTTGTATTTATTAACTTAACGTGGTGTGGGTATGGCTTTAATCTGCATATTATTTTGCAGATATTAATAGATACCTAATTGACTTGTGAAAGTGCAATTCTATGCTAAAATGAACAAATTTTTAGCCAGAAAAGAGATGAGATTTATTCTCTAATAGAAGATAAAAGATGAAAAAATGAAATGGAAAGATTATTATAGAGGATGATAGTATTTGAAATCCAGGTTTTTTGCGGTACATAAAAAAATGTCAAATTATTAAATTTCATGCAGAAAACTACATTGGATCCCTTCATAAGATTATTTCTCATTTCTTCAATAACACATTTAAAGTTGCAACAAAACAGTTAATTCGTTGACCAGCCTAAGCGATGTAATCAATAATATTTATGCCACACCCAATTCCCCGCCCCCCGTCGCGCCCCTCTAAGCATTTGTGCGAATTAAATTCTCATTAGCAATAATTTTGTTCTAATTGAAAATGCAAAGCGCGAAGCGACTAAAGCCATTTTAGATGAGAGAGAGAGAGAGAGAGAGAGAGAGAGAGATCAGAGCCAGGCGAGTAGCTTCCAATAATTCCTGGCTTATTCCGGAGTTTGTTGACTGGGAACGAACGAGTTTTGCAATAAGGCTGCTGCTGCCTTTTAAATTGTATTCCGTGGACAGTTTGCTCGATGAGCAACGCTTTTATCAGTTGTCAGCAATTGCCTCCTGTCTGTCTGCCTTTCAGCCAGCTTGACTGCCTCAATGGCCAAATGGCTAAATGCCTGAATGGTTGAATGGTTGAATGGTCGAATGGCTTGCAGGGCCTGTTAAATCAATGCAATTAGTGTCACATCCTCTGCATTTAATGTCTATGTTTCTGTAATCGATTCTGGCGCCATTGTCCACTGTTCACTGTCCACTGTCCACTGTCCTATTCGAACCAGTTCTGAAATGCCCTCTAATCGCGTTAATAGAACGTATGCTGCTCCAGGCTTTTACATATTGTTTTTGCTTGTGGTCGAACATGTTGCAAATTGTAATTATGCTCATTTTCGGTTAAATAAATGAAAGTCTGACAAGCTTAAGCAACACATTAAATAGCCATTAAAACAAAATATTAAAATGAAACAGCTTTAATAGTAAAATAAATTAGCTTTAGTGATAATTGACAAACAAGACTCTATAAATTCACAAAGACTTAAATTTCATTTATTTTAGAGATATTTAAAGAGTCAGTCAAACCTTAGTTTGACCTGTGGACCTTTCACATCAATTAAAACTAATTGTAACAAATAAGCTCCTTAACTAAGTTCAAAAATTGCTGATTGTTGTTTGACAGATTGTACAAAAATATATATCAATTAAATACCTATTTATAAATAGCTAAATACAGCTTATTCACATTTTTTACTTGTTTTATAATCTGTCAGAGATAATATATAAATTAATATCTTAGTAACCGAAGTTTATAGTAGCCTAACATAAATAATTATTTAGGACTCTTTCTCTTTATGTGCTCTCTCATAAAGTTTATACCTCTGTGTAAACAAAACCATCAAAGAAACCAGCAAAAATTATATTTATAATTATTACTTTGTATTGTTGATATAATAAAAAAGAATTTGTACACTTTCCCTTGACTACTGATAAGCAAATTGCGCCTAACACATCAATAAAATTTTTAAATTAATGAGGAGTGCACTTATAAAAAGTTGTCTTCCTTCTTTCTTTTGTCCCACTGAAATTGGCTCTGTTTTTATTGCCCAACACTTTTTCTTGGACTCTGCAGCAGATTGTTAATGGTTATGCATGTTTATATAAACCAATTCATGTTTATTTTCATTTCACATTTATCCAGCTGCCATTTGCTATCAGCTTATATATATATATATATATATATAAATATATATATAAATATATATATAGGGCTCTTCTGGTTATTATTGGTGTTGTTGTGTTTGTTGCTTGGCTCATTTGTGTTTTAATTGGCCATTTATTGGATGGTCGTCGTCTGTGGCGTCTGTTGAAGTGGTGTTGCTTAGGCAACACTGCTTCACTGCTTAAATTTTACAGCCTGAACAGATTTGGCAGTAGCCATAGCGGATTCAACAGCTGAACAAGTTGTTCACACGAAAATGGCCAAAAGTGACGACGAGGCCAAGGTTTCTTTTTCAATGGCAAACAATATAATTGGCAAATGGGCGTAACGCCCCAGCCCATTTCGGCATTACCTGATAGTAGCACTTTATAGTCCTTTGTGGGTTCTTGAACCCGGCCCCCTGCTGGCCCTGTGACCAGGCAAGCATTCCATTTCCGCCTTGCCAAGCAAACTCATTTTGCCTTCTAGCAGACAAAAACGGAACTGCATCTGCAGCAGATAGCTACAGCTACACTCAAAAAAAAATAATGACCTAAAAAGAAATCGCCTGAGAAATATTTTCTAAATATAGGCCAACAAATGAAATGTTCTCTATTAATTATTTAGAATAGGCAAAATTACTTTCTAAAATTCAGAAACAAGTAATTAAATTGAAGGGTTCGGCTTTTATATTAGGGTTTAGCTTTCGTTGTTAGTTTTTTTTAGACAATTATATGAATTCATAAACTATCTAAAAAGGTTTTATATGTGAAATTCTAAAGCAACAAAGAAAATCTAATATTAGTGTGGCTGTTGTTGTGCACACATATACAAAATCACATTGAATATTATAGAATTTTTTTCTATATTTTAGAAAAATATAACCTGAAATTATGGGAAAGAAAATATATATATAAGTATATTTTTAGAAATATACTTTCAGAATAAAAGCTGATTTGTAAAATGGCGAATGATTTGATTTCTGAGTGTATTAGCAGACGTAGTTGTACTGCCATCAAGCCAGGATCAAGAGTACAAACAAATTGACACACACACACAACACACACGCATGTTTCTTTGACTGCTTATTGAATGCAATTGGCCAACTTGCATGCTACAGCTTTATCTTTGAACCACTTTCACACACACACCCAACACACACACACAAATTTACAAAGGTCTCTTCAACTTCAGCTTTTCAACAGTTTTTAATTAATCAGCTTGCCATCGATTTTTTGAAGTCGGAAAACTCCAATCAAAATGCCAATAAATGTTGCCAGGAAGAAGTAGTTAACTAGTTAAGTGTACACACCCCCTTCCCCCACAATTTCCTCTACAACCACTTACCTCGTTGCGCTACACCCTTTTTTTTACTCAAAACCCATTTCCAGTTCTTTTTTTGCTCACTTATTTTCTGTTTTGCTACTTTCCACGTTTTTTTCATTTTCATTTCAGTTCCATTTGACATCTTTGTCTTTGTCTCCCCGCAGCTGTTGAGGCTCCCACAGGCGAGTGTGTGTGTGTGTGTGTGTGTGTGTGAAGTGTGTGTATTTTGTGTGTGTTACTTGGGTTGCATGCATTTTATTTTAGGATTTTATATGTTCAAAGCTTTCTTTATCGATTAAGCTACATGTGTTTCAAAGCTGTCAACTACATTTTCTTTGGGTTCATTATTTATGTAATTGGTTTCAAACTTAAAAAGTAATTAAAAATTTAACAGGAATTTAAATAAGTTATTTGGATTTGTTAGACTAGAATGACAAGGTTCTTGACGTAGTCATATTTACTTTTTTTTGACTCGTGTGGAGATTATTTTAATTTGGTTTTAAATATGAAGGAAAAGTCTGAGAGCCCTCACGGTATATATACATATATTTTTGATGAGCAGCATTAGTCGAGTCAAACTTACAATATTCAGTTAGCAGCCACACCAGAAACAGTTACCGAATGAAAACTATTTTAAACAACGAAAAATATTTAAAAATGTTTCTTCACAGCAGAACTTCGATCTAAAAGGCTATTTATGTATGTAAGATAAACGCACTTTCTTCTTATTTTCTCTCGTTCTTTCAGACATATAGACAAATACAGATTTCATCATATATTCCCAGCATTTATCATATTAAAAGTCTTTCAGCTTGATTTCCTTCGAGCATTAAGGCAGGCAGTCGTCAGCTGCAAGGATTCTCTTTCTCTGCAACTGAAGCCAAATGAAGTCTCTGAAATGGGCTTGCAACGAAGCAGTTTTCAATATTTCATCATCATCATTATTGAATTTCCTTTTTTGTTGGTTGCCTTCTGTCGGATGCGCTGAATGCGCAGTTCATTGGAACGCTTTTTGGTGCCTTTCATTCGAATTTTTTGGCTTTTGTGAAACTGAGTTACTTTTGTCTTTGTTTTTGTTGCCGTTGTTGCTGGCCTCTGTTTACTTCCGTTTCCGGTTGGTGTGAGGGGCGGCAGGGAGGCAGGGAGGCAGGCGCAGCATATGCAAATATTTTCAACATGATTGCATTTCGCTGTTTTGATTTCTTGCTTTTGTGCTTGGCCATTCAAAATGGTCGGTCGGTCGACAATAATCCTGATTGATTCCAGTTAAATGCATATTCAGTTTAAATAAATTAAACATTAATTTAAATTCAAGTTTCTATAATGGCAACTTCAAAGGAAATTAAACTACGCATGTAATAATCATTGATGTCAATAAAATACATTAAAGTCTGCATTTTAACTATGTTCAAGTTATTTGTATGTCTTAAAAAGAGTGGAAGCTTGTTTTATTTATTCAAGAGAAGCTCAACAATTAAAGGCTTAACTCAGTGCTAAATTATGGGAGGACTTTTATATAGAGAAGACGTAATCATGAGGAACATATTAAACCCATAAAGAAATAATTAATGTTATTCATAAAGATATATTTCTGTTTTAAAATGCACACATTTTTCAAAATTTCGTCAATTTACCTTAATTTTAGACTGCTTTTAGCATATTTGTCAGTTATTGTGACAGGTCCAAGTCTTTTGTGCTTAACTTTTTCGCTTGTGTTTCTTTTTCTCCTTTGCTCAACTCGCCTAAATGTAATGAAATAAATTTGTTTATTTAACAAAATGAGCTTCGCACTTTTTACGCGTTTTTAAGCACATTTTGAGTCCTTTCTCTGCTTTCAGCCCGACTCGCTTAAACACTTAAACTAATTAACTCAAATATGTTTACACATGCCGCATGTGACCCTTTCCCTCTCAATTTTCCCTTTTAGCATTAGCGATTTTCGTCTTCCGGTTCCTGTGGCATGTAAATAAAAATGAAAACAAACGCTTTTTTATTTATAGCCTGAATCCATTTAAAATCTGGTAGAGGGTATGATAAAGTTGTGGAAAAGTATGTAAAAGGTTTAGTGTATCGATAACTGCAGCCGTTAAGCGAATATCGATACAAATCGATTGGCGATAGCAATAAATCACAAACACTATGCTATATCATGCATTTGAACTGATATATAATGTAGTCAGATATATTATTGATCAACTGTAAAAATTTGATTAACATTGAGTAAAAAACACTGATTTTATTAAGCAACATCTGTTTTCATATTGAAAACTCCGTTGTTAGCAAGTTCAAATGGAATAGCAGGGTGTCTGCCTAACCTGTATTCTTGTTGTTGTTTTCGTGAACGAAAGATGTGGGTATTTTGGGGGAAATGTCAGCAAGTTTTTGGCTAACTTTTTAAACGACTTTTTGTTTCAGTTGCGTGTGTTGAATTTTTGTACGGTTCTTGAGGCCGCTTGCCAAATTAATTTAATAATTTGAAATATGCTGAATTTTAAGTGGCTGGTATTTTGGTTTTAGTTGGAAAACTATTTAGAAGCCCTCATGTCAAAGTGTAATTGACAGGCGAAATTTTAATATTTAAAGCAACATTTTTAGCTTATATTTAGCAGAATTATGTCATGTTTCTCACAACTTAATTGCATTATTTTGCAAACTCAAGCTAAAATAATGTGTTGAGGCATTGGAGGCAATTAACAGAATTTATTATTAAGTCATTTACATGTCCTGACGTAATTCGCAAACACTTTGAGCTTTGTAAAGTGAGCAAATATGTTGCACTCTGCCGCCGGCTAAATAGTGGCATGAGAATGGATTGCAACACAAGCACAAAAATGGCATTGGCTACCGGTCTTTATGGACGGGGGCTTTATGTTTACTGTATGCAGATATTCACAGTCCGATAAGCCCCAAATGGGGGAATTTAGCAATGCAAATTAGTAGCCAGAGAATGAAATCGTGCTTATCGCGATTCAAAACGTGATATATACAGGCCAAGATTAAATTCCAAATTTGACACACGCGATAAGCTTAATGCCAACATAAAAGCAAACAACTAACGTGAACTCAACTGAGAACATCTGTTTGGTTCCGATAGTTGACAACGTAAAAGTTGCCTAAGGTTTTTGTTATTTAATGTCAACCATTTAGCACTTGTCTCTATGTACTTTTCTATGATATTCAAGTGGTTATTTATACAGATATACCATTAAATGATCTGCTAATTCATAAATAACAAAATAATAGCTCAATTAGCACCTCTTTACTTGAGTCTAAGTGTCAAAACGATGTCATAAATAGCTTCTTAGATATTGGTTTTGTTCTATTTCTTAAATTGAAGATTTAACTTTGTTTAACTTTTGTAAAAAGATACGAAAAACTGAACGTTATTTTAAGCTACACAATTATCACATTTGTTAAGAGATTGTCTTGCATGAGTCCTAAGATATTTAAATATATCGTTTGAGACTTTAAGTAGAATTCACTGATTACTTATTGCTGTTCAAAATAATATCTCTAGTACCTCTTAATTTAAGTCCAAGCCTTAAAAAGACATAAAAAGGCACCTTTTTGCTTTGTTTGGATTCCGGAGATATTTGCATTGTAAAGGCAAACAAATTTAAAATATTTCTTAAATTGCAAAATTTAATTCGTTAGACTCTGGAAAGCAAATGCTGAGATGTGTCTTATGTTATTGTACTGCCACTGCTAGCTTGGAGTTGTTTTAAATTACAGAATTATAACAATTCTCAAATTTTATTTTGCATGAGTGCAAAGATACATAAATATATTTTGACACTTGGCTCAAAATAACATAATTAGCACCTTGTTACTTCAGTCCAAGTCTCAAAAAATGTTAGAAGTAGTTTCTCAGATGTTTGCTAAGACAAAATAACAAGCTGTAACTTTTCATTTTTATCAAAGAAGACATCTCTGCTGAGTTCTGGGATTCTTCATTTGCAAAATTAACTTTGTTAAACTTCGCTCAAGCAGCTGCTGAGACATATCTTTTGTTATTGTATTGGAAGTTATTTTAAACTACAAAAACTCAAGCTGTTATTTTTAATTTCTTCTCCCAGTTGTGTTCTGATAAGTCTCACTTGCAAAGTCAAAAAACTTTTGAGCACAATTTAAATTACAAAATTAAGAAAACTACAGGAAACAGATGCTGAGACGTTTATAAATTTGCAGAAGTTATTTTAAATTTACACACAATTATCACTTGTGTACAGACATTTTAAACTTTAAGGAGAAGATGGCAGAAGCTGTTCCCAAGACATGTTCATGTGTTGAACTAAAATGGCCAGTGGAGTGATGGATGCATCATGAGCAGACTTCAGGATCCATTGTCCTATTTGGAGTAAACTCAAACAGCTGCTGTTGCTGTTGGAACGCATCCATCAAAAGCCAAACTGGGACAAACTGGGAACAATGGGCACAAAGGATGCGTAGCGCTGCAGCAGTCACTTGGCCAACGCTGTGAGAAGCCACGTTGGTCAAAAGCCTTTTGTTGTGATTTATATTGATGGAGCGATAAGCTGAAAAAAACTCAAAGCCCTTCCGATGGAGCCCCGCTTCACTGGATATGAAAGCACTTGGCTGTAATGAATTTCGGCCTTGCCTCAAGCCTCTTTCGATTTGGCCAATTTCATAATGGTTGTCCTTTTTAGCGTAGTGCTTAAAGTTAAAATTGAATGGATAACCAAGCCCTTTTCACTAGTCACAAACCTTTAAACTACAATTGTGACTGCATCTCTCTACTTTCTTTATCGTTACCAACCCCTTAGAATATCTTTTGATCTTAAATTGGCATAATTTTAACTGTCTAAATATAAATTTCAATAAATTTCTCTTAAGACAAACAATTTTCAAAATATCGGATAAGAATCAAGCTACAAATTAGATATATTTAAATTCAAAGTGGAGTAAAAAGATAAAAACAAATTGGCAAAAGTAAACTGCAATCGATTAACTATGATCGTGTTATTTTCAGACAAACATAATTCGATCACTCAAAGAATATAAAAACTCAACTCTTGTTAACGAAATTCAAATTAATGAGAGTTTTCCTAATAAAACCATTTATTAGACTGTTATGCAACACGGCTTAAGTTGAGTCTCCTTATATATCTCTATTTATTCGCATCCCCAGTCGCAAGACAGCTTTCAGTTTCGTTTTAGAAAGTCGCTGGACTATGTCTGCATATATAAAAACCGTTATTTTCTTTGGCTCCTTTCGCTGGAAACCACATGCGAGTTATGTCAATTTACGGTCGGCTGAAATAATGCATATCTTTTATTTTTATTATTTTTTTGTTGAAGCGCACAATTTGCATTGGCTTGCAAATTGTTGAGGTTTTTCATTTAATTGTTGAGTAATGGGTAAAATTGTTAAACTGCCAATGAATCAGAAAAATTGCTTCAACAAATAACATTGATTGCCTAGTTGCATGTCATTTCACATTGACTTTAATAGACTGTAATAAGTGCTGAAAGAGTCTTGAAAAGTGACAAAAAAAGAAGATACTAAGTCGCATTATAATTATTTTGTGCAGTGTATGGAGGCGAGAGTTGTTTTAAACGTTATTTGTACTTTCTTGTACTGAAGTAAATACAACAAGTTTCACTTATAACAAGTTGCACTTGTCTAGACTATATAGATACTAATGTATATATAAGAAAGATGTGATAAATTATATTTACTGATGATTATTTTGTGCTGTTATTTCTAGATTTTAGTTTTGATTGACTAAACTCAATATATCCTGAGATATATATAAGGAGGATTTATAAATTATATTAATATATGATTATTTTGTGCTGTGTATGGAATCGATACATATTTTAAATGTTATCTCTAGTTGTTGGTACTAAAGCAAACCTGTATCAAGTTTCTGTTGTCTAAACTCAACAGATGCTGAGTTATATATAATAAAGACATATAAATTGTATAAAGGCATTGTGATTATTTTTGAGATTTGTTTTGATTGGTTGTTGTTGGTTTTTAAAACCAAGTTCCTCTTGTATAAGCTCAATATTTGAAAATGATTTTAGTGATTGCTTTTAGCGTTTATTGAGTGCCTTATAGGGTGCTCTATTCAAGATTGAAGACTTTTCAAGAGACACTCAAGCATAAATGTTAACCACCAATTAAGTGATTTCCATGCAAATGAGCCCAAAAAACGTGGCCCACGCTGAATAAGAAAAAAAGAAGAAAAAAAGTGCGTTTTGAAGAATGCTCTAGATATTTAAATTAACTCAATTTGTCAGCTGGCACGAATGCAAATTGACCTTCAGGTTGGTCGCAGACTCGGCCTGACTCATCGGCCCTATTGACACCTACTCCCCCTCCATCAGATGGTATATGTATATTGTTCCAGTCGAAACCAGTTTGAAAACGCTACTTTTTTTTCATATTTTTCTACAGTTGCTCTGCGGTTGACATTGAAATTTTTGTTGTTCGTCGAGTCCCATTCATGAGATGCACAACAAAAAACAACAACATAAAAAGTATCAACGAGTTTTCTTTGAGATGCCGATCATTTTAATTGGGTAGCTGCGTTGTAGTAGTAATTTGTAAGACTTATCAATTTATCAAGATGCGGGCAATACGCATGTCCATAAATGTTTATGCATGTCATTTCTGGAGTCTCTTTTTTCTCTTTCTTTTTCGTTGTTGGTGTCTCTTTTTTATTTCTTTGTTTCAAGTTGCGTTGTTTTGGCAGCTGCTGTCAAAATAATGTCACCAAGCGAGCTTCTTTTCTTTTGTTATTGCTTCCCATATTCATTTAAATTAGCAGACATGAAGTTGTAAAAATGAGGTTTAGCTTTTGAAAATCGGTTCAGTTTTGACAGAGTTATGAGTGTGGAAAAATTGTATATAAGTTTTTCTCTGGGAGTAGTTTTAAATTTAGAAACACTTTTTGAGGGTATTATTTGTATATGAATTTTGAGCCAGAATTGAGTGTATTGATCTTGAGGTCAAATAATCATTAAGAAGCCCCGGTTTTAATTTTTGACCAAGTAGGAGCTGTGCTAAGTTATGATCCGACCATACATGGAAGATTTGTAAAAGGTTTTCAATATGAACTTTACTTTAAATGGAGTCTTTATTTAGGGGTCAAGCCATCATAATAAAGCCCTTTATTTTGAAAATCAGATCACAGTTGACAGAATTATGGCAGTGGTAAGTTTCAAGATTTCCACTTTAAATTATTGTTATTCAAATCAGTTCAAGCCACGTTTAACAAGACGTGGTTTTGAAAATCTAATCACTTTAGGCAGAGTTGTGGCCTTGAACAGTTTTGATCCACTACTAACAGTAATTTTTGAGGTATTAATATAAATATGAAAATATCGTTTTCAATTTTGAAAGTAGAATTATTCTAAAAGTTGAATAGTGACTAAGAAGCTATGGTTTTTGAAAATCAGATCATTTATTTACAAAGTAATGGGTGTGAAAAATAGAATCAGTATTGGTTTTCCTACTTTGAATTTAGTATCAGTGTAGAGGTCAAATCATTATATAAAATGTATGTAGTATTGATGAAATCCTGACTAAGAAGTGCTGTTTTTATTTTTGTTGTATTTCCATGTCATAACATTTTTCAGATCCATTAAAGCATCTTCAATTACATTTGATATCGCTTAAGTACCATCAGCAGTAAAGTTGCACCTATGTCTGATGAATGAAAAACATTTGCAGACTACATTTGCCGAGCTGATCAAGGCAACTTGCGTGATTTGGCCTATTTATAAGTGGATCGTTTGGCACTCGATGGCTTCATTTCTTTGGGCCATGTATGCAATTATACCGTTTCTCTTGGATTTGGCCAACGACTTCAAACGAAGTTTTTATCAAAAGCGCTTATCGCATGTGCTTGGCAAAATTTCAGCTTTAATTGCTGGTCTTTTCTGGCTCTAATCACAGCAATCCAACCAACCACCACTGGCAATCTTCATTATATGTTTATCTTTTGCATTTTCATTTGGCTTTTTGCCTTTTGCTTTTTGCATTTTGCTCTTTGCATTTTGCCAAATGGCAGCCTTTCAAATAGACCGCGACCTGCCGGACTGAAATCAAAAGCGATTGTCGTTTGCATAGTCCGCATTGGTAAGACCACGGGCCAAGATCTGACCAGGCCTTAACATACTTCGGTCATTTCCGCTGTGTGATTTGCATACCCCTGAAATCAATCAATATGTTGGGGTATACCAGTTCAAAGTAATCACAGACATTGTGAGAATTCACTAGAAGTTTGGGTCTTTAAGCGATTGAATATCGTTTTTGGCTCTAAATCGAAATTCAACAATTTCTTTTAAGAGTTAGTTAATACAATTATATGCTTTAAATTATTATTAACGATGAGTAGTTTTAGTCCACATAGCACCTTATCGAAAGCAAATACCAAAAAAAAGGAGTGAAACCAATTCACAAGCTTTATTGGAACTTTTTCATTTAAGTATCGGAAACGGAACTAAAGTTTAATTCAGTTTGACATCCTGATTAAAATATTATCAAAATTTGATTTCTCACACTAGTTTTATTGGATATTAATTAGGTGCCTCAATTATTAACGTATATAAATAATCTAAATTTTTATATTTAAGATACTTATTATATACTTTAAATCCTCATTTTTCTATTTAAACTTAATTATTAACATTTTATCTTTGAAACTTTTTACACATGAATTAAAAGGTTAATCATTCCTTTCCTTAAATAAGACAATTCAATCAAATTTAGCAATCATATCTAATACTTGAAATGCTCCACGAAAATGAATAATCAGTTATTTCTTCATCCAGGGTATCTGCTAGTCTGTCAGCCAGCTCCAGCTTGCTGTTAATTTGTTTTTAATTGCAATTGGCAATTGTTGAGCATTATGTAATGTGACAATTGAAACATTGTAGACACTGGAGTGGGCTCCACTTGACACTCACAGCTGCCACTCGCCACATTCACAACTTACCCCTCCCTCTCCACCATGCCACTCCCACATAAACACACACACACACACACACACACACTACACCCTCTTCTCTCTTTCTCTTGGAGTCATCACTTTATCAAGTTGCTGGCTACAGCTTGTAGCTGATGTCATCGTTAGTCAGTTGCAGTTTTTTGTTTGTGATTGTTTGTCTTTCGATTTTGTGGCAGCTAGTTTTCCTATTTACTTTGCATATTTGCCACATGCCTGTCGTCCGCCACTTGAAGCAACAGCAGCAGCAGCAGCAGCAGAAGACTTGAAGTAAACCAAGCTAAGCCGTGGCAAAAACAATTTTAATACTGAGCAGCTGCTTAACATGTGCAAAGTGCTCGAATGCGAATCGAATATTTGCTTTGGCTGCCTTTGCGTTTGTTTTTCGCCAAATTGAAATGATTTGGTCAGCAAAGCTGCTGTCTTTTTGTCAATTTGGCTCAGTTGCCCAAGGTGCAAGATATGCTAATTTAGATCCAAATAAATATATATATATATATAGCCACAAAATGATTTAACAATTGGAGCAAGGAATCCAAAGCTGAAAATGTATAAAAAATGTAGTTCAAGTTAAAAAGGGGGAATAATATTTAAGAACAATTTAAGTTATAATAATAGTTAATAAAATCATATTTATATATAAATTATCGAGGTGAACTAGGAGATGCCCTTAAAACAGCTGTTAAATGTATAGTGAGCTTGCTTATAGTAATTTGTTTGTAATCCATCTTAAGAAAATTTATAGAGTTGATATAAAATATATCTGGGCTTATACAATATCAATTGAACTCATATTCCAATGTATGTATATATATGTTTATATTATGGGATAGAATATGATTGTTCCGCATGTTTTACTTTTACTCAACTTGATTGTACCCACTTGTCCCATTTTAAAGTGGTCAGCGTATAAAAATAAATTACGCAAAATTTAAAATATAAACTCGTTCTCATCCTTTAATTTTTATCCATAGATTTTCCTGTCTCCCTCGTTCATCTTTTAGTTTATTATGATTTACGCTATTGTATAATTATTATCAAATTAATATTTATTATGATAGGACTTGTTTTACGCAAAATTAGCAGTGCACATGCGACATACATAAATAAATTAAACTATAATTCATAATTTAACATAATAAATACACAATAAATGCATTAAAATTGTATTAGCCCGAATATTAAGCAAAGTGTCATGCATAAATTTAAATTTTAGTTTCCATTGAATTATATTTTGGACAGGAGATAGAAAATATTATGCAACCAAAATAAATTTGAATAAAATTTTTAATCAAGACTGGAAAATGAATGAAAATTCGAAGACGAGAAAAATAGAAATGCAATTTCACACATCACATTTAAAGGCCAAATAAACCGAATTAAAATAAATGTCAATTGTACTTTGTTCATTGAACTGGCCTGGTTAAAAGTGCTGCACAGCACAACTGACACCTAACAACTGGGAATACAAAAGTGGGAAGTGCTCGCCGAGCGGATATCCTGTGAAAGGTCTTGACTACAAATATTATTTGTTTATTTTTTCTTCTGTTTAACAGCCCATCGATTTACATACTTTTCACATATATTATTTATATTTGTCAACTCTGGATTGTCGCATACATTTTTCACTATTTATTATACCCTTCACTTAACTATTGTTAAAGAGTAAAAATGGCATGATTGTATTAAACAGAAATGTACAAAATAAACAAGCATACAAAAATTGAACAATCAAAAAATACACAATAGACAGAGATTGAAAGAGACAGAGAGAGAGAGAGAGAGATAGAGTGAGTGAGAGAGAAAGGAAAAATAAGTTTAAATGCGTAAATAAAACTAGCATAACAACAACAAAAACAACGACAAAAACAACAAGAGAACCAGTCAAAGTTGGCAGGACAAAAACAAGCCAAATCCCAGTCCAAACCCAAGCCAAAAAGCATTGGCAGACGCTGTCAAATCTGGCGCGCTGACAATGACAGCCAAAGGGGGGTGTAGAAGTGGAAAGGGATTAGGGAAAGGGGGTGAAAAGGGAATGTGGAGAAAAGTGGGCGCATTGAGTGGGGATTGTAACAAGTTTCACAGAGCTAAATAAATTGTTTTCGCTACAACATTTTTTGGTGTTATGCGCGCCACTTGACTTGTAAATGGGCAAATGGTTTCACACACACACACACAGCCAAAACAGGCAGCAAAACAATCGTAAAAACAAAACCAAAAACACAACAAAAACAAAAACAAAAGGATAAGTAGAAGTAGAAGTAGAAGTCGTATTAGAAACTGGCACAGAATGCGAGCTCGCATTGTTGACCCAGTTATGAGCCACAAGACAGTCCTCGAAACAAATAAAGAGCGCCTGGGAAAATGCTGCAAAAATACTCGAAATATGCTTGGAATGTCTCGCTAATGACAGCTGCTCAACAGCTACGCAGGGGGTATGGCTGCTGAAAAGTATGCTATGAGTTGGATATGCTGACACAAGCGGGGTGCATAAAAATTAAAGATATATGAGCCAAAACGCTGACCATAAACTCGCCACAAAACGGCAGCAGCAGCTGAGGCAGAGGCAGCTGAGGAAGGGGCAGCCGAGGCAGCTGAGGCAGAGACAGCATGACGCCAACCAAAGAAAACTTTGGCATATAAAAGAAAGTTTTCATCCTGCAGGATATGTTCAAACACTCAGAAAAAAATCGCCGTGAAAACTAAAAAGCTTTTCTGGTTTTTAGAAATGATTTCTAAATATAAGAAAACAAATTCTACAATTTATAATGGCTTTCCTTAAATCAAAAATCTCTAAAATATGGTGTCTTTAAATTTTCTACAAATAATTTCTAGTAGAAATGCAAATACTGATTTTAGTGAAAATTCTTTCAGAAATTTAAGAACAAGTAATTATTAATGATTAAACTACTAATGTTTAATATTAAAAACAAAATATTATCAACAAAAAGCTTGTTTTAAAGTTGTTTGGTTTTCTAAAGTTAGTTACACATGGCGCTAAATTTCTAATATTCTTGGCTATTTTTTTCTGAGTGTATAAGCATATAAACACAGAGAGAGAGAGAGAGAGAGAGAAAGAGAGAGAGAGCTTTTAAGCAACTAACTTGCCATGCGATGCGCTGCCCGATAAGTTGACTTGGACATAAATATGACTTTCCGTGCGTACTTAAATAAATTTGCACGGAAGTGGAACACATTTCACCGCAGGATTACGCTAAGTGAGTGCATAAAATATCACAGCGCGTATTGTGAAATAATGGCAAGGAATAGGACTCAGACTAGAATATGAATATAATAATATCAACATTAATCATACTTCATGTAAATGGCACTGTAGAAACTGTTAAGACCTGGCTAAGCTAAGAGTGACTAGTAAATAAATAGAAAAATATAGTTAAATTTTGTATTTCTTCAAAGTGACTAATGGCTTTGATAGAGAAGTTATATATCTGTGCTTTCCTTTTAGTTTTTTTTCTTCTATTTATTGAAACCATTATATTTTTAAATTGTATTCATTAGTTTAAGTTCAGTTTTTATATAAAACTGTTTGGATATTTTTCATATTTAGTTGCGTACATTTCATCAATTAAATTATGTTCAGTTTAAATCAGAGTGTCAAATAATGTATATGTTAATATGATGTTTTCAGCGTTTAATTTTCTGCTCATTCAAACCATTTCTTATCATTTTATTCCGCAGTTGAAATTTAACTTTTAAAAAAAGTTATCAGCTTAACACAAGTTGTCAAACAACTTTGTCGATTGCAATTTCGAACCAGAACCGATATATAGAACAGTTTTTATGAATATCTTACAAGTCTATAGCGGATACCAAAAATAGCTTGAAACCAATTCAGATTACTCCACCGAAACTGTTTCATTTTAAAAAGCAGAAACCTTTACAATTAACGTGCAGAAATCGGATCCGAAATAGGATTCGGTTAATTGTATTTAATTTAGTAAGTTAATCGGTATTCTGCAACTCAAACGCTTAATTTCTAGCACCCCATCAATTGTTTTCATTTGATTTAAGTAATGAACACTTTTTTATTGCCTCAACTTTCTTTTCGGTAGTCCATGCCAATATTTGGCATCATCAACAAACAAATTAATACAATTTGTAAACTAAGCGCAATACTTAATGCCTAAACCTAACTCCCCCCTCCCCCGCAGAACCACCCTAAACAAATAGACCCCCATTGAGTAGAGTTTTCGTCTATTTGTCTATTTGTCTATTTGTCTAGTAATTAAAAAGTATAAAACCAGCAAATTAAACGCGCCAACTGCTGAGAAAGTTTTTCGTAAATTTTTTTTGGTTGTTAGCTGCCGCTTGTGCAAAGTTTTTGCACAAACAAACAAACAAGCAGGCGTCGCGTCGCCGCACTTAATTAAATTAGAAAGTGCCCACAGTGCGCACAGTGGAACCAACGCGAAACTAGCAAAAAAGCGACGCCAGCCAATAACAAGCTATTCTTGATACTTGAGATAAGCTCAAAGTAGAATGTGGAATACACTGATAAACTTGAAGAGCCAAAGAGAAACAATATGTGCTAATAATAATAATATAAATATTATGGAAAATATTTAAGGTATACGCATTCGTCAGATCTATAAACTTAATGTATATAGTATTTTACAATAATAAGTTGCTATTTATATTAGTATTGTTATGATAACTTTGCCTTAAATAGATTCAATACACACAAGAAATATTACCAAGAATTTTATTTATAGTTAATGGAAAACAATCTTATAAATCAGAATGGTGGGAATATGACAAGAATATTTGGCTTTTTGCTTATAAGTTATAAAATCGATACCATCGATTTTCAAATATTTCAAATATATAGATAGCATTTATATTGTCTTACGTGCCAAGATTTAGCCTTGAGCCTTTGCCAACTTCATAGCTAATTGTTTGTGTCGACTTGAAAAGGGTATATTGAAAAGTAGACGTCGAAGTCGAAGTCGCCGTCGCCGGAAATCAGCATTAGTTTTGCTTTACTTTGAGTTGTGGTGTGGGGAAGGAGGAGCTGGTGGAGCTGGTGGAGGAGGAGGAGCCATGACAGCTGCACGGTGGTCGTGAAAGCTAAGAGGCGTACTAAGAGGGAAAGGATAGGGTGGGGGGGGGGTAAACAATAGAGGGAGGATCTGCTGGTGTGTTCATCATTGTGCTTAGAGTGTTTACTGTGGCGTAAAATAGCCGACGACTTTGTCTGCCGAACGAAATCTCTTTTTCCACTTTTTTATTTTGTTCTTTTTTTTTCTCGTTTTTGGCAGCAGAAGGAGACAGCCATGAAATTGGTCGTGTGGGCGTGTCACGGCAAAGTTTATCAACTTAATTAGAGGCTTGATTACGTTGGAGCTGGTGCTCATCTCAAAAATTGCGAATGGCAGCCATTAAAATTAAATGCGGAGCAGCCCAGATTGCGGTCACAATGAAGACAGGAGGCAGGCAACAGGCAACAGGCAACAGAACCTGGACCAACAGAACACGGTCTGGACTTTGACATTTTAAAGCCGAGTCACCGTTGAGTCTTATCGCCTGCACGTCTCTCCGCTGAACCCCCCAGCCCCCTCTGACTGCCTCCCTTGAGTTTTGTTATCAGCTTATGGCTGCCATTTCGTTAGCAGCCCTTTAACTGCCGGCCATTTATCCTAGATTTGATTTATGGCGCAATTAAAAATTTGCACAAGCCAAGGGAAAATGGTGGAAGGGGCAAGGGGCAGTTCGGCTGGCCTCCTAGTTTGTGGGCATGGCAGCATCCACACATAGGAGTCGCGCTCGCATCGATGCAAAATTTATGGCAGCGCATTTATTGCCAAGCGGCGCGTATGAAAATTTAAATGTAGCTGCCGCCTGGTGGCGCCTCAAACGCGACAAACGCCACAAAAACCCGACAAATGTCGTGTGAGGCTAGCGCGGTGAGGCAACAAGAGACTCGCAATCTCTTTGCGTTGCAATATATGTATATATGTAAGCCCGCCCAAAAAAAAAGCACTCGTTAAAGTGCATGTTTTTTTTAGTGCTAGGATTATGGGGCTGGCGGGAGGGTAGCCACAGCAGTTGCTAACATATTGTTGAAACAACTAAAAAATATTTTAAAAATACTGATTTAAGTATTGCGATTATCTTAGTAAACAGACGTTTCTATTGCACATCATCCATGATAAATATCGAATACTTAGCACTGCTATATATTACAAAAGATATATAAATATACAAAGCTAAAAAGTTAATAATAATATAATATTGATAGTCAGAAAAATCAATTGTTAGTAAGTAATCGAGATATTAGTGCACAGTGCAGTTTACCTTGAATCTAAAATGAATCTACTTAAAATAGATATTTATATATTCCTATATATTTATTCCTGTCATATTTCAAAAGTCTTGTAGACTTTTTAAGTCGATCTATTGTATTAAAAGTAGTTTATAATATATAAGAAAAGATTATAAATATAAATTTATAAAATTCTTTACCTGAGCAAATTTCCATTCATTTCAATAGTTGTTATTTCAATTGAAAACTCTAGAAAAAACCTTCGCCCTCAAGCGAATCTTACCATTATCAGTTACTGCACGGCTGTGTCTCCTGCTGACTGCCATCCCGCCCATCACCCCCCACAGTTCGGCCCTCCGCCCATCTATCCGTTGGCTGGTGAATTTTGGCTTTTGCCTTGAACTGGCAGCTGTTAGCCTGCACTTTGAGTAATCGCTGCCTTATGGCGGCTTTTCCACTTGGACTTGTGTCAAAAGACAAACACATACACACACACACATACACACACATACACACACATATATATATATATATATATATATATATATATATATATATATTGTTGGTTGTGGCATCGTCAGTGCAACATGTTGCCCGGGTCATGAAATGTATATAAATTTCTTATGCGGCCTGGCAACTCGTAAAACACGAGGTTAATGTGGTAAATGCTGTCGAGACTTGTAGCTAAAAGGGGGTTGAGGGGTGTGTTAACGGGTTGCAAGGGGTGTGGGTGGGGGTAGGGGGTAGGATGTAGTCAACATATTGTTGCGACGGCAAACTATTAGAGCTTGTAAGTGGCATTTAATGGGGTTGCACGATAGACTTTGTGAGTTGTTTGCTTTGCATTTGCCCAACAGTGTGCATATTTCAGTGGCAAGTGCAGGTTGCAATTGCAGCAGTGCAACAGGAATTGCTCAAATATACACACAACAATGTACGGTAGACGCTTTGAGACTGTTCTCAAATTCTTAAAGTCCTTGAACTAAACTAGACCCAACATAAAATGAACAGCAACCTTTTTGTTAGGTGTTTTTTTTTAGATAGTAATTTAGAAATAATAAGCCAGGTACCCTTTTAATACCCTAAAGCCATTAAAAAGGAAAGAGGTTTCATATTTATAATAAAGTAGTTAACAGGCAGCAGAGAGCAGCGACTACTTCATAAAATATATATATATATATATATTTTATTGATTGGAAGCAGCAGCATAGTCGATTTAGAAGTCGAACTCAGAGACTATAAGAGCTAAGTACTTGTATACCTTAGGTAGATCAAGCTTATTTCATTATATAAATAACATCACCAGTTACGCGAATATCGATCTAAATCGATAAACGATTGTACAAAAAATATACAATTTTAAAGGCTTCTAATTAATATATATATAATATACATGGACGATCTATTAATGATATGATATTGCATTATATTATAAGATTAATTTTTAATATTAAATGTTTAATGGGAAAATTGACAGTAAAAGTAGAAAATAATATTTAGTATAATATTATATTATATTATTATATATTATTTAATATTAATATTAATAATCTTAAATATCAAACTTTAACAAGAAAACTAAGATACAATTTTTAATATTTTTCAGCTCAACTACAGCGAAAACAATTATCAGCAAATCTACTAGCAATTCAACAGCTGCTTGCAGGATATTTCTCAGTCGAGCTCTCTCGACTCTAATATTATATGTTGCTTTTTTTTGTTTATATTTATATACATATCTAAACATTAATCTGTTAGTAATTGGGTCGCTCTCGATGTGCAGCTTATTGTTGGTGCTCAACAGCTTGGCAACAGTGGCTGGCAAAAGTTAAGCAACGGGTGTTAACCCTTGCCGCTTTATGAGTAGACAGTCAGACAGTAACCAACCCACTCAGCTAATTATTATAAGCTGACAAATCTTTGCCAGCGCTTATCACCATCCAGCCAAAAGGCAAACGCAAACCAAACCAAATATTTCTGAGCCTAAGCTGTTACCCAAAAATAAACTCTATTACAATGTCCTTGCCATTCCCACTTGCTCCCCCTTGCTACTTGCTTCTGTCTACTTGATTAACATTCGCACACAAATTTAGCTTAACTTTTTTGAGTGGGGTTGGGAGTTTGAAATTAATTTTCGTCTGTGCTCCTTTTCGACATAAACTTCTAATTGGCAGCAGCACATTCAGTATACGCCGCGTTGTGTTTTGGCCCTAGCTCAACTTTGTTGGCAACAACTTTCACGTGCCACCAACTTGTGCCAGCCAACTTCGATGGTTGGCGGGGGGTGGTAGCTAAAAAAGTTATAATAGATTTCTAGTTTCACTCATTTAGTTGATTTTTGTTTTTCTCTCACATTGTTATTTTTAGCCCATTTTACATTTCCGAGCAGAGCCAAAACCTAATCATTTGTAGTTATGAGCAAAGTTGCGCTATGAAATAATTTCGAGAGGAAATCATTGTTTTTATACGCATTTTGATGTTGCTGTACGTTGTTGTTGTTGCCACTTCTGAATTTATATTTAAATTAAATTGCGCAAACCATGTGAATGCAATATAATATTTTAATGAAGCGGAAAAATGAAAATTTCAAGAAAGACAAAAAAAATATATATATATAAATAATTGGCAGTTTCCATTTACACACATTGAAAATTTTAGCATGCCCGGCTGCATTTTGTTGGATTTTTAGGCTTGTTGGAATTTTTGTGCAAATTTAACCATTGTATTATTTAATATTTCGAATTTTTGTGCTGTGTGTGAAGCCTTTTCTATTTTGTTTTGTAGAAATGTAAAATTGTAATTAAAAACTAATTAAGGAAAATAAATAAAAAACTTTGGATTGTGTTGTTTAAATAAATGTAATTTAAAATTAAAATAGATATCGGTTTTAAATCATTTCGAATAACTACAAGCATCTTCTTTCTCTTTACATATTAAGCAGTCAACTAACTAAACTAGGTATAATACGATAGTGGTTTTGATTAACTCTAAAGAATTGATATGTCTATTCGCTATACCATCTGATTGAGTTTTATTCCATTCCCGTATCACTCTGTCAACTATCTTTAGTTATGCTTACTATCTTTAGTTCGCAAATCACCCATTTATTTCCACTCCCAGAGTCCACTTTAATTTTGCTCCCCATGTCAGAGTATTCGTTACAAACTATAAGAACCAACACAATAATAATGGAAACACGACAAAACCCTTATTGCTAACTTATAAGCTTCATTTTGGCTCATAAGCTTGCCTTTCTTGCTAAAACAATTTATTTCTCTTTTTCTTTTGCTCCACTTGGCAAGCTAAAGCAAATATTATTCTTCATTTATGGCAGCAAGCTGTGGACAAGCTCTGAGCTTCTTCATTAAAAATCAATTAAAAATCAAGAGATTTTCCAAAGTAGATTTTGTAAATGCATCAGATTGCAGCTGTAAATACAGACGTGTGTGCAAAAAAAATGTTACCAGGGTTGCCAAGTTAACAAGATATTGTGCTGAACATTGCCACGCCTGCAGTTGAAGCCATTTTTAGCCCAAAGGGGAAAATGTCGAGCGTTTGGCAAATTTCTATTCGATTTGTGTAACGAGTTTTCTATAAACATTTTGCTTTTTAAAGTTGCAAGTTCTGGTGAGTGGGTGAAAGAGAGAGGGATAGTGGGGTAGAGAGAGAGAGGGTTGCACATATGTGCACATTCCAGGACTATTTACTTTTATGGCATGCAGGGATTTGGTTTGGGTTTTCGGACATGTTTTAAAGCTGTTTCTCGTCCTGTTTGTTGCTGTTGTTGTTTGTCGTGACATTGCCGCAATCCTGGCAGCTCATTTCGACAAATGGCTGACAGGAAGTGCACTTTTCCAGCTGACGTTTCCATTGCCTGGTAACAATGCCAACTTGCACAACTTGCGTAACTTGCAACTTGAAAAACTCTAACGCCATTTGTCGAATTAAAGTCCCACAAACTCAAAGCCGCAACTTGGCCATGTATCTATTTAGCAGACGTGCCTCTCCAGAAAAAAAAAATATATATATATATAGATATATATGTTTGTATATATATGTGCATTGAGTTAAGTTGAGAGAAATTGTTTTTGTTTTGCTTTGGGAAATTGTTTATTATGTTTATCTATCGAGACGCGTTCAAGCTGCCCAAAATTGATTGAGTTAGTTCGATTTTTTTGTGGTTTTGTTTTTATTGACACTTTCATTGAATAATGTTTTGTTATGAAATATATGCCTTGACACACGCTCTAAGCGCGTTGTCTAACATATAACACACATATTTTGGGGCTTCAGGTTTCAGGTTTTCTTTTTGGGGGGCTTTTGGGTTCAAGTGTTGCTGACCGCTCTGGTCGCATAAATCAACTCGAATCTCGAGTCTCCAATGTGCTTGCAACAACAGGCAATTTTCGAGCAAATATTTTTTTTACCAGCCATTGTCGTTGGCCATTCTCATCCCTGCCTCCCTCTCGAACCAATCCACCCAACTACAACAACAACAACAACAACAAAAGGCAGCCACGGAAACGTGACCCAAATATTTGTTTGATTTATTAGCTGCCGTTTGTTTATTTTTATTTTTATTTGGTTTTTTTTTCTTTTTATGTGCCATGAAACAAGTTGTTGATATGTGAATATTTGGGTAGTTGGACTACTTTTAGGCGTTTGCAGTGCATTCAGGTATGTGTGTGCTGGGAATTTTAATTGAGCATGTTGGGTATGGCTTATCTGTGCATCTAACATATACACTCATTTTATGAAAGAGCATAATGTATTTATTGGCTTTATGTGAACAAAAAAATGAAAAGTGAATAACTACCTTCAATTTAAAATGAAAAAAATAATATAGAGGCTGTAAATCTGTTTAATATAATAATAGAGATTGTTTGTATTCGTTAATAATTCAGGCATTCAATAAATTTGAAGTTTTATGAAACTATTAAATAGATTACATTTTTTGCAGGCTGTCAAGCTGAAATGTAGTTCCGTTTCCGGTACGTAAACTGCAAAGTTTGCGATAATTCTTTTGAATTGATTTGAAATTTGTTTGGGGACTTGGTTCCGTTGTGGAACTATATAGACTTATTATTTCGGCTATTGTGTCTGGTTTAAAAAAAATAATCGATGGGTAAATTTCCATAATTTAAATTTAACTAAATAACTTTAAATATAACTAGTAAATCAGTAAGTTTCCTGATTTAAATATACTAATTACTTTAATCCTATGTATATTCGTACAGAGTATACAGATATGTAAAGCTCCTTTATTTGAATATATTTATTACTTTAAATCAATATATATTTTTTTATTATTTATATAATCTGTAAAGTTCCCTTATCTAATCTGTGAAATTTCCTGATTTAAATGTACTTATATCTTTAATAAAGTATACATTTGTGAATAATTTGTAAAGTTGCCTGACTTAAAAAAGGCTTATTACTTCAATCCAATATATATGTATATTAAATCTGTAAAGTTTACCGACTTAAAAAATATATATTTATTACTTTCAATATATATATTTATACATTATCTGATTTAAATATACTCACTACTATAATGAAATAAATTTACTTACTTAGTCCTATTAGTTTAGTGCAATATATATTTATATATCTTTTCAGTAAAGTTCTCTGATCTAAATATATTTACTACCTTAGTCCAACACATCAGTATGTGTCATTATGTAGGGTATCAAGACTTCGATACGAACCGAATCACTTTCCTTTTTATATGTTTCGTTCACGGCCTGCATTCTTTAAAACTGAAGTGCGACACAGGTGGTGGCACAATAGTTCTGAAGTGTAACTGACAGATACAAAGCAAAAGTTTCGACCAACTCAAACACAATATTCTGTTCTGTGGCTGCACAAAATTCTCACCTCATTTTTAAAGTTAGTTTTGGCAAAAGCAAACAGCAAACAGCAAAGCAAATGCGTAAATGAGTAAATGAAGGAATGAATGAATGAAGTGCCTGCAATGAGGAAGCGAACGTTAAAGTGTCGAATTGTAACTGCAAGATACGAGATAAAAGATACAAGATACAGCACGTGTAGCTGCATCTTTAACACTTGCTAGCCAGTTTCTTGTTTGTTTAGCTTATTAGGGCCAAAAAGTGAATCCGCTGTGGCAAGTGGTAAGTGGTAAGTGCGCCCCGTAAAACTTTTACGGTTCTTCGGTTACGTAAGTTTTGCCGCGTTGCAAGTGAAATTCAATTTCCAATCGGTTGACTTTGGTTTTTGCTTTTCGTTTGGCCAATGGGGATTTTGGTCTAATTCAATTGGCAATGGCTTAAGCCGGTACCAAAATTTGTGGCAGCCAAATTTATGAGCTGTCCAAACGTTTTGTCTCTCCTATTGCGATTCAAGACGATTCGTTACGATTCGAATTGATTCGATTCGATTCGATTCGGTTGCCATTTGTCACGCTTTTGCCCCACACCCACTTGTCTGGGAAAAGTCGTCGCAATGTCAAAGTCATCGACGCCCCAACAATTTGCCGGAAACTTGTTGCCCCACAGTTGTGCAGCTTTTCGGGGGTCTGTTGTGATATCTTGCATGATGTGCCTACGCTTCAATTATTCAACAGATCCAAGCAACATGAAACACAGCACAGAGTTGCCCCTATTCCGTTCCACCCCGCTACGCCCTATCGACTACCCCTCTGTGCCTCTCTAGTCGCAATTTGCATTTATCTGTTTTCCTTTTTCTGTGATTCCCGCTAGTTTGCCTCTTAGCGTTTTTTCTTTTTCTTTCTTGCCTTTTTGCCCGCTTTCAGTTCTGGGCATGTAACATTAAACTCGGCATAAATGGCGTCTAATGGATATTCAGATATTCAAGTCTTTTACGTGGTGGCATTCGAAACACTCGATGAATGTATTCACGGGTCAAATGTCCAATCGAAAGTGACCTGCTCTCGAGCACTCAATTTGTTATTGTTGGGTGGCATTCTAAATGCAAAGAGAAATGCAAATGTTATTTTCTTTCATCTACATTTCCCTAACTGTAATTCTATTCAGTTTTATTGTGTGAACTCACTCTATATGTGTGCATCATAGCTAGGCTGACCTGTTATCAGATCTCCATCAGCAAATGATTTTCAGTTTTAGAATTAATATGTTTTATACTTTCGAATATTAGATGAACCTAAAGCATTTGAAAATCAGCAGAAATCTTGTATGTTTTATAAATATTTAACTTTTTTTTTAAATTTAATATTCCACTTCATTTTTAATTTAATTTAATATATTTTGTACTTTTTGTTTGCCTTGACTGACTTTAGATCACACTAAATATATACATTTTGGTAATTTTGATGAGTGATTAAGGATATATAAATCGTTCGTATGAATTACACATTCAGTTAGTAGATAAAAAAAACTGAATGTGAATATTGATAAAAGGTGGATTTTTTTAACGACGAATATATCATTTCTATGTGAGAATTAGATATTCAATAAATATATTACGATGTAAATATAAATATATTAATAGTTTTTTTAAGGAATTGAATGAATTGTATTGGGATATAAATATAGATAAAATGGTAGATATATTTTAGGATATATAAATCGATTTTATTTATGAATTATGTATTCAACAGATACATGAAAATTAATTGCGACATAAACGTAGCGATTTTATGTATGAATCATTTATGTAAATATGTATATATATATATATATGTATATATATATATATTAATAAGTTTCTGCTAAAAGGGAGCTTCTTTTGCAAATTACACCTTTATTCATTTAGCATATGTTCTTGTCATCAATCACATATGTCAATTAGCCAGTCAAAACAAAGTGCTTTATTTATATAGTTGAAAATACTATCAAAAAACGACTGCAAAAATGTATCTCTTAATAATTAATTAATAAACAAATGCATAAATAAATATGCCAATTCTCTCTCTCATTTTCAAGAGGCAGATAGAAATATAAATTTATCTACTAGTTGGCAATTTAAAGAGATATTTGTCAAACACTGTCAGACAGCGAATTGCAATTTAATGCTAAGCATTCTCATTTGCCGAGTGATGATTGCCCCAAAACGAAAGCGTCCTATGGAAAAGCAGTCAACAACTGCTTGGCCAATTGGTTATTTCATTCAGAGAGTTGTTTGGCTGTCTGCTTGGTAACTGATGTCTTCATCTGCTAATCACTTGACTGCTCCATTTGCCAAGCAGATGTTGACATTGTAAGTGCCAGTGCTGCTGGTGCTGCCAGTGGTCCTGCCGGTGGTGGTGGTGCAGCACAGCCTCAAGAAATCTGTTTGATTTTGATTTATGCAACTGCAAACTGCAAACTGCAAACAGCAAATTGCAAACAGCGATTGCAAACCGTAAGTTGAATATTCGATGCACCATTTCTAATAACTGGACTAGGAAGGTGGTCATAAATCAGCTGCCAGTTGTTCGTTGCATTCACTGCCTGTTGCAAGTTGCAAGTTGCCTGTTTTCCGCTTGTCAGTCGCCGCCTGCCTGTCAACGTTGGCGGGCCCAAAACGCAAAATGCTAAACTCAAAACTCAAAACGTGTCTGGCGTCTAATCACTGGCATCAACGGCCACTCACAGGCGGCAACACACAGTTGCCACACATGCCACATGATTCAGATGCCACTCACAACAACAACAACAACCTTCCGCAATGTCAAAAAGGTAGCTCTATCTGTGAAAGTCAACTTGGCATTCAGCAAAATTAAAATTACTCGACTGTGAAATAGATTTTAAGCGTAATTAATTTGGCTAAAGATTGATATATTTTAATATTATCAGACAGTAGAATTTATGAGTATTTCATGTAGCTGAAGGCCATGCTAGATAATCAATAATGATTATTTTGTTATACTCGCAACCAAAATAGTTAAAGTGCATCAATAAAATCATTTTTACTATTTATATTTTTTGGGAATCTAAGCTAGCTCGATCAACCAGATCGCTTCTGGACCCGTTTATTCTAATATCTAATATTGGTTAATAACATGGAAAGTTTAGAGAATCAGAAAGAGAGAGAGAGAGAGAGGGAGATAGATAGATATAAAGAGAAGGATAAATCTAACAACTGACTGATCTGCTAATCTTTATATGTAAGTCATTTATATATATATATATTAATTAATTTAATTTAATTATACATTAAAGTTTTGGTTTTATTTCATGAAATTTGCAACTTTGTTTTTAAATCATTTTAAGATTTGATGTCATTTAATTTGTAACTTTAATTTCAATATAACATTTTTATTTTTGAAAAATTCTTTTTATGTTTAGTTCATTTTGTAGACGTTTAAAATAAATGAGAACCTTTTGGATTCACACGTTATATACCCCATTGTAACGCTCACTTTTACACGGTATCCAATTAGCATTGTTTAATGTTGCTTCTTAGCCAACTTCTGTTTGATGGAGATTTAAAGTTTAACTGAAATGCCAGCCAGCAGATGCATAAGGCGGTAGTTTGTGTGTGTGTGTGTGTAGTGTGTTGGGTGGGTGGGTAGTTAGTGGGTGGTCCTCTATATAAGGCTTGCATAGATACATATATAGAAATGTATCAGTTGCTGTAGCAGTAGCGCATTATGGACACGGATATGTATTACACAAGGTCTTCTCTCTGCACTTACCCCCCTGACTACCACTGTCCTTCCCTCTCACTCAGAACACCCGTCGATCCATCAAATTGCATTGTGAAAAAAAGTTTTTCTAGTTTTAAAAATAATTTGTAAATATAAGAAAAAAACAAAAACATCCTTCACTCTACACATAAACACGAATACCCCTTCCTTGCCCCTTCCCCTCATTCCTAACACCCCGCAATCCATAAAATTGCACTCAGAAAAAAAGGAAAGTTTTTCTTGTTTGAACAAATAATTCTTAAATAAAATTTTCTTTTAGATTTTTTTCTGAGTGTAGCTACACCATACCCACTCCTGAATGCATCTCTTCCACTCTCTTCACTCCTCACACCCCGGGATGCCCCTGCAACTGAGCGCCGCAATTCGCATGCAAATTTCATGCAAAAATATGTACAATTTTCGATTCTAGACGATGCCACTGCCGCTGCTGCTGCTGCTGCGTCTGCCTCGGCTGTTGTTGTGGCAGTTGTCGTTGCCACGTTTTAGTGCTCAGCTGATGCCTCTGTTCCGTTGCTACCTCGGTTGCAGCAACTCGTAGAAATTTATGGCGTTTGCATGTCTGAATTTATCTGCTTGTTTCACATGCAAATGCAACGCAGTTCCAACTTCGTAATGTTGATAAAAATGAAAACAACATCAACACGATGAGAGAGACAGAGAGAACGAGAGAGAGGGAGAGGGAGAGAGAGAGAGAGAGAGAGAGAGAGAGAGAGAGAGAGGGAATAAGATGGAACCACAGAGAACATGAGCAACTATGTCGCAGGAGCCATTCGAAATGCCTTTAACTGATTTTTTGTGTTTTGGCCACGTTTAAAGGCAACCATGTCAGACCATGGCCAGCAACAACAACAAGAACTAACAACAACAGCAGCAACAAGAACAAACAACTACAATGTTGGCAACAGCAGCAGGTAGCAGCTACAGATTACAGTGGTAAGAATATGATTAATTTGGCTTAAGAATTAAAGTACATATGTGAGAAAGATTATAATGGATTGATTGAGAGGAGATAAAGGGAGACAGAGAGAAGTACTTATACACATTTATTATATATGGAATAAATAGACCATTTCCCCAAATTTCTATAAATAATTTAAGAAACATAAATTAAACTTTTTTTTTTATATTCCATTGAACCCAAGCCCAAGGCTAAAATAATTTCCACACATTTTCCTACTATTCTTCGATCTTTGCTTAATTTCTTTTGTTTGTCAATCCAATTGTTGACGCATGCATATTTTTTGTTTAATGGCTGCTTTTCAATATTTGATGCCCATTGTAATATTGTGGTCGGTCGGTCTCTGCTGGCACATTGCTCTTTCATCATACGTGTTCATTCATAAAAATTGTATATTTATTTGCATGCACACGCACACACACACACACACACACACACACACACAAATATATACACACAACAAGTCAGGCAGACAAACAGTTCAGATATAAATGGAGAGTTGTGTTGGGATTCCAATTTTGAATTCCGATTCGCTTCTGCCAGAGTAGTTCACTTAGTTGAGTGTGGCTGTGTGTGTGTGTGAGTGTGTGTGTAGGTGTAGGTGTGTGTGGGTGTGTTATTTTCTGACCTTGAGCTACGTGAGAGAGACCATTAAGCAGTGGCTGTCCATGTGGGGTTCAGGGGCTTAGTTTTATGCGACTGTTTTAATATTCCTTTAAAAGCATAAGGCTCTCTGCTCTGACTCCGCACTCAGAAAAAAAGCGCACTGAATTTTAGATATTCATCTGGCTTTTTTATATTTATTATGAGGGTTTCTTTTTTTAATGTCAAGGTGAAAGTTTTCTAAAATTTATAAAAAAATATGTTTAAATTTTATGGTGTTGTTTTCTGTGTGTTTATAATGAAGAATTTTATGTTCGTTTTAATTGCTTTTATTATTAATAACAAACAATTTAGATAGTTTTTTCATTTAATTTCATTTGAAAACTTACGATTTTATGGCGATTCGAATATCATTTCTTCTAAAATTAGAATTTTGGTTGTTTATATTAATAATTAAAAAATGTCTCATTTTCAGTGCGATTTTCTTTTAAAGGCGATTTTCCGGGCTATTGTTTCTGAGTTTCTGAGTGTGAGGATTGTTGTTGCCCGTGGCAGCAATCTCTGATCTGTCCAGGTCTGTGTTCCGCACTCGAACTCTATGTCTTTTATGTGCCCCTGTTTGCTTAAGAGTTTGGCTGCTTTTGCGTTTTACTGCTGGCAGTTATTTGCTGCCACCTACGTGACTGCCAATTGCTTACTGTTGGCTGCCTGCCACTGACTTTGATGTGGACTCTGCGGCATGGCAACAAAGTGTGGCTCTGCCACGCCTCGCTTAGCTGCAGCAGTTGCCTTGGCATTCGCTTGTAAGGCCACACATTTTGAGTTTACAAGTTTTAGGCTTAATATCATCAAAATTGACAAAGGCAAAACTAAACTTTGGACTGACTGACTGACTGCCAACTCGTGGGCGGATTCTTGGGATTTGTTGTCCCTTCTGGGCCAACTTTCTAAATGTCCGTGTTGACTTTTAATAGTCAAACGTGTTTCACTAAGCACATCACATCAGCACAGCCCATGTCGAAATCATTTTATCCAATTTAAAATTGTAAGTCGCTTACTTTAAGGCGCAACTTGACAGCATCTAAGAAGTTCTTTTTTTTTGGTTTAGTTAGCTCGAAGTTACTTCATTAACGAGCAGGCACAGCTTTGAAGAAATGTTCTTTTCAATTGGTTTGTAGTCAACTCTGTAATTAAATTTAGATTTCAATAAATCAACTCAATTTTGAAAAGCTCTTTTCTATGAGTATAAGATGAAAGGAAAAACTGATCAATATTAAAATAAAATTCTTTTGGGTTTACTTAAGTTGAAGTTTGTGCAGGAAGTACTTCATCTGTGAGAAGGCATAGCTTTGATGAGTTGAAACTTAGTTAGGCTTGCAGATATGTTTAGATAAATTTTTATATTGTCAAGTCTATAATTAAATATATATTTCTATATATAAACTCAATTCATAAAAGAATTTTGCTACGTTAGATTTACAAAAACAATTAAGATATCATAAAACCACTATTTTATATTATTATACAGATATTTTTTAGTAGATTTTTTTTTAAATGAAGTACATCTTTAATCTAGACTATTTTGTCCTCTTAAAATTGAATCTAATAACTCTACCCACTTAGCAGCTTATTTTATTACTTAGAATTTATATTTTGTTTATTTTCTTAAAGCTGTTAGTTTTTAACCTAAACTATTTCTTCATCTAAGTAGGCAAATTGAATTTTAGCTTGGAGCCAAGTCAACTGAATGCACTTGCCGACACTTTGGCCAAAAACTTTCCCATGACTTTGGGGTATGTGTGTGTAGTGTGTGTAACAAGTTGAGTGTTGGCCCCTAAACTCTGCACAGTTGCAACCTGTTTGCTAGTTTGGCCCAACACGCCCAACACTTCCGTCTTGCCGCATTTGCATCAATGCGTCGCATTGTCATTGTATAGTGAATAGTGCTGCTGCTGTTTGCCACATGAGGCAAACAGGGAGCTGTAAAATTGTATCTTTAAAAAAACATTTTAGTCGACACAAAGCGATGCGTTCTTTACTACTACAAGCCAGCCAAAGGGAACAACAAAAAAACAAAACACAAAAGTATAAAACACAACTAGCAGTTGGGGCAAGGACTGAGGCAAGATATGAGAAGAAACGCGTTAAACTTTAGTGTTCCTGGGGAGGGTAGAAGAAGGAGGGGGGGGGGGGGGTGTCAGTCAGAAGGTGCTGCGGAAGCAGCGCTGTTAACAAGGCAAAAGCAAAGGCAAAAAGGATGGCTCCTAAACAAGGAAATTGTAACCCGACTGATAGCGAGACGCGTATAATGGAAGCACAGACATATTTTTCAGATTTTAACGAGGCTGTGTGGCAAAGGACTACGACTACTGCTACTACGACTAAGGATAGCCATCTTTGTTATACACATAGAGAACGAAAATCACACTGAATTTTAGAAATTTGCTAAGCGTAACTCAACTTATTATTCAGAAAGGATATATTTCTAAAAACCAGCGTTTTTCTTTTCCTAATTTGAGGATACATTTTTCTAAAATTTATAAAGAATATCTCTAATTTTTGGTGAATCTTTTTATGTGTGTAAAAATAAGCAATAGATATTTTATAAATTCATTTTAGATAGTTTATAAATTCACATAATTTAATTTGAAAAAACTTGCGACAGATAAATAAAATGAATAATATAAATGCCAAGCCAAGTAAATTTCATTATTTAAATATTTCTGAATTAAAGAAAGGATTTTGATTTATACTTTTTAGAAACGCATTCAATAATAATAGAAAATAGAAAATTGATTTAGCGCAAGTCCTTACAATTTTAAGAAATTTATTTTCTTATATTTAAATATAATTTCTAAAAGGAAATCAGGACGATTTTCTAAAATTCAGAGTGCATTTTCTTTTAGTGTTTGTGGTGTGTGGGGTGGGAGTAGTAGAGAAAAGCCAGAAGCATTTTTCTCCGGCCAGTCCTTTGGCATTGTTAGATTGTTGTTGGCTTCAGCTGCTTCGCCGACAGAGTTGGTCAGAATTGAGGGCGTGTCAGTGGCACAGAGTGTGGCAACATTGTGCAGCAACATTGCTGTGTGATGTTAACTGTCGCTCCTATTTGTCATAAAAGTGGCTACAAAGTGTGCCAGGTACAACGAAACAAAAACAACAAAAATAGAAAGAAATAAATTTTGCAGACTTCCTTTTAAGCGCATGTTGGTTGTCTGTGAAGAACAACAGCTCTGAGCTTCTGTTCACACTCTGCTGTCACATTTAATGTCATTCTGAAATTACACCTACGTTAAATAGGTTAAAGGTCACACAGTTTGTGGCTTATATATAAATTATATAATGGTAAAAGAAATATCAGTTTTAAATATACAGCGATTTTATTTGTTGGGCTTCTTATTTTGGCTAATCAATTTTTATCTATTGATACACAATAGAAAAAGGAAACCATGGCGAAGCGAAAATAAAACCATAAAAAACGATAAATAATGGCATTTCTCAACTCTGACCTATCTTAACTTGTTTGCCTCTCTTGACTTTTTGGCAACGACTTCTCATTGTTTTCAGTTGAAGTTTGTTGTGGGTTGCCAGCCAATTTGTTTTGATTGATTCGTATCTGTGGGCAAAGTTTTGCACAGTCAATTAAAAATGCTAATTAATGTCGGCTTTTGGGTTTTGGGCTCAATCTGTCTATCTGTCCAACTGTCAGTCTATTTGTCAGAGTTGACTGTTCCAGAATCGTTGTACATGTGGCTAATTAACCTCCAAACTCACAAGTAATAATTAAAATTTAATTTTGTCGTTAAAATCAGATGTATGCATTTAAAAGGCACTTTGATTACCAAACTCTAAAATTATACTCTGTAAGACATAAAAGTAAGTATTATAAAAACCGATAAAACCGATTCGTATCTCGATTCTGTTTCAGACTTTTAATCGCTTAATTTCAGTAAGCGTATTTTATTCCGATTCCAGTTTGAATCGCTGATGATAAGTGATATTTGATATTTGCAAGAATTAAAATAATGTACATTTATACACACAAATATTGTGGAAAATTTAAAAAAAAAATGAATAAAATATAATTTAAAATTTATGAAAAGATGAAGCAAAAAGAAAAGTAAATATTAATATTAAACATTTGTTGTTCTGCAGAATTAAATTTTCAGTTTAAGTTTCAGTAAAAGTTTTTAGTTTGTTATCTTACATATCATGTCATATCTGCTCTTAGCTTCTTGAAATATTTTCTCTTAATTATTTGTATACTAACAAATTACAGGGCATCTACCAGTCATTCATGCAACTCCTAGATAATTTATAATTGCTCTGATTTTGGTTTAAATATTTTTGTTTTTTCGTTTGCAAATTGCTGTGTGTTAAATGTCAGCTCACATATTCATTTACCTAGCTGTTGATATTCAAGTCAACTCATTAAAGTAATTAAAAAATGTCGCTGTTTGTTCGTTGTGTGTGTGTCTGAGTGTAAATGTGTGTGGAGGTGTGTATGTATTGTTTTTTTGGGAAGTGGTTTGCGCTGAAATGGGTTTTGGAACTTTTTGCATAGTTTAAAAAACATGAAAAAGTTGTTGAAAAGTTTCGTTTTCTTTTTATTGCATAGTGCTCTATCTCTCTCTCCCCATCACTCTCTCTCTCTCTCTCTCTCTCTCTCTCTCTCTCTGACTATCTTCGTCTCTGTCTGCAAGAGTTGCCACCCAGTCGCAAAGTCAGCTATGCAGCTTGTTTCAAAAGTTTGGTCAACTTAATTAGCACGTTGATTATTTTTAACGCCCTATCGAGCACTGGCAATGATTTCATTACTTGGATGCTTGTCAAGCGGCGGAGTGAGGAGGGTTGTGTGTGTGTGTGGGTGTGGGGATGGCTACCCTTCACTCCCCAAAACCCCCTGTTCTCCACTTCAGAATTTTGCCACATTGCTGATGGGATTTTTGGTTTGTCAAGTGCAGCGTAAATTGCGCTATGATTATTTAATTGCCGCAAAGTCTTGCCACAAGTTGTTTGACGAGAGGCAGATATTATGATGTGGGAAGGCAGGGAGAGGGCGGCTTGCAGCATGCCAAGTGCAATATTTCGTCGAGGGCCGTTCGAGTGCTGGTAAACGTTGCAAATTAGTTGGCCCGCAAATATATATATAAATTTTTATATGTATATATAAAGTGTCTGTCTGTCTGTTTTGACCCATTTGAATACTTGATGACACTTTGCAGCTGTTAATTTGCATTTTCTACCCACAAATTGTGGCGCAGAAAATGAGAAAATTCGGAAAATGAGGTCAATGCACCGTGGCATATTGACAAAATCAATTTTGGTACACTAAAGTGCATCATTAAATTGGGTAGATATAATGCAATTATGGGTTAAAAGTGGCTTTTGATAATTACTTAAAAGATGCATAAAATATAGAACAGTTAAAAGTTGAAAATATAGTTAAAAATTATGTTTTTTATTAAATTTGTATACCTTATTAAAATTGATAGAATTAATGAATGTTTTAATTTTAACAGTCTTTGACGAATATGTTAAATTAATGCAATTCAAACTAGATGAACTGCATAAACCGGCTTGTGTCTGATAAGATAAAAGTGTCAAAGTTGTGTTTATCTATTTTTGTTATCAATATCTATGTCAAACTAAGCATAAAATGAACCCATTAAATTAATCTCGATTTGTATCTTCTATGAAATACGTCTAAGGAATTGCATTTGAAATTTTGTGTGCTCATTAAAATAAAATAGGTTAGGCAATTTATAGAAATTGAATTTTATTCTATTTTTTGAAAGCCTAATTTAATTGACTATCGCATAGAGAGTGCCAGTTTACTCCAACTATAACGAACCATATTTCAATTCATATTCATCACAGCCAATATTGAATTGTGTTGGCTTCCATTTGGTTTCATTTGTTGTCTCATTTAAGTCATGCAGCGTCTCAAATTAAGCGTTAAATTTAACACATAATACACATTTTATGGCCTAAGCGCATAGCTTTATAGCTTGTTCCACACACACAAAAAACACACAACTGCCCCCCACTCTCATTTTTAGCTCCTATCTGCGAGACTCAGTTTTAAATGTAACTTGTTTGCCTTTGAGCTTACAACTGGCAAACAGCGTTCAACACACATGCGAAGGGGAAAACTACACAACTAAAGAACCGAAGAACAAAGGTTGCACTATTGAGAAATATACATACACTCAGAAAAAAAGCAACCTTGAATTTTTAGAAATTCGACATACTTTTTGGTGCAAGGCTAACACAGGTTGTTATTCAGAAAATTAATTTCTATAAATTATGATTATTCTTCTCTTCATTTCGTGTTTCAACTCTCTAAAATGTATAAAGTATACTCTAAAGTCGAGTCAGTAAATTGAATGATAATACAAGATTTCCAAATGATAAAAATACAATATTTAAAGGATTGTCTATTTGTGGAAAGCCTTTCTAATTTTAATAATTTTTTTTGTCAATTATATAGAAAGTATTTCTAAAAAAAACAAACAAAACTTTTCTACAATTCACTTTGATTTTTTCTTAAGTGTATATATAAAGAATTATACATATGTAAACTGTGAGGATATCCATCCATATCCCACATCATGTCTCATTATAATATATACATAGGCGTGTTTAGTAAGAAAAATTTGATCGCCTGACAAATCCTATTTGCACGCTTCGCAGGAAAATCAATTTTCTTCGCATTGTTCTTCTTCTTCATCATCTTCTTCTTCTGGTTGCGTCATAAAATCTTTTTTAAAACTTCATTTGACTGTCTCGGCTTGGTTTTCTTTTTTATTATTATTATGCTTGCTGCTGTGTTCCAACAACCCTTTTATCATTGATCATGCCTACTTACTACTTGGGTTCTTTTTTATGGACTTGCTAAGATGCATGCAGCGCTTCCTGTGAGGCATGCCCCACCCCGGTCGCTTGCCCCTCTATAAAAAAAAAATACTCTGACTCATTGCTGCAGCAGCCGCCGCCGCCGCTTAATGGCAATTAGTTGGAAAATGTTCTTGAGCTGCTAGCTTGATCTAGTCGAAACTATATAGTATATATATGTATATAAATTTACTTTCAAGTTATTTCCACTGAAATCGCACCCCGAAAAAAACAAAAACAAGAAAGAAATATATTCATTTATTGTCTGTGGTTAGTTCTTGCTCTTGAGTTGAGCGCAACTGCCACAATTTGATTATGTAATTCAAGTTGCTGCCCACATCCGAGGTGGCAACATCATCATCATCATCAAGTGGTGGCTGCCACATGTACAAGATACACTCAGACAATAAAATATTTAAATTGCCATAAATTTTCGTAAGTCGCTCTAAAATGAAGAACGACTAGATATTATAAAGATTTTCTTGTTTTAAAGGAAATAATTTTTTAAATTGAGAAAAGCTTGCCGATTCTATAATCGATTCGATTAATTCGATAACCTTAAAACTATGGCGTTTTTTTATATTTTTGTTTTTGAATATATTTTCTGTTATTATTATTTATAACTTTACTTTTACTAAACCCACTGGCGATTTAGTACAATTTAGTGCGCTATTTTTTTGTCAGTGTACAAAGTTATTGACAGGCGTTATTTTTGTCGCTGTTGATTTTGGGCTGTATTTTTTTTGTTGTCGTTGGCGTTTGTTGAAGATTCTTTTGCTGTTGTTGCTTAACACGTGGGCGCTAGAGAAGTTGCAGACATGCCAGCAACATTAATCACACACACACACGCATGCTCGAACTAGAACCTGAAAAAAATTGCGTTGCAGCTGATGAAAAGCCGGCTTGCTTGTGCCTTTGCAACATGTTCGCTAGCCAACATGTTCGCTTCTTGTAACTGCTAGCAACACAACAAATGTTGCTGCGTCGCTCTCTGCCGCTTGCGTCGCTCTCTCGCGCAGCATGTTGCGTAGACATGTTGCGCTCTCATGTTGCAATGCAGCTATTAAACTAGTTAAAAATAAAACTACAAATTATCTATTTAAATTTAATACTTAAATTAATTAGTTTGCTAAACTTGACTTGTCTTTATTTTGGGTGCACCCAAGTAGCATTTTTGTAGTACTAGTTTAGCCCCATTTGATTCGCTCAGTGTAGTTATGCTTGTGCTCTCAACATTGCGGCGCATCAGTTTCAGATTCATTTGCTGGTCGTCAGATTCAGTTGTTATCTGTAAGTCGCCCCGTGTCGTCATATGTACGGATATTGCAGTAATTTTCCAATTTTCCACAAAGTGTATTGTTCAATTTTCTAACAACATCAAACAAAAAGTCGTGAAAAAAATCCATAAAAAATATTTTATGCACTAAAAATAAAAAGTGTTGCTGAAATAATTCTGTCAGCCAAAGTGACAAATTGTCATTAAAGTTGATTATTTTTGGCAGGCAAATTTGTCTGAAAAATTCTCGCGCCAAAAAGTCGCGCGCAGCTTGTCATAAGTATTTGACAACAATTTTTCTTGTGTTGTCAAAGTGAAGAAAAACAACAATAAAATAAAAAAATTCATTAACAAAATATTTAAACAAAATTGTGAAATTCATTGTGAAAAAAGTAAAAGTGTTGAATGAGTGCCAAAAATTTTGACAACAAGAAAAAACGCACTTAAAGCAATTAATATTTCCAAGTTGCTGAAACGCAATTGAGGCGTTCTTGTGATTTATGACCACAAAAAAAGTGCATTCAACAAAAGGCAAATGCCATTAATAAGCGGCAGGCTGCAGAACGTGCAACAACAAAGAAACAAGAAATAAAAAAGGTGCAACAACAAAGGAAAAAGTAATTATAAGAGGTGCAACAAGAGCAATAATTACACATAATAAAAAAATAAATAAATAATAAAACAATACAAATAAATAATAATAAAGAAAAGGCCAAGGCAAAAGATACAAATAGAGATACATTTGGCGTTAGAGTTGGAGATACTCAGAGAAAAGATACAGAATTGCTGTTCCTTGGAGTAACAATAAAGCAGAAGAACAAAGCAAAAGTGTAAATCTACAGATACAGATACATAGATACAATTCGAGCAAGAGTTACAGATACTTCGAGAAATACGTAATAATAAATATATAATTATTAAATTAAAGAACAAAGTATAAAGTGGAAAAATACAAATAGAGACACATAGATACATTTCTGCGTGGAGTTGCAGATACTTGTAGAGATGGCTGCTTTCCCGCAGAGCAGCTGCAGTCGTAGTAAGGGCATATTTCCGTTGATGCTGCTGCTGCTGCTCCTCCTCGCCGATCTGAGTTTCTCGGCTGAGGAGCATCCACATCGTCATTCGCACAATGCAACAACAATGAGTCCGACTCCAGCTCCGACTCCGATTCGCAGCAGCCGGCATAATCAGCAGCAACGTTTGCAGCAATTGGACGCTTTGGGCTTCGAGTTGGAGCAACATCAACAACATCATCATCAACATCGTCCGCATCATTTGAGGCACGAGCAGCATTTGCGCGAGGAGCTTAGCAACAGGCAGCCACCGGTGGCTACTGTCAAGCAGCAACCAGCTCCATTCCAAATGGAATTGGAGCAGTTGCAACTGCTGAGCACTGGGCCGGGGCAGCAACATCATTTGCGGCATCACAATCGTCATCATGTTGCCTGGGAGCAGCGTGTCTTTCCCGGGCAGACAACAACAACTGCAACACCCAATTCGATTACCACAGATGCACCCAATCCGCTCACTAATAATGATAATAAAAGTCCCAATATTTCCACACGCTATTTTGATCGTGATGGCATTTATCCGGCTGCTTGGATGCAACCACAACATGCCACACGTGCACCCAACTGGCGACAGCAGCTGATCGATAGCGATGAAGATGATATTGATGAGGAGGACGATGAGGATGATGATGAGGAGGATGAGGATGACGAGGAGGCCTACGAAGATGCCTCTGAAAATGAGGAAAGTTTGCGCGCCGCTGCCGAGTTGGCCAAACAAATGCCACGCTACTCGTTCTTCAGTCAGAAGTTGCCACAGATCAGTTCTAATGAGGAGCATTTCGATGAATCAGATGTGGAGCAGGTGGGCAGCCACAAGAGGGCAACCAATCGGCATCCCAGCATCTCGGCGGGACACACTAAAGCCGCCGCCAAACGAAACATCTTCGATTGGTTCTTCAAAGGCAACAAGGAGAAAGTGAAACAGACCACAACCGAGAGACCCAAAATTCTGGAGGAACAGGAGCAGAAGGATCCACTGGATGCGTCACCCAACAATGGTTACTCCAATGAGCAGTGGAATAAAATTGAGCACGAGCATCATTTGATGAAGCAGCAGCATCAGAAGGAGTTGCAAGCGTTGCGAGACAGCAGTCGGAATCGAAATGTGCCACTGATAAGAAATGTGGCATTGGCACGCGGCAACATTGATAATGAGGTAAGTGCTTGTCCCTGTTTGGCATTGCGCCCATTAGCAACAGCTGTATGATGATAATTATGTTGATAACGATAATGATGCTGATGATGATGATGTCATTGGTTATTGTTTGAAAAAATACGCACAGCTGATTAAAGTTGAGCATTTGCATTCACAATCGAAACTCAAACTGAAACTGTAACAGAAAATGTGTGCCATCAAATAGGCCACAAATTGGATGGGTTTATGGCTGACTGGTCAAGCAGTTAGATTGATACTCAAACAGATAAACAAACTAACCCACAGATAGACAAACAGGCTGGCAGACAAACACACATTAAATATTTACACTGTGCGAAGCGAATGTTTCGAGTTGCGACTGTTCCAGAATATAAAATAAGTAAAGACGTACAAAATCAGTGAACTAATTTAAATAATTCAAATAAATTCAATAAATTAAATAAATATAAAAAATATTTATAATATGTAAAATTAATAATAATTAAAATATAAAATACAAAAAAATTTATAAATAAATATTAATACACTTTCCATTTCTTAAGTTGGCTTTGTTTGATTTTTATTTATCTTTTGGTGTATTAATTGAAGACTTGCAAAAGACGTCTCAAATTTCTTGAAATTAAATTTATTAAATGTGTATTTGGAATTGATGTGCTAATTAAAATTGGGAAATGTTTTGAAATCTGAACCCATTTAAAATGGGAAAAGGAAATAATAAATAAACAAAATAATACGAATTTAATAAAAATTTATAGAAAATCATAATTTTCTTAGTGAATTAAGTGGACTACAGCAAAAGTATTGACCCAGGGCCAATATTTTTAAGAACTACTTTTTGTTTTATAAAATAATATTAATTATGAGTTCAGATTTTTCAATCGCTGTTGTATTTTTAACGCACATTTTTGAAATCGAATATTGGCTTTGGCTCACTTTCTTTTTGATAAGATTTTATTTCAATAAAATTTAAATTTGCATTCTGGTTTATTTATGTATAACGAGCAAAAATGTATTAAATATCGTGAAATTAAATTTATTAAATGTGCTTGATGTGCTAATAAAAGTTGGAAAATACTTTGAATTATGAGACATATTTTTATTAGTGAGCGGTCTACTTAGGGTGCTAGGCAAGAGAAAGAAAGAAAATAAATTTAAATTATTTAAATTTGAAATATTCATATTACCTTTGTTCACATTTTGCGTTTTCACATTGTGTGCTTATATTTTTGAGTGGGTTTGGCTCAAACACAGTTGTGCATATTAAATATGTGAAAACCACAAAGATTTCTTAAGCATTCCAAACACAAACTTCTTAGATAAAAGATGAATAATATTTTATTGAGAGTTGTGAGAGACCTAAATACACCTTCAAGCCTTAATTTAAATGCTTTAAATAACAACATTGTTTTAACATTTGCAAAGGTTGCTTTATAATAAACATAAACTGCTTAGGTAAAAGATTACTTATATTTTATTGAGATCATAAAAACACCCTAAGGCTTTAAGATAGCTTTATATAATCAATAAATTCTTTATTTTATGCAAATTCGCTTAATTTCTCACAGTAAACTTTTGCAACGATTTTCTAATAATTTTAAGCATTGAATTGCTAGATGGAAAAATTACTAAGAAAGCACTTCAAATCATTAATATAATATAACATAATAAAATTGTACTTTATTAAATGTAAATTTTGCTTGATAAAAGATATTTTAATCATTCCAAACACAAACTGCTTAGATAAATAATGGCTAATAAATGAATGAGATTTGGAAGGGATGCGATATCAAAATTTTAATTTATTTCTCGTTTTTGTGATTTTTTGTTGATTTTTTAATCATTCCAATCTGAAAATGTTTAGATAAACGATGATTAATATTTTATTAAGAGTTGTGAGACACATAAAAAAACCTTCAAAGATCATTATATGATTAAATGCAAGCTTTTTAGTCTAATATTTAAAAGTTTGCTTAATTTCTCACAGTGCACACTGCTTACATGTTACACATGCAAAATAAATACCAACTGGTGTACAATTTACGCACTGACCAGGGCTAATTCCGTTTGCATTTTGGCTTTCAGCAACAGCAACAAAATCAACTTGCCTAATGTTTTGTTCAGTGTGTTGTTGGATTGTTAAATATTTAACAGGCATTTCGTTAAAGAGGCAAACGCTGATTTTGTGAACAGCAGCTGCCATCCAATTGTTTGGTCAGTTGTTCAGTTATTTGTTGCCGTTGGTGTTGCTGTTGGTGCCCTTTTGCGGCTGGCTAATTGAAGCCAACAGCAGCAACCAAAGGCAGCAGCGCACTTGCAACAAATTGTTGCATTTAATTAGCGCTTTTTGCAAAGCTTTTCGTTTTTGTCAGCTTTTAATTGCATTTTGGGGCGCATTTCGTTCAAATTTCATTCTCTCTTTTTCGTTTTCCATTTTCAATTTGTGCGTTTTTTCTCCGTTTTCTTCAACACCCACTTACACGCACACACACACACACACACACACACCTTATCCTAATTGAAAAGGACAAATTTAATTAGCCCAAATGCAAACAATTGTCCTACCAGCGAGAGGGCGTTTGGGAAGGGGACGTGGCAGAGTACCCGCATCAAGTGGCAAAGTAGAACGAGCCCCGAACAAACTGGATAAATGGCTGACAAACCAAAGAAGGAAAGAAATTTTCTTTGCTTTTTTTGATCAACTCCGCCATTTTTACGACTCGAGCCATTTTTGTAGTTCTTTGAGCAATTAAAATGGTTCAAGTGTTAAAAAGAGATTCGCAAGGCGAATAAACAAACTTGAATAAAGATTTAAAGACTCACATTAAAAGATTTAAAACGAACTTTATTACACATTTGAGTTTAATTGAAACTTAATATTATTTTATCTCTGCCTAACAAAATCTTGAAACAAGTCATTTATTTTATAAGCATTTTATTGTTATAGAAGTTACTTTGTCTTATTACAAGATATAAACTTTGTCTTTGTAAAACTTTTGAAAATGCAATTTGCTTTAAAGTTTTGTTCATTTTTGAATTGAGTTTGTCGAAATATGCTATTTAATTAAATAAGCTTATTAAACCAATTTATAGAATATTTTCATCAACCAAATGTCTGCTGCAATTAAAAAGTTATTAATAGCTTGTAAATTCAAATTTGAACATCAAAAGGAAAGCATTTAACATATGTTGTTGGCACAACTCAACTTTGTTGCTGCTTGGCTAGACAAATGACTTCCTCTTCACTGCCAATTGCCACTTGCCACATGCCAAATGCCACATGCCAAATGCCACTTGCCTTATATATATGTACATATATATTTAATTGGTAAAGCAAAGAACAATTGCTTTCATAATTATCGCGTAATTATTATTGCATTTTTGTCGAGTGCCGCAAGTAAAATAATAAACACAAACAAACCAACAAAAAACTGAAGCGTGCCATAAAAATCAACTTAAATGAAATCAACGAGCAGAAAGAAGAAAAGACAAAAAATATCGCTCAAAAATATTGTAAATATCAAAATAAACAAAAACGAGAGAAAATAACAACAAAAACAAGAAAAACAGCAGCTGTTGGAATGAAGAAAAACAGCTGCAACAATAACAACAACAGAGGGAAGCAGTTCGGGTTGGGGTTGTGGGTTGGGGGTTGTTGTATGGGGCAACAAATACGAACAAAAAAAAACTGCGACAGGTGAAATTGGCATGCTGCCACTGAGCTGACAGATGAGGCGCCTCCAACCCCCAACCCTGCTCCACTCCTGCCCATCAAATTAATATACATATTTACAGTTGTCTGCGGATGACGTCGTGGCGCTTTTGTTTCCTTCCTTTTTGCCCCCAACACCTCATGCTTCACCCCCCGCACCATCTTTGTGCTCGGTCACTCGTAAAATGTATCTCAATGTTTGCATAATGCATTATTTGCATGTTGCACTCATTGCTGCTCCCTGCTGCTGCTGCTGCTGCTCTTGTTGTTGTTGTGGTTGCTGTCGCTGTTGCACTTAATTGCAAAGTTGGTTAAGCATTTTTTTAAACATTTATTAATACCCTTGAAATGCTTAAAAAGGGGTATGTTAGGAATACAATTATAGTGTAGGGAATCTTGATTTGAAATTGCAAATCTTAGATTGGGTTTTCAATTTCTAACTCAAGATTGTCAAGATTAATTTAAGATTTTATAGTTTTTGCATCATTATTAATGCATATAGAAAGATGAAAAAAAGTGTAATCATGTAAATTTTCTTAATTTAAGCTACATTTCTATATGTTTACTGATTAAGATATAATTCTAAAACATATTTACTGTATTTAATTATTATTTACTTATTTATTTCTGGTAAAACGAATTTATGACAAGAATATTTCATTAATTTATAGGAAATTCGTTAGTCAAATCTCTATCTCGATCTCTCTCCCCATCTAACTTCCTCCCTCATCCTCTTTCTCACTCAAGAACATTGTTAGCTGTTGTATTTGTGGCAATTTCTGTTGTGCTGTTCATTAACGCTTCAAGTGTGGTTAACCCGGGCGTATGCGCAATATGCAGCAGTCATTTAAAATAGGGTGTTAATCAGGCTAAAAAATATGCAATAAAATAAAATTGTATCTTTTAATTACAATTGCACAGGAAATTAAATTTGTTCGGCAATTAATTGTCCCAGTGGAAATTAAATATTTTCGCATAACCAAAAATAAACACAGTGGATTTAAGCTGATTGCTCTTAGCCAATCAACATTGTATTGTTGGCACACAAACGTAAAACTAAAAAGCCTAAAAAAATTCATATTTTTCACTCTGGAACTTAAATCTGTTTTGTTCATTGCAAACCATAGCTTAGCAAATAGATTTTGGAATATTTTGAATAATTTTAAATTCTTTGTAAAAACATAAATAAATTTGCAGCGAAGTAAATGACAAATTGAATATTTAATATGATTATTTATCAATCAGCAACAATTATGCAACAAATATGAAAAAAAAATCAAGCTATTCGGATGAACACTTCGTTAAAAATATTTTATGTACTCCATGTTTTATATTATATCTATAAATATAAAGTCAATCTAAATTTATCGCTGAGAATCACATTAAATAGTTCTGCTCCGGCGGAAACTATATCTGTTCACTTTAAGCTCCTTTTTCAATAAGCTGCACATTTTGCATGGCCAATTTATGATTACATCCGTCTTTTTAAGGGGCATGAAAACGAGCAGCCTAAGCTGCATTTGTTGCATGATGCTTGTTGCATTTTAATCGTTTGTCAAAGCCCTTAAACTGCTTTTTGACCAAAGCTCAACATTTCACCTAGCAACAACAAAAGCAACAGCAAAAATAAACTGCAAATAAAACTACGGAAATATTTGTCAAAAATAAAATGTTTGGCTTTGAATGGATATTTTCATGTTTTACCTTTTTTGTTGGGTTTTTGCGTTAGAGCAAAATGGGTGTTGCACAAAACTCGCACGCAGACCAAAATATTTGCCAACAATTTTTTGTTTTCTTTTTTTTTTATTTGGTAAATTTGCAATTTGCAATGCTTTCAATTGCTGTTCAAATTTTGTTGTTTGCTGTAAGTTGTTGGCTGTTAGCTATTGTTTTTGCTGTTGCTGCTGCTTGTTGTCTTGTAAGCTGCACTCAGAAAAGAAAGCGCCAAGTGGAACTCAACATATTGTTCAGAAAGTGTATTTCTAATATCCAGTTTAATTCTTTTCTCAATTTCAGTGCATGATTTTCAAAAATTTAACATAAGATTTTTTATTGCTTATATTATTAATAAATAAAATGTTGAAAATAACTTGCGAAAGCTAAACTCTAATATAAAAGTCGAGTCAGTAAATTTAATAACTTGTTTCCGAATTTTTAAAATGTTTTCTTCTAAAAATTAGTGTTGGTATTTCTACGTTTTTCAAATACTTTTCTTAATATTAGAACATATTTTGGGGATTATTGATTTAGGGAAAGCCATTACATTTGTGAAATTTCTTTTTAAATATATAGAAATTATTTCTAGACACAAGAAAAACTTTCTAGTTTTCAGATCGATTTTCCACTATTCAATGTGTTTTTTCTGAGTGTATGCTCTTATTGTTGTTGTTGCTGTTGCTATTTCTGTTTTTTTTTTTTGCTGTCATTGCTACTGTTGCTCTTCTTTGACCTTTGTGAGCTGTTTCAATGAAGCGCTTCATTTGCAAACACTCGCACACACTCACACACACCCCGCATATACTTTCATACACCAGCAGACAGCTGCCACGCCCCTTTCCCTAACAGCATGTGGCACGCCCACGTTGTGCTGTCAGTTTAGCTACAGATTTGATTGCTGCTGCTGTTGTTCCTGTTGTTACTGCTGCTGTCGCTTTATCGTCTCTGGCATTTGTAGTTGCAACTCGTATCTTGCTGTGTTCATAAGCTTTTAACAGCCTTTTGTGTGCGATTCTCCCTCCCCCCTCTCGCTCTCTCTCTCTCTCTCTTTCTATTCTCTCTTTCAATTGCTATAGCAACTTCCCTGCTGAGCTGCTTCCCTTCCCTTTATTTTATTTCTTTTTCTGGTATTCAGTTTGCCTTTTAGCAAATGTGTGTTTGCAACAGAATCAACAGAAACAGCAACAGCAACAACAACAGAAGTTGAAGGCCAAATTGCGCTTAGTCCGCACTTCAATAGGCAAAAGCGGCTCACAGTGAAATGAAAACTAACCACAAAAGTGGCAAACAAAGCCGCTAAGCAATACCAGCAACAACAACAGCAGTAGCAGCAGCAGCAACTTCAGCAACAGCAACAACAATTGCTTTGACCTTGACGTTGAGTTGTGTTGCACAGTAGTAGGCAACGCTGACAACAACAGCAACATTAGCACCACTTCAACAGCTCTATGCAAGACACATTATTAAGCTCAGTAATCGTTTGAGAATGCCATCATCAAGTTGTGTAAATCACTGTAGAAAAGGTAGAAAGGAGGGCGAGGATGGGTAAAAATGTTTGATTGGCATAACTCTGTCATAATGGTTTTACCTCTACAATAATACATTTAAACTTGAAAACGCCAATCTTAATTGATTTTCATTCTAAAACTAAGCTGTCACAAAAAGCAGGTAAAAGTCAAGTAAAAGCTTGTCAGCTTAAGACTTTCAATAGCATTAACTAAAGTAAAACCTCTTCTGCAATTCAATTTAAAAACACGAGAATCTAGCTTAATTTGCATTTCAAAAATTGTTCTTAAGGGTGTCTCAAATTATTCCTTAGCCAATAAGTTTGTAAAAACTTAACCAATTTTGAAAAACCAGGGCTTTTTATTCATGTTTGACGTCTAGATTAATACTGCATTTCAAGTTAAAAACCCAATTCTGGCCCGATTTTTATTCTAATAATTATACCTTGTAAAAGTGTTAGGAGTTCAAAATTTGGCTGATCATAACTTTGTCAAAACTGAACAGATTTTCAAAAGCAATACCATTTTTCTCATGGTTTGACCTCTTAATTAAAACTACATTTAAAGTTTTAACGCTATACCCAAAACTATTGTTAAAGTTCAACTTTAAAAAACTTGTCGTTTTCTTTTTTTTTTAAATAATTTCTTATGTCCCTGCACAGGGTATTTGCTAGTCAGTCATCGATCTTAGTGATCGTACTTTCAGTGTTTCTTGTTGTCAGCTGTTGCCGTTGCGTGTTGCATGTTGCTGCTGCTGCTGCTGCTGCGGTTAACTGCTTCATTGCTGACGCGCTATTGATTCTTACTTGCTGTTGCATGTGGCATGTTGCTGCTGTTGTTTTTTTGCGTGTTGCTGCCGTGTTACTGCTGTATTCCCATGTTGCATGACAGTTGCTGCTGCTGCTGTTGCTCCTGTTGACATTCACCCGCATATCATGCTGCAAAGTATTTTCTTTGCTTCTATTAAACATTCCATTTACTTTGTTGATATTTGCTATGCTTTCCATTTCCCGCTGGTATTCATTAGCAACAGTTGCAGCTGCAAAAACAACAGCAACAGCAACAGCACAAGCCAAGCTGCTTTTATGTGGCTAAAGTCGCGAATAATTTTCAGCACTTTCAATTGCGCAACTTTTGCTATTGTCGCTTCGAAATTGTTTTTCATCTTCCTTTGCCAATTTTAGCCATTTATTTGGCTGCAAAAGTGACTTTTGTAGGGTCGCCAGAATTTATAGCTGCTTTTAATATAAGTTTTAAGAAATTATTTCCTCGCAAAATGGCAATATAAATTCTCACGCTTGCAACTCGATGTCCTTATTAGCAAAACTAGTGGCTATGAGGTAGTTATCTATATATATATTTATATATATGGCTGCTGTAATTTTAGAAACCAATTTAATCCGATTTTTATTTAATCAGAAAATAGAAGCATACAAAAATGAACATTTCTTATAAACCAATTTAATCAGCTTTTGAAAGTGATAAAATAGAAACGTAAACATAGATTAACGTAAACTTATGGATTCATTTTATTTATTCATTGATTTATTTAATTTGAGAATTGTACTTTGCTGGTTCTTTACCGGCATTTCAAGTTATTATTTAGCTATTCTTAGTTATTATTTAAAAGCCAACTTGCTGCCTAGATAAATCAGTCTCTTCCAAAGTAAATTGGAAAAAAATGGCTTTCTGCTAATTGCTTTTTTATAATTTTATTTTAAAAACTAAATTTAAAATGACCTCGAAGTTTTTTCCCATAGAAATCATTTCTTCATATTTAAATTTTGAAGGGCTTATATTTCCTGCCTAATTGTTAATGAAAGCAAATTTTCCTTTTCCGATTTGTCTATAACCGTAAGTGCTTAAAATATATATCTCTGCTAAAGAAGCCGACTCCAGTTTCTATGGAGCCACACATGTTGCAAGGTATTCTTGGAATGCCACTAAATCTCTTGCGGTTGCTGCGGTTTCATCACTTTATAAATTATTATGCAGACATATACACATATATACATATATAAGAGTGGGAGGCACACACACACTTACACTGAGAGAAAACGACGACAGGTTTCGAGCTAATCTGACAGCAAAACTGTTTGCCAGACAACAACAAGAAATTGATATGTATCTTTTTTGCTGTGGCTGCATTCGCATTCCCTTGAAATCAGTTACAGCATTTGTGTCAGCTTACATATACGTATATATATATAGTATATGGTATAATCTTGACGCTTGTCCAAAAACTAAAACACATGTCAGCGGGAGATGGGCATTCATGTTTAGTCTTTCTCAGTAGATGCCGACTTTGTTTTGTTCAAAATGATGATGATGATTTTGATGAGTTTCATTGGAATGCATTCCACTTGGTCTAAGTTTGTCTGTCTGTCTGTCCGTCTGCACTCGAATTGAGGTCAAGGTATATGATGCATTGCCCACTAATTAAATGCCTTTACACTTGATTACAGTTAGAACCCTCTGATCACTGCTCAACGATCACGTGGCAATGACATAAGAAACAAGAGACAAGACACAATCAAGTCACATAAATAAAACTATTACGTGACTGGCAAGTTGAGCCTCTGAATTTATATAGAAAATGCGTGAATTTCCCGCCTCTTTGGCTGCTATAACATTAACACCTTTCCCTGCTACCATATTGAGCTAAGCGGCTACTAATTTGTGTGTAATGGTTATTGATTGGCCATCTTTTTATAGTCTTCCTTTTTTTTAAATTCCATATATGAAATTCTTTATTGCCTGTATTTTTGCTGGATTTTTGTTTCTAACTTTCCTTTGTTTATATTTCATGTAATTTGTTTATTTCAAATATTAATTAAATTATTACTTTTTGATTTAGTTTTCCAAAGGTATAATTGTAAAGTTGTATCTATTAAATTTTAATTTAATTAGATTAGTTTTCAATTTTGTGGCCTATCATTTGAAATTTGACTCTGTTAAATTAAAATTTCCTATTTAATTTACCAAATTTCTCTATCTAAATTTGAATCTTTTAAACTGCATTTAGCCTGCATTAAATAAATAAATATATATAATATAAATATATAATAAATATATATATAAATCCAATTCTTCAACTAAAAATCATGCCAGATTCTAGATGGAAAGTTCATCATGAAAATAAACTTGGGTTTAGCGTGAGTTATTTTCACTAGTGGCTCAAGAACATTCTAGTGTATCTAATCAACTTGCAAACACACGCACACTCACACACACCTACACACACATACACACATTGCACACACACACCTCAAAGTCACCAAATATGTGGCCCCTCCCCCTCGTCGTTAAAATTTTGGTTATTTCGAACGCAACGCTTTCAAGTGACAAACAGCAATAAGAACAACAAAAGCGACAAACGACAAGAGACAAGAGACAAGCGACAAGCGACTGGAAAATAATATGCCTGTCAAAAGCGCAAAAACAATAAATCATGACAGCAAACGCAATGTGTGCGAGTGTGCGAGTGTGCGTGTGTGCGTGTGTTTGGTGTCCATTTGGCAATCGCCAAACATGCCCATGCCCATGCCCATGCCCAAAAACCTATTCCCATTCCGATTTCCGTAAGCGCCAAAAAGTCAAATATGCTTCAGAGGGTGCAGCTAAATACTGTAGAAATCACAACAACAAAAATGATTGTTTGTTGTTGCTTTTTGGGTGGTTGGGGTTCACAGTTCAAATATTCCACAAATGTAATGAAGCCCAAATAGAAAAGGCGACCAATGAAAAAGTTCAACTCTAAATTGTTGAATGTTTATTGTTGATTGTGGATTGTTGCTCAGGTGAGCTGTAAATAAATGTGATGCGACTGTTGTTGTTGTTGTTGTTATTGTTGTGTTGTATTCTAATTCATCAAGCGTTGCACATAAATCAAACCAAAACGTCAGTTGGACTCTTTTGTTTGGAACAAAATCGGGAAATCAATCAAATCAAATCAAATCGAGTCAAACCCAAAACCAAAAAACCAAACTCCAACTTCAATTGACAATGTCACCTGCTGTTCCTGACAACAGTTACCTGCATTTAATGCCAACTTTATTATTCTTCTCTGAATTGCACCTGTTTGTTTAGATTAAGTGCTTGTGATATTATCTCCAGAAAAAAGGACAAAGGCTGCACTGCAAAAGATTTTATTGATCGCAGGAAAAGGTGGCCTTCATTAAAAACTAAACATAAATCTTGGCATGTGTATGTTTGTGTGTGTGTGTGTGTGTGTGTGTGTGAGTGTGTGTGTGCTGGCATGTGTGTCAAAGAGTCGTCACAACACAAATTGCGTTGCTATTAAAACAAAGTAAAAGCCACGTTTAGACGCTGACAAAATAATACGACACGCCAAAAGGGGCGAAAATCAGAAAACCCAGAAAACCCAGAAAACACACCCAACTGTCAAACGACTGTGTGTGTGTGTGTGTGTGTGTATGTGTGACAGAGTGTGCTGTATGACAAGTGTCACCTAGTTACATATATGCAGCACAGTGGTTGCGAATCTCAGTTAGAACTGTGAAAAGATACTTGCAAACAATATTACAGATGCAAAAGTATCTTTTGCTTTATTGGAGTAAAAAGGGTAAATCTATATTTAAGTGAAAGATATTGTATCTATATGTATAAAAATGAATATGGAAGATATAATTCAAAGTCTGAAGAGCTAAAATATGAAAGAGAGTTAAAATATAAAGAAGAGTTCAAATATAAAAGTAAATGGAGACTTAAAGAGAAATTCTTGGTATGAGAATTTTATCTAAGGCATTAATCAAGTTTTTAAAGTTCAAATATAAAAGTAAATGGAGATTTAAGAGAAATAGTTGTGTCTGTATGTGTATATATTAGAAGGAATTTATCAAGAAACTCAATCAATGTCTTAAGAGCAAGCACACTTTAAGGAAATTATGTTGTGTCCATAAATTTATCAACGATATCAATCAAAGTCTCAAGTTTTTGTTAACTTCAAACTTAAGTTTTTCCCAATTTGCTGTCAATTCGATCTAAAATTATTATTGTTATACCCTGAACGCATTAAAAGATATACAAAAAATTGTATTGGAGTTGTGCAAAAGTATGTAACAAACATATGGAAAAGTTTAATTCAAACTTAATTAGAAACACTGATTGTGTTAACCTATTTTCATGTTAAACAAACTAATATCATAAATAAGTAGCTCTCATTTGCTGCCAAATAGCTGTCAATTTGCTTTCATTAAAATCTAATTTACCAAAGTGGACTATAATTTTACTGATTATCCATTTGACTTTTGCCACAACCATTCAAAGATTGCGTCCACAGTGCGCACAATCATTTCACATGCAGAGTTTCAGTTGCACTCAGTTCGCTCACTTTTTGCAGCAAAAACTAAAAATAAAAAAATTGAGGGAAAAGGGGACAGGTAGACAGAGTGTGTGGCAGCAATGCATTTGACAGGTAAAAAAAAGAAACTAACAAAAATCAATAAGCATAACTCTTGCCCCTGACAAGATCAGCGCTGCACTTAACCGAAATATTTTTGTGATTTTGGGTTCGCGTTCATTCATCGGGCAGCAGACACTGACTCTGAGTGCAATTTGCATTCGAATGAGTTTTTCAATTAGTTGATGACTCAATTTCCTGTATCGCAAATGTCAAACTTTGCTTTGCGATTAAAACACGCTTTGCGTTGAAAAATTTTTGATTTTCAACTTGTGACAAGTCAAAGGCAAACTGACATCAAATTGAATGCCAATGCCAGCGAACTATCAATAAATCTCCTAATTGAGTCAATTCGATGCGATTGGCACAAAAACAAAAGAGAAGAAAAAACAGATGAAGACCAGTAGCAAAAGCTGATCTGACATATCGGCGCTTGGTTTTTGTCCATAGCCTTTGCGTTTGCGCATTTCTCAAATGTGTCAGCGAAGACAATCACGAAATTGAATTAGAAACTTTCAACGTCTCAAGTTGCAGTCCCTGTTGCATTATGCATGAGGAGTCGCCATCGTCGGTTCGTTTGACTTGCGCACAATGCATCAATAAATTTCATCAATATTTCACTTTTTTTGGACATTTTGATTGCGTGCTGCAAGCAGCAGTCGTAAACATTTCTTACACAATTCAATAACAATTTTATTGATTGAAACAAAACACTTTGACACTGAGCCACCGAAAGAGGTGTTTTATTATTGGTATTTAACCCACACCCCACCAACTTTTCTTCTTTTAACGGTGCTCTCTAGGGTGTGGCATTGGAAATGCTAGACAATACTTTATTTTACAGTTGAAGACTTTCGCTTTTCGTACAGCAAATTTCGTCATTTTGAGATGAAGAACTTTTTTCTTTCCTCACGAAAATTTCCCTCAACCGGAACTGTGTTCACATTAATTTGTGTGTGTGTGTGTGTCTGTGTGTGTGTTTTCTCTGTTGCACAGAAAACAGAGCCAAGGCCACGTCTATAATTATAAATACCCCAACGTGGCAACACTCGTCTCGTCTCTGAAGACCACTTAGATTCGTTGTTTCATTCGATGATTCACAATTGCTAATTGTGTGCGTTTTGCAGCCAAGGCTAAATCTGACACGTAAAAATAGATTCGAACTCACTTTGGATGATTATGAGTTGGGGTAGGGTCTGATAAATAATTAAATATAAAGCACTATGTTTTTGTTTTTGTGGTTTTGTGTTTTAAATGGTTGGCAGCACATGCCGCTAATTATTGCATATTTTCGGGTTCTCTACTGAAATGTGAGAAGGAAAGTGCGGCTTGCTATATTTATATATATTGACAGTGCCTAAATTGGTAAGCATTTCGGGAAACTGGGGCATTTTCCGACAAGATTAAATAATAAAAATGATCTGCTTATTTTATACGAAAATTTGTATTCTAAGTTCAGCTCTTATAATCTTTGCGATCGTCTTATTCGCGATCAAGAATATATTTACCTTACAGGTTCGGTTAAGCTTTCTTCTGCCTGTTATATACTTTGCACAACGTTATTATACACTTTCTCCCATTTTAATGGGTTTCTCATACAAGGAAGATAATACACCGAGCTTTACCAGCCAAAAATCCATATGCATTTAAGCCAAGTACTCTTTTAAAATAGTACTAAAAAAAGTGAAATATAATATATTTATTAATGTGTAGAGTTCAAGGCCCTCAACTTGAACACTTAGTTGACAAGACGACAGCTATAAAAGCTATATAAACAGACGATCTATAAAAATCGATAATAAAAAAAATACATTTTTATTGAGTACATTTTTTTCTCACTAATTTTCTGCCTCAACACTGTGTTAATTATATGCCAACAAATCGTTTAATGCTAATAAAGCGAATTAGCTACTTAATTGCTCATCGTAAACGAATACGAAAACATTTGTATTTATCTATATATATATATATGTATCTATATGCATATATTAATGTTTACAATAGCAGATTGCTGTTGAGATAGATCAGTGATTAGGGCTCATAAACAGATAGCTTTCGGGCAGCTACAAGGTTTAGTTCATTAGGAGCATTGCCCTTCGTTGGCTGAAATTCAATTTCCAACAATATTCAATCGGTATTCAATGAGGCATGCACCTGCTGTGAAGGTGAGGGGGGTGGGGGGAGTCAACAGCATTTGACTCACGGGCAACCTCATCAACTAAATGAAGTCACGCCACGCAGAGGGGCAAACTATTGTTAATCACTTCATCAACGTCAGAATCGCCAAATTCAAAATGCGAAAACCCAAGCAAATCTAGCAAAAATGCAACAAATCAGAGTCAGAGTCAGAGTCGCCACAGCCGGCGGCGAAGCTAAACTGGTTGTTTTGTACCTGTCTATCTGTGGCAGCTGTATATATATTGAATATATACATGAAACCCAGACACAGACAAAAACTCAACGTCATCAAAATTTTTGCAGCCTTCGTGTGTGCCCCGCATTGTTGCAAGCAGCAGCAACTGCTTGTCTGGCTCTTGGTTTGGGGCAAGACTCTTGGAATTATGATGTGCTCGTGCCTGCTGAACTGCGATGACTGCCAACTAATAATTGCAAACTGCAGGCGACACACGTTATGTGGGGTAAGGTAAGAGGGGGTGGGTTACTGGCAAATAAATTTGCATAGAGTTGCAAATCATTTGGTTGCCAGCGACTACCAACTGACAACTTCGGTCTTTGGCGTTTTGATACACTTGCTAAGAGGGCACTTCAATTTGGTCACGAAATGTGCAACGAAATTGGATAAAATGAGAAAAGAACTTTGCAAAACAATAAATCAGATCATAGCTTGAATTATTTTCGTTGTAGATGTGTCTTGATAATGTTCAGAAGGGATATTAACTGTGCCCTTTTTTATATTTTTACTGCGAATGAATACAAATAGTATTCAGTCAAAAAATTTGTATTTCCTCAATTTATACAATTTTCATTCTCTTTGTACGAATCTAAAAATCTGTTACGACTTGGAATTATTATTTTTTTAATAAAATCTGTCTGGATAAAGATTAAGATCATTCTTTTTTTATTTTTGACTTTATTTTTTTGTTTATATTCAGAGAACAAAAAATGATGAGTCAAAAACTACTAAATTCGCAAAATTTTAGTTAAAATTCTACTTTTCTAAGCTAATAGTTAGGGTATTCGATTTTCGGTTTGTGCATTGTTCGGCTATTCTTTCATGTTTCATTTTATAACTGTTGGTTTTTTTTAGTTGTTGGTTTTGTGTTGACTTGTTATTTGTTGCTATTTGCATTCCAAAGATTTGTTTGCTTTGCGCAAAACTTTTGTTGCTGCTGTTTTCCTTTTTTGTTTCTTGCGTTGCGATGATGTCATATGCAGATGCAAATACTAAATGAATGAATGAGACGAATGAAACGAATGCGCAACACTCACAGCAGCCAAATATCTTATCTGGTTGCTAATCTGTGCAATGCCCTGGCTCCAAATGACAGAGGTGATGCCAATTTGCAGCGGTTAGCTCAAAGAATTTAAATTGAATGCCGGGTGCATGAATTTTACAAGTATTTAACAGTCATCTAAAAACTGTCAGATTTGCCGAAATGTGTTTCCAACTAAATTGTAATTTGTTATTTGCATTCTTTCGTTGCAGGTGAGTCTTTTAACGACATTTCCCAAATGCCAGTTGACATTTCAAGGAAGGCACACTTTGACAAATGAAAATTGCGGCTGGAACTTAAAAGACATTGAGGTAAAAATAATTGTTAAAATCAAAGAAAGGCAAGTACACTTTGAGAAAAATGCGGCTGTAAATGAAAAGACATTGAGGTACAACGCTTAAGAGAACAAAAATAAAATCTGAAGAAATGTTAATTATTTTACAAATAGTACAAAGTACAAAATAAATTACATTAAATTAATATTATTATTAAAAACGTAAATTTAAATTTAAAAAAAAACCATAAAAATTTTTTATAAGATTTCTGGTGGTATATAAATCGCAAATGGTTTGGGGAAAATCCAGAAGAAACCCGGTCAGACCAAAAAAAGGTCAGTATGAATCTGTTAAGATGTCCAACCATAAATTTTATTCACGGGACAAGAAGCTTAAAATTGAGGAATATAAATATTTAAGCTGTTGATTACAAAACAAAAAGATTTGTACGTAAAAAAACTTTACGTACCTAAGCTCTTGCTTAAGTATTTGAGCTCTTGTTTGAAAAAAGTTAACATACTTGAGTTAAGCAAGTGATGTTTTCAAAAAGTGCACAATTTTACCAATCAAAAATTGTAGCTAAAACCAGCAAACAATTTTCTACTCACCTTAGAACAGTTGAGCCTTGTTCTGATTTTGAATTCCCATTTGCAAGTCTCAAATTTAAGCTGTCTAATAAATATTATAGATTATATTCAAATATGTAACTAACTATGACTCAAAGTGCACTTACTGCTTTCGCTTTTGTGTTGTACAATTTGGTGCCTTAATTAGCCAGTGTCTTCATTTATTCCCCACGCAATTTGTAACTCAGCCCAGCTCGGCTCAGCTCAGCTCATCTCGAGCAACATTTCCCCAAAGTCGATGCAAAAGCTGAAACCCACAAAGCCAACTCCCTGTTAACGTATTTTGCTTTTGTTGGCGGCACACGGCTAACGGCCCATTAGTCACGTCAAATCAACACACACATATATACACACACACACCCATAGAGACACTGAAAACAATAAAGTCAAAGTGATCGTGTCCAATTGTTGCTATTTCTGTTGTTGTTGTTGTTCAGCAACCAAAACCAAACCAGCAACAACAACATGGCTTGCAAATATTTGGCCAATGTTGACAAACTTGTGGGCCATTTCCCACTCTCCTTTCTACTCTATTACATTTTGTCCTGCGTTTGCCCAGTTAATCCCAGTTGACCTCCCGCCCAAGTTGGCCTGACATTTTTCTGTGTGTGCTTTTGGGACTTTGGGTCTGGGCTGGCAAAAATACTCAGGCTGTCCATCAACTGACCGCAAAATGTCACTCAACTGACGCCTCGATAAAATGGCTGAACATTTTTGTATCTTTTGTTAACTTTTGCGGCGAATAATAATGTTTGGAGAGAGGATAAACTAGTTTTGTGTGAGTAAAGTCTTTTGCTCTTAAAAGTATTAGTTCGCCATCAATTGGAAATAGTTTATATAATATTCTATGATATTGGTTATAGGAATGATAGTAGTTTGAACTAATGGGATATGAAATCATATATTGGAATTAATTGTTATAATGAAAAATAGGGTTGGTTACAGTATTTCAGTATCTCGGTAAGCCTTCATCAGCATTTTTAGAATCGGATGGACTTTTCTATAAACGTTTGAATATCAGAAGAGAAGAATGTTTATACTTATCTATAAAAATAAAAGTGTTTACTACTATCTATAAACGTGGAAAGACGAAAATTTATAAGTATCTATAAAATACCTATCTAAAACACTCTTCACTCTGCTTCTCCTTAGCTAATTCTTTGTACTTATCAATAAACATTCTGCTCTCGTATACTTATCGATAAATATTGTTCCCCCTTTTACATCTTGATTATAAATATGGGGTACTTTGTAGTCGAGCTTGTGACTTTATTTGCTCGACGCTTCCCAGAAGTCAACTTTAAATATTGTAATAAAAGATGACTTTGCCTGCTCTCACTAATTCATCACGAGTATCATCAACATTCACATTCGACAGCCTATTCAAAAAATGCTGAACATTAGATTAGATTCCTCCTTGTGTGTGTGGGCTGTGTATATTTTTGTTGCTGTTGATTTGCGAATTGAATTTGCATATTAACATGCTGACTAGCATGCAAAAATATTTGTCCCATAGCACATATGTATACGTGAGTGAACACACACACACGCACACACACACCCACACACATTTGTGCAACAAATCACATCCCTTTAAAGCACACGCCGCTTCCTGTGGAACTGTTCTCCTGCCTTGACCCTCACACTTTGCTGCTCGTTTCTGAAATGTGTGCAGCACGCTGCGAAATGAATTTTCGAGCAGATATGCCACAAACAACAACAACAAAAAAGAGTAGCTACACTCAGGCAAAAAACGCTATAAAATTCAGTAAATTACCTTATCAACTAAATAGTTTTTCTTATTTAAATAAATTCTATGTATAAGAAAAAATTCTAATAATTGGAAAGTTTTGGATGATTTTTATTTTTTAGCAATATTTTCTATTATTAAGAAAGGCATTTCTATAAAGTACAAATGGAAAACTTAAGTTTTAGAAACAATCCTTTCTAAGGTTTTGAATCAAGTAAGTAAATAAGTTTTTATAAATTAAATTCTATGATTTTATAGACTATCTAAAATATTTGAATGTGTAAAATCTTAGAGAAAGTTTATTAATAGTATAGGCAACAAAAAGTTAATGTTATACATAGTTCCTGGTTGTTAGAAGTATTTTTTATGAATAATAAGCTTAGTTCATGGCAATATTTTTTTTTGTTGACTGTAGCTGCAACTCAACCTGTCTTTTTTAAAAAAAAAAAAACATCCGCCAAAATAAAAGTCAGGCGCGCAGTTTTGGGCCAAGCTGCTGATTTATACTCTACCACTGGGTATACATAATAATAGCATTTTAAGTGGATTTGCGAATGTGAATTTAAGGCATATTTAGAATCTTTATCATTAGCGAGGAACTGCTAAAATATAATATTAGTAGTTGGAAATTATGAAAAACTATCAGCCAAAATGTTAGCTATAGTTTGAGAGCATTTTGCTTTCAGGTTTTCTGTGGGCGAATATTTTTTAAATTTTTTTATTTTTTGTGGGGGGTTGGGTGGAAAGAGTACATCTGCAGTAGAAAGCACCAGAGAAATGGTTCTAGTGCATTCTGTTCTTCTTCTTCTGACTGGCAGACTCCATCGTCCTTCGTCGTGCGTCGTTTTTGGCCTTCACTTGCGCCGAGCTTCGCACACAAGGCAAACACACATAAAACTGCGGCAAGAAATTTCAGATGGGAGGCGTTGGTGGGAATTGAGTTTACTGCGTGGACTGCCAACGTACTTGCCACATGTTAGACATTCTCGATGCCACACGGTGGACATGGACATGCAGGCAGCAGCAGCTGCCTCTGACTGGCCCCAAAACTGAGTTTTGGGCCACGACTTGGATTTATTTGCATAGCTGTAAATTTAAAGCGTTTCCCGGCACTTTAATATTTTGTGTGTGTCGCACACACATGCAAACCAGTGTGTGTGTGTTGGGTGTGCGTGTGTGTATCAGTACTAAATGGCCACTGGTCTGGCAGTGGAGATACAAACGCAGTAAAAAAAAACCTACACACAACTTTAATTTGAAAAATTAAATTACCGTAAAAGGAATTAAGTGAAAAAGTTTTTTGATTTTGTGAACAGTCTGTGAGATATTATTAATTCGTTATTAAATATTTCAAACTCTTTTTATGGCTATTAAAATTTTAATATTGCTTTTAGAATGGTTGTTGAATGAAATTGGGGCATCGACTTCAGGTGCGGCCAGCTAAACTTTCAACAACTTTAAATCATTATTGAAGTAGCTTTTGAGAGAGGGGGGAAAACAATTAAAAATCAGAGACAGAGAGAGAGAGAGAGAGAGAGAGGCAGATATGGAGAGAGATTAAGAGGGGAGATTGGTAACTTTCCGGTTTTGCTTATATTTTTGATATTCTTAGAATTTTTATTGAATGAATTTTGTAAAACGCATCCATGTTCAACTAAATAAAGTATTCCGGACAGTTTCGCCATCTGTTAACAATTTTCAGCTAATTTTGAAAGAGAGAGAAAACAATTAAAATTCGGAGCATTTTATAGTTTATAGCTTGAAACTATTTTTATTTTAATCACAGATAGAGACAGAAAAAGATATAGAGAAAAAATGTTCATTTCCATTTAAATTTTACTTTTGAAATTTTACATTAATAAATATGATTACTTTATAGCTGTGTTATTACATTTTAAGCTTCAGCTTGCCTTGTAGAGAGAGAGAGAGACACAGAGATAGAGAAAGGCAGAGGGAGAGAGAGAGAGAGAGATGATTTTCATTCCCATTTAAATATTAATTTGAAGACGGAAGACATTTAAGGGGTTTTTTGTTTTGCTTGGAAACGAAATACATTCCAATTTAATTATGACGCCTAATACAAAATATCTGCACAGAATCAAATCAAAGCCTTGTGTTATGAAATTTAATTTGCAAAATGAGGGGCAAGTACAACAAGGCGTATTATAATATGAAAATAATGCGTGTACCGACATCAGTTTCTGCTTCAGCTCCAGCTCCAACTCGAGCTCCAGCTCGTGACAGGCCCAGAGAGCTTCGAGTCATCGTCATGGCCAATGTCCATTTCCCCCGAGATGCTTGTGGCACGTGCCTACTTGAGAGGGGGTCTGTAGGGGGTAAGTACACTCAAAAAATTTATAAAGGAACATTTTGGAAGTTCCCCACACTTTCGTTGGCAAGAGTAACTCGTCTTATTATTCGAAAAGTATATTTTTAAAGGACAGTGCTTTTCTCATGTTAATTAAAAGTGTTTTATAAGGTTTTGAAAAAATATGTATAATTTTCAGTTAGTTAGTCACATATACAAACATTTTGCACTGTTTATAAATTCATTTAAATTAATTTGATCAAATTTACGACAGGTAAAATTGAAAATAAAAGCCGATTCACTAAATTTCATTACTTGTTTCTGAATGATTTTTCAAAGAATCAGGGTTTCTATTACTGCCTTTTAGAAATGCATTTCTTAATTAAATTAGTAAAATAAGCAAAAAATTTCTACTTTGCGAGGTTGATTTCAGGGATTCTCTAAAATGCAGGAATATTTTTTTCTGAGTGTAGGAATACGAGGCTCTTGGTAGGTTGGCAAGTTCTCCTGCTTATTAGTCATGCAGTTGGGTGCGTGTCATGTTTCAGTTTGCCTTAATTAATTTCAGTCAGCTAAGTAATCTGAGAATTCACACAAAAAAAAGTCAAGAAAAAAAAAGAAACCAAAAAACATTGCATACTTTTTCTAGCAAAATTTGCCAGATGGCCAAGTGAAAATGATTTGTGTAAGGATGACATAAGATAACATGAGGCTCTTATGCATTTGAATCAAGTGGAAAACTATTAGAATTTTAATAATAAGCTCAACACTTGTCATGTGCGTGCTAAGAGCCTATCAAATAAAAATTTGAATGGATACAATTGAGTACAATTTGAATGGCATTCGTAAATCAACTTCTCAACTAGGCACATATTTTTAGTTTCAAATCGTTTATCATATGTTGGCAAATGAGCTTTTTGTGCCATTTGTCACACTCAATTGAGAGATTGATCGCCTCGGCAATTTTTCGCGCTAATTCTTCGCGAAATTGTTCGCCAAATTGGAATTGCAAGTCTGAAAAGCAAAGCAATTTAACCACTACACACAAACACCAACACACTCACATACACACACACACATATATATATATAGATGTAGATATTGATTTAGAATTGAGTGTTTTATCGCTGGATTCCGGCACAAAATCCAATTGCTCTAAAGCACTTGGTAAAGCACTGCGAACTTTTGAAAACGCGTTAGCTGCATTTGCAGTGCAATTTTTGATTACATTTCAATCGCCAAGACTTCATTTCGTCTGATAAAAATAAACAATTTCGAATGCGAACGTTGAGAGAGCTCGACGAGCTCGATACCCTGTAAGTAAACTGATAGAATATGAAATGTGCAAGTACGTTTTACAGTTAATAAAAGTTGTGCTTTAATTGCAGTAGTCAGTGTATATAATTTATCAATTCGCAAAAGCGCTGGCAGTTATCAATAAAATTACTTAAATTTTATCTGCCTTACTTTCTTAATAACTTATATTCCAATTTTCTCAAGCTCTCTATATATAATAAATAAATTATATATCATCATCATACCCTTCTCTCCTATTGTCACCGGATCTAGGGTATGAAAACGATATAGTCGACTATATGGCACAAAATGGGTCACGTGCCGAATGGAGAGCGTTTGAAAAATGCAAACGCAAACACTTGCAACACTTGCAACAAAAATGGTTCACAGCCAGCATCTCGCTCTGTAGGCGTGGCACGAAACGAAAGACAGAAAAAACAAAGTAATCGAAAAGGGAGTGGAAAAATCACATTGAACGATAGAGTGCAACTAGAAAAATATTGAAAAATATCTATCAAAATTGTACTTCAATTCCAATGAAACTGAATAGCTGCTTTTTATTTCATTGCAAATCAGAAAAGCAAAAAACAAAAACAGCGAATAATCCTCGACGAATGCAGGACCTTTTCCTTGAATCGAATAGAAAAACTTCTTCCGGTCGGATAATGATTTAATTGAGCATGCTGGAGAATATTTATTTATTTATTTCTCTTTTTGCCAGCATTTTATGCTGTTATTTGAAAGCGGCAAAATTATTTCAAAAGTATTCAAATAACAAAACAAATTTGGATGAACGTTTAAAATATCAAAAGTTGACAAACAATGATAAAAAAAATAAAACTAAAAAAATACCATTAAAAAATCGAATGTGTGACAGTTTACAATTTTGAGAGAACGGATTTAGGCACTTTTGAAATAACTTTTTATTTATTTATTTTTTATTTATTTATTAATTTATTATTTTGATGTTTGTTTTAATGTTAAATACAACAATTTTTTAGGTGGCTTGCATAAATTTAAGAGTCACAAGTTAATCAAGAGATGAAGTCACAGTCCAGCAAATATTGCCTTTAAGTTCTTTCTGGGATCAAAATGTAACTGTGACTGCAACTGTCAAAAATGTGACAGTTTCTCTGCAAAGTTGCAGTGTGATTTGATTTGTGGCACTGATTTGTTGATATTGATGTTGTTGTTCTTGTTGTTGTTGCAGTCAGAGAATATTCTCGCTGCATTTCTGTTATGCATTTCAATGTGCAACAAAAGCAGCAACATAATCAGCTTAATTTCGCTTTAGCAGCGTAGCCAACTTCTCGCATCTGTTAAACAAAATGCGCATACGCCGTGTGGTACGTGCAACGATACTAAATGAAAGCGGTGAAAAATGGGGATGTTCAAGGGAAAAGTGGCTGTGCAGAGTTATTCACATATGTGACTGACTGAAGAGGAAGCAAGGATGTAATAGAAACGTGGAATGTTCTCTGATGTGATGAGTAGATTAGATTGCCATTGATATGCTCTACGTGATTGATGTGTGCCCTGTCGACAATGCTATGTTTGGGGGGCTTCTCTATTAATAGATGGATTGGGTTTACTTGCAACAGACAAGCCATCAATTCATTTCAAAATTTCAAAAATTGGAGAGAGTAGAAGTTGATGACATGACAACCTCATCTAAAATTGCTATTCAATTTAATCTTAATAAAATCAATAAGTGTATTTATTTGTTGGACAGATCATTAGCACACTTGGCAGATATATAATATTTTATTGCCACATATTTATTAAAAAAAAAGATATATAAAATTTTATTGCCACATATTTATTAAAAAAAGTTTACTTAACTTAACTATGACGCATGATTGAGGCGCAAATTTGCTGGCTTTTTTGAAAGCTAAATAAATCAATCTTATATGCAGGATATATTTGACGCCCTTTAGTAAATAAAAAAATACACAAAATTAAGTAGCAAATACGTTACCAGTATTAATTTTTAAGCTTCGAAATCAAAGTGAAATAAAGAAAATAATGCTGGCTATGCTCAAAGCTAAATCAAATTTGTATGAGCATGATATCCTTGTCTCCTAGTTACTTGAGGATTTGCCTTTTAGCCTTAACTTCTCAACTTAGTAAATATAATATCAAATTTGAAATTGCAAATATAAGATATTGCTATATAAGCTGGCTTTGTATAAAATATATTCAAAAGATAATGCTATCCCTTGTTAAAGGCCATATCAAGTTCTCATCAGCAAGATATCTTTGACTCTCAACAATTTTAATACACACCTTGCTGGCCTCAATCTCAGTGCTCTACTCGATTTCCGTTTAAAAACAGCTCTCTGGCATACCTTAAACCCATCACCGATTTGAGTGTAATATTAAACTTTGTTTAACTTCCATCTCTGTTTTGATCTGACACATAATCCACCAAACAAGCTCTTAGCCCCATTCCCTGTGCTCATCAGCTGAGTTGCCTCTAATGCTGTTTGGACAATCCTTCCAGTCACAGTCACACCTAATGCTCCGCCACCCTCTCTTGCTTCCCTCCCTTCCAGTCTCTGTGCTTATCTCTTTAAGCTTTGGTCACGTAACAAGCAGCTCATTTCCGCAGCTACCGCTGTGGCAGCAGGAGCAGCAGTTGCTGTACAGATGGCTGTACACTCAGAAAAAAATCATATTTGTGTTTAGAAATAGTATCTAAATATAAATATATGTTGCTTTTTTTATTTTTGGAAATAGTTTCTATTATTGGGAAATGCATTTCTAAACAGTAGATATGCTAAATAATTCAGAAATTCAGAAACAAGTAATGAAATTTAATGGCTGTTTAAGTTTTTCAAATTAAATAATATAAATTTCTAAGCTGTCTAAAATGTATATATGAAATGATATGGGAAATCCTAATATTTATTAAAAAAATAAGAGAAAAGCTAATTTTAGAGTTGTTTTTTCTACTGTGCACATATGAAAAGAAACCCTAAAAATGTAACATTTATTTTTGAAAAATTTTATAAAATATTATCCTGAAATTAAGAAAAGAAAAACCGTTATTTTTAAAAATATACTTCCTAAATAATAAGCTGAGTTAGCTTTGGCGCCAAAAAATATAAAGAATTTCTAAAATTCAGTGCGATTTTTTTTGTTTGCTGAGTGTAGCTGCAACTCCTACTGACTGATTTTTACTTTAACCGGTTGCGTTGTCTCTTTGTCCCGCTTCCCGCTCCCCGCTCCAACTTGTCCTAACTAAGTATCACAGCTCATTAATCAACTGGCGCTTCACACGATGCGATTTCTTTGTATTTGTCTTTGGCTTTGGCTTTTGCTTGGTTTTGGTCTTTATCGTGTTGACGTTTCGCCTTCAAACTGTCGCTTCCTGGGCGTGACACTCTCCACACACACACACACACTAACACACTCACATCTTTTGTCTTGGCTTGATTAATTATTTAGTCAGTGATAAGGAGTTCTACTCCGTAGCTACTCCTCCTTCGTTGTCCAATTAAAATGTGCCCAGTTGAGCGATAAGTCACACGCGAATATTGAATAACCCAAAAAACTGGGTGCCATATTTTGTGTGCTTGCCTCATGCCTCAAATATTGGCATCAATTGGCTGCCTTTGATGCAGCCATGCAATATTGATAGTTGAATGGTGTAAAGAGGGGAAAGGTGGTGCTTGGTAACTGAACAGTTTGTGTTTCAATATAGCCCGTCAACATTTGTTATTGCCACTCCAGTGATGAGTTCTTTCACAGGCCAAAAGAGACAGACAGGGAGAGAGAGCCAGAAGAAACAGACACTCGAGCACCCTCCAATAAACACACAGCGCACACACAACGCACACACACTCAGCACACACACACACACTCTGCACACACACACACACTCTGCACACACGCCCACAATAAACACCCGATTGCACTTGTCTGAAACGCAGCTCACAATTTTTGCTGACTTCTGTGCACACTTGCAGCTACCCTATAATTGCTGCAACAGCTGGCACATGCGACTTGGCTAAAATTACACTTTTTTCAAAAATTATTAAACTTTGCTGATTGTGCTCCGACAGTTTTGTAGCAAATAAATTATGATTAGAAACTTTATTGATTGTGCTCCGACAAATTGTAAATAGAAATTACAAAAAAATTGTGTATGCATTATTATAGTTATATTCAGCATTTACAGATTATTGTCTACAGTTTATAGGGTATCTCAGGGTTTTGCCATGCCCCCCTCACCAACACTCTTACACACTTACACTCATCTTTTTGTGCAGGAACAATTCTTTTACATGGGCACACGGCATTTGTGTGTGTGTATTAAAGTCTGCGTGTGTGCGAGTGTGTGTGGGTGTGTGTGGGTGTGTGTGTATGTGCAGGTGTGTGTGTTTGACATTGTTTGAGTGAATTTTGGTTTGCTGAGTTGAGTGCTGGTATCTTCTGTATGTGACTGCAATGTAATGCAATGCAGGTTTTCCCCCTCCATCATAATCATCATCATCATCATAATCATCATCATCATGATTATCATCCTCGTTGTAAATGTCGTTGCTTTTGCAAAAATTTCACTGGAAAATATTTCATGAAATTTTGCCTTGATTTGATTTGCTTTTGGCTTATTTTCCTTGCATTTTCCAACATATTCTGCATTTCTCTTACTACATGTGAAACTTGTTTCCTTGTTCTCAACTTTTTTACACACACTTTGAAAGTGCAGCATTTCATTCTACTATTTGCGGTTGGCAAATATTTACAAACTTATATTTTAGGAACATGTTTAACTTTCTGATATTTTTTTTCTCATATCTTTTGCGCTTCTTTATTTGTGTGCTTTGCGAGCTTTCTGCTGGCGGAAAATGTATTTTATAATTTTCGCTGGCTGCTTCTAACGGCCTGTCAAATAATTTCAACACTTTGCGGCATTTTTCTAGCGCTAAAAAAACTTTTTCGCACAATTAAGTCGCTACCGTAGAGGGAGGAGCAGGAGCAGGGGCAGTGGCAGGGGAGGGGCACGGCCCTTAAATTGTGGCCACAGCCATCTTCTTCCTCTCCTTTAGGACATGGCTGTCGTTTTGGCTGCTGCGGCGACGTCGGCTGTTGACGGCTCCTGTTAGTCGCCAACTTTGTTAACCAAAAAAAAAAGACTCTGAAATTTAATTTCTTTGGCAAATATTTTTACATAAACTTTTATTTAATTTTTAAAGTCAAAGTTGAGCGCAGTTAAATCTCAGCGTGAAAATATAGTCAAGAATAATTTAAATAGAGCAGAGAGAGAGAAAGAGAGACAGAAAGAGAGAGAGAGAGAGAGAGAGAGAGAGAGACGATTTTATGAAAAGCACTGCAGTTGACTTTAAGAAAACTTTTCTAGGTAAATCTAGGTAAATTTTATACAACAAGCTTTATATATTCATTGAATATTCATTCAATATTTTATTCAATATTGATCTCTTAGACTTTAAACTCATACAAGTAAATCACAACTGCTGTTTTACAGATAAATCTCTGGTTTTTTCTCTATTTTTATAGCCCGGACCACATAAAAAGGAGGAAAAGGGGTATATTGATTAAACAATCTATTAGCCATAGCAATAAAAGAGGCAATTATTAACATATTGACCTTCATATAGCCAGAGATATAACTAAGAATTTTTACTTATATAATATAATAAAAATTAAATTGAAAAGATCGCAAAAGAAAGACAAGTCGTATTTGAAGAAAGTAATATCAGCTAGCTGGGTGCAGGGTATCTGCTAGTCGAAATCTCTCCTACTACTGCACGCCAATTTGTTTGTATTTGCTTGAATGTTACGTCTGGGTTATTTTATTCTCGAATCGATTTGTAAGCAAAGTAATTTTCATTTAATTTCACTTAAAATGCACTCAAATTGTTTCGTTTTGTTATCGCCAACGAAATCGACGCGTGTAATAAAACCAAAGACCAAAACTAAAATGAAAATGGAAAATGGAAATGGAAAGGTGCAACAAATGGGATGACTTGCTTGAATCGTTGTCAGTATTGTTGTTGTTGTTGTGGGCTGCTTGTTTACATTGATTGCTGGGCAGATAGAAGAAAACAACAACAGAAAAAACACACAAAGAGCTGCTGAGTTGAACAAGAATATCCTGTTTATTTTTACAACTAAAACGGACAGTCAGCAAAAATGCGTTCGCCTACCTGAGCAGACAGACAGACAGACAGACAGACTGGCAGACAGACTGACAGACAGGGGACAGACAGAAAGCGGGCTCAAACTGAGCCTGGTCAGGGATTTCTTTTTTTCGGTTAGGCATCAAACTAATCCAATTAGTTAAACAATGCTTGGCCAGTTGCATTCCTATACCTGTCCATATATGTATGTATATATATATATTTGGTTTGTGCCACGCCTCTAACAAGCTGAGTGGGTTGTTGCCTCGTGCTTCAAATCGCATCGCATCGAATCGGATCGCATCGGATCAGTCAGTTTCCTTACTTTGAGTTTTGTTGGCCTTCTTTTGCGGCTTATTGTCTGCCTATTGTTTGGCAGCCGTTTGCGTTTTGGCGGACCCTCTTTTAAAATCCTCTCTATTGTCTGCCATTTACTACACTCAATTAGAGAGCACGTAGTAATCCTCAGCTGGATCATCATCCATCAGGGCATCCAGTGCATTTGGCGGTGTTGGCGACACCAGCAATAAAGCCATTTCAATTTGGCCCACAAGCCACGCACGTATCAGCTTATTAGTATGGCTTTTATCTATGCATAGATATATACACGCAAAAAAAAAATATAGCAGCTTTTAAAATTGTCAATACAATAAACGAATTGCAGCTAAAAATACAGTCAGAAAAAAATAGCTTTGAATTTTAGCAAATCGTTCAAAAAACTAGACTTTTCTTGTGTTTAAAAATAATTTCCAAACATAAGACAATATTTTTCTTAAAATTAGAAAGACTTTTCTAAAAACTATTGAAATTTTCAGGCTCGACGTTTATAATATAATTTAGCTGTCGAATAAATATATTCCTGAGCAACAACAATATAAATTCTTTATATTTGAATTCTTGTCGCATGATTTGTTTTCTGAGTGGGCTTTAACTAACTCGCATTTTGTGGCTCGACTTGGCAGCCACTTTTCATGGCATCGGTTATGGTTATTGTTCTACGTTCTACGTGGCTGTTAACTGAAATTGGCCAAATTGTTTATGTGGCTTACAATGTGGCCAACACATGCAGACGACAACAGCAATAGAACATTATTTGGCTTACAGTTGTGCGGCCAACGGGTTGAAGGGGAAGAAAGAAAGAAAGGAAGAAGAAGATGTCTTTATGTCTTTATGTTTTTAGCCATGTTGCGGCCAAATTGAGTCATTGAGCTGGGCCAATAACGGGTTAAGTTGAAGTCATTCTAGATAATGCCAAATGACGTTGTTAAAGCTAATGGCCAACATAATCCAATATTCAAATAATTGAATAACACAAGACAAGCTAAATTGCGTTTCCTATCTGCCAATTTATATTACGGTTTTAAAATTATTTACTAAATGAACATTTTTACTACTAACTAAAAGCAGTAACAGATAGCATTTAGTTAAACATTTAAATGATTGTTTACATTGTTGAGCTGTCTCTTATCTAACCTTATCTTTCAAATTAAAATATGCAACTGAAATTTTACGTTCCTCATAAATGTAAAATGTATTTTTCAATGTTTATTAACTGCCTGCTCTTTAACCATTATCAATTGTTGATGGCTTAAAAACTTACTTCAACATATAAAATGATTGTTGCCAATTTTAAGTTGTCTTTCATCTAATCTTATTTCTGAAATTGAATATTCCTCATAAGTACAACATTTATTAAAAAAAAAAAATGCTTATTTAATGCCTGCTCTTTAACAATTTTCAATTGTTGATGGATAAATAATACTTCAACAACGATTGCTTAAAATTTGAAACTGTCTCTTATCTAACCTCATGTCTGCCATCAAACTATGCAAGTGAAATTTAATGTTTCTCGCATACACAAAAAATAATTTAACGCATTCCAAATCGAGTTTCAACTGTTTTGCAACACCTTTGAATATTTTCCCATAAAAATAACATGTTTAATTTTCATCGTCTGAAGTATTATCTTCCTTTTTTTATTATTGAATGTGGCAGTGAGTGCAGCTAAAAAATATGCCCCCTTCTAAATTTCTCACAAAAAGCATTTCCATTTTAATCGACACACACACAAATAACAGCTCAGACCCCGTCGGCTTTGACTAATTGCTTTTCAACACTGGCGAATGTGGTTTTATGGGCTCCTTTAATTAGTCTCCAGGTGTGGCAAAGACTCCAACTCCCAATTTGCCACCAACTGTTGCAGTGGCAGTTGCCGTTTGTTATTGTTGTTCTGCTATTGTTGCAGTTGCAAACTGTGTCATTGGGTTGTGGATTCTGGGTATCTGAGTGGCATCATCTGCCCAACTTGCCACACGTCTCGCGTCGGCTATTTGCCGCATCAGCGGCATCAGACTGCAAAGGCTGCATTTGTTTTTACTGCTCGTCTATTTACATTTTTAAGCTAAAAATGCAGTCGAACTGCTTTGCGCCTGCTGCTGCTTCTCTGAAATGCATCGTAAAATCTGAAATGTTTCCCCGGCTCCTTCTCCTCCTGCTCCTGCTCCTCTCCCTCCTGCTCCTCATCCTCCTCTTGCAGTCAGTGGCAACTGATTTCTGCTTTGTTGTGTCTGAGTTTTCTTTGGGCACTCTTTCCACTTCATTTTGTGTAGTTCTATTTTTATACAAAATATAGTCATTTAATTATCAACTATTATTTACGGGTAATTGAAGTAATTAAATAGAGTTGGAATGGGAAATCTTAAAATGTGAAACATTTGCTCATTTATGAATATATATTCAGATAACTTTGTAACTTTGTGTAACTAATTATTTTTCTTTTATTAATAATTATCAATCAGTAGTTAAAGTAATTAAACAGATAATAAAGTTAGTATACAAAATTTTAAAATGTAAAATTTTCTTTTGCCATTCAGACAAGTGAAATTTGTTAAATTTTCATATTTCATTCTTTTCATTTTATTTCGTGTTGTTAATTATTATTCTACTACCAGTAATTGTAGTAATTAAATAAAAATAAACTTAGTTTATCTAAAAATGTGAAACTTATTCATATCACAATTTATTAATTTTATGAATACACATCTCACATTTAAGTTCACATTTCATTCAGTCTAAATTAATATTTATTATTTTCATTTGTTATAATAGATAAACACACGCACAGACAAAGAAGTGTTTTAATCTGATCTTCATCTGATGCTTGATTTGCATATCAGAAATGCCCTCGTTTATTTGGCTGACCTTTGACTGCCTTCCGCTTGCCCTTTCAATGTCAACTTTTCCCATGAAGACACACAAACAAACAAGCAAATGGCTAATATTTAACTCCCCCTTTGGCCACTCATTCCACTCATCCCACACACACACACACACACACACGCACACTCAAGCCGGAAATTGCGTTGTTCACCCTTTTTTCCGTTGGCCTTGGGCCATGTTATTTGAGTTAAGTCAAAGCTAGTCAAAGAGTCAGTCAGACAAACAGTCGAACAGTTGAACAGTCTGTCAGCTCTTCTTCGTCTTCTTCTTCACTTATTTTATCTTAAGTCAATTCGTTGCCCCTCATCAACATCTTGAAGGGGAAGATCATCATCATCATCATCATCATCATCGTCATCATCATTATTATTATTTTTATCACCAACTTCATCTGTTACTTTGTTGTGGAGTAAACGGTTTTTATACACTGTTTGCAAGGGAACAATTTAGTATATTGGGTATATAAGATATTATATATGCAGTGGCAACAGAGAGAACTTATGGACAGAGAGGGAAACAAAGAGCAAAAAGAATAAAGCAAATGATTTATTCACTTTCTGCACTTGGTATTATAATAATTTTCTGTTATATTTTTATGTTGTATTTTTAGACTGATGTCTCAATTTTTAGTATTAATTCACAAATTAAACAAGTTAAAATGCTCTATTCCACAGCTCTCGACTAACAGATACCCCGTCAAATACATCTTAAGTATATTAAAAATGAATACACGTTTTGGATTAATTAAAATCCATATTTCTTTTCCGATTTTAATAAAGATATTAAAGTTTATCAATAAAATATCTGAGGATACAATATATCAATTATTAAGCTACATCTATCGATATCGATATGCGCAAAACGGGTGCTATTAGCGATAGAATTATTTAAATCTTAATCTGAGCGGGGTATAAGAGAGCTTTTATTATAAATTTAAAGTTATATAATTTGAAGTCGCTGAAGCATCCTTCTGCCAGTCGCATACTTTTCCACAACGTCATCATACCCATGAACCCATTTTGATCATTCCCAGGGTATATAATAAAGAGGAGTCATAGATCAAGGGATCTCTGTCTTTCTCTGAACTCAGCGTTGACATATTTATGGCCAAGTTGGCCCGCTGTTAAATGTGAATCCCTTAAACAATTAGCTGGGCAACCTTTGACAGCGGAAATGAATGCTCAGTGCTAGGGTTGCTCTGCAGATATATACATATATATATATAGGGGTGTTCCATGCAGATACTTAGGGGTTGTACCATTATCTCTGCTCCTCTGGTTTTCCTCTTTGCTGCTTGCCTGTTTTCATTCATTGCACCTTTTCCTAGGCATTGACTTTGGTTCGGATTTCAATTATTTAGCTTAGGCTATACCAGTTACCCCCTCCCCTTGCCACCCCCTTCTATCCCTCTGGAGCCGCTTTCAATTTGATTTTTATGATTTTTATTTTATTTTTTTCCATTTTTTTGCGGCGCATTTTTTGTTCTGCTTCATTTGCATTTTGTATTGAATTCGTATTTCGTATTCGTATTCGTATTCGTATTGGTTTCTGTAATATATATATAAATACATATATGTATGTATATGTATATGTATTTGTCTGCGGTTTGTCTTTGTGGTCTTTGTGGCAGCTGCTGCTGCTTCCTATAGCTGCCCCCCTTTTCGCCGTATCTTTTTCTGTGGCATTGCAAATGGCAACTTAGGCAAATTGAAAGCGTAGCAAATGCGAGAACAATGCCAACAAAGCAAGGCTAATGGGAAAAAACTCAGGGGAGCAGCAACTGGGGAAACACCAGCAGCAGCAGCAGCAGCAGCAGCAGCAGCAGCAGCACCAATACAATCTTTCATCAGCCTCATCAAAAGCAGCAGCAAATTTGATTTCCATTTCAATTTTCAATTGAGAAAAACTTCCTCAACTGTTTCACCGATCTAATTGAGGCCTGAGACTGCTGCTGACCTTGTGTATATATTTCTGCATAAATATTCATCAACCATTTAGTTTGGCTGCACGTTGCAAGTTGCACAAGTTAAAAAAAAAAACAAGAAAAAATCATTGGGAAATTCATTTTAATTAGCAGTGAAAAATGCGCCATCGTTGAAAACCGGCAACATCGCAAAAATATATCCGTTCCGCCCACCGCCCCAAACGTGCAGCGCTGTCAAAGGTCGAAGGCGTAAAAAAATTATAAGCAACTTCTATATCTTTTACTGGTCACCAGCAGACAGTGTTGGCCGCCTGTATAAAAACAAAGCCAAAACCTATAAAGAAAAAAGCTAAATTTAATTATAAGTCTTTTAAATATAAGTCTGAAATTGCTTGTTTATCCATTTTAGTCATTCATTAAATAGTATGGTTAAATTTTGATGGTTATTAAAGTATTGTAAATTGAATCTTAAATATATTATTTCACTTTTCTCAAAAAACTTTTATGAAGTGGAATAAAGTGTTGTTGGTTTTTAAAGCATAATAAATGGAAACTAAAATATTTTTTAACATTTCTTTAAAAAAAAATTTATGAAGTCAAATGAATTGCATTTATTTTACTTTTTGTCAAAAAGCTACAAAATAATTTCTCAATCGGTGCAATATAATTAAATTGAAAATATAAATTTCAATTACTATAAAGCTTTAATTCAAATAAGTAATTATATATCTAGCTTTTGCTTATGCTAAGGAAAGTATTATTTTTTAAGAAAAATATTATCTATCACAGCGAAAAATGAACAAAAATGCTGATTAGTGCCAAGTCATATAATTTATTTTCCTAGAAAGAATAAATAAAGAAGAAATAAAAAGTGAAGCAGTAATAATTGAATCAGATTTCCTTTAGCCTATGCAGATATGGAAAATATCCATATTTGTTGACGGGAAAAAGCGCACATCTCTGCAGAAAAAACTCCGACACACTGGCTTTGTCTGCCACAGATTCCCCTTGCCACATTGCATTCGTTGCCACAATCGGCGCCTGGGTGGCCAGCTGCTGCTGCTGCCTCTGCTGCTGCTGCTGTATGTGCAACATAATAATTTGTAAACATTTATCAATTATGCAGCAACAGCGGGAGCAACAGCACAGCAACAACAACAAAGCTGGCTACTTGCAACGCCCCAAAGATGCCCCAAGCGAGTCGAGCTCAAGAGTCAACCAAACTGGCAACAGGCAAACGTGCAACGGCCAAAACTGACCACATAAATTTTCCACATAGGCCACGGGCAGCGACACGCGGCAGGTCGTCTCCCCCTTCCCCCCTTCCAACTTCCCCCCTCCCCTCCCCACTCTTCCCTCCTCTTCAACTTTGCCGGCTGCGTTTTGGGGCGTTGATTTGCCTTGCCCCAAACACGCAATTAACTGCAAGTGGGCAACACCTCATCAACATCAGCAGCAGCAGCAGCAGAAGCAGCAGCAACAACGGGGGGCAAAGTTGGAACAGGTGCCATTTTGCACGCTGCACGCAGCACGCTGCACGTTGCTCTGCGGTCAGTCAGTCAATCGATCAATCATAAAAACTGCTGCGTGACTTGTTGACAACCGCAGCGAGAAACAATAACAACTTAATCCAATTGCACACAGCAACATGTTGCTGAGCAAATGTTGCCAACGAGTTTAAATGAAGCGAGGCTAATTTTAATTATAGCGAACATAAAGAAATTTATTTCGAGATAAACTAAGACACAGAGAAGTTTATTTGTGGAGAAAGTAAGCTAGTTTTACTAATGACAATTGTATAGAAATACATTTCTAGATAAAGAGCGTCTTAATAAAAGCAGATAAAAAGAATTATGTTTCTAAGTATGGAAATGTGTATTGGAAAGCAAAAATGAATAAAAAATATATATTTGTATGGAAAATTAATATGCTGAGAAATATTTTCAACAAAAGGATATACTGAGAAACATTGTAATTTATATAATTTTGAAGTATGATCCTAAAATACAGCATTTATCTAGTGACGAAGTCATGATTAAAAAAGTTTTGCATAAGTAATGAAATTAAAAATAACACTTAGATTATTAGACATTGTATTGTCTGCTTAGTGCTTAGATCAAACCAGATTTTAGATCAAGTTTTTGTAGTAGTTTTCATCTAGTTTTCATCTAGAGCTCAGCCCAAGATCAAGATCAAATGTAATGTTATTCAATTAACAACAACTCTACAAGAATGAAAGAACTGCACTTAGCAACATGTTGCCCAGACAGCTACACACACGCAACATGCTGTGCAGCGGCCGTTACGCATTTAGAGTCTAGCAACATTTGTGCTGGCTGCTCTCACGCACTCAACTTCCCTTCCCTTTACGCTACTTCACAAACAACACATTCTCTCGCATTTGCTCTCTCTCTCTTGCGCTCGCTCCCAACTCACTGTTTATGTTCGCTGCGAAATCAGCTGTTTTGTATTTTGTCCAGTTTTTGGTTCGATGCCACCAAGTCGACTGCAAACTTTCGCCGTGTGTTCGCCCAGCGGGCGAATAAGCGCTTCAAACGTCAGTCGAAATCGAACGCGTGCACATCTCGCTTGCCTGTGCGTATACACATGTGTGTTGGTATTAGTGTCGGTGTGCGTGTGCGTGTATCTCAGCTAATTTTGCTATTTGCTTTAGCTGCATTGTGCAATAATCGACAAAATATTTCTGCAACTTGTATACAAAGTGGAACTTTGCTGAAAGAAGAAGACAAAGTGGAAGTTGCTTAAGGCATTTAGCAATAGTATTTCAATTTAAATTTCTCAATTTTCCCAAAACGAAAATTTATTCATTTGAAATTCATCAACAAGTGCATCTGGAATTAAAAAAACTAAATTTTGACTTGATGAATAATGCGAAGCATATTGAAAATATTTCAATTTACAGAGATAATTGGATATTTAGATTTTTTCTTTTAATAGTTGTCAATAGTTTTTCCACAATTTATTTTATATCAATTTTAGCAAAACGTGTTTAAAATTAATTCACAAGTGCATTCAATTGCCATTCATTAATTGAAAAAAATACTGCATAAATTTCAACTTGAATAATGCGATGCGTGCTGAAAATATTTTTTAGTATTTATTCACAATTGTTTCATTTTAGAATGACAAAAAATGTGAATAAATGTTGACTACTAAATAATCCAACACGTGTTGAAAATATGCAATAGAGTCAGTCTCTATTCTAATCAACGTTTTTATATTTGTAAATAGTTTTTCCGATTGCCAATGCAACTATGCTTAAAATTCATTCATTCACTCATTCATTATCATTAATGAAAAAACAGCATATATTTGTACTTAATTAAGAAAGCGACGTGTGCTCAAAGAATTTGAAGAATTTGCCAATTAAAAATAAGGAAAAACTGAAAAAATGCATAAAACTATTTTAGTGTCGACTATGCAGTAATTGAAAAATACCAGCAATTAATTAAGGAAAAACCTGTGCAAAAAACCAAAAAAAAAAAACTGAAACAAGAAAATTGCCAGTATTTAATTAGAAAGTCAAAACAGAATAGAGAAAAAAGAGGAAATGCAGCAAGGAGAAAAGTTGTTGCTGATTCGATACTGTAGCCTGACTCTGATTCTAACTCTGACTCTGAGTTTGACTTTGACTTTGAGTCTTTGTCCACTGGCCAACGCTAATGACCCAGAAGACAACCTACCCATGGAGGAGGTGTTGCCCCAACAACAACAACAACAGCAACAAGATGAATATAAAAGCGACGATGTGCAGTTAAAAATGCTGCTGGCAATGGCCAGCGAGAGGCATCAACATCAAAATCAGCAACATCATCATCATCATCATTATCATCATGAGCATCATTTGCGGCATTTGGACAAATATCAGCTGGCGTGGGATCCACAAAAACAGTTGCTGCAACAGCGCAACAAAAATCATCATCAGCATAAATCGCAGTTGCCACAAGCAGAACAGCAAAGCTCAACAGGCACAAACAATGAAATGGGCCAACAGGAGAAGGAGACGAAGACGGAGGCGGAGGCGTGGCAGGCATCCCGGAGGTTGCAACATGAGAGAATCATCAAGTGGCTGTGGCTAAGGAACTCAAGATTGAATGGCAGCGTCGCATTCGGGATTAACGATGTGAGTAACTCAACAGCAGCGTTGCAAGCGTTTGATTTGCCTCCGACTGTTGCATAACATTGCTGCCACATCTTATATGCCAATTTTATGTTGCAATCAAGTTCTCCTAATTTTTTAAATATGTGTGATAAAACTTGGCTCAGGGAAATAATATTTAATTAAAATAAATCAGAAATGACTTAATCGAATCAAAAAATAGTTTTTTTTAATCAATTTAAAATGCGATAGTTGAATGAGTTAGACTAAGAGATACCCTGCACATCAATTTATATCGATATTTGCTAAAGGGTTATTTGTAATATTCAAAGATTTATCACTGAGAATATTGAAGCCAACATTTTTATTAAAGTACTTCAAAGTAAAACGTATTTTACGACGCAATTAAATAATTCAAAGGCATACCTCAAATCTTTATTAAATTTATTTATTTTTAATATAAAAATGTCATTCTCCGACTTATCTTCTATTTACAATACATTCCCATGCCCAACAATAAAAAAAATCATAAGCATTGCATTTGTCAGCTTTTCAACAGCAAAAAAAAAGTATCTTTTATTTAGAAATGCAATAATTGCGGCGATTGTAATTCAGATAACAAAGTGTGAAAATTGAAATATTGCAATTATAAAGCACAAAAACACAAATGGACTTTTAATTGGTAAAAGCGCCACATAAATTTCAATTGAATCTGAACAATTATGCCGGGCAGCAGTTCACAACAAAAGCGTGCCACACAAACAATCAACATGCAACATTCAACAGTCAACGGCCAACAGCCAACTAATCTATGGCTAAAGATCTCCACGAAATTGAATGGAACGTGCACTGCAATCCCAATAGTAAAACTCTGAATAAACTTTGAATAATTCATTTGTATGCCAAGTGGCAGACTCAAAACTGAAATTGAAACTGAAACTGAAACTGAGACTGTGAAAACTCTCGAGCATCGTCGAAGGCGACACAATTTGCTTATCACTTGTTTTGTTCCATTTATAATTGAATTAATTTCGAATCTTTCGAAATTCAGGCAAATCTGTATAGGAAAACCCATAAGTAAGTTCACTCGCAATACATATTAATCAGAGCCTCAATCAGAGCACCTGCAATGACGTCAATCATTCATTGTGAAATAGATACTAACTTGATAATTGAGCTTAAAGTCAACGAACTGTTCTCAGTACATACTTTTTACTGTACAATATATGACTCATATAAGCTATATAAAATAGAGCAATTACTATTTGAGTGTCATATTTAATGGGAAATCAAATAGATGGAATAAATAATCGATTCTCATAACTGAGATTTAATGTCTTCATAAATAAACTGTTGGAAGAAAATAAGCTATGTATAGTATTTTATTACTACTTATTTTTGAGTACATACTATAGTCTTCACAACGTAAAAAATAATTTTAATATATTTTAATATATATATGTATATTTGATATAAATAATCCAGGAGACTGAGAATCTAGAAGCCAAAAGGGTGCATATGAGATTCTTTAAGTCTCACACTAATAATTCAAAGTTAGACAAACTTTAAATATAATTTGAATATTGCAAAGCTAAAATATGTTTTGTGCTGGATATAAATTATTAAAAAAAGTCACAAAACCAGAAACAATTATAATAAGTACTATAAATCTCATTTATATAAATCAATGATTGACTTACCTTAAATCTCATTTAAATATTTCAAAGTTAAGCTCAAATATGATAAAAATATGTTTGTCTTGTCAACATTTCTAGTTCCCAAAATAGATTCAGTCTATTTCCGATAAAAAGTAGGCTAAAGATCATTTAGCAATATAAGTTCTTTAAATATTTCATCAACATTTTTTCCACATCGATAGCAAATGAAACGCATCTTGCTGCTTAATTGCAATTGGAAGTATAATAACCCAATTAAAATTAAGTTATCTTAACGTTTGTTTATTTACTTTTTTTTGCATTTGAAGTCATTAAGAAACCACTTCAAAATTGTGTGGAAACAAATGAATAGCTGCATAGCTGCATATGTTTATATATATATATATATGCATATATAATTACTTATATTCCACTTTCATCTGGCTAAACTGTTTGCATTGTTAACACAACGTTTGTATTTAGTTGCCTTATGGATTATTTTCCTATCACTTTCTACACTCGATTCCCATGTCGACACTCAACTTTATTTGCTACTTTAATCGAACCCGACACATTTCTACCCCTGCCACTTCTTGATAGTTTGTTGCAACTTTTGGATACAGTCTATTGCCTCGCTTCTGCCTCGGTGGCGACTCCATTTCCACTTCAAACATTTTGGCGCAAGTAAACAACGCACAAAATCCGCAGCTGCATTTTCAGTTTTGGAGGGGGTCGAGTGACTAGCATCGAGGGGGGCCTTTTGCTGCTGTTCAATTAATGCAAGGCATTATAACAATTAAGCGGCTGTGTGCCTTTATTGACTTGGCACACTCCACACCCCACCCCCACTCCTCCCCCAACCCTTTTAAGTACTTCTCTTGTGACCCAATTTTCACACAAATTAGTGCAGCTAATTTTTAATGATGATTTTTTGTATTTTTTTTTTTTTTTTTTTGAGTAACGCCTTTGCGGCTGAAATCCCACTTCACTTGGCATTTTTCATAATTTCCATTTTTCTTAATTTCTCTGGTTTTTTTTACGCAATTTATGAGAATTCTCCACCCACTATCCCACACCACTTTATCCCCCTTTTAGCTCTCTGCCTTATTGCTTAAAGGCGTCGTTGCGCCGACAAATGCAATTGAAATAAACATGGAAAACGAATGTTGTTTGGTCTGCTATTTTTAGGGGGGCTTTCAGAAGGAGTGGGGCGAGGGGTGTGCTGTGCAGCAGGCCCAGAGGCAAATGACGCCTTCGTCATATTTTTTCAAGGGTGCTATGGCCCAAGGAGGAGACGGGGTAGTTGAAGCTGGAACCATAGCCAACATTCAGAATTCTGCATTCAGCGTCGCCTGCATGCGTTTCAACTCATTTGCACCTAATTGTCATGCAAGGCCTGCGGGGGATGAGCGGAGTAGATCGGGTAACAATATATAGCCTTATACTCAGATATATACATATATACAAGTAGCTGTTTCTGCTATCTTCATATATCCCTAGCTATATCCATCATCCCAGCATATTTTCCGCTACTCGGGAAAAACTTTTTGGGTGCTAAGTGACAAGAGTAACAAGAAGTAAAACACAGACTGACAGACAGACAGACAATCGGCTGGACTGAAGGCCAGAAGGATATGGCTACATCTATATGGAAGCCAGATCTCAAAAGCTGTTGCAAACCAGAGGCTTTCAGTTTGGAACAAAAGTTCTCATCTACAAAAAGCAGATCAAGCTGATTTCATTTATCGATAACAGCCAAAATTAAGCCTGCTAAACATCTAACAGAGTATCGGAAAGTCGAGCACTCTCTACTGTAGCATTCTAACTTGTTTACTGTATATAATATATATATCTGTATATATCTGTATATATTTATATATATATTTATGTGTGTTCTGGCTATATCTAGAGGTTGGGTCCGTCACCAGCTGGCTACCACATATTTTATCATTTGCTCCACATCTTCTGCTCTCTCTCTCTCTCCTCCCATCCCTCTCGCTTTCTCTCTCTCTCTCTCTCTCTCTATCTCTCGCTAACTGTATGTGTGGGCATGCTGTTGACTTAATCTGCATTTTTTGTAGCCTCTTTTTGCTATCTGCTATTTGCTATTTGCTGGCGAATGTGTTCACATTTTTGTCGCTGCTTTCCTGGTCAACAAGAATGAAATTTGCATAGTTTCCGGCTGCAGTACTTAAATTTTATTTTAAGCCAAGAATAAAATAAAAAACATGCAAAAAGCAGAAAGTTAAATTTTGTGCAAGCATGCAAACAACTTGCAAACTATGTGCCTGATTCTTAATATATATGGAAACGGAAATAACACTGGCCTATTAAACACAGAACCTCATTAGAACTCTCATCCAAACTTCTACTTGTTAAATCTCTCGTTCTTCCCCTATGTACAAATATACTCACACAGATTAACAGATAAAAGTTGAACCAAACTTTTACTTGTTTAATCACTGATTCTCTTGATTCGTATATAAAGCATTGGCTTAATCGAAATATCTGCACACAAAAAAAATTCATTTTCCCGAAACATTACAGATATCAATTCACCTGCTAGAAGAAGACTTCAACTCAGTCCAACTTCCTTCTGAGATAATCGCACCCTTCTCACAAAAGTTCTTTAGCTACCCTCAGCATTTCACCAGAGTATTTATAAATTAAAGTTATAACATAAATATGAGCAATTGTTAATTCTAAGCATATATTTATTAAATGAATTAAAATAAGCTCCTTAAGTCTAACAAATCGAACACTAACCCATCCTTTCCTTTAAGCAACAGTAATTTCAATAACTCAAAGTATTTCACTTAAAATCAGCTCCAATCAAAAGTGTATATAGCTTTTCATACAGAGGGTTGGGCGAATTCTGTAAAGGTGGCGCCGAATTATAATTTTTCCATAAATTTTAATCTAATCCAGTGTGGGTCTATATAAAGTGGAATGTTCGGGGTGGAGGTAGCTGCCACCTGCATATGCCCCTGCCTCATAAGAAGCACGCCACACAAGCGATTTATCTTTACACTTTAAATGAATGCTAATAAATTATAATGTCATCCAAAAACCAAATTTATATAAATATATAATGATTTATATATATTTCTACAACCAAGCTTTGAAAAACACTTAAGTGCACCAGAAAAATAAAAAGAAAACTAATTTAGGTGTCTAAGTTATTTTGTAAAGTTCGTGAAAAGCGTATTCTTATTTTATTGGGAAATGTTTAATGCATTGAGAAAGAACGTTCCAAGCCCATAAGGCATATCCATATTATTGATTAGCATCAAGAACTGAATCTATATAGCTGTATTCGTGTTTGTTTCTATGTTTCCCTGTGCTAACAAAATATGACTCTATTGTTCTTTCTGGCTTATTTGTGTTTTTTATGTGCATTTGGCATGAGGAGTATGCCCAGACCTGTCCACTTTTATTCCGACTTGTTCAGTCTTGTCCAGATTGGGGGCTTTCCAAGCGCTGCTAATTCTTTGTCACCATAAATGGCATAAAGTCCTTTGACCAGGCAGCAGCAGTTTTTGTTAGCGAAAAGCTCATTTAATTTTCTATTTTTTGCTCTATCCAGCACAATTGGATCTTCTGCTTTGACACGCCCCTAAATCCCACCTAAGCCCCTGCCCAGCCCCTTTTTGCAGCCAACTAACGACGCTTTTAAATTTCCCTCTTTACGCTTTTTCATTTATGCAGCCACGTTTGAATTCTCATTTATATTTCGACAATACTCGCAAACATTATTTTTATTTATTTTTGTTCAGTTTCTTGTTTGCATATTAAATGGCCTTTCTTCTTCTTGCATATTTGGGTATTTATTTCATTAGATTTAGCCGTGTCGAATTTTAATTTTTGCTCTTTTCCTTTAGCATTTAGCATTTTTGCTGCTTTTTTTTATAAATTCCGTTTGTGTTTTTGTCGTTTATCGCCATTTTGGCGCCTTTGGGGGCCTTTGGGCCCCAAGTTCTTTTTCCTAACCGCAATTTGCTCATTTTCACTTTTAGTTTTAATTAACTAAAAATTTGGTGAATTTGCGACAAAACCGTTGCTGCCCCCGCTGCCCCCGCTGGCCCTTCTCCCCCTCTCCCAAGGGGGTCGCTTTTCTTCGCCTTTTTCTTTACGAAATTGTATCCTTTTTTAGTGAGGGTTTTTCTAATTTTATCCTAAAATGTGCTAAGGAACTTTTTTAATTATTTTAATGAAAAGGGTTCTATTACAGCGAGTTAGAAAAAATATTTTATATCAAAAACATATCGTATCAATATCACTTTCGTCAAACCGGAATTGCAACTTTGCCGATTGATTTTCAGAACCGGAACGGGAACGGGAACGGGAAGCGAAATACGATACGGTTTAACAAGCCAGGAAATTGAAATTGAATAGAAAATTGTTAAGAATTAGAAAATTCATCAATAGATAATCAAGAGTTGTTAGGAATTTGGTTTCTAAAAGGAAAAAATCGGAAGCCAAGAATATGAGTTCTTAATTTAAGTTGCTTTTTGATAGAATAAACATTAATATTTTATATATATTTTATTCTCTTACTTTTAATTTCTTTCCCCTGCTTTCCCTTGCATTACTTTTGCCTTTAAATATCTATAAAATCTGATCACTACATCGTATCCAGCACAAACTCTTAAATACTCTTTAAATTCTCGCTGATCCATGTATTGCATTGGTTTAAGGGCATTCTAATCTGGTTTTTTCAACTGGTTTTCCTCTCTTGCACATTTTTACATTATTTATGCATTTTATTTACATTAACAGCAATTTTTACTATTTTATTTTGGCGTTTTTATGTTTGTGGTTTAATTTTGCTTGTGCTTTTTTTTGCCCATTTTTTTTTGTGCGCACAATTTTCCGGCGCATTTTCACAGCAGTTTTCTTCTGGCCGCACAATTTTAATTATTTGCAAATGGAAGGCTTTCAAGGCGGACTTTTAGGCTACTCATTGCTTGTGGGCCTGGGGTCCTTTGACAAAAGGATCTGCTGCTTGGGGCTGCACTCCAGGCAGTCTGTCCCCATCTCCCTCTCTGCTTCTCTCTCTCTCTCTTTCTCTCTTTCTCTAACCCGCTGAAGGCCAAACTGTTTATTTTTGGACAAAGTTCAAAGTGCAAGTTTCGTTTTTGATTCAGTTTTATTTTTATTTTTTTGGTTGCCTGCTCAGCTTGCGGCTTTAATTGTAGTCGAAGCCAGACACTCTTTCAATGCGCCCGCGGTTGCCACAACAACAACAACTAAAACAACAACAACAATGAGAACATTTCTTTTGTTCTGCAAACTAATTAAACATTGAATGAGGAAACACCCAACTTATCCTCTTTCTACTCTTTGCCCAGGTGCCCAATTGTTGTTCTTAGTTTTGTTGTTGATGCCACACTATTAATTTGTTTTTAAATTGTTTCTTCTACGTTTTCTTCCTTTGCTTATTCTTCATGTGTTTGTTAACGGATTGAAGCCATGGCCAAGACTTGATTAATGGCCACGTGGACGTAACTTCATTTTGATAGCCGCCTGTCCAATTGGTCGTCATCATTTGTTCTTACCAAAAGAAACACACACACAACACAAACACAAACTCGGCCAATATCAATAGAAACCAAGAAAAACAATCGAAATGCGTTCGGCTTTTCAATTTTCCGCCGCAAACGGCTTTTCTTGCTCATTAATCAGATTCCAATTTTTTCACTATTTTTGTCTGTTTTTTTCTGATTTTTGTTTGTGTGGTCTCTTGGCCAATACAAATTAGCTGGTCCGTCGATTTCAATTGGCTCGTGAGTGTTTTTTATTTGTAATTACTTCAAATCCGATTTTGGGCCAAATAAAAAAGCCACGCTCGAAACTTGGCCCAAATGCGAAGTGGACATGTTTGAGTTGTTTACTTCTCCGAGTGTTGAGCAATTGTTGTAAGTGTTTTTTAATCCATTGAGTTTTCATGCTTTAAAGTTGCGTACAATTTCATCATATGCAGATTATCGTTATATAATATTACATTTTGGAGTAAGTAAAAATGTTTCCAAATGCAAACAAAATCAATATAAAGACAAAATTACAATTGTGCTATCGGTTGCATTTAATGGCATTTTCTGATGTACACTTCATTTAATGCATGTAAGCACCATAAAAAATAAGGCAGATAAAGGCATAACTGCATAAAGGCCTATAAGACCGATTAAAAGCAACAAAATTTAATATAGCAACTCAGATTGCTTTCATTTTAATCCTCATAATATCCTCTCATTAATTATTTATACACTTTTGGCTACAGCAACAAAAAGAAGAGAAAATCTTTTTATGCCTGAACCCATTAAAAATGGGAATTGAGGGCATGATGTAATTTGCAAAAGTGTGTGACAGGCAGCAGGAATAATCATCAGCTATAAGAGACACAGCTGTCAAGATAAAGTCTTACAATTTATGTAAAATATACCCTGATATATTATTGATCAACTGAACAAATTTCATACTACTATATGAAAGTCGACTATGTTTTTAACAGGTTATCTCCAAGGCGAGTTCTCTCGACTAATTGTGTTTTGCTCGTGAATATTCTTAGCGCAGTTGAGTTGTCCAACTGATTGAGTGATTAAGGCAAATCCTCACTCAAATCACAGGTCAGGTCAGACTTAGGCATTATTATTTATGGGTTGACAGTTTGTTCTTAGGATATTTGGGTATGAATGATAAATATATATTCATAATGTGCCGTGGAGTAATTAGTGGAGTGGAGTAATTAAAGCACTCTTTTGTATTCAAATTTATTTATTATTTATATTGAGTAATTACCAAAATCACAAAAGATTCGCATTTGCTTCCTTTTGTTTATTAACGCCAAAACTAATTTCATTTGCTGTGCTTTTTTAAATCTACAATAATTTAATTCTACAATGAAAGAGAAAAATTATAAAGACAAAAGTCAAACACATTAAATGTCATAAATGTTTTACTTATCGTATTTAGCTGTGTCTACTAATATTAGTTGACATTAAATAAATAATGATGAGTTTCTATTTGTTAAAGCTTGCAGCGGTTTTCTAAATTAATCTTCAAATGCATTCTTAATCAATTGATTTGCTTTCTAAATGCCACACATGACTTGCACTTTATGAGATTGAATGCTCTGCTGCAATTAGCTTAAAAGGCATCCATAAATCTAATGACACCTTGAAAAGATAAAAAGTTTATTCACACACACACACACAGCCAAGAAACTTTAGCTGTATTACTTCAAAGTAGTTGTTCATTGCATATTCTGTAATCGGAAAAGTTGCATCGACAGCCGATTAAGGTTCAATGGCCCGGCCAATGCCACAGTTGCGCCGTCCCCCTCCCCCCCTCCTCCCCCTTAGCATCTTTCTCTACATCCATTCCCTTGAGGCAGCTGTTGCAGTGAGTGCAAGTGGCACTTTTTACTTGTAATAAACATGTAACAATAACATCAACTAGGTACACAAAAGTATAAACAAAGCAACTTGCCGCTGGCATAAACAAAAGGCCTGCACTTAGTAATACCTGACAGAGGGAGAGGAAGAATAGGAGAGAGCGTGAGAGAGCGTGAGAGAGAGTGAGAGTGTGTGTGAGAGAGAGAGAGAGCAGTGGGTTGAGAACAGCACACAAAGTAAGTCCAAAGATTTTCACTATACATTTGTGTTCTGCGTTTCTCGCCGGATTTGATGACACACTTTTTTTGGGTACACTCAGAAAAAAAATCGTGGAGGAAAGGAGTGACTGCCCACTTTAGGCTAGGTTCAAACTTTTTGGCAATCCATTAAATATGCTCTCCCTGTTGGACTGCCGTCTAAGCAAATGTCAAAGTGGAAGTATAAAAAGAAAGCAGAAAAATACAAAAGTTAATGAAGCCCAAAGCGCATGTCGAGCAGCAAATGAAGCCAATCGACAAAATTTCATGAAAATTTCATCACAGAATATTTTTTCAGCAAATGCAAAAGCGACAAATTCACAAGAGTTCACAGCCAAAAAAAAAAAAAATAGAAAGAAAGGTTACAAACTAACAACGTGTCGACATCATTAAAATACAAGTGGAGTTCACCGAGGTGTTTTTAATGGGTCCAAAATAATGAGCCAGTAAAAATGTTGGTTGTTGAATGTTAAATTCAACATAATTTCAGAAATTTAAGCGTGAATAGTAGTCACATTAAAAACTGATCGCTACATTTATAACAAGTAAATGGGATTTTTGCTTGCATATACAAAATATCTATAACTTGTTTATAATTAGATTTTAATTGAAGATATCTTGTTGGTCGAATCATTAAATTATATGTATATCTTATTTCCTGCAATTTTTGTAGAATTTGTTCCAGTTCTTAAAGTCGAACTGTAACAAAATAACTTAGCATTTTTTCAATTCATTTTATTATATTGGCAACTATATATATAATAGTCTTAAAAGTAAAGCAATCATGCCAAATTTCTGCATTGTACACAATGCAAATGCATGTTCTGCCTTTAACCTATTTACACATTTTGAATGGGTTAAGGGTATAAGAATATAACTTTTCCCGCAGTTATAACTTCAATTTCTCCCAAAATATTAACAAGCTGAAAATAAATTACAACCAAAATCTGAAAAACCATCTTTTTCAGCAAAACTACAATTCTCAAATCAATGAATTTATTTAGACTGCCCCTATATTATATTATATTATATATACATTTACTTAATTACTTTCCACAGGGAACAAATGCAATATTTCATCATCAAACCCTGTATTGAACATCCTGATATATATATATTATACGTATGTGCTTCACAATTGTTGCAACCACCCACACAGCGATTGGTGCGGCACTCAAATGCTGTGTATTTTAATTGACAAGCAAAAAGGGCAACACTAAAACGATGAAACCCCTGTCAAAATCTCGCCATGACGCAAACTGATTGAATATGCGGGCGAACAGACCCCAACTGCAACTGCTATCTGTGTATCTGAGTATCTGTGTATCTATGTATCTAAGTATCAATTGGTTGCATGCCGCATACAGTAGCCGTAGCTCAAGTTGCCAAGAGCAGCACGCATTGAATCATTCAGTAAGTGTCTTTCAGTCAGTCTCTCAGCCAGTCAGTCAGTCAGTCAATTATACAATGTTGCCTGGCAACTGACAACTGGCAACGAGCATCAAGATGATATCTATTAGATACATGATTTTTTTTTCTCTCTATATCTATCTCTGTCTCTATTTCTTTTTGTATGCAACACAGCTAACTGAATTTATGTCAGTTTTTGTGTCCGCTTTACATGCTACTGGGAGCTTGCCCCATCACCATCATCATGATGTTCTTGTTGATGACTCCACTGACGTTGCATGAACTTTTTTCTGTGTTTTTTGTTGCTTCTTCTATCCCGGGGCTCGACACATGTTGTGTGGCATGTTTAGCTTCTACTCTCTTCTCGTTTCTTGGTCATTCGTCAGCTGCTTTTGTTTTTCTTTTTGTTTTGCCTTAAATGCATTTGCAGTTTTGCCGTCTTGCTTTTAATTTGCAACATAATTAAATCATTGACAGAAAAAAATCTCAGCCCCCCCCCCCCCCCCACACCATGCAATGCTCTGTAAGATTTCTGGGTCATAATTTGGCCTGAAATTTATGGCAGCTGCTTCGATTCGAGCTAAGTAAAGTCAGCCATAAATTAGAACTCGATTCGTGCAGACAGCAAAAGTTCGAAGCCAAAACCAAAAAGCCAACAATAAATAACCATATATGTAAATGGTAAACAGTGTGGCCAGACTTTGCCTACTCTGACAAAAAGCAGCCGACAATTGACATGAAATAATAAACTTTGTAGTGTTTACTTTGAGCCATAAATAGAAAGATGATAAAAAAGCAAACAAAATACAGAAAGCTTAATTGCAAAAAGAAAAGTGATGAAAAATACATTTTCCTTCTTGTCTAGCTTTGCTCTTTGTCAAATGGCGAGTGTGACCAAAGAATGATGAAAAAGTCTCAAGTAAAATAATTGTTTTCAATTATTTTTACACGCTTTGGCAGTGATTGAATACGAGCCCAGATTAGAATAAGTCTGAAATGGAAACACTTTTTCTTTGTTTTTTTCAATTAACTTCAAAAAAGGGCTCAGTTTATTAATGTGCCCCAAGTTCTGGTGATAACAATAACAATAAAATAAGATAACAATCTCGATTTGCTTAAGTTACACAAATTATCATTTACTTTTGATTGATTAATAAGCATAAAGCAATATAATATATATAAGAATATAATACAATATAATATATATATATACAAATTTCGGGAACTTTGTTGTTAACCTCTTTCATCAATCAATATATGAAGACGTTGATCATTACTTATTCATTCTTTCCATGTAAATCTTAGTTTTTAATTTAAATTTAGTTCAAAACTCTATTTTTTAATTCAATTTTAATTATTCTTTATCCTTTTTATTTCTTTCATTAAATAAATAAATAAGTAATTCATCTGCCATTCATCTTCTCATGCAATTCTTGCGTATTAGAATAAAACAATATTTTCTACTCCAACTTCCTTTAAGAAATCTTGAAATTTTTCCCCATCGGCTTCTCGTATGTGGTCAGAGTGGTTATTAACAATGAGCCGCAGCCTTGGCCAACTCAATTGCATTATGTTCCACAAGCTTCTGTGGATTCTTCGAATTAAATTATATTCAATCGACGTGTTATTCATACCTGTGTATTAGGTCCAATTAAGATTGATCGCTGGATACTTCAAGGCGTAGTAAAATACAGTTTTTACTTAAAAGTAATACAGGAAAGATCTTTTGTCTTTAGCCATATTATTATTTATTTCTATTTTACTTGAAAAAAATAAATAAAAATATAACTCACCTTTTTTCGTTCGATAGCTCCAAACCTGAGAGACTAGTTCACAGACAGTAATGCAAGTAATGCTGATCAAGATTGTATATAGCTTATGGGCTCAAAGATATCTGCTTCAATGAATTACAGACTCCACAAGAAACTGAAAATACCCTTTGAGTATAAAGAAGAGGTGCTTAAATGTGAAGAGCAAACACTTCGCATACACTTCTCATTCACTTCGCATACCAAAGCACACAGGCTGAAAAGCCATTTGGAATTAGACACGGCGCTTGCAACATCAACGTCAACTCAACTGACAGCTTGTGCAGCTGCCTCCACACAATGGAGGCGCATCAGAGCTGGCCACGAACTCTGACCCAAGATCAAAACGATGAAGATCAGCAGGCCTTGGCTTGGCCGGGCACTTGTCATGGTCAGTGGTCCAAATGGATGCCAAAGCATAATCAAGCCACATGCAACCAATCATGGCATGCCCCGTTTGGTAACGCCCATTCATTAAACGCACGCCGAGCAGAAGACGAGTTTCACATAAATTAGGTCTGAAGGAAAGAAGCCCAAATGTGACACACTCTTCAAAACTGTCAGCAATTTGATGTTTGCGGCACGCAACCAATTCTTCAAAAAAAAAGTAGCCGGGGGAAGGGGGGCGAGTGTGGTATATGATGGCTACCCAACAAACCCAATTAAGCAATTTGATTTGTCGTTTCACATGCCACACGCATCCATCGAAAAAAAAGAGAACTCAACCTCTAATCTTGAGCCATAAAAATTGATGCAGCGCATTTGATGCGACATTTGACACAATGAAAGCCCAAAGAGTTTTTATGTGTTTTTATATATCTAAGAGGGGAGTGGGGGGTGCGGTATATATATATGATTTTTACTATCGATGATAAAAAACAATTTTCACTCTTGTGACCCACAGTAGTTGACTTCTGTTTATGGTTTTATGGCCAACAAACTGTCCAAAATCAAGCGACAACAGGGCGCCATTATTCAAGATGGAGTCAATTGTTCAATTTATCATTCAGTCAGTTGTTCAGTTGGTTTCATCAATATTTGCATACGTTACGCCCTTAAGAGTTTTATGACTTTAAGTCGACCATTCAATGCTTTTTTACGTATCTCGCACCCAAAGCTCAATGTAAACACACTCGTAAATAATCCGAAAATTCAAAAAGAGCAATAAAAAAATATGTAATTCGAAAAAGTGCTTGAAATATTAAGCAAATATTTATATTGAAGACAAAAGCAAAAACCGAAAGTTTCACACACAATAAAAAATAGGAGGTGGGCGTGGCAGCATTAATTAGTCAACTGTTGTTCGACCTTTTGTTGGTTGAAGATTTATTGACACCTAATCGAATGCAGTTTCTACACTTAACGCATGTTAACCCATTGTTGTCCGGCCTTTTGTCATCCAATAGCCAAACATTTGTCATGCCACAAAAGAAACTCCGCACTCTGAGGAAGCTGAACTTATTTTGACGGCAGCAGCAGCAGTTGTTAATCGATATTTAAATTGAGTCAATTTGTTTGCAGCCCCCATGAAAATGCTCAGAATATTTCTTGTTTACAGCGCGTAAATCGTTTACCAATTTGTTGACTCAGTTTTCAGTCGTTCTCCGCTGTGAAAAAGCACAGGGCATCATTTATTTAAACTGTGTCTGTCTGTGAAAGTTTGAGCTTCGAATAACCAAACGAATGACTCTAATTTCAATATTGAGGCAAATAATAAGCTCAATTTAAATGAAGTCAATCAAGTTAAAATACACTAGTCAAGACAGAGCTTGACTAGCAGCGCTAAGCAGACTTGTCTGAAGCCAGCTTTTAAATATGTAGAAGGTTTGGCTGACAGTGTTTTTCATTATGAAAATATACTTACAATTCTACACACTTTACACCTTTTATACATATTATATAGTATATATAACATAAATATGTAGTTGTTCTATATTTGCTTGGGGTTTAGTGTTTTTGGTCTACTGAATTTGTCGCAGTCTGACAACTAGACTGGCAATTAGATATCTGAGTATATGTATCTAGTCACAAATACAGCTACAGTTGAGTCAGCCGTACAGATACAGATACACTCAGAAAAAAGATCGAGATGAATTTGAGAAACTCGCTTTGGAACATAGAATTTCTGCAAATTATAAATAATTGTACTAAGTCAACAATTCAAAAAATATGGTGTTTTTTTTAAATTTTAGAAATGTTTTCTATTATTTAAAAATGCATTTCTCAAATGTTGTTGTTTATGTGAAATAAAGTTCCTTTATAAACATGAACATATATGTTTTTTCTACATTATTAAAATTATAAATACCCCTAAATTCAGGAAATTAATATTATACTTTCTGAATACTGAGTTGACTTAGCCTTGGCGCCAAAGTATAGCCAATGTCAAAAATTGAATGAGATTCTTCTCTGACTGTGCACAGATACAGATAAACAGCCACATAATGGAACCGACAACTGTCGAACGTCGATTGTGGATTGTCGATTGGGTAGGTGGATGCAGTGCGTAACTAAAGTTCATTGCTTCGACTCTGCACTTGAAATAGCTTTTTGTTGTAGTTGATTTTGTTGCATTGGAGTTTTTGCTGCTGTTTGGCTGTGTCCTGTTTCACATGGGCAGCAGCCACATTGCATTATCTTGTCAATTCCAGAGCATATCAAACTTTTTATATTATTTTTTTGCTTCTTCGGTTTTTGTGTAGCTTTCATAGACGCTGTGCCAAGTGCTGGGCAACAGCATGTCAGATGCCCCAAAAACACAAGCCCTACACAAACAAACAAGACTCGACTTTAGTGTCAGTTTGGAGTTCAATCCAAACGCATCGAGTGTAAAAAATAAGCTTGAAGTATTTGTGAATGGAGCAATGCAGAACAGAAAAAAATGCCAAAAACATAGCAGAAGTTTAGCAAAAGGCAACTAAAAACCAATCAGTTGCTTGATAAGTCAATATTTGCAAAAGTAGCGAAATGTGACCGTCAAATGACTGCACAGAAAGTGTATATAAATATATATATAAAGACTTGGTTTTATTGCCTTTAATACCCCTTTAAAATTTTGCTGCGAAGAATTCATAATATATATATATTATTTAACAGCAGATAAACTCTTTCTTAGCAGTCGGGACAGAAAATTTTAACACTATTTTCATTCAGAAAGGTTTTTTTCTAAGAATCAGCGTTTGCATTTCTACTTTTTAGAAATTTCCAAATTTCCATTCTTATTTCTTTTTCTTAATATTTACAAATGAAATTTTTAAATTTCAGGGTGATTTTTTTCTGAATGAAACCATGTTTGTCTGTCTGTTTCTATGCGAACTCTGACTAAAATGTAGTCTACAAGAGTAAATAATATTCGGCTTGCCTAAGTTAGTCGTTCTCACTTGTTATTATAATCATTAGCTTGATGGGCCAGCAATTTGTTTGGCATCGAGCCATTTGCTAGTCAGCCAATATATCAGCCCATATATTATTCTAGATGTATTCGATGCATTCTTAATCAAAACAGCAAAGTACAGAATAAATAAGCTCTTGAATCCGTTCGATTTATCAAAATAAATCAAAAGCTGTGTTAACCATGTAGGCAAGCTCAAGTAAAAGTTTTTAAAGACCATCTAATTGGGTGTTTAAGATTTGTATTAGACTTAGGAATATACCTATATGATATGCCTCTATACATATTTATGTGCTAGTATTTAATGTTTTTATCAGGCAAGAGTAAAACTATGCAACAGATACAACTACAGATCTCTTTGCCACAACTCATTTCCAGCATATTTTCTAAATTGCTCTAATAATCTAAACAATAATAATAATATGTATAATTATCAAAAATCAATGAACAGCTCGTTGCTTGAATGTTGAAACTTGTCAATTGAAATTTGATGCGTTTTGCTTATCGCTTTCCATAAATTTGTCACGCTTCTCACACAGAAAAAAAAGAAAAAAAGAGAGATCAACACCCTATAAATAAAGTCACAGAAAATACACGAAATTATGACATAAGCCAAGCCCACAAACAGAATACAAAACAAACAAAAAAAATAAAGAAATTTAAAAAAGGGAAAGACAACAAAAAAAGCAACAACACCAACAACAACAACAAAAAAGACATTATCAATTACGCCACTTAATTATTTTTATTGGAGCATAAAATGCTCCATTTCTCGGCAGAGCAAGGCGACAAAATACAAAAAAAAAAATACCACAGACCAATTTTCTCCCCACTCGAAATGTGTGCGAGTGTGTGTGTTGTCTGTGTGTGTGTGTGTGTGTGTTTGTTGTGTGTGTGTGTTGCTGGGCATGTTGCACATGTGTCAATGATGTGCTAATTGTCGCGTGCCCACTTTTGACAGACTTCTCGGTTTCGATGCCTGAACTGTGTGGCATTTTTGCCCCCGCTTGTTCTTGCAACACCCCCCCCCCTCTCTCTCTATCTTCGACTCCCTGTCACTTTTGTGGCATCGACATTTTGCATATTATTTTGTGCGTTTACTGTTAGCTGTGTCGGAAAATTGTTGCCAGTTTTGGGGCTTGGCCCAGACAGAAAAGCTAAATTGTCAACGGCGAAGGCGTTTCACACTTTCCAATTCAATTTGGCCCATTTGTTGCAGTTGAAGATTGGACTTGGTAAATGGGTTAAATGGATTATTAACTAAGGCACCCAAAAGTTAACAAACCAAATCAGAGAAATAATGAAAAGCAGAGCGGAAAAGATATGTCTATTAAAACAGGCAATTATTCTGTCCTATTACAGCCATTTACACTGAATGTTTTATCCAATTTTTCCCATTGAAAAATGGAAACTGAATTTTCCTAATTTAGTGTGAAATTGTTTTCTTTTATTATTTTCATTGTCGCCTTTAGCATCAGCAAATTTATAAAAAATATTGCTGCCTATAGTTAAATACACAATATGCATGTTTTTATAGATAATTGAAAATCCAGTTTTTTCCCGAAAGGATATCAAAAACACAAAAATAACAAATCAGCGCCGCAATTAGCTCTGTTGTCAGTTTTTTGGCAGTTAGCAATATTTAATGTTGTTGCTTTTGTTTTTGCTGCAGTTGCAGATGCAGTTGCCGCTGTCATTGCTGGGGCAATTAAAAAAATAGTTAAAAACAAGAAAAACACAAAAAAAAATAGATTTATATAAACTTGCAACAACAGGTCGAGGCACACATGTGGCATGCATAATTCAATCGCGCACTTTAATTGCCTTTTTGTCTGGATTAAAAATCAATTGCAATTGCTGCATTTTTATGCGAGATTTATTGATTATACGCTTGCCGAAGTTGGCGTTGTTATTTTTGCGTTAAGTATGTGACTTGAAAGAGATAATAAATCTACCTATAAATATACCCGTGATCAGAGTAGATATAAAAAAACTAAAACAACTTTTTGCCAAGTTATACAAACCAAATTATTCAGCTTCTACTAATTTATTTTATATATTTCTTATTACAATAATCTATTGATTTTTTAAGGTGAACTACGATCGGCAAGGGTATTTAATATTCTGCGTGCTGTTCTCTCCTTATTTTATTTTGTTATTTGGCCATTTTTTGCGCTTTAGCAATAATTAAATTAAAGCCCCGTCGATTGACGCCCACGCGGCAAACGAGAAAAGCAAAAAAAAAAAAAAAACAGAAAAATAAAAGAAAATCGTTGCAAACAAAAGCTAAATATTAAAAAGTGATTTTTGTTGTTGCTGCTCAAAATAAATGCAACAAATTGTTGCCTGTCTGCAGCCTGTAAAAGTTTTGCGGCATTGTTTGCGTGAAAGTTGCCAATACATTTTTGATAGGAACCTGGGAATCAAAAACCAACAGACAGAAAAAGAAAGAGACAGAAATAGAGATAAAGAGAGAGAGAGATAGAGAGAGAGAGAGAGAGAGATGATGAAGACAGCTTGAACTTGAGTTTAATGTTATACATTACATTAAGTCGCAATTAAGCGTTGTAAACGTGCCACGCATTTCACTTGCCAAACAAACATTTGACAAACGACGGCAGCATGCGCAGCTGTGCAACATGTTGCCAACAACTTGCAACAACAACAACAGCAACAACGTTGCAACAATATTGCATTTGACAACAACGCCCAAGTGCGGACAGCGAGGCATCAGTTTGGTGTGTATTGGATCCGTTTTTGCCACTTGATTGATGGCCCATTTGCAACATGAAGAAGCAGCAGCAACAGCAACAGCCATTGTGCATACTAAATAACTGCCGCATGACTCAACAAGTTGCAACACACACCCGCACACACACACACACATTTTATTTGTGCTGTTTTAAGACTTAAACAAAATGTATTTTTTAGTGCCAATTGCGGCAGGTAAATGATAAGTGTTGTTGTTGCCACATATCAGTTAATATTGTGCAACATAAAGATAGTTGTTAGTCTGTCGATTAAGTATGATTTGTATGCAAATCATTTCAGCTTGCGAGCTTATCTGCGAGCCTATTTAACTTTACTCAATACTCAATTCATGTCAAGTATAATAAATTCCTACTTTAATACTTTACTGAATGTGATGAATATGTTAAATGTGTTGAATGTTATTAATGATCTAGCATCGTTTCTACTTAACACCATATGCATAATATAATTAAATCTGTCAATTTAAGCTGATATTTAATACGCATAGCAAATATAGATTGAACTATATATGAATAGATAATGTAACAAGTCAGAAAAATGGTATTAGGAATGAAAAGATTTCCTAATCTATACATCTATATTTCTATCTGAAATCATCTCTTGGATATATTCATAATATCATTATTTTTGCTATCATGGGATCATGTTTATATATCCTTCTATCTATATTTGGTTTTGCGATTAGCATTTACATATATTTATAGTTCTATCTTGGCTTTCAATTCTTGGTTTAACTATTTAAGTAATAAAAGATCTTCAATAGTTTATCCTTGGCGTTAAAATAAATTGTGCTCTCCATTTCAATTGAAGTTATTTATCTATACCTAGAAGCAATCTCTCTGTCTTTTAGGATCACTTAATGTATCTGTAGTCTTTGCATATACATATTTTTAGTTACATCTTAACTTTCTTTTGTTCTCCCTCAGTTTTCATCTTTCCTAGAGATCACTAGTCTCTTGTGTTCATTTATGCAACTGTTGTTCAATCTAATCTATCTTTTTCTCTCACCCAGTAACTGTATTCTAATCAGCCTCGTTAAATTCCCATTTTATTGGAGATAAAAAAGAAATCTTGCATAGTTTCTCTCTAGTTGATTTTGAATGCAACCCAGCAGCTTTGTCTGCTTCTCAGAATTGTGTACATTATTTGTTTGCATGAAAAATTCTGGCATAGCAACAAGTACAAAGCATAATGTCTCATTAACGAGTACTAAACTAGGTCTACGACTCTAATCTATCTCAACTTTCTTTATTCAGACTAAGAAAAATCCGTCTTTCATCCAAAGACACACAATTTCTATGCCAATCTTAGCTGGCAAACCAACTATAAGCATATCATGCGCAACAGAGCAAAAGTGTTTGTTAAAACATCATTGAATTTTCTCTAGTCGAATGTTGAGGGCTATAATATATTATGCTGGTTGCATGTGCAACAGTCGAATAAGTGGAGCACTTGCCACATATTTTTGCAGCCTGGGTGGCTCGCAGATAAAGCGCTTTACGTGGAACTTGAAATAATTGTTGGGTCTCGAGGCATAAAATCTTTGCCGTCCCTTGAAATTGGTTCGTTGACCATAGGCTGACTTTTAAATTCCAGCTAAAAAGCTTCCCCCCCCCCCCCCACCAACCTCTATCTCCACTATGTCTTCAGTTGCAACTTTGTTTGAGCCCACAGCAACTACAACTATAATTATTCTAATGCTTATTTTTTCTACTTACTCTGTTGCAGGTAAGTGCAGAAGACACCAACCGCGATGATGGGCATGTGAGTAACAGTAAATCATGAGTGCTGCTAGAAGACACCACCTACATGTGTTGCATGCAACAGCTGCCCCTGTCCCCCCCCCCCACGGGTGCTATCTGTGTGGTCTGCTATTGGCATTATGTGAGCCACTCCTGACAACTGTCGTCACTTCCGCCGCCAAATGGCAGGAAAAAAATGTAAATGGCAAATGGCAATTGTGCAAAGCATTGAACTTGCTTCAACGCCCCCAACAAAACAGACTACACACACACACACACACACACACACACACAAACACACACACTTCTACACTCTGGTCTGTGCCTGTCGATCGAGAGAGGTAGTTGAACCCACAACGATCCCACTCTAAACAGCAGCAGCAGCAACAACATCTGCAGCCACAACTGCAATCACTAAGCAAGTTTTCAGTCACAAACAAACTCGACTTGTAATTGCCCTGTACTAAAAAGTGCTTCTAAATTTGTGTGTTGTATTAAAGTAGGGATTAAGCCATGACTGGACAGCTCCCAAAATCAAACTACCCATTTGACCAATCTAAAATACAGGATATTTAGAGAACAACAAGACGGCGGCGTCTGTTTAACGATCGTGACCAATTTGTTGGTCAAATCAACAGCGACATGAGCAAATATTTACATTATACGAGTTGGTTGAATGAGTTTGGTTTGGTCTCAGTTCGTTGTTGACCCCTTCCCAGCCCCTCTCCAGTCCAGAACCCGATGACGCCACTGCCTTTTGCGGACTTGTCAATCAACTCGTGTGCTTCGAATACCCATTTCATTTATGAATCCAATGTCTGAGTGCTTTTTTAGTATAGCTAGAAATTGCAATAAATTGCTCATAGTTTATAGACAAATTTGATTTGCAAATTAGTTCGTCGATTGTAGTTGTGGTTGGCTTAATTGAATTGTTAACTGGAAATCTTGGGCGCTGATTTAACGACGAGTTATGCACATAAAATTACTAAAACAGAAAGAGGAACAGAAACTGCTAACAAAAACTGAAACTGAAACTAAAACTAAAACCCTTTTGACCCACTTACAAAGCAGCTGGCCCTTCGGGCCAATGTCTAAAAGCGTCCTTTCAAGTTTATGGCTAACAAAGCTGTATGTGGACTTGCCACGAAACAATGTGGCACAATGTTTACGTTGCTCTGTGGTTGCCCTTTTAGCCAACATACGCCAAAACCAACCGGCAACAATAACAACAACAACGGCAACAGCAACAGCAACGATAACAATAACAAAAACCTGCAACACACAATTTATTATCTGTGGCATACCAAAGTTTAGATATGCTTTTACAATGCTTTTACACTTAAATAATGTGCTCTTACCCAAATTGCTTAACAAACATTGCAGAATATTTCGAATGATGGCAACAGAAATAGGAGATAAAACATTTATATCTTAGCTACTAAAATTAGCTTTAGTTCGAGCTAGAAAGGAAAATACAAGAAATACGTTTCAATAACATCAGAATGAATGCCAATAATTCTTAGTCTCCCATTTCCCAAGTCATGTATTATGCGATTTGCTAGAGAAAAACATATTTCTTTTTCAATATTTTCGCTGGCTCCGAGTCAAGTGTTTTTAATATTTTATATATATTTATATATATTTTTTATACATTATAACTGTAGCATTTTAGTTAGTTTTTAATATAACTAAATATATATATAATACCGCATTAAGTCACTTTGATAGCATACTATCGCACTTATAAAGTTAATATATTAATAATATTTGTATTTTTTAGAGTTAATTTTAAGTTTGTGCATTTAACTGAGTTTTTGATGAACTTTTAATTACTTAGTTTGCCCTATTAGCTTTGATAACATAATAGCGATAATTATGACAATATCTTTATTTTTATTTAGAGTTAATGGCATAGCTAAAATAGCATTTAATTCAATTAGTTTAAACTAAAATACCCCACTGATTCGACTACATTAATATTTATGCGGCGTATTTATTCAGATTCGCATGAATAGCATATTTGCAAATAAAAGCGGATAATAATACATTTTTCACACTCAAATAAATATCGCTCGCTGTCTAGGCTAATAAGTTTTTGTGTTGCACACATATTTAATCAACAAAACTGTCACAAAGTCTGTGCTTAAAAGGTATTAAAAAAATAAGTATTTTTTTACGTAAAATGTCATTTTGCATTTGGCAACGCGAATTTATTTGAGCGTAACCAATTTGGACTACTGTCAAATGCAGTCAAATGACAGCCAACCAATGCGATATGTCAACGAGCGCAATGCTCACAGCAGCAGCAGCAGCAGGGAGGCGTGGCCATTAAAATGACCATAAAATGCACACACACCCTCACACACACACACACCCACACACACACACACACACACACAACACTCCTGAACAAAAGGTCGACAAGAGTGACAGCAGCGGCAACAATGACAACAAGACAACAAAATTAAAACCGTTTGTAAACATGTTAAACATCAGCGAAAATATTTAAGCCAATATTTGCGACGCATGCCAAAAAAACATGAAACATGCACAACTGACGTAAGGGAAAAAGGGAAAGGGAAGCAACTAAACTGAAATGGACAGATTTTCAATTTTGTAGCCACGTTATAACTCGGATATGTTTTGATTGCAAAAGGCTTTTTGCCTGGATTGCCTGAGTGGCATTATCCGTTTGAAAGGCCAACACTTTTTGGTCACAACACGTCATAGCTTGCCTGAAACCGCAACGAGGCAAATATTGATATATTAAATGAAGCTCTGCTCAGCTAAAAATTTCATTTTACATAGCACACAAATATTTGCTTGCCAGCATAAATTAATAAATTTGTTTTGCACATATTTGTTTTGAAACTACTAACTGAATTCCTCTTGTGTTTGTTTTAATTACATATTTTTGTCGCAATCAAAAACGATGTCTCTGATAATTTCATAGAGCATAAAAGCATTAAATTACCATCACATTTCATGTATTAACCGATTGAACTCAACTAAACTTAACTGTGAAGTGCAGCTCAAATGAATTTAAATTCATTTTGAATATGCCAATCAAGTTATAAATATTAAATACAATTTATGCATATAGAAACACAATTTTCGGTAAATATATTAGAATGCTCAACTAAAAGATGAACTGAAATTAACTTTTAAATACTTAAAGATTGACTATAGTTTGTTTAATATGCAAATACAATTTGTTGAACAAAATCTGTGTTTCATATCCAATCTTAATACAATTTTTAAAGTTGATTATTTACATATTAGGCTCTGCAATATATAAATTGTAATGCAATAATATTTATTTTATTGCTATCACAAATCGATTTATATCGATATTTAAACAATCTCTGATATCGACTTGTTCATACAGAAAACATACAGATATGACTAGATCGCCTCGACTTTTGGTGCTGATCAAGAATATATATATACTTTATGTGATCGCCGGTGTTTCCTTCTTCCCTGTTACATTCTTCTGCACAACTACATTACATTTTTAATAATTTAGCGTATAGTTCTTATTATTTATTTATTTAATTTTATTAATAAAGTTTAAGTAAGTGGAGTATATTTGCTCTAGTCTACGTAACTCAATATAGAATTACTCCATAAACAGTTATTTAACTATGATTTTAATTACATCTAGACATATAACCATAATTTTCAATTTCTTTAACAATTTCTATATTTTTTAAGCCGATCGCTAGCTGCAGAAAACTCCAAGTTTTCTCTCAAAGACAGACAAAAAGACAAAATTAAATGTACGCATGCTGAGCATGTAATTATTATCTAACAATTGTATAGCCACAACAACAAAATTCTTGGAATGAAATTGATCTGATAACTGATGAGCTCAGAACACTTGAGCTTGTAATTGATCCACACACAGCGGATAATGAATTAACGCCACATGAAGAGTTGCTCGACTCCTTTGACTGCCGCAAAAGGATCTATGCACCCAAATCCCAAATCCCAAAACCAAAACCAAAACAAATCTCAAATCTCAAATCCAAGAATTTAATGAGCTGCACACACAATCTACCTGCTGACTGTTTTGGCTATCTTTGCTGTCGCAGTCGGAGTCTCGGTTTGAGTTCTCGCTTCATTAGAGCCCATTAGAGGCGGCAACAACAATGGAAATAACTGCAGCTACAAATGCAAAGGGGAGCTGCTGGAAGGGGGGGGGGGGGCAAGTTTTTGGGGAAGTGGAGAGGGGCAGGGGGAGTAGACCTCACAGATACGGGCAATTGTTGAACTGTTGAATTGAGCAAACAATGAACGAAAGGGTAGCAAAAGGGAAGCCACAACGAGATACATTTTTTGGAATAGTGCAAACACAAAGTTCAAAATGCAGTTGTTGAAAAGGGGGAAGGAGGGGCAAAGGAGGCAAGTCGGCTTTTTTTGTAGGTTTAATGCACGATAAGCCAAATCGAGTATTTCAAAGAAGAAGCACACTTGAAATAGCAACCGATAAGACCCGAAAATATACTAAAGCAACTCAAGAAGCAGAGCTAATGAAGCGTGTGGCTTTTCTTGTTCCCCACTTTTACGGCTGCCACAACAGTTCAACAGTTGACATGGGACCACAGTAGCCATCCTTCCCCTTCCCCCTCTCCCTCTCCCTCCCTATCCCCTTATATTAGATGATTATAAACTTAGCCCATTGAAAAGGGGTATAATAATGGTGTGCCAAGATATGTAACTGGCAGAAGAATGCAATTTTGAACACATAAATTATAAACATTCTTGATCAGCATTAACATTAGTAAATATTATAAATATAAATATTATGTATGATATTTTAGTTGTGTGGAAAACAATTGTTTCGAACACAACTGATAATTTATTAGATGTAGATTTAAGGCTACTTAATGCTATGTTTTATGTAACTAATTGAGTCAGCTAAGAAACACAAATTTTGTAAAACTAAACGTATTTTAATAATTCAATCAGTAAATTAATAAATTCAACAACTGATTTCAGCGTATCTCCCAGTTGAGCTTCCTCTCAACTCTACCATTTTGAGCAGCTCAAGTCTAAAATAGATGGATTTCAAAAGTTTTTTAATTAAATGGCAATCAAAGCAGTAGCCAAAATCAGGCTACAACTTTTTGGCCACTTGTTGTTTGCACAACTATGCAGACTGAGATGGACGGCAAACCGAAGCCAGATGCGCTTAATTAAAGCGAAAATTTCAACTCGAATGAAGCCAATGAACCCACAATTGATGGCCTCTGCTCAGCCTGATGAAAGGAGAAGGAAGTTCTTGAGAAATTCACTCCGCAACTCAAGAAATGTGCTTTTCAAGCTCATCATTTATTTAAGAGCATCGTTGCCATCTTTAAAAACTCGAAATCAATAAATTGCAAATGTCTCGAAGCAAAACGATGCGATTCAAGTTGCCCACAGCCCGATCTGCTGCAAGCTGTAAAATCACAAAATATACCATCATTAAGTATGCACATCAATATGTATATATATGTATTTAATATGCATATATATACCTGCTTGGTGTATCTGGTAGATAAGCAAACGGGCAAAATGCAACACAAGAAATAAAACCAATGAGAAATTCACTGAAATACAAAAAAAATTGCATCAATTATGCTCCACCCAAAAATATTTTCGTGTGCTTAAACATTCTTGCAAGCGGCGTAGCTGTTAATGAGTGGGGAGTGTTCGACTTGAAGATACCTCAAAACTTTATCTTAATCTAAATGAAATTTCTAAACATGATAGATCTTATGTACAGCTGGGGAAAAAGATACCATCTCAAACTATTACTTTTGCTATTTTTTCAAATTTAGATTTTTATTATATTGTATAATAATTAAAATACAATTTCCTAAATACTAAATACTCTTTTCCCCCTTTTTTAAGAGTCTTTCACTGCAAAAAAAGTATTTTCAAGTTCCTGAAACTTACACATGTAATAAATAAACATAAATTATATTTCAAATTATGATTTAGTGAGTTCAGGTTATAAAATGAGATTAATTATTATAAAAATCCAGCTGTAGCTGCGAATGTTTATATTATTGCTAACTTTTTGTTGCTGGCACATAAATTAACTTGGGGTAAAGAACTCAGATTTATGCTGAGTTTACGTTGAATTTTTAAAAGATATTGAAATGTATTTTCAAAGTAAAAATAAGTTCGAGAGTAAATCACATGTGTAACCCTTGTGCAATGCCAGCGGCAGAAACTTGATCTCAATGCAGCTCACACGAATTTATTTTCAATCAATGTCTGCCACACCCACCTCCTGCCCCTTGCCTTTGCATTCTGCAGCAACTTTGTCGCCTTGGTTATTCTCCCAGTTTGGCATTGGGAGCGCCACAAAGCGCGTGCCTCTGGAATATTTATGAGCTGTGTCCGTCAACTCAGCCAAACGACGGCGAAAATCAACGCTGACCCACTTGGCAAGTGACAAGTGGCAAGTGGCAAGTAGCAAATAGCAAGTGGTAAGCAGGAGGGAGCGACAGCTCCCACTACTATGGCCTCCAACTACAAGAGAGAGAGCAAGTGAAAGTCAAGAAATTAATTTCGCAGCAACTCATTAATATTAAGTGCACAAAAAAAGGAAAACTCCAAAAAAGGACATCAGACTTGCACATAATGATGAGTCGCAGTGAGTCTCCTTTTTTACTCGCTTTAATTGGTGCAACATTCATTACATTCATAAAAAAATAAAATGTTGTAAACATGAAGCCGAACCTCAGCTCCAGCATTGAATATTAAACTGAAACCAACTCGATTCCTGCTCGAATTGCATTTTGATTTCCGTTTCCGCTGCGTTTCCATTTGTGCTAAATTGTTGCAATGTTTTCTCATTTTTTTTACATTTATTTTCTCCTTTTTGGAAACCCAACACTTTGACCTCTCTCCTCTTCCATGCAATGCGAGTTGTGATTTATTATATGGAATTACAGTGGCTGACAGCCAGCAAAAAGTACAAAATATAAAATTCTACTTTGCAAGTACTGATTTAGTAATGCTCTTTTAAGTTCGAACATGGAATTGGTATATAAAATTATTATTTTGGATTGTAATAAATATGTTATTCTTTTTTTCGGCACTCAAATATTTTTGTACTTATTTTAATGTTTAAAATACAGTTCTACAAATTGTGTACAAATTAATTTGTATTGATATATACAGTTCGTTAATCTTTTATTTGCTTAAACTTTTTATTGTTCTTTAAATTTTTATACTTATGATTGTTTGCAAAAAATAAACATCAGCTACTGAATTATTCAGATTAGGATATAACTGAAAGCATGGCAAGAATGTTATTATTAAAGAATTTAATAAATTCCTAGAGTTTTTTTCACATGTCTGTTTTTCGACTGGAAATATTTTCAATAACTACCTGAGAAGTACTTTGTTCAAGATAAAGTTCGGCGACTCTAATTTCTCTCTCACTCTCTCTCTCTCTCTCTCTCTCTCTAGCTCTCTCTCTCTCTCTCTCTCTCTCTCTCTCTCTCTCTCTCTCTACCTCTCTCGCTCTCTTGTTAGCTGTCACTGTTTCTCTAACTCTCTATCTGCTAGAGTATCGCAGAGCAACAACTATTTATCGCCGTTGGCTTTTAGCTTTGAATTCTTCATTTCTTTTGTTCTGCCGTATTTCTTTTTGTGTTTTGTCGGATTTCCGGTCAAATCGATAGCAGCAAATTTATGAGCAGCGTTGCCATACTAAATGAATTTATGGCAACCGCTTAGCGCAGGCAAAAGAGTTGTGGGCGGCACGGGACTGTGGGGGGCGTGGCTGTAAGTCCTGTACTACAAAATATGCGTAACTATTGCACGTACTGTCTGTGTGTGTGTGTATGTGTGTGTGTGTGGTGTGAGTGTGTTGGTTGTGCCCGCAGCAACAAGCCCGCAAAAAGTTGGCAGCACTGAAAATTCATTTTGGGTTTCTGGGTTTGGTTTCGTTTTATTTTTATTGTGTTTTCATTTTCATTTTTTTTTCGGGTGCTTTGCTGAGCGAAAAGTTTTTGCGGTTTGTGTTTTTCGCCTGAAAGCAGGCTTTCAACTTTGCATAACCTGCAGAAAACAGAGGGCAGCAAGCAGAACGCAGCAAGCAGAATGGAGAATCAACCTCAGTCTGCGGGTCTGTGCCGCAATGCTTGCTTGCCCCTTGACCGTCATTGTGGCAAGTAGCAATTTTAAATTTGAGGCGTTTCGTAAATTTGACACTTTTTGGCTTCATGACCAGTTGGCTGCCAGCTGCTGCACTTTTGCACCACATGCCGTTGCCACATGCCACATGCCACATGCTACACACACAGACAGACAGGCAGGCAGCACAAGTTGCCAAGTATTTCTGCGGTTTTATCTATGCAAAGTGAACATTTGCAAACTATGCGCCAAGAAATGGCTGGTCATGGAAAGCAAAAACTTAGACGGAGACTCCTTGAGGAGCCGTTTGTTGCAGCAGAGTATTAATTGCGGCGAGTTTATAAATTAGTCTTAGTCTCAGTTAACAGCTGCTCTTTTTTGCACTTGAAATGTTGCTCACTTCACTTTTGGAAAATTTCCTAATTAATTTGCAGACTGCCAGCCAACTTAGGAACATGAGGAATTTTGCTGTGAAAGTGTTGAAGACTTTAATAAATCATTGCTTCTGCATATTATTAAAGTATATAGCTCAAACACGGTCAGTACAAGAAAAGTCCGTTTGCAAACAAATATTCTGCATAAAATTAAATTTTAAAATCAATTCAAATATACAATACATTTATTAAGTACTTGAAATGGAGAAATTGGAGAATAAAATTAATAATATAAAATATATAAATTATTTTTTTTAATTGATAAAGACTCATTAAAAGCAGCTAGCTAAATATATATTTGAATTTAAAAAAACAAAATTAACTCATTCTGCATAAAGCAAATTAATTTCTTCTAATAGCAGATAGATTCTTCAAAAGGAATTATTATTATTCGGGTGTTTTATGCCCTGCAACCTATTAAATTTATTATGCCCCTTCTGAGTTAGTAGTTCTTCTTAATACTTTCCCAATTTTTGCTTGAATTCAAGAATCTTTTTCCAATTGAAGTTTTAAGATATTATATATATTTTTATGGCTAAGGAATAGTTTTAATAAATACTAAATTGAAAATTCACCTCCCTACCATCGCCTTCTCAGGTTTTATTTCACTATTTAGTCCTGTGACAGACAGCTTCACAATTAGATATTAAAAATTGTGTGGATTGCATTGCAGCAATTCATGGCCTTCTGCTTTCAGCATTAGTCAAATCATAAATGGCAAACTGATGCTGCACATCATCATCAGCAGGAGCAGCATTAGCTGAGGAATGATTTAAATCTAATTACTGTCTGCACAACTGTTGATGACACTTCCGTTTCCGCTTCAGCTTCCGCTCGACTGCAACGAGTGGCATATTTATTACCTTCAGCGCTTAGCAGCACTTTCAATTGCTGCACTCGACTATTAAGGAGGCAGAGTGGGTTGGAAACGGTAGCTCAATCTGTCTGCCTGCCTGTCTGTCTCTTTCTGTCCATTACTTGTCTGTCTGTCTGTCAACAAAGTTAAGCGCCAGGCGTTTGCTTATTAAAAATGCCAAGAGTTGCTTCTCTTGAGTGATAAAATATGGTCAAAACGGGACATTCCTCTTCCGACTCCTCCTCTGGCTCCTCCTTCTCCTCCAGTTCCACGTCTGCCTGGCTGTTTGTCATATTTTCGCGGTGTCAAGTGGCAAACGGCGCTGTCAAGTTGATAGCTCATCGTTGCAACGCGCTTTTATTTATTGGCTGAAAGTGAGTCACCTGCAACAACTACTAAGAAATTTACAACAAAAAAATTGCACTTGCCATTTTAATACCCTAAACTCATTTAAAATGAATAATGGAGGAATAAATGTTATATATTTAAGCAAAAGTAGGCAACAGTCAGAGCAACATTTTCTGTATATAAATAGCCAGAGTCTTCTGATTTTCATTAAGAAACAATATTGCTATAGTTTCAAATTATATTACATTTTTTGGAGTTGATATTAGTTTCAGTATTTAAGAAGTAAACGACTTCAGAGCATCACCCAGTCGAGCACTCTCGACTAGAGCATTCCAATTTGTTCTTTCTCCACTTTTCTTCACTCTTAAATATTCATCGCAAAAAATATGAAAATAGTTTCTGGTTTGCTTGCATCTTCTTCACATTCTCCTTCGCATTCTTCTTTATATTCGCATTCTCTTTCACATTCAGCTGTGGTCTGCAACACGTTTAGCAAATTGTTCGCTTTTCGCTTTTTGGTTCACGTTGCCTGTTTTGTGGCGCCTGCTTTTTAGTTGGTTTTTGCTTAGCTTCGCTTTGAATTGAATGCAAATTGCGCATACGCCCTGCATGACAATTGCGTTTTCATTTTTAATATTTATTTGCATCGCACAACTTTGACATAAAGCAAAAACGGCTAGAAACTTTGTGCGAGATAATCGCAAAAGCAAGTCGAAAAAAAATAAAATAAACCGATGTCAAAGCTCAACTGGAACTTCATCAGAAACTGTAACCAAACTTGCCACAAAAAAAAGAATGCAAAAAAAAACACACAAGAATTGTTGAAAATGTATTTTATTTTGTGGTTTAGCTCCAAAACTTTTGCTAGCAAATAAATGCAAATAGAAATGAGAGAGACTAGTGTGGTTCCTATAACAACGTGTCAATGCTCTAAGAGAAGCAGTAAATATAAATATATAAAAAATAAATAATAATTAATTAGAAATATTGAGCAGTTCCTGCTTAATATACAAATGTATTAAAAGAATAAAAAATGATATTTAGAAAATGCAAGTGAGAATTATATTTCTAAATGCATAAATATTTAAAATTTACTTTTCTATCTTAAGCAAGGCTTCAAATCGAAAGGAATTTCTCTTCCGGTTCCGTTAAAGATTATAAATTAAGAATATTTTCTATTATCGATTTCATTATGGTATTATTTGAATTAAAATATGGATTTCTAAAAAATATTCTTAATAATATGTTGAACATCGATTTAGGTTGATAATCTAATTCGAAATAAAGAATCAAATAAGCTCAAACTTTCAGAACTTGTCCAATATTTGTTGTTGCCTTGATAAATTCTGGCTGCTAGTCTCTCTCTCTCTCTCTCTTTATGTGTGTCTTCTATTTAATACTTGAGTTCCTAAAATCAGTAAAGGTTTTCCAGACCATTTACCAAAACAGTTGTAGCAATTTATAGAAAGTATTTGCTTTTGTGCAACACTCTTTGAAATTTGTTACGAAAATAAGCTGCTTTTGTAAAGAGTACACAGAGTACACAGAATAGAATTGCACACAGAAAATGCCGCAGCAAATGCAAGTCAGAAAATGCTTCCTTAATTGTTGTTTACACACAGACGCAATGTGTAGAAACAAAACACACACCGACCACACACACACACACAGACCGCGCTTGAACTTTAACCCTTGTTGACCATGTTTGCCTGATGCGTTTTGCAATGCATATAAATTTCATTTGTTCAACTTTATAATGGCAATGAAGTTGATGTTACCACTAAACTCTCTTTTATGTGCCAGATAGAGAGACAGAGAGGGGAAGAGAGAGTGGGGTTGGAGAGGGAGAGAGATAGCGCGAAAGAAATACATATATAAAAAAGTTTTGTTGTGCAAAAGTTGATTGTTCGCTGTAAAAGTTTTTCCTTTGAGGTAACGCATAAATTTGTGTTATTTATTGCCGCTTGTTAGGAGGACAACGCTACTAACCCAGCTGGAGACCACCTCTGTGGTTTCATCGTATGGTTGCTGTGCATTCAATGTGGGTGGTCTCAATTCCCCTTCAATTTCCCAACGGCTCAATTCCCCAATTGCACTTTAAAGCTGCCTTTGAAAGCGCTTTGTGGCGCATACGATTGTGTTTTTCCTCCTTAGCCCTCTGGCATCTATTGACAACTGAATATTTTCATTGAAGCTTTTATTGCTCATATTCACCCTGTTTATTAAAAGCAGTTTTTATTGCTCATATACCCTCTACAGAATGCTTGCAGAAATTTATATAAAAATGTCTGCAGATTGTAGAGTTTTTTATGCATATTGAAATTCTTAGAAAAAATAACGACTGCATTTATATAACACTTTTAGCTAGGGGCATTAAAAGAAAATATTTGGCAATATTTTTCCCTTTGAGCTGAAAGTGGTGAAATTTGCTTGGGTTCCTCAACTATGCAAAAAATTAGAAATGCAACTTTATGGAGTAATAATTTTAAGTACATGTGTAAAGATAATAATTGAAAAGGTTTTCAAATCAGTTGACTCTATCTTTGAAACTGTGAGAGATATCAGCTTTTATCGATTTGCATTTATCGATGTTATCGATTGCTCAGCCCCGCAATTTTAACACTATGTCCGACGCAGAGATAGACGAATATTTATTCTAAGTTTCAAGTCTCTAATTTCGTTCATACAGACTAATATGCCCTGCCACCTTTCCCAGCAGAACATAAGAATTAATAAATAAGTGAGCATATTTCATTGAAATTCAATCTTTAAATGCAATGTTTCACTTTGCAGACAAAGCATTTTGTCTAAGGCTTAACTCAACTCAAAACTCCTCGAGCTGCTTATTTAGTTGGTGTTGTATTAATATTAGAGTAATATTGCTGTTGCCCAGTGGGAAACTTTAGCACCATCTGCAACACAAAACACACGCTTCACTTTTGCCTTTTGGCATAACAAATCTAATTATAGCGCATACGACACGTATGCCCAGGTACACATATCATATTTATATATATATGTTTATATACTCAGAACAGGTAGCTGCTGCTGCTGCTGCTGCTGCTGCTGCTTCTGTTACAATTATTTATGAGCTTTTGCGCAAATTTCCCAAGTGCCTGATTGCCAACTCTTGAGTTCTGTTCGACTTTAAAGAATTGCTGCCCTTTAAACTTTAACATCGAGTACATGCATATTTTATGTGTGTATGTGAGAGAGTACTTACTGTCTGCGTCTTTAGCCTCCAGTTATCCTGATAGTCCTCTTTTTTAGCTGCTGACGTCACACAAGGGATGCATTTACATGCGTCTGTAATTCAAATCGAGCTTAGCTCGCAGCGCTGATGACCAGGCCGGCAGGTCGCTAACTGTAAAATTGTAATGGTAACCCCAACCTGAGCCTCTACCCCCTCTTAACCCTTCTCGGTTGAAGCTGTCTGAAGATACCTTGCCTCACTGCTTTCCCCACCTGTCTGCCAGTCACAAAGCTTTTGTCAAACAGAGCGTTGTCTGCAGTTCATTGTTAAGTTCATAAACTCAAAAAAAAAGCCGTCTTTATTTTGAGAAAATCGCTCGGAAAACTATAAAGTTTTTCTTGCTTTTCGAAATAAGTTCGGAATAAAAGAAAAAAATTAGAAAAGATACATTGCTTTTCATATTTTAGAAATATTTTCTAATATTCAACTTTTATTCTTGGAAAAACTACTTTTTAAAATTAAGAAACAATCTCTACTATGTTTTTTTCTGAGTGTTCACCGAATGCTCAGCCCCCTTAAGCCCCTTGTGAGTGTATCTCTCGCCTTTATTCAGGAGCACCGTCATTGCCAGCTCTCCCTGCCAAGTTCCCTTCGACGATCCGACTAACGAGCCGCTCAATTTAATCAGCTTTTGTACAGAGATAGCCACAGAGAGGGAGGAGTGTTTATTTGGGGTTTATGTGGTTGTAACTCAATGCAGAGAGTACTCAAGAGTGCTTATGTTAGCAATATAAGGGGATCTGTTTCGAACTATCAATTGACTGCAGACAATCAATAAATAGATAGATACAAATGCGGTGAATAAATAATAACAATTTGGCAAAATGCTACAAAGAAATAGTTCAAATATAGTTACAAATACAGAAGAAAAGTTAAGACTGAAAGATAACTAAATAATTATTAACAAAGATAAGTCTTTCAACTTTCATATATATGCATACAGAACTATTATTGTTATTGTTTCTAACCGGAATCCTTGCCAGAAAATGTGTTAAGTATTTACATCCATTTTACAATGGATGTAAATTCAATTGCACAACGCTTAACATTTATACGCTTTGTAATTGAATTGGGAATTCATCCAAATGGGATAATAGTTTCAATTATATTATAATAGACAATTACAATTAAATTAATTTAGCTAATGGACAGATTTAATGGCTCTTATACCCACTAAAAATGGGAGGAAGGAAATTGTTTTGTTTTGCACAAGTATGTAACAGACAAGAGACGGCATCTGCGAGCACATAAATTATATATATTCTTTATCTGGATGAAGAGAAGTATCGATTTAGCCATGCCCATCAGTCTGTCTGTAGAAAAAAAACATATCTCAAAGACTATATTTTGGAATATAATTTATCGTGTTTTATTAATTTGATATACAACTGCGTGTGTATCGATACAAATCGATTTTCTATAGCAATAATATACTCAATTATAAAGATTAAGACTTTCAATCAATAAATAATATACCCAGACATATTATTGATCAATGGTGGAATTTTCAATAAGATCGAATAAGAAAAACAGATTTTGTTAATCAAGAGGAATTATCATATTGTACACTGTACTATTAGCAAGCTTGCTTTATTACTTAACAGCTCTGTACAGGGTATATTCTAGTTAAGCTCTCTCGACTAGAATACTCTAACTTGTTTTCCCATTCATTGTGTCAATTTACGCAATTGATTTCCCTACAGAAATATTTTAGTTAAAGACATAATTCATATTCGCTTTGCTCATATTCAACTAAACTGAATAGCATATTTCAGCATGTATATCTATTTACTACATATATATTATATATATTGTATATATAATATAAATATTTATGTATATTTTTACAACTCCTTCGCCCGCTTAATACAGTTCTTTGCCAATTCCAAAAGTTACCTTGGTTTTTTTATGGTCATTCGCAAATCAGAATCGATGGCCAAGAAACGATTTATGTCAGCTCAATGGCTACTGCAACATCAACGTGTCCAATCAAGGGGCAAGGCGGTGGGATGGGGGTTGGGGGACGGAGTGTTTTAATCAAATTGAATAGGTCTTAATGCCTGTGGCCAATGCGGCTGGCCATAAAGCAAAGTGTGCCACTCCAAATACAACCATTTCATGTATTTGCGCATTAACGTCAAATTGTGGCTTCAAGAGAGAGGGGAAGGAGAACGGGGGTTGGGGTGTGTAACGGGGGGTGGGGCAGGGGCGCACAAACAATGGACTCATTCATAAGACGCCAAGGTTAAACCGCTAAAAATCATTGAGCAACATCAAAAGAGCCATTGTTTTTTGGCTGTAAGCCAACACACACCACACACACTCAATCACACACAAACACACACACCACACCACACACACACTGCAAGGCATGCTAAGCCAAAATGAAATGAAGTAAAGTCAAATGAATAGAGTACAGCAACAACAACAAGGAAAAGGCCAAGACGTTAAGATTTATGCCAATTGCTCTTGAGCACCTTAGCGCACCTTCCACATCCCCTCCACCATCACATTCCCAACGCCTCTGCCGCCACACCGAAGCACTTGCAACTCCTGCTTGACTAATGAACTGACGCAGTCTTAAGTCGTAGGAATTCGCCTTCAAGTACACTAAAAAAAAAAAATATAAAGGAATCAGAATTTAGTATTGAGCTGAACAACTGATTTTATTTGTGTATTTTTTTCGAAAATTATTATTTATTATTTATATTTATTTTGTTATAAATATATTTATTTACATATTTCTCGCGATTTTAACAAATCCAAAATTATCTATATTTTTTGCCTGTTGGCAGTATTATTCAAACTATTTTTCTAGTCAGTTTATTTAGTAGCACCTGACACTTCTCTCAGTGTACGCCTTCAAGTCTCCGCTGCGGTTTCTTTGTTCATTTTTGGACATTTCCTCGCCCGCTTTCGGCTTTTATTTAGCCATATTCCCGCCCACATCGCCTATCGCCAACGTTTCTATTAAATGAACTGTTATTTTTGCTCATTTCTTTTAGCACTTACCAACACTGCTCCACTGCACTGTGGTCTGCCATTGCCTCTGCGTCGTCTGTCTTTCTGTCTGTCTGTATGTCTGCCTGGCTGCCTGGCTGCCAGCTCATTAATTTCGCTTAACTTCACAAATTGCCAATTGTGCGCATTGGTCAACATTTTTTGTGTTATTCTTTTTTATGTTGCTTTTGTTTTTGTTGCTTTTGTTTTTGTATTTGTTGCTTTTGTCGTTTTGCTGGTCTACGTTTGAGTTGTGTGCAGCATTGTTCTCTATGGTTCCGTTGCCCGTATTTATTGCCAGGCCTGCCAATTTGTTTTGTATGCTGCCATTGTTATAAATAACACTGGCGCAAGAGAAAGACACATTTTAGTGTTGGCCTCATGATTTTCTCATTGTTTTTGTGAGTTGACTTTTATTATATTTAATTTTTTATACAACACTGACCACTTTTTATATTACACTGACCAAAGGAACTTTAAACTAAATGTGGAATTTTGTTTCGCATATATGCTAGTGAAATTTAAAATGTCTTAAATGAATCTTAACCTCCTTCCGTAAAATGATTAGAACGAACTAATTTTTTCTACTAACTTGTGCTGTAAAATATATCATTTAAATAAGACTCAATACTCTCAACTATAATGGATTTGTGAATAAGTAAAATACCAGTTAAAATAAGCACTCAATTCTCTCTACAAGTTCTTCATTTATAAACAGTGCATAGCAAATTCGTTGTTTTGCTCAAAGCTATTGCTAACTGCTGGCGGTTGTTCCAATTGTTGTGCCGACTGTGAAAACACATGAATTCTTAGTTTATGAAGTTCTGCAGCAATTGACCCGCTACCCATTTTGCTGAATATGCCAGTCTCCCCCCAGTCAACCCATCCAGCTGTGATACAGACAGACAGACAGACAGAGTTGATGTTGTTTGTCTGGCAAACGTTACCTGAATCTGGGCATTTATGTGCTGCCTACGTTTGTCTGGCCTGGTCTGGCCTGGTCTGGTCTGTGCTGGTCTGTGCTGGTCTGTGCTGGTCTGTTGGCTACAATAAATATTGTGACAAATAGCCATCACACGGCGAAGCAAATGGGTCTTTTATTTTGTGATGACTTTTATGTGTTGCACATGGCGTATGCGTAATATGAGAATATGTTTGCCTTTAAACAATGCCAGAGTGGGCCACACAACTTTACAGCCTTACCTTACCTTAATGCAATTATTTAACAACAAACCACACTTGACATTAATCAAACTTCTGTTTTGTTTTTTCTTTGGCTCACGCAGGATATTGACAACGATAATTACGCAAGGAATAATCACATTGCTGGCACGCTGACGGAACGCAAGGAGAAATTGTTGGGCAGACCGGAAGCAGTGATCGATGCGCGTCGCCAGCTCGAGAAGGACAGGGGTATGGCATACACTCAGCGAAAAATGTGCGACTTTAACTAATTATGTTCCCCTTGCAGCGCTGGCCAACAAGCATATGGAGGAAATCAGTTGCGATAAATCATGCCTCTTGCCACAGAAACGTTATGTGTCTGTTGCCAGCGATCCCTCCAAGATCTATACGCCCCACTGCACCAGTGTTTACCGTTGCGCCGAGGACTCGGGCTGCTGCGCCAGACGCACGGAGATCTGTGCCCCAAAACGAAGCCACAAATTCGAGAGACGCGTTCATGTGAGTTCAAAAGTTGAATACTTATTAAAGTTGCTAGAGTCGAGTCAAAAATTTAAGTCATTAGTTTTAAAGTCTTAGACTGACCGAAATGGCTAAATCGTCTTGACAGTTGAAGCTAATCAAAAGTATTCATATCCTATGGGTTCGCTTATAATATATTTATATAAATATTATATACCCTTTTGTCCAGTTTCAATGGGTTCACTTTATAATTACACACAACTTCCATATGCAATATTCAGTGCATATCCGCTCATTTCTGTCACTGCCCACACGAAAATTTTGTTAAATTGCTAATTAAAAGAAAATTGAGCGAGGCATGAAAATGTTTAGGGCTACACACCTTGAAAATTGTAAAAGATAAGTTACACACACACAATGCATAATTACATTCTCGATTTCAACATATTGAATGCTCGTTACACAAAAGACAACGGCAACAACGACAACAACTGGCAACAATATCATGTGGCATAAATCAGCAACAAATTGAATTATCATTGCGTCATTAAAAACTCATTTTGGGGAGCGCACAAGCGCAAAAAATAAACAGAAAAATGTGTTTGTACAAAAGAAAAAGGTGAAACGATATAATTATGTTGCAATATGGCGCCCTCAAGCATGACCTGTGACCCCCTTCCCCTTCCAAACGACAACAATCAGAGCAATTACAGCAACAGCAACAACAAAACGTGGGTGGCTGCCACAAAGAGTCGACGCGACGAGCGTGTGGCACCGACTCTTGACAAATGGTAACAACTTTTCAAGTATTATATATTACGAGCATGCATGCCTACAAATAAATATACATGTTTGTGCTCATAGAGGAGTTCCTCAATTTTGGTATTGTTGTTGCTGTTGTTGCTGTTGTTGTTATTGTTGTTGGTCGAGCGCAACGATAGGAAATTAAAAATCAAGTAATAATGAAAAGGGCAACATGTGCAATGAGTATTGAATAATTATAATAGTGGTAGTTGCCATTCATTCATCTATTCACACCCACACCTCGATATTCACATTGTCCAACTTTTCATCATATTGGTTAGCCACACAACTAAAACTTTAATTAAAAGCAATTTAGTCGAAACTTTTTGGCTGGGCGATTGGAATTACATTGTGAACATGATCTGTTCCCTCGACCGATTTAATTAGAGAAGAGAATTAGAGAGATTAGATTAGAGAATGTTTTTTTTTTGCTTGCAATCATTTTGTTGAAAAAGTAAAGTTTTTCATTAGGAAAACCTCTAACGTCAAGGTTTGATTTCTTGATTGACTGAGCACTTAAATTAAAGGGTCAAAATTCGCCTCACTCTTCGTTCGATGTGCAAGTTAAAATTTTCTTTATTTAGTCGTAAATTAAATTTTCCTTAGTCGTAACTGTAAGGATTTTTATAGTCAAGATTTGAATTTAAATTTACAAGCTTATTTCTCTAAGATTCTATTAAAACATACCTCCATTGTCAATGCGTCATCTCTAAAATAATACAGCATTTCAGTTTAGAAACACACTCCTTGCTTTAAATGCTAGTTGCTCATGTGAATAAATTTTAAAATGTTTTCCCTCCAAAACTTTGTCTCAATTAAAATGTTTTTCAATTATAGAATAACTGTTTGTTAATAGTTTGAAGATTCTGTCACCTGAAATACTAATAAAACTTTAGTCTAGTTGAGTTCATTTTGGGGCGAAGTGCATCAACAAACTGAATAATTGAGTTTGACACAAGTTGACCAGAACTACATGTAAGCCAAGTTAACCCCCAGGTGCTTCATATAACAAATTAGTCGAGCACTGGGCCAACTTCTGTGCACTTAACTGCCTCTGCCTCTGCAACCCCCTCCCTCCCCACCACCCCACCATCCTATGACAACTGTCGAATGAGCCCCAAATGAGTGTTGAACAATTTTTGAAAATCTGCAACTGGCGTCGCTTCCTTATTTTTTTGTTGTTGTCGACATCTGAAAGTCGACGCTGAAAGTTCTGTGTCAGTTGCATCCGCTGCAACATTCCCATTGCTCATAACACGCAAGCCAAAGTTAACAACTGGGCTTTGGAGAGCTACCCCTACTGTGAACTTACTTGTATACACTGAGAGAAAAATATACTCTATTTTTTTTTTTTGGAGAAAGAGAAAAGTTCTGTAAAAATAAGATTTTATTAGGTATATATATTCTTGAGCAGTACAAACAACTCAGTTAATATGTATCGCAGAGCCTATAAAGCGCTAGAGACTCTTCATTTTGGGTTCATATCAATTCTTGCCTATTTATATTTTCTTTATTCATATTCTATTTTCTTCTGAGCGTAGGCACGCATTCCTTTTATTGTTTTTACATTCATAATGTGATTTTTCCAAAGATTAGCTGAAGATTATTGTCTGATTCCAAAAAAAAACAATTTTATTTATTTATTTAATATGAGTCGACACAATAAATACAAAAAATAAAAAATTAGAAATATTTTCCTCTATTTGCTAGCATTTTTCTTCAGATATATTCTTGTGCTCACATTTTTTTGCGAGTGTAACTTCTGGCACACCATTTGCTGCTACCTGTTTACGTGTCGGCAATTTGGAATTTGCTGGCTGCTTGGGAATTTCGACTCGCGAAATTACATTACGGAGCGGATGTGTCACGAACTGGCAACAGCTGCCACACATGCACCCCTTGCACACCCACACACACACACACACACCACACACAGAGACACACACACGCACAGAGAGATACACGCACACCCCCGCTCATAGTTTAATAAGCAATATTAATGCTTGCTGGTCTGCAAGCTGATTATGCATGACGATGCCTGCCAGCAGTGCAGTGAATTGTGCCACATTTTGTGGCAAATTAATTAAACGTTCGACGAAAAGGACAACAACAACGGACAGTGGACGGACAACGGATAACGGGCGAGTCTTGTGCCTGTCAGCCAATTGACTTTTACTTTGCATGTTTTGTTCAGGTGGGCGAGAAACTGTCTTCCATCTCTCTCTCCCCCCCCCCCCTCCTCTCTCTCTCTCTCTCTATCTCTCACTCGCTCTCTCCGTCTGGACCCCAATTGAAGCTGCTCTTTTTTGTGTTGGCGTGTGGCTTTCACGTTCAGCTTTTCTAGTCGCGACTTCTTCGGGTGAAAGTAATCACAGCTATATACCCCTCTCTCTCGCTCTCTCTTTCTCCTGCTCCCCCCTCTCTACCTCTCTCCACGTCTCCCTGTCTGTCGCTGTGTTGTGGGTGCATTGAACCCAGAACTCAGGCAATGGCGTCATAAATCTCGCTGCGCTTATAACATGTGCCTGGGTCTCGGCTTCGGCTTCGGCTGCGGCCTGCCAGTTTTGTGTAGTCTCCAGAGCGCCGAGGTCATTGAACTCTCTTTTTGCACCGGCCAACAATGCAGAGTGCACATATACATATAACCCCTTCACCTCCCTCGCTTCCTCCCCCACTCCCCCACTATGCCGCCCCTTTCCCCGCCTGGTCCCCTTGTAAGTCTCGAACATCTACCTACGAAAAATTTGCGCAACATAAATTATGTTTTGAAAGAATGTGTTTTTTTGTGTTCTTGCTGCTGCCGGGTTGCAACTCTGTCAGGCTCTTGTCCACTTCCCCTCTCCCCACTCGCTCTCTGACTCCTGCTTGCTCCTGGCTGCAAGGGTTCTCAAGCTCTCTGTTTGTTCTGGCACTTGACACCTCTCCCAATGACAGCCGCTGAGCTGCGCTGTGCTGCGTTGTGTTGTGGCTTGTATGTTTAAACTTTGGCAGACACAACTCCTTGCCCCACGCCTACTTGCAACACCTGCTTCTGGCCACACATATTTTGTAGTGCTTTATGAAGACATCCAGCATAAGGGAGTTCGTGTTTTATTTATTATTTATCTCTTTTTCTTACTTTTTTTGGTTTATTCAACCTGACAACAAACATTTTCGCACACTTCCCACATTTCTTGGGTCCCAACATAGAACATAATTTTTGACAGCGAGGTTTTCTATTATTAATTTTATATTTTCTTGGAACTTTTCTAGTAGTTTTTGTAATTCCTAAATTTTGAACTACCGCAATTCTAGTTTGATTCTGATTCTGATTGTAGTTTGTTTAATACAAAAATAATAATTGTGGGCAAAATTAAAGCAATTTATACATCAAACATTTATAAAATGATTGTGATTAAGAAAAATCGTTGTGAAAAGGTAAACGAGAAGACTTAGATCAAGGATACGTATGATATGCTTTCCTCTCACTGTTACATAAGTGTAGAAAAATTCAATTTCTATTTCTCATCCCATTTACAGCATACAAAATTCGACTTGGCAAAACTGGAAACTTTTTTGCTGCCAAGTTGCTGCCTTAAAATTCTTAAAATATTCGCTAGACTTTCGTGGAAGCCTTCGCCCTGGCATAATTTCTGTGGTTTTTTCCTAACTTTAATTGGATAATTAAGGGCTGCTCTGCCAAGTGTGTGAGTGGGCGTTTAGTGGGCGTGCCGTTTCTTGTTGGTTGTTCTCTTTTTCTTGTTGCCCATCAGCAACTCTGCTGCGAGTGTGTTAAAAACTTTATTTGCTGTCAGCAAAGCGCACCATAAATATATTTAAATTGAAAGCACTTTTGTAGGTGAAGGGATGGAAATGGGGGAAACGGAGAAAAGGAGGGCAAAGGAATTTTGCCTGCTTATCTGTGGCTCCATTAAAGTGTGGCAAGCACTCATAATTATAAGCAACGCAAATCTCTTTGAAAATGGAATTGTGTTATGAAAGCACATCAGTTGGAGGTGTACAAAAATGCATTTGTGTGAGAAGTGAAAATTGTACAAATTGTAATAATATGAAAACTGATTTTCATTTGCAAAGCAAATACAAAGTTTATTTAAATGTGCATAATATTTTGTTTGCTTAAGTCTGAGCTCTTTATTTAAACATTCCCTTTTGTCCAAATTTGAGTAGAATTTTAATTTTTGCTCAGAGCTTATGTCTTACCGAAGCAAGACACATATTTATTACACTCTAAAGAAAATCGGTTAACTGACCTAATTACTTTGAAAATTTGTTCATTCGTTTTTTTTACTTATATTCTTCTAACTTGGCATTGTTATTTTAAGATATAATTTAAAGGAAAAAAAGTGTGCTAATTTTAATACTTATTCCCTTTAAAAATACAAATTTTTATTTCAATTTTAAATATTTGTGTTTTTGTTAAGAGAAAGCAAGATATAAAAAGCCATCAGAGGATTTTTTCTGAGTGTAGCCACACATTCCTTTTATTCTGTTTGCATTTTTAACACCTTCATATTAACTATATGTGATTTAGACAAACATAAGTTAAGGATTCTTGTGCAATTCCTAAAACATTTTTCCCTGGTTTTTTTCCTTCATCCCCCGCTTGCCCTTTGGCCCCTTCAGGACAACATCTCTATTATTTTGTAGCACAGAATCTGGCACTGTCAAGTGGTATAAATGGCATAAATGCCTCGCTCACAATACTCTATATATAATTGTACAACATTTTATACGCTTGGCTTGAGTCCTTGCCTTGGGTCCTTGTGTAGTCTCTCGAGTGGCATACAGTTCGTCTCCCTCTGCAGAAGCAATAACTGACTAATTGCTTGAGTCTTAAGTGCACACTTCTTGCACACACACAAGCACACACAAACACACACACACAACAAGCACACACAACAAGCACACACAAACACACACACAACAAACACACGCAAACACAACACACTTTTGCATACATGCAGCAAGCTGTGCTCAATTAGGGGCAGGGTCCAAAGTAACGCCATCTTGAAAAACTAAACTAAACCAACCCCGACCCCATCCCACCCCACACACACACCAGCACACACAGCAAACTATTTATATGCATTTATGGCTTGGCATATATATCATGTTCAGAATATGACGCTCGAGCATTTTACGGCAATTTTCGATGCGGTTGCAACAACAGCAACAAAAACCTTCCAACAACAAACAACTAGAAAACAACAACAACTACAACTAGAATGTTGAAAGCAGCACTTTGCACTTCCGTTTCCGGCAATTATAGTGCAGCTCTTCAAGCAAGCTCAGCAAGCTCAGCAAGCATTTCTTTCCTTTTGCCACATCGCAATTTTCTTGAATTTTATGTTTAACACACACTTTTACACACACACACACACTCACACAAAAGTGGGCGTTGAGCGACATGTTTGAGCTTGAACAACTTTTTCAATTCGTTGCATTTTGAAAAATTTGCATAAACATTTCCCGTGCCAACACCTCAAAAAAAGAAAAAGAAAATAATGCTTAAGCTGAATTTTCAGTTTTCATATGTCTTAAAAGTTTAACAATTGTTTTCTTTTTTTTTTGTCGCTTGACAGTTTTCTGCGTTTTTGCGTCCAATCAAAATGCGATGCTTCAGCAGAGAACACATCTTCCCCCATTTTCCCTTATATATTTTGACTGCTTGATTTGAGACCAGCTGAAAGCTAAAGCAACATCTACAGTTACAGCTACAGCTACAGCTACAGTTACAGCTATTTACTTAGCTTGATTAATAGACGGGCTTGTAATTTTAATTAAACGAATCCCGCTTAATTTATGCAATTCATATAGCATTTCATCATTTTGCACTTGTCATGCAACACAAACTCGCCTCAACTCAAACTCAACTTAGACTACGACATTTCGCAATAAGCGAAACAGAAGCAGTTAAAGCTGTCCGCTAATGGTTAATGCCAGTGGCTTAGTGAAAACAAATTGACGAGGATGCGAAAATTATAATTGATATTCGATTTTTATATCATTTAAGTTTACTCTTTTGAATAAGATATGAATACACTTAACTCAAGAGAAAACGTTCTAGAAAACGTTGTTCAGATAGATATTAAAAACTTAGTTCATTTCATTATTTGAAGCGGGTTTGAAATCTGTGATTGAATTGGATTTTTATTGCATTTCGAATCTTTTTGTATTCTATTTTGTATCTTAAAATTTTAGATAGATGTAGAAAACTGGGCTACTCTGCCCAAGTCCGATAATCGTCAGCTTAAGTTGAATATATCTCTTATAATATTTTTTCACAACACGAATGATTGATACAAGGATAGTGCCATAATTATATGCTACTCGGTTCCGTAATGGTACTATATAATGCTATATACTACAATATACCATGTATAATATCGTTTCCTATAACTGGCTTTTAATAATATGTTAAATGCGTTTCCAGCTCTGAATTTCAATTGGTAAATTGTGATTCACTTTCCTGCTTATCTTTTTGATTTAAAACCAATTGCCTTCATTGAAGCAAATGCAAACAAAATCTGTCCAGGTTCAAGTACTTGATTCTATATAGACTAAGCTTCAGCTAAACCAACCCCAGTCAAAGCAAATCCCCTTGAAGCCTGTGCTGACAACGCCCGTTTCAGTTACAAATAGCAAAACTGACAGCTGACAACTCATTTAGCATTACAAGAGCTATGGCAATCAGAATAACAATGACGACAACTTTGATGAGCAGTCAGCTTAAGGAGAAGTCAGCACACAGTCAACACACACGCCACACACACACCACACACACACACACCACACACATATAATGTTGAACCCAATGGAACTTTGGCATAACAATTTCCATATGCAAATTGCGCTGGCATAATTAACTCGGTCAGCTTGTCATCGAGACAGCGTGTGTGTGTTTGTTTGTGTGTGTGTGTGTGTGTGTTTGTGTGTGTGTGTTTGTGAATCTATGTGAGTCTTTTGCAAAGCACTTGCATATTAAGAGCCAATTAAATGGGGAAGCTGAGCAAATACAAAACCTGCCCAATCAACATCGACTTTAACACTTGACTTCCCCTCTTCTCGCTGTTTCCCCGCCACAGGTGAAGGGACCCAAGGACAGACGTTCCACAGTGGAGACATTGATCCTTGTTAATCACACTGAATGTCACTGCATCGAGCGGAGCAACTATTATGCCGAGGGAGCGTTGCAATCCAATAATCCGGGGCTGCTGCAGCGTGCCACAATTTTGAACTGCAATTGTCCGGCGCCCTTCGAGAAGATCCTCCAGGATAATGGCCAGTGTCGCTGCGACTGCTCCTCGGGCAACGATGGCTGCGAATTCCTCAAGAGCGGACGCGAACACTTCTCCATGAAAAATCGCAAGTGAGTCCAGAACTTAAATATTGGCAATAAGTTGTAATATTGCCTGGCAAATTACAGATTGATCTTTTAAGATTTGGCAATCACAAATATTTTAGTTGGCTTATAAACTCATATAATTTATTTGAAATAGTTTACTTATTTTTATACTTCTTTCTGAATTTTAGAAAGTATTCTTTTCAAAAATAAAAAATCAGAAAATGCTTCAATAATCGTTTTCATTTTAAATTTATATTTTTATACTTGATCAACATCAGGCAAAATTATATATCAATTGGAACTCTATCTCGAAATTTTGTCTTTTATTGCTGACGTTATTCGATTTGTAATAATAGGCTTGTATACATTATTTTCATTAATATGATAATATCACAAAAGATAAACTCAAAAACTAATTCTTAATTATCTGATTTATAATTTCTAATATATATCAGATGCATACAACATGGTCACTGCAAGCCGCCCACCTGTCAGTATGGGGAGTATATGAAGAAACATGGACGTTGCCCCAATCAGCAGGAGCAGCTGCCCCAACACCAGCAGTTGAGCTACAATACTTTGTCGTAAATGAAGTATACGCCGGATAGAACCGAACGGGAAGCGGAACTTAAGTATTAGTCTAAGAGCTGTTTGACAAGAAGTGGAATCAGACAAGAGAAACGATTTCTAAGCTCGAATTCGTTTCAGCTGCCTGGCAATTGAGTAAAGAAAGAGAAAGAGATAGAGATAGAGAAAGGGGAAGGGGAAGAGAGAGGTGAATTTAGTTGCATATCCTATCCGAATACGAGAAACATATATCCGCTGATCGAAATTAGTTAATCAATTAGCTAACACACATTTTTTGCCCTTAACAGATCATCTTAAATAGCTGTAAAAAATACACAACAAAAATAAATAAAGCGACTCTTAAATTAGTATTGTTCATTGCAGTTCAAATAAAGAGTTCCACTTTGGCAAGCCGAAGATGTAATACCCTTACTAAATGTATTATTCATCGAATATAAAGTAGTCCGATCCAGTCGCATATATATTCATCCAGCTGAGAGATTGCTTAACGAACAGAAATGTTTCATAGATCAGATATATATATATATATATATACACACATATATACTTAATGGCATCGAATATATTTCCATCCAGGCGTTATACAGTTGTAATACCCACTGTAAGGGTATCCAAACGAATGCATATTATTATAATACTAAAGAAAAAACAAACAAACAAACTCAATAAGTCTATAAAATTGTATGTAAGCAAAAATATTCCAAAATATAAATTGACTGCGTTTTAGTTTAAACTTACTAATGTTATGTTATTTAATTATAAAAAACAAAACACAAAAAGAAAACAAACATTATATTATTAGCAATTTTAAACATACTATATACACATAAAAAAAAACGGAAAAATTATCACTCAAAAACCCAAAACTCAACTGCTCAGAACTCAACAGAATAGAAGCATTTGGTATTAAAGAAATACCAAATAAATACTGGCAGAAAGCAGCAAGATAAGCATTTGGTATTAATTAAATACTAACTCGTATACATTATACATAAAATATTTTTAATTTCTAGTCAAAGTTTTTTGTACATGATTTGTCTCAATTCCTTCGAGTTGGCCAAGGAAAACAAATAAAAAACATCTTTGGTCAGCAAAAAAGGGCATTTAAATAAATCTTTATATATATATAGAAGGAACTACCATATAAACAAATAAAATACTTACATATATCGGACTGCCCTTACTGTCATTTTACATCACTTTGCAAGGAAAAGAAAACCAAAACATTAAAATATATATTACAAATTTGATATTAATTCAAATGCCATTAAACATAACACAAATAAAAACCCACCAACAACAACAACAGCAACAAAGACAACAAATTTGAATTCGGGTTGAAATTGATGGATTTTTTGCATTTTTATCATATATAGATTTTAATTCTTAATTTTAGTTTCAGTTTTAACGACGCGTTTTTCCCCTAATTAATTCTGCTCGAAATTGAGTTGTGAAAATTGAAACAATTGGCAATAACATGCAAAAGCAATTTATGTTTTAGATATACTTGAAACAGTGATTAAATTGTAAATGATTTCGTATATTAAGTTAAATCGCACACAAATCTAAGCAAATGATGCCAGGGAAATCATGTATCGAATCCGAGTTTTAATCGAATCACAGTCAACAAATCAAGCAATGTTGTATTTCGATTCTTTAATCGTTGAATTTAGATTAACGGAACCTGTCCCGTTTTAATTCCCTGCTTAAAACACTTTATTCACACTCATTTAATCCTAATGCATTTTAACAAAAATGAAAATAACAACACTATAAATTCATTGAAAAATCAATCAATTTTACGGCCAAAATAATTAGCCATTCATTTTGTTTGCCATCATTTATTAGCAATTTATTACTATTTATTCAAAACACAAACAAACTGGCACTTAAATGAGCAATTTGACACACACATAAATATTGCAAATTGTTCGTATTGTTTATAAATGTTATAATAGAGAATATATTCGATGCAGAAAGAAACGAAAACAAAAACAAAAACAAGAAACAAATACGAAAACAAAAACCAAACATTTCAAAATGATTTTATTTCTAACTTTAGCATAAATTTTAAATGTATTGTATAATAAAAAACAAAACAAAACACTGATAAATGAATGCAAAACAAGAACAAGAACAAAAACATTTAAGAGCATCAAGTAAACTTTACTTATAAATAATTGAACAAATTATAATTACTATGCGAAAATCCAAATAAATATGATGAAAATAAAATACAAAAAAAAAAAAACAATCTTAATTTTATTTTATTATTTTTATTACAGAGATGTTATATAAATACCCAAAAATAAAAGCACCATTCATATAGAAAGTAATGGAATGGAATACAATAAATATTTTATATAGGTTATAACTTTAACATGAGCATCGAGTCAGAATATTTACAGGTCAAAATATGAATAAGAAGCCCCGTTTTTTGAAAATCGATTCAATTTTGATAAGTTGTAGCTGCAGCATCATTTTATATCGAAAGTTGTGCTAGAATCACGTTTCCAATTTTATATGTGGTATTTAACAGGAAGATAAAAACTGGCTTAAAATTTGTGAGCCATTCCTTTAAGGTTTTTGGGGAGAGCTAATAATTTACATTGAATGAAGTATTATTCTAGAGGCCCAAATATGACTAAGAAACCCTGGTTTTTTGAAAATCTCTGGCAAAGTTATTATATATTGAAAATTTAGATCCATCCTTGAATGGGATTATGGGAATATGGCTCTTAAGCATGAATATCGAGTTAGTTCTGTTGAAAGTTTAAACCCATAATCTTTTGAAGAGATAATTGCTTGTAATTATCCACACCAAATACTTCATCACTATCAGATCAAGTTTATTTATAGTATGTCTATTAACAATACTCCTAATAATAATAACAATTAACATAATAACAACAATAATAATAATAATAATAATAATAATAATAATAATAATAATAATTATAATAATAAGAATAATAATAATAATAATAATAATAATAATAATAATAATAATAATAATAATAATAATAATAATAATAATAATAATAATAATAATAATACTAATAATAATAATAATAACAAATAATTTCAAATGTGTAGTTATCGATTTTCAGTTTCAGTTGGCAAGCGCCGCCTGTCGTCCAGTATGTGGAGCACGGAACAAACACTATTAAGTATACGAGTATCTCTACGATTAATGCTTTCTCTCCCTCACTCACTCTCTCATCGCTGTCTCTGTCTCTATCTGTGTCTATCTCTGGTTTGCTCGGAGCTAATGCTTATTATGATGGCTGAGTACCTGGAAGAACTTCTAATGAAAATGCATAACAAATCGCTTAGCTGTTAACCCATTTTCACACACACAGCCGCAAGGCGGAAAACAACACAAGCAGCTCACGTAGTGGCCACCAGTACACACACACACACACACACACACACACACACACGCCCACACACACAACCACACGCACAAGCGATGTGGTTTGAGGATTATGATCTAAAATTTATAGAATTTAAAAACAGGCGGCGTAAGCCAAAAGGGTTAACGATGATGATGGCGCCCCCTGGCGGCCAAGAGGCCAAAGCAACCAACCACCTCCAGTTAACTGTGCAATTAGAGAGTGATAGAGAGATACATAAGAGAAAGAGAGAGAGAGAGAGAGAGAGAGAGAGAGCGAAAGAGAGAGTTAATGAAAACAATTAAAGTCGCAATGGAGAAATGCTTGAATTCTCTAGCGAAATCCATTCGATTTTCGTATGCGAAATCACGCGAAAACCCAAAACAGCAGCAGCAAGGGGCGTTAAGTGGGCGTGGCAACAGGATCAATGCACAAATTAAAACCGCACACGCACACACAAAGAGGGAGAGAGAGAGAGAGAAAGAGAGACAGAGAAATGCAGGCAGTAAAACTGCAGAAAGCTGCAGCAAACAGCAAGTGGGCGTGGCATGGGCGGGAGGCAACAATGATGTTTGCCCACGATATGCCTGCATAATTAATTCCCCTGCACGCCCACAAACAGAGGTCCAGTGGCAAAGGGGGGCACGCGAAGGTGCAGAGGGGTGGGCGGTGTGTGTGGCTGAATTACAGGTAGCAGCTGAAATGCCGACAAACAGCAAAATGCCGCAGCGTTTAAATTGAAAGTCACACACGCACACACACACACGCACACACACACACGCACACACACACACAGAGGAAGACAGAAATTTCCATGGAGCAACAGAGCTCTCCTCTTTTCTCCCACTTGTCCCCTTTCCACGAGGCTGGCACTCAATTTCCTGTTGGCAACTTTTTGTATACACTTTGTGCGGCTTTTTGGTTGCATATATTTTCTTTCTTATCAGCAGCAAATCTATGCGGCACAAATTCAACAGTTCAACAAGGCTATAATTTTTATATGGAAATCGAGCCCAAAATTGCTTTTTCACTTTAGGTTTAGTGTGGAACTAGAGCTTAAAGCAGATTTTTTATAATTTTATTTTTTGTCTGTGATTTGGTTGAAAACATTAGAAAACTTTCGAGCTTTAATCGGATTCTGAACTTTGAAGAAGAGGCCATACACTAATTAGACATAGTTTTTGAAAATTGGTTCAGTTTTACAAGAAAGCTTTAAATCATTCCTTAAAGTTATTTTTGGGTTTTTAATATAAACATGAATTTTAAACATTTTCAACTTCAAAATCGGATCACTTTTACCCAAGTTATGGATGAGCAAAAATTGGTACCAATTCATTACAATCCATACATAAACATTAAATTTGATCTAGAATCGCATTGTCAACCCATGGTTAAACTTTGCCTTGCCTTTGAAAATCCGTTCGGCCTTAACAATGCTTTAGCTTTTATAAGTTTTGCCCCTTTCTAAAATAAGATAATCTTACAAATTATAATTTACTCAAATATTTATTTACTGCTGCCATACATAAATAAGAGTATTTGCAATTCGTTTAAGATGCTTTGCTGCATATATTTTTTGTCTGCCATTGTTTGCAATTACAATGTTGGATGTTTATGAGTCTCCTGTGTGTGTCTGCGAGTGTGTGTGTGGGTGTGCGAGTGTGTCTGTGTGCGAGTGTGTGTGTGTGGGTGTGCGTGCTAATTCTGGTTTTTGCTTACGCTTGGCAAACGCACATAGCAAACATTTATACGGAATTAAGCATTAACACAATTTGCGAAAACGATTTGCATTTATGGGCGCCAATTTTTAATTGCATGCCACATATCCAAATGCAAATCTAAAAACGAAAATGCAACAAATTGCAACAACAACAATTGCAACATTTAAATTGTCCGCTTTTACGCGACATTGTGCAGGCTGTTATTATTTTACACAACTATTCCGATTTAAATTCGTGATTTAAAATTGAGTTTTTCTTGTATAAATAGATTTGAATTATGCTCTTAAATTGCATTATAGTGAAGAATAAAAAGATCTTTATAATTAATTTCAATAAAAATAAATAAACCAGAATTCTGTAGAATTTCATACAGATTCTGTTAAAAATAAATAATTGTGACTACTTTAACTCAAAGATGTCATTCATAAGAAGAGAAGAAATTAAATAGATATTTCAATAAAAGTAAATAATACCGAAAACTTTCCATTTTAAAATAAAGAAAAGAAAATTAGGAAAAATCTTTAGTAAATTCTAACTGATTTCACTGAAAATAAATAGTAGTAACTTTAACTCTAACATCTCATTTATAAATAGACAATACAATTCTTTTGGAATTAACACTGATTTCTGTGCAAATAAATAATACCAAATACTTTTCACTTTTAAATAAAAAAAAAGAGTAGAAAAATATCTTTTAGAACAGATAATTTAACTCAAACCTCTCCCATAAGAGAAGAAGTAATATAAAATAAATATTTAAATCAAGTGAACCAATTATTTGATGCTCAAACGGTTCGTGTCTCAGCTATTTCTATTGTCACCGAGTAAAAAAAAAATAGAAAAGCTAAAAAACTATATTGCATACTTTTTGAGGCATGCCCCACAATTCTTATATAATGGATGAGTTAACAACGGCGTACGTTGCTTGCCACGGATAGAAAATCACACGTTCTGTGTTTTTTTTCCTTCCTAAAAGCACCTTTCAACCAAAGAAGAGGAAGAAGGAGAAGCGAGCAGTGTAAAAATGTTGTTTGTCCACATTCAGAGCGACCTTGACTTGTGATGGAATGGGATGGGATGGGATAATGTGGGAATGTGGGAATGTTAAGTGGAAGATCGTGCCGGGTACGACATTGACCTTTAGACCCCACAACAGCCAGGCACGCACTACAGTTGCCCCATCTCCCCCACCCCCACCCCCTAACCCACCCCTCTCCTATTGTTGAAACATTCGCGATTATCCTCGGTCTTGGATGAAAGGGAACCCAACCCAGGCCCAAATGCCTTTGTCCCATTGATATATGATATGGTTATGCGGGTCCTCCTGTGCCACACCACACACCAGTCCCTACCCCAGACCCCGGCCCCATCCGCAAAAGGCAGCAGCTAATAAAAAATATTTACACATGCGCGCTTTTTGTGCGTGTGCAGAGATGTAGATACAAATGTATCTTGATGTGAACAGCTATGAACTCCTCGCCTCTCCTCCCGTGGGAGAACTCATCGAGCTTGTTGTCGACGTTGTTAAGATTCAGCTGGAGCTGGAGCTTAGGGTTAAAGCAAAATTGGATTAAGCGAGAAATATTTACAGTCTCGGAAAAATGAGAGAAATTTATTACGATTTTAAAGATATAAGCCAGAAATTAATAAAGGTTCCTCAGCCTGAATGAGGGAAGCTCCGAAGAAAGAGATATGTAATTGGTATTTAATTCACAAATTTCCAGCAAACACCTTAATAATCATGAAAATCACTTAAATTTAGTCTCTCGAAAGATTTCATATAAAAATTTAATTGCAAAAAGCAGAATGAAACTTTCTTCACTATGCTTATTTTTGATTTATTTTATATAAATCAGCTATTCTTTGTTAATATGCGTTAATATGTTAATATGGAATCACATTAAATAAATTAAATGTAAACCTTCAGTAAAAGAAGCTCATTCTATCCAATAAACCTCCTTTAAGCAACTCTGATTTCGGACTTTAAAATGTTGTTATTCTACTTATTAATATTTAAAAATAAAAATAAAACAAAGTCTCTCTACACATACAACTGAAGTTTACATTGCAAATAACCGCTAAAAAATGTATTATTACATCATTTATCGCTTTTAAAAATGCGCAAAATCGTATAAATATTAATTGACGTTGACCAGGCACAGCTAACACATAAAATACAATTATTTTCCACTTACAACAGACAACCGCAATAATAATTGAAAGTGATTAAAGTTGACCAGTTGCGATTAAGAATCGAATAGGCATAAATACAGTGCTTAACTGAGACCAGTTCTGTTCCGTTGAGTTCTTTTCAGTTGAGTTCTGTTCGGCTGAGTTCAATTATCTTGTGAGCCCCATTTAGCCCACATTTGGGGTTAACCGTAACGAAACGTTCAAGCCATTAAAAATCCTTTTACACACACACACGCATACACTGTTTGTGATAGCCTATGTTTTGGCTATGCGAAATGTGTATGTGCCTACAAAGGAACGAAGCAAAGCAAATCGGGCCAAAAACAAACCCACAATTGCAAACCAAACAGACGCCGTTCAACAACAACAACCAGCAACAACAAGCAACAACCAGCAACAACCAACATCAACTAACAACAATAACAACAACAAACAACAACCAACCAAGAGTTGCTGCTGTGTGAAGCGTGTGCTAATCTTATTTTTATGGTCTCGACGGACTTGGACTTGTTTTTTTGGCGGCTCATATCATGTCAACCAGCAAGTGCCGAGTGTGTGTGTGTGATGTATGTGCGTGTGTCTCATGTGTGTGTGGTTGCATTTGAGCCAAGTTAAGTTATTGGCAATGTGTTTGTTGGCGCTCGCTTGTTTGCATATTAGTCACAACGCACGCAAAAAGCCCCAACAGCAACAACAGCAACAAGGCGCGAGCTGAGAATGATGTGGGGAAGAGTAATCGACTAGCAGTTACCCTGTAAGACAATAGAGAGGGAATTGAGAAGGGTTCCCATTTAACTTTTCTCTTTACAAACATAGTTAGCCATCCTTAATGTATGGAACAACTTTCCGCCTACCTAATATCTCATTGAGCTGACCAATATGATGTAAGAAACAAGTTAGAGTGCTCGAGTTGAGACAGCTTAACTAAGAGATACCCTATAGTTATCTGTTAAGACATAATAGACTCTCCGATTGTAGTTTGTTCAATATGAAAATATAAAAAAATAGATTTTTAGAATCTGTGTTTCTTATTAAATCTTAATCAAATGTTTAAAATTGATTAATAATTTATCTTTGTGTATCATATATCAATTGGAAGGTTATATGTTGTCGTTAACCAATTTGTATCGATATGTGGGATCTGCTATCGATCAAGCGTAATAAAGCTGATCTGTAGGCCTTTTAGACTCTGAGGTCGTCCTTTTCAAACAGACGAACATGGGTAAATCGATTCGCCTTTTGATGCTGATCAAGAATATATACACATTTTGGGATCTAAGGTGCTTCCTTCTGATTCTTTTCTATATAAATGTACTTCTTCACATATTTCTTCAATAAGACATCTTGCTGCTTACCAAAATGCCCCTTCCTTGATCAATTTTCAATTCGTACAGGGTATAGCGATGACGACTCCATGTAGCAGGTCTGCAGCCGCAGAGTATAACCACAAGGGATAGGGGAGAGGGGAGAGTTTTACGGGGTGTAGGATAGAACAACAGACACTAAATTGAGTATTAAACGAAAGAAATGATGTCGAGGCTGCACATCTGAGGCTATTAGAATTAATCAAAAGGATTTGTTAGTGCTTTGCGACCGCAGGCGGTTCAAGTAATGGAGAGCAGCCTGTACCAGCATAGTAAAAGTGGGGCGGGCGAGGAAGAAGAGTGAGGAGTGAAAAGGGGCTTAGCAGTTCGCATAGAAGAGGAACTGTGGGCTGTGAGTTAACGACTAAACACCAGAACAGCTGAAGAAGTTGCTCATGGTAATGGTCAGAGTCGATGATGTTGTTGCTGTTTCTGCTGCTTGTTCTTGTTGAATGTGCGCGGTTGGCTCCATTCAGCACACTCAGAAAAATAAATTGCTATCAAATAAAAATCGCCCTAAAATATTAAGACTGTTTATCGTTTTTAGAAATATAGAAATATTAGAAACTATATTTCTAAAATTTAGAATGGCTTATTAAGATATGCATTTTTAAAAAGTAAAAATCCAAATCCTAATTTTCAGAATAAATCATTTTTAAAATTCAAAAACAAATAATGAAATTTTCTAGCTTAGCTTTTAAATCGACGTTTAGCTGATGTTGGAAAAGAATGTTTATTAAATAATATTAGTAACAAAAAACATTGAAAAGAACACCCTGTAAATTAGACATATTTTTAAAATGGTTTTTAAGAATCCACACTCAAATTTAGAGATGCTAAGCTTGGTTTTTAGAAAGCTACAACCTTCAATGGCGATTTACTAAAATTCAGGACGATTTTTTCTAAGTGTAGTAGCTGCTAGCCAGAACCCGATATCGTCTGGGAGGATGCGAGTTTTCGCATTTTGCGGTTACTTTTGCTAATAAATTCGTGCTGGCTTATTGATATTTATGATTAGCCCCGGAAATTGTGCTCATGTCTGCCCCCAAACAAACATATATCGTTACAATAATGTTAATCGACGATGGAATGAATGGCACCTCTCAAAACCTCGCACAATCTCAAGTCTGCTTCCTGCTTCTGATTCCAATTGATTGCCATTCGCAGAGGCTTAAAATCGTGTTTCGATTTGTGCGGGTTAAGTGGGTCAATTCAATTACAAAGGGTGGCAACTCTAATTTACCCAACAGATTTTTATTAGTTTTGCCACAAATAAATAACAGCAATAAGCAATAATTTAATTTTTAAGCAAATTCTGAAATAGTTTAAGCCTAATTTGATTGCCGCAATCTGCGACGAACCTTTATAGAAATTAATGGAGAATTTTGACGAGTTAAAAGTAAATCGGAATTGGTTGGCAGCAAAGGGCTTAAGCGAATAGCCATAATCTGCCAATAAATTTATAATATTTATAGTAAAAGGTAACTTTTATTATTAAGCAAATGGAATAAGCAATAACTGCCTTAAAATTAGCATTATTATTGAGTGTGCTTCATATAATTCAATCTATTAGAACTATTTGTTAATCTTATAATCTTCCATTAACTCTAGGTCTAAAAGAAATCTTTGTCCAGTTGAGGGTTTATTATGTCCTCAGAGTTGATAACAAGTTACCCCACTCGGAAACAAATTCGAATGATTATATTTAGTTTAATTGCCCTGTTATTTAAAAATATTATTTCCCATATTTGTTTGGCTTATGTGTCTCTATTTAGATTCATTCAAAGTTGTTTTGTACATTGCAATCGTTGTAAAATATTATAAAATATATATTTCTGGTTTATAATTGTGACATAAGTGCTATGCACTAAAAATAAAACAAGCCCAATCGATGCATAAATGAAAAAGCTTTTGGATAAGCATGGTTCAAAGTAGTGCTTACAAAATTGAATAGTTTTTTTTAATGCCTTGCTGGCCACATAAATAAATGACAGCCAAAGGTCTTGACCGATGACTGGCTTTTATAAAAGGAAAAATAAACCTCTTTTCAGCCCACGCCAAAAGTTGACTGTTAAAAAATACAAATTAAAACTGCAAAAATTGAGAAAAAACGAATTTCAATTTCGCATACGATTTTTCAACGTGTTTTTTTTACAGGCTTTCAATTTCAAATGCGATAAACGACAACAACAAGAAAAACATCTGCCAGTGGCTGTCACAATAATCGCAAAAGATTGCATCGTGGCCCCCAGAGGAGAGTAAAAAGAGACAGATAGATAGACAGAGAGAGAGAGAGAGAGAGAGAGAGAGTAGGCGATCAGTATTCATATTCATAATCAAATTCAAGACCAAATCGAAATCGATTTCGACTTCAACGATCGACGCTTTGGCATCTTTGGCCTTTAGGCTCTTTATTGCCTGTTTTCCGATATCATCTCGTTGTTGTTATTTTTGTTTTTCACTCTGTATTTGTTGTAGTGGCAATTAAATTGCGAAATAATCATTTTTATTGCTCGCTCGCCAAACGAGATGAACAAATGAAATGAAAATCAATTGCCGTGCTTTATTATATGCGCCCTGGCAGAGTATAGAACAGGGTATTAACGATTTATTTTTATGTTTGGCACAATCCTTGAAAGGCAATATTATAGAATTTACATTTTGCAAACTGAATACAATACATATTAGTTTATAACTTCATAAAACAATCTAACAATCAATCAATTTAAATTATCCTTTTGCTTTTGTAAACCTAATCTTTTCAATACACATTTGATACATTTGATTATCAAATAAATATAGAGGGTATTTAATGATCGTTGCCGCTGTTTTAAGTGCTTCTCTTGTGTATTGTTATATGTGTGCTTAGTTGTTATATATATTATTTCTTTTTGTTATAGACGACAGCTTGTTAATTTGGCGTTTATCCAACTGCGGCGTCTGCGACGTCTGGGCGTGAACAGGTCGCAATAATTGGCAACAGCCAACAGCCAACAGTCAACTGGCAATTGGCAACAGGCAACAAGCCATTGGCAATTGGCTTTCCCATAATAACTGAGAAACTGAGTGAAATAAAAAAAAAGACGAGTGCATATCGAGACCTTCGAGACGTTCATTGACCCATCGAACATACCGCGAGTGTGTGTGTGTAAGCGTGTGGGTGGGTGGGTGTTGTACTAGCATTTGTCCCCTATACACCCCTACTCCCTCCCCCCACCACCCTTACTCTCTCTCTTTCTGTCTCTCTCTCTCTTTGTATTTAAAACCCACTGACTAAGTTAAAATGGCATGCGATTTAAGCTTGCTGTGGCAGCATATGAAAAGTAAAATGGGGCGATAGCTTGTTAAATGATTAAGAGGCGTTGCATTAGCATTTAACCCGCCCCTCCCTCGCCCCCTGCCGTTCCTGCTCCACTTTTATGACGGCGCCGCATTAGAAAGTTCGTGGGAAGTGGAAGTCTTTTCAAGTTGCAGCGTTTTGAGAGGCAGTCAAAAGTTTTTGCCATGCAAATGCCATTTCATAAAGGAAGCGCGGCAAAGACTTGAGAGGTGGTAATGAAAAGCGCTAATATTGCCAGCCAAGACGGACGACATGTGCACACTTGCCGAAAAAGTCCACTTCGAACTCCACATTTGTTTTAGTGCTGCATCTGCTGCATATCCTTAATAAAATATATCTCTTATTTTTATTCTTTCCCTAATTTAGTACTCGTTAATGGGATATTTAAAATTTTTAAATGATAGAAAGATTTCCTTGTTTTTAGAAACAATTTCTGAACATTAAAAATACATTTCTAAAATTTAGAAATGAGAACTCTCTAAAATACTTATATTGAATAATAATATAAATAACAATACTAATGTTTAATGATAATACAACTATATAATATAAGAATTATTCTATTAGAATTAGACATTTTTTACTAAATTTGAGACAAATCTGCACTTTTTAGAAAGCCACAAAGTGCAAATTTACTTTCTAAATAATTTGGTGATTTTTTTTTAAGTGTACTTATTACAAGCTAACAATTTTAGAAATAAATAACTAATGCTCTTGATATGAAAATGGTCTGCACACTTTTACTCTTAGCAACTTGGCTCTATATTCTTTATACTTGGTGTGTGACTACGAAAGTAGCTATTATTTTTTACAGTATACGGGACATGTGTGTGTGTGTTGCAAGTTTTATGTTAATTGAGGCAATGCGTCAATGGCATTCAGTGCTCTTGCCTCTCTTGTGCTATTCTGTCGACTGCAAAATGCAAGTTTGGGTTATGTCAACTGTGAAAAGCGCCTTGAAAAGGTGACAAACAGTTGCCAAGAGCTCAACGAGTGGAAAACTTGTCTGCCTCGACTTGATGATGATGATCTGACTTGATGCTGATGCTGTTGCTGTTGCTGCTGCTGCTGCTGCTGCTGATGTGTGTGGGCCATCTTTATGAGCCACATGCTGTCTGCAAAAAACACACAAACACAAAAAAAAAACCTATTCAAGTTTTCAAGTAGAAATTAAAAAAGTTTCATCAAGCTGCGACACACACAAGTGAATCAGCATAAAAGTTATGCGAATCAATTTAAAATAGTTTTATATATAGAATTAATCAAATCGAATGCAAGACACTTAATTGGAGTATGGGTGTGAAAGTTACTTTCTGTTGATGTTCATTGATTAACAACTTAAAGAAGTCTACAATTTATATTCCTTTGAATTCTGATGTCTCTAGCATTACAACTATGCAAGATATACGCTTAACAAGTAAATAAATCATTTTGTGCTACTAAATTTAGCACAATATTTCAAAGTATTCGCTTAACAAAATATCCAAATATTTATAATGTCATAAAAAAGCATGCTGTAGTCGAGTGAGCACGACTCTATATAGTTTTGAAGACTTTATCACGACTTCGTATTATTTATGCATTGATTGATGAAAATGAAAAACATAATAATATCTGCGTATGTCTCTGTATACACAAATTTTAATATATATATATATATATATATATATATATATATGTATATAACAACGAAATTTTACTTTGCGCTCGCCAATTTCACATGCATAAAACATCAAACATCAAACATTGTGCTAATAATTTTTGTTGTTGTTTCGCATTTTTTGTTTATTTTTATTTATATTTGAGTTTTTCGATGCTTGGCAATTTTGCGAGTGGGCGCCATCGGTTGCCAATTTGGCGACAGACTGTGCCACGCGTGGCAGCTGCAACAAGTGCCACAAGTTTGATGATTAATGCTGGCTATTTTTGGGCGGGCTGAAACAGAAACGGCCAGTTGCCAAAGGAAGTCACTCGACACGGTAGCCCACAAAGATTTGTGACTGCAAATTGGGTCAAGCTATCCCCACTGGGATCTTAAATGTAGCTGCTGCTGCTGCTGCTTCTGCTGCGGCTGCTGTTTGTCGCCGGCAGTTCAAAGTTCTGACCCGACCCGGATATGCAGGCAGAGGCAGACAAATGGAGAGGGAAATGCCGGGGCAAAAGCAGAGCTGCAACCCAAACCCAAACACTGATCCAAAACCAAACATAGTAAAACTCAAAGAGATGCCATCAAAGGCGCGCCCTTGTCCGCCTGGGCCAGACCTGATCTCGACTAATCGACGATGTCTTCGCCGTTGTCTTCATTGTTGTCTGGGAGACCTCCTCGCTTGCCTTTGAGCAGCATTCAGTGATCTTGTCCATGACTACATTCTAGAGATGAGCGCGTGAGAAAATCTTTGGACAGACACTTAAGAGTAAATAATAGCAAATTAATCAATAATCAAATACAAAATAAAATCAGTTATACTTTGATCCTTGTCATCATTGATATTCGTTATTTACTTAATAGTCAAAGAAGTAGAAAGTCTTGTCACTCGCCAGTCTACTTGCAATCATTACGTTAGATTTTTTCCCCAAACCCCTATTTTAATAGCTTCTCAGATTCGTGCGTGATTTTTCTTAGAACCTTTTTATCTTTCAGATATTTCTATGAATTCTTCAAACTAAATTGATTTCATTATATTAGTCATCCATTTAAAACTGATCCCTACCTCATCCCTGTTTGTTCTCCAACAGATTCCTTTCACTAACCCAACTATCGTTGATCACTGAGCAATTTCTTCCATCTCTAAATAAATCTAATCTTTCATTTGTGCATCTCGGACTGTGGTCTGGTTTGGCCAGGTCTGGCATTGTGTGCACAATGTTCAGTTGTTGTTTCTCGTCTTGTTGCTCGTCTTGTTATTGTTTGTCAAACAAGCCCGATTATAATCGACAGAGGCAGCAGCAGCAGCAGCAGCAGCAGCGGCAGGGGAAGTAGGCGGATGGGGAGGAGGGGTTGCTCTCCGACAAACGTGTAATAAGCGTGTATTACAATTATCTCTTATCGCCTATCAGTGAAACGCCTCAGCTTATGCAGCGCTTTATATATACATATACATATATATTTCCAATTGTTGATCTCTGCGCGCATATCTCGAACGGAGTTCAAGTTCAAATAGCCAAACATTGAAAACGCCCGTTGCCACACTTTGTGGCAACCTTGTTGCGTCAATAATATATGAAGACTTTAAAGCGATCTACGATTTAAATAGCTCTGCAACAAAAATCTAAGTTTTATTTACTGAAAATAAACTGCGAGAAATACAAAGTAATAACTGATAACTTTAAGAAACAAATCAGTCGAATTTTCGGCAGACAGAAAGTATGTTTTTGTTTCATTTCCAACTTCTAGCTCATATATTTTGGCGAGTGTATTTGCTGATAATTAAATACGGCGTAATGCGATGCACGTGAGTCAGACAATGGACCCGCAAAGACCCCCGTTGAAAGTTATGTCAAAGCAGACGCTTGCCGCGTATGTGTATGTGTATCATGTGTGTGTGTGTATCTGTGTGTATCTGTGTGTGTGTGTGTGTGTGTTGTTAGCTAATAAGCACGTGGCCGATTCGAGCAGGTAAATGCTTCAACTGGCTCGTAACTAGTGGCAGACTTGGTTGCAGTTGGCCACAAAAACTGACGTCGCAGTTTGATTGATTGAATACAACACACACATACACACACACATACACACACACATACACACACACACACACACACACACACACACACAGCTCAGGCACAACAAAGCGCACTTGACAGCTGATGCACTTGGTGCAATAATCCCCTCCCATTACCACCCAATTAGTATTGCTTGTTCATTTTTCTTCTTTTTTTTTGTTGAGGAAAACCTCATCTATCACAACTGCTCCATTCCCCTACCTCCATCCGCTCCTTCCCCATCTTGAAGTCTTACCTTCTGTGCATGCAAGTTGATTAACCAAGCGTAGCCAAATTTCTGTGTCAAAAAGCCAAAAATTGTCGTGTCTGGGTTTTAATTTTGAAGATACCCTTAGAGAGGGTAGTATGAGTTGGTTGTTAAGAAGAATAACTTGAAGAGATAAACAAATCTTGAATAAATTTCAACAAATATGAAACAGCTAATTGAAAAGGAATTGAAGTCGCCTAATTGAAAGTTCCAAGAATATATTTTATTTCCTTTTCTAACTTTTACTTTTAAGAAAGCTTTTAAGGTTTTATAAACTCATTTCTACACACATATATATTTATTATATTTTATTTATATATATCTTATATTTATTTATACATTTTGGAAATAAATGTATATTTATAGTTATATTTTCGTGATTAGCTTTATTACACGAGTCGATCTAATCGATATGTTTTCTATTTAACTATCTATCTATCTATCCTAAATATATTAAATAAATGTAAATATAATAGAACTGGAAATACTCCCTATGTAACAGTAGTTATAGATAAAGCTGTATAGATATCAATATGAATTTATAATTTGAAGGGTATTTAACGTTCGGCTAGTAGTAAATTTGATATTTGTTTATTTTTGGCGCATTGGCTTAATTGCCTTGGGGGCATTCGGGAGGTTTATTATTACCGGTTGACCTTAGCGCCAAAAACATTTCTTGCCTCATCTGCATATGTGCGGCAGGGGCATGACAGGGGTGTGGCAAGGCAGGGCAAGGGGGAGGGGTGTGTGTGGGGAACGTTGCTGCCAGCTTCGATTATGAAATCGCGCGTTTTTTTGCATTTTTTGCTCATAAATTGTTTGCGACTGTTGACTATTTTAAATTTTTCAACTGTGATTTTTTGCGAGTGTGTGTGTGAGAGTGTGTGTGATGTGTGTGTATGTGTGTGTGTGTGTGTGTGCTGGTTGTTGTGTGCTTGTCTGCCAAACGAGTGGAAAATGAAACAATGTCTGCAGGCTCGGCTGGCGACTGTGCAAAATATGACTTTTATGCAAATTGCTTTTGTAAATTTGCCATTTTTTTCCACTGTGTGCGGTTTTTCCTATATACCCCCCTAGCCCCTTTCCCTTCCCCTTCCCCTCCCTCCACTTAGTCTTAGCCACCCTCCCACTCCCTGTCCACGTTTTGCTATTATTTGAGTCGCTTTGCAGTTATTGTAAACCAATTTGGCGACGTGATTTGTCTTTTGTCTTTGCGGCAGTTACTTCTTGGCCATCGTGTATTAGCCAAGTGGGCGTTTCTCTTCTTTCTCTTCTCACTCTTCTCTCTCCTCTCACACTTCTCGCTTTGAGCCTTCAGATGCGACGAGACTTGTCGGAAGTGTCAGAAAATGGGTGCCTGACTTTTCACAGACTTTTTCGCGTTGGGTGTGTTTCGACAATAGGTGTTAACGCTTTTCCAAGTTTTTCTTTTTTAACATGCTGGTTTTCTACAGATAGGAATCAAATCTCTGCTTAAATAAAGGCGATTGATGAATTTTTATGCTGATAAGAGATATGTAAATGGATAAAGTGCAATAATCCGATCACCTCATTATATATGTATATATAAAATATAAGTTTCATTTTAAAACTGGGAAATTAATTCTCAAAGAATCAGACAAACCGTCATGTTAATCAAGAATATATGTTTACATAATATTATTTATTTTATAACCATATATTTATTTTATTTATATTTTATGCTGATCAAGAGTATAATTAAACATTCTGCAGTTATGCAGTTCAGTTCCCTTTCAAAGACCTTATATAAAATCGATTTAACTTTAGTCAATAATGTAAGCAACTTTTAATATAATCAATGCAATCCGCACTTAAACTTCGCAGCTTTCTGCCACTGGATCCACTTTAAGCTGATTTCCATTGAGAATAGACCCCGTTAGAAGTGGGATATGCTAATTTAGTTGGCTACTGTTGCTGCCAAATTGGCTAAAATGACCCATTTGTGCTGCCAAAAGCTGCCACAACTTTGATCATAAAGCAAATTAACACTTGCGCTTATTGCCAAAAATAAAGCAATTCACTTCATTTCATATCGTTTCATTTTATACGATTTTTGTTCTGCGTTTTGTCTTTTGTATTTTCGAATGTGGCCCACGCAAAACACAAAACGCAAACCGCAGGAGTGGTCAAAATCGTTTGGGCCACAAAACTGGCGCAGACACTAAATAAGCCAACAAAGACAACGACGACAAAGTGTCTCCAAATATAAATATATACTAAAGATTCCCCTCGTTCCCCTCACCCATCTTGTTGCCAACTTGTTACGCATTACGGCTAAGAAGACCCAATTGAAAAACGGCCCGAATCCGAATTCGAGTCCGACAATCCAACATGCATCATCATTAACAACAATTGTTGTCATCTTTGTTGTTGTTGTTGTTGTTGTCTTTTTAATGTTGCGGTCGCCGGCATGTCTATGTCTACACATTTATTTATTTATTTTATTTTATTTTTTGCATCTATTTTGCCAAAAACTATTTATTTCGCTTGACGCGTTTACTTCGTTTCCATTTGGGGTATTATAAATTTGTCACGCGAGCTGTTTATTAAACTATTTATAAGCATTTTATTCGCCATTTGCTTAATGAGCTATTTTTCATCTCTAATTTATCAGTTCTTTTTATTGGTAGTTAGCGCTTTCCAATTAAAATGGCAGAAGGAAGTCGAGTCGATTTAGCTGAGTCTGTCTAAAACTGAGCTCAGCGAATAGAGGAGAGCTGTAGACTTGTAATTTGGAATATATTAGGCCGATCGGTTATTGTTATTTTATCGATAACTGCAATAACGACACTAATCGATTTCCGATAGTCAAAAAATAAACAAATGATCAGCTGTAAATGTTATCAAAATTGAATAGGGATCACAAACTTTGTTATCAACAAATTGTGTTTATTTTAAGCAAACTCTATTTCTCTCTCTTTCTACGTCTCTCTTTGCCTCTCTCTCTCTTTCTCTCTACCTCTATCTCTGGCTTGCAAATTGCAATTAAAGAGTATTTTGGTTTCGTTTTGAACGCAATTCGAATTTGCTTTTGCATTTTGTTTACTTTGCTGCCAATTTTTGCATTCGCTATTTTATTTTGTGTGTTTCTGGCCAACATTTCTTGGCAGCGTTTCTGGGCTGTTTTCTTTTCTTCTTCCTCGTTTTTGTTTTTGTCAGTGTTGGCCAGCTGTTTCCCGGCTTTTAACTAGTTGTTGCTATTGTCTTTGTTGTTGTTGTTGTTGTTTTGCTTTTGCATTTGTATCTCAATTGGGTTTTTACCTTTTTGTGGAGAACAATTTGTCTTGACCATGTTTTAATCCTGGCTCTCCTCCGCTTATCGTGACCAATGTGGCCAATAAATTTGCGCCTCTTAAGTCTTAAGTCTGCCCACAGGGCCGATAATTTGTGTGTCGTATTTGCACATTGACCATATTTTATGGCCAGAATGGCCTTTGAGCCATTTCTGCACTTGCCAGCAAATAAAACCAAAAACAAACAAAGACCTATTTAAAATGCAGCCAGAGTAAACCAATCGGTGAATCTTAATGCTACCTTGTTTTGGAATAGGTTAATAAGCAGAGATTCCTGTCTCCTTTTGCTAATTTGATTACTTTATTTTGTATTATATCTTTTAGATTATGTCTTTATTTCATTCTCATTTTCAGTGTTAAATTGATTGCTTTACGATATATATTGGTTTAACTATATTATATCTTTACTATATATTTTATGTTAATTTATTGTTAATTTTCAATACTAAACTGATGACTTTAATGTCTGCTTATTTTATTTATATTTTATATATATCATAGATTGATATTGTTAAAATGTTCAGTAATAAATGGATTACTTATTTATTTATTAGATTTATATCTTTATCATATATTTTATGCATTTTTAATCTTCAGAATTAAGTTGATTGCTGTATTATTTATTGTATCTTTATTATATTTTATATATTAAGTCCGTATCTAGTTTTCATTGTCAGTACAAAATGGATTACTTTATTATATATAATATCTTAATTATATATGTCATCTGTAAGTTCTTTTAGCCGCTTGAATTAAGTATTGATTTTAAATCAAGAATTGTATCCGTCTTGAACTTGAACTTGGCCAGTGTTTTTCTTTGAGTGTACTCCACAATACAATTCCCATTCGCATTCATTCCTATGGAAAGTGAAAAGTGAGCCGAGTTCCACGTCTCGAACAAGATCTTAAAAGTAAGCCAGAAATCCACAAAACGAATTCATCCACGAAAGCGTTTAGTAAACAAATGCCTGAAATCAGCCAGGGGCAGGGCTGTAAAGTGGTGCAAAGGGGGGAAAGGAGGAAAGGGGGCCAAAAGCGACACTTCCACTTTCACTAATTGACAATTCTGTAGCTCAATCGGAAAAAAAGAAACAAAAAACATAAAAAAAGACCGCAGACACCAAGCAGACAAACAAACAAACAGACAACAATAACAACATGAAACGTGCTTTCAAATTGCAATAGATATAGATATATAGATAAAGATAGAGATAGAAATAGAGTGACTGAGAAAGAGAGAGAGCAAAAGTTACACTTGACGCCCCACAAAAAACATAGAAAAACTAAAACTGGGTTAAGCGTCGAGCTTATCGATAAATGCATTGGGTTTAATCATTAAACTCAAAAGGAGACCGCAAAGTGGGCAATATAGGAATAGATGAAGGGTGTGAAACTGGAGCGCATTAGCTGTTCCGGTTCAGGCTCCGATTCTGCTAATCACTAATCACTATAAGCAAAAATAATCTACAAAAGTGATCAGTATTTTTAGAGGAAGGGTGTTAAAAAGATTCCGAGAATCATCAATCATTAAATGCAAAAAGAATCTACAAAAGTGGTCAATTGTTATAGAAGTGTATGGAAGCAGGTTCTCCAACTGAAACGAGTTTAAGTACTGGTTCCAGTTCAGATCTTGAAAATCATTATCATCACCAAACACAAATAGCGGGCGTTATTTCGATAGAAGATAATAATTTAAAAGAGCAGGTGATGAAAAAAGTACAAATTAATTCCAATTACTGATCCTTAATAAGAGATTGCTTTTTGTTCACGGTTAATGTTGAATAACGTTCCGGTTCCTGTTTCCAGTTCATAATAAAATTAGTTCCGCTTACTGCGTCTTCAGAAAAATGTTGAATCTCGTTTGTGATTATAGTTTCGATTCCACGTTTTTCTTCTTTTTAGACCACTTGGAAAATTTAAATTTACTTTTTATTTATTTAAAAACTTGATAATTTTTAAATTTGAAATCTAAAAAGTATCTGTAAGAATACTTCATCAAAAGAAGTATCTGTGTATCTGCTGTACACAAACTGTGTAATTATTTTTGTATTCCTCTGTTCCTCGGGCAACTCACAAAATGTATCTGAGTCTCGTTCTGAATGAGTGTTTGAGAACTCAACTTGTTTTCAGCTCAGACCTGCCACACATTCCAGACACACCAATCACACACCACACTCACACACACAAACACACACACTCAGCTCACAACAAATTGAAACATAAAAAAAAGAACAAGTGATTTTTAAGAGCAATCTGATAGAAATGATCAGCTCCAAGAAACGTTTGTTGTTGTTGTTGTTGTTGTTTGGTGCTGTTTGCTGTTGTTGTTGATGCGCTTGTTGCTCTGCTTGTTGGCGTGACTAATGCATAAAAACATGTCAAACAATTAGGAGAAATGCATTAATCATTTTAAGACCAAAGATCGTACAAAACGCCCAATAAACACACCCAGGCAGACACAGATGCACACTCACAGATACACACACACACACACACACACAGAGATGAGCTGTCAAACTTTGCAGCAAGCAACAAGTGAGAAAGCTGCAGTCGAATGAGCTCGACTACAATATACCCTGTAGTCAGTTGGTTTATATAAATTATAGTTTTGTTGCCAAATTTCAGTTTAAAATGTATTTCACATCCAATGGTAAGCACTCAATGAATACAATATATGAAATATGTAATATAATAATAATAATAATCATGTAATAATATATATATTGCCTGCTTATACAAATGAGATCAGTATGAAAATACATTTTCGACTATAACCTGAATATATATTATCCGATCTTAATGAATTTTGTACAGTTTATCAAGAATATGTTGAAGAATAATAATTGGCAGCCACTTCTTTTTAAATTGAGATTTTTATTGCTATCTTAAATCGATATACATCGATAAAATTAGATAGACTAGATAACATATATTTCAAATTTCAAAGTTTCTAGTTTCGATAGTCTCTGATATCAGTCTCTGATAGTCTTAGACTGACGGAAATGGCTTTATCGACTCTGCTGTTAGCTGCTGATCAGGAATATATATAGCTTACAAGCTCGTAGATGCTTTCTTCTGCCTGTTACATACTTATGCAGAAAACCATTAAGCCCTTTTTAATTATTTTTAATGGGTATAAAATAGAAGAGTTGAATTAAACAAGTCCAAACAGGAGATGGCTGAGAGACATGAGAAGAAACCGCAAGCCGATAAGAATTACACTATATCTTATCCACATATATATATATATATGTTATATATATTTATTTATATATATATATATATATATATAGACAGATAGAGAGTGAGAGAGATGGGGAGAACTTGGATTCAATAGAAATGGTATGCAAATTTCCAGTGATAAACTCTTCTACTTAAAAACTTATGTCATACTTTGTATGGGTGTGTGTGTATATGTGTGTGTGTGTGCAACATAGTGTCAGAATTCAGCACAGTTGAGCATTTAAAAAAAAAAAGGAAAAGAGGCTTAGCCATTGTCTGATTGTCTGTTGGGGAGACAGACAAATTGACTGCTGGCGTTGAGAGTTGTTGTCCATCCACAGGGCAAAATACGCGACTTGAAAACCAACCTGTTGACAGAATGACAAAGCGACAGACTGAGAAACGGACAAAGTGACAAACTGGCAGAGAGACAGACCCCGTTTATATAATACACGCAGAAAATCGAAATACTTTTGACGCCAACTTGTTATGCATAAAATAAATAGCTCAAATTTTAGGCAGAGTTTTTTTTCCATGCACTCGGCAAAAAAATCGACCAACAAATTAGTAAATCGCCCAAAAAAATAGAGAATGTTATTATAGGAAGTATTTTATGGATACGAACATAGACAACCACATTCTGAAAATTAGACACATGTTTTCCAAGTTTTAGAACAATTTAACCTGAAATTTAAAAGTTCAAACAAAATGGTTTTTTGTATAAAAACTTTGGCAATTCACTTTCTGAATAAAAAGGTACCAAAAGTCCAATTTTGGGCGTTATTTTTTCTGAGTGTATATATATATATACATATATAAGTTCTGTATATTAGTTGGGGTGTCTTGCAGTCAGTTGACAAGATCATTAATAAGATTTATGCGCTATTAGCTAAAGCAGCCACAGGCCATAAATAAAATGTAAGCGAAAAATCCCAACTGAGAACTGATGGAGAACTGAGAATTGACTGAGAACTGAGAACTGAGCACTGCTAAGAGGCTTTTGAGTTGTTTGGGGGGGCATCTGTGGCCCAGCCAGCAGGCAGCAGACAAGAAGATGAGGCGGCAACAAACCCGTTGACAGACGCACGCCCCTTTAACTGGCTCCCAGGCAAATCAACTGACACCTCGCACCACTTCCCATGAAGACCATATCCATAATATATATCCCAAAAAATATATAGATATATATATATATATGTATAGCTACTATAATATTTGAAGTTCTCCTTCTGCTAAGCTCTCTGTTACTTATTTTATATTTTACAATTGATGTTTTTTTTAATATTTAATTTAATAACAGGAAGTTAACTACGATGTGCCATTAGTTTAGTCATGCTTATTGTTCTCTGTTACTTTTCATGCCTCATTTTATCTTGTGTCATTTAATTTTTATTCATATTTTATATCAGTAAAAATATTATTGTATTGAATTGAGTCCCACTGAATCATTTGCTGTTGGGCAACTTGAAGATTTGCGGTTTGTGATTACAAATTGAGCAAAAATGCAAGCGTAATATTTTTAGTATGTTGTAATGGAAGCATAGAATATAGAATATATATATATATATATATATATATATATAACAATTAAAAGTAAACTTCATATGTTCTTAAGTTCCAGGATCAAGAAAAAACTAACAATTGCAATGCCAGATCAATGGGACGCTCTCAGATTAGATGATATATATAATATGATTTTTTTTATCTTATTGCTATTGTTCTGGTTTTTTCCCAATCTGAGCAAGAAATGTTAAACAATTTTGCGTTTGAACATTTGTTTAATAAATTATAAAGTAAAAAATAATTAAATAACTAATAGATAAGTAAATAAACAAAGTAAAAAATGTGAAAAAATGTGTGACAAGCAACAATTCAATAGTTAATAAAATGATACCAATTAAAACGAGCTCAAATTTGCAGCTTGAGAGAGGGATATATAGAAATAGAGAGAAAGAGAGAGACAGAGAGAGGGGGAGAGAGAGAGTGTTGGAGGGAGCTAGAGCACGAGTTGTAGTCAGATGGCAAACAACAAGAATGCTTCACAAAAGCTTTTGCAGCTTTGCAGAATTCTGATTTGCCAGACAAACATTGAAATGCCGTTGTTGTTGTTGTTGTTCTTGTTGTTCTTGTTGTTGGCGCCACTTTGCCTACCCCACATGCTAATCGGATTGCACAAATACAGAGAGCGAACTGTATATGTTTGTTTGTGTGTATATTTGCATAGCAAAATGCATTCGCAAAGTCGTGAAAATAAATCACTTTAATTGTCGCCTTTAGATAACGGCGGCAACGACAGCAGTGCAGCAGCAGCGCGGCAATGCGCGCACTTCTATTAGGTGAAATTACACACACATACGGACACACACATACGCATGCGCGAGATGAGATCAGCTAATCAATATACTATAAATAAATATGAGTCGACGTCGACTGCACAATTTGGGCGCAGGCGCTGAGTCATTTGCGAAGGAGAGCACAAAACACAAAGCATAAAGCATAGCAATGCTGCGCTTCAAACACGCACGCACACAAACGCCGGAAACTAAAGCAAAGCCGACGCAACCACCCAAAAAAAAGTGATTCACACGCACGTAGACGGCAAGAGCGTGCGAGAGCGAGCGAGAGAGCGAGAGATTGTCTGAGGTGATTTGCATGGAAAGTAAGTCCTCCGTTACATTTTGACACCCACACACACACAGACAGACTCTCCCAATCAAAGACACGCATGCGATGCAGTCGTTGCGCACAAGCATGCTTGCGCTCATACGCACACAAGCGCAACGATCGTTCAAAGAGAGCGCGAGAAGAGAGAGAGCAAATTAACGAAGCTTTTGCTGCTGGCTGCTGGCTGCTGTCTGCCGCTGCCCTCAGAAAGAAGAGAACTCGCGACGCGTTCACGTCGCACTAAAAACGAGCGCGCATCGTTTTCGCAATCAAGTTACAGAAATTATTTAAAAAGACGCGTCTTCAACACAAACAAAAAAAAATAATGTTCATCATTTGAAAATAAAAGTCAAGTGTGTGTGCAAAAATTAAAAAATATATATATATTTAAAAAAAAAAGTGGAGGCAATCTAAAAGTGTAACAGGAAAAAAAGTCGGCATGGTTCACAAAATATTTTTAGCCGTTAAACAAATGCCAATTTGACAAGCAGCCGGTTCACAAATTGACAGCATTTTCTGAAAAATTAACAAAAAATCTAAATAAATAAAAAACCGACAAATATGTCGAGTTGAGTCTGAGCAGCTGCTGCACAAGAAAAAAGCAGAACAAAAAAAGTATGAAATGTGCCAATAAAAAAAAAACAGCTCGAGAATATTTCGCAATTTGTTTTTTAAATAAAAAATAAATAAATATATATATATATATGGCATAATTAAAAAAACGACAATTTTGATAGAGGAAACAAATACTAAGTGAAATAAAAATAATAATAATAATAGTTAAATAAAATAATAATTTTAGACAAATAATAAATATAAAACAAAGTTTGCTTTTAATTTTAAATTTACATATTTGTTTATACATATATATATATATACTTTTTATAATAAAAACCAATATATATAATAAAAATAATTAATAATAAAAAAATAAAAAAAAATATATATCATTTTATATTTTAGTTAACCAAACAGACATAAATCAATTATAATTCGAGACTTAAAAAGAAGCATTTAAAATAATGTCCAAAATGTGGCGTGTTTTATTTTGTCTGCTGATTATTTTGCTGCTCAACGCGTTGGTTGCCGCATGGGAAGGCAAATCGAGTCATGCAACAAGTGGCAGGCCCAGGACCAGCCTGAGAAATCAACAAATAAGTAATCATAAAGACGATGACAATGAATACAATGATGAAACTGATGCTGATGACGATGCTGACGTTGATGCTGATGATGATGATGATGTTGATTTTGATGCCGAGGATGTAAATGATGACGTGGATGCAACAAGTGATTTGGATTATGCGACACAGAGACGCGGCAATTGGTTGCACAAATCTGCATTCCCCCACTACTTGCCCCACTCCATGCCCCATTATTTGCCCCACTCCTACTCCTACTCATTAACAACCTCGCCACCGCGCCCCTTGCCACGTCATCTGAAGCGCGTGCCGCGCCATCAGCAGCAGCACAGAGGGGGCATCATCAGTGGCAGCGATAATCGCTTGGACACCTTTCATGAGGTGAGTTTTTTATTGAATTTTTTTTCTCTTTATTTTTCTTCTGCTTCTTCTTCTTGTTCTACTGGGTGGCCGGCGAATCGTTCCACGGAATCCATAAAATCTCTGTTATCTCGCTGCGTGTGTATAAATATTTGCAGTCAGAGAAAGAGAGAAAGAGAGAGAGAGAGAGAGAGAGAGAGAGACGGAGAGAAAGATAGACAGAGGGAGAATGAAGCGTGGGTTGACTCTAAAAAAAATGATTTAATTGCGCTAGAAATGCATATCAGAGAGATAATGCAGAGAGATACAAGAGAGAGAGAGAGAAAGAGAGAATAATTATGCGAGTCAAGCAATATTTATAATCTTGTCAGGCAGTTCACTCATTATACTCTTTGTATTTGTATATATTATTTATATTGTTATTTATATGTGTATCTCAGATATGTTAATGTATCCCGAGGATACATGTATTTATCACATATATAACAATATAATATAATTTTATATGAATAGCAACTTAAACTGAATAATATATACTCCCATATACTAGACTTATACATACATGTATTGATATTTATATTCCTACATACAAATTTCTGTCTGCATTGACTACATTTTTTAAAGATTAAGGTCTAGACTTGGCTGCAATATATATATATACATAAATATATATGTCACATTCACAATACCTAAAAAAAACACAAATAACAATATCATTTATCAAATGAAAAATACATAAATAATTTTTGTTATTTGCGGTTCACTTTCTTTATATATTTAAAAAAAAATATATATTTTTGAAATGTGTTCTCGCCAAAAGACGCCCATTTTATAACTCAATATACTTTATGTGAATATTTAAATAATGTGGCAGATTCTTTGATGAATACAAAAGTGTATCTCACAGATACTTTTTGAGCATTTCAAATTATTGTTTCATTTTATTATTTTATGTGCATCTTAAATATTTTCGTTATTTGCACAGCTTGTTTGAATTCTTTGCAAATTATCTCACATTTATCGCACAGTTGCCAGCTGTATCTCAAAGATAATATTAGCACATATTCCAAATTGCCTGCCTCAACAATTTTTCATATATATTATGAATATTTTTATTTTTATTTATATTTATATTTGTATGTCAAACTTGATTATATATATTTGGAATACTTTTGAAACTTAAACATATTAAATTACATTTATCACAAATATGTTTAATTTAATATGAACCTAAAAATAGAAACTGAAACTTAATAATATATACTCCTATATATATCTATATACTTCTCGTATATTTCTACTTTACTTACTTTTCCAATTTACAACAAATGAAATGCAATAATTTATCGAGCAATACTTAAAACATATATTCTGCATTTATGAAATATATGTAGACTTCTTAGTAATATATATAAACACGATTTAAGTTTACATATCAGTTCAACTCACTTCTAGCAGTTTCCTCTAAGTTAATAAAACTTGCAAATTGCAATAAATAAAATGCAAAATTTATTGAGCAACCCACTTTGGATGGAGGCCGGTTTTTTGCCCGAGATTCTTTGCATTAGAAGTGAATGCCTCACCTTGAACCTTAAAAATTGAACGGGCAATGAATGTACTCAGCGAGTGATTGAGTGAATATTATGAATATGTGAATATGAATAACTTAACTGAATACCAGACCGAAACGAATGTATTTAATTGCAGCAGCCCACCCAACCAGAGTTATTCAATACTGCGGAGACGCCTCGCAAATTAAAAAGAAGAAGAAAGAAAAAAACAAGAAACGTGTTGCAAGTCAAAAGAAGCAGCCAATTTGGTTAACAAGCCAATTTGTGGCTTGAGTGGCATCAATTGCCTCCTGATCCTGGCCTGACCAGGCCTGAACACTCCAATCGATCGATCGGTTTCACTTTCTGGCCTGTAATTGGGCCAACCAAGCCGACAAAGTGAGACAGAGACAGAGGGGAGAGAGAGAAGGGGAGAGAGAGAGAGAGAGGGAAAGAGGGAAAGAGAGAGAGCTAAAGTTGAACCTGAACCTGAACCAGAAGCTGTCTTCTTTTATGGCTGCAACAAGTGTTTAACTGATAAGCGTCAATCAGTGTTGCCATTTAAGGCCAAGCAGACTCTTCTCTTTTCTACTCTTCCCTTCTCTTCTCGCTTCTCTTCTCACTTCACTTGCCGTTATGCTGGCCCTTTAATTGAGTTGATTGACGGGCGATGCATCGAAATGAAATGATATTTTGTAACAGTTGCCGCCTCAGCCATGCAAATCAGAATCACTTCCAATTGGCCCCTATCCAATTTGTGCCTGACTCATTCGAATTGGAAAATAAATTAGAATACGCTCGAGAGCGAGTCGAGAGCGCTCGTCTAGCAGCTCTTAAAGAGGTCTTAATTTGATCTGTTCCCGGTTAGACGAGTAGTTATATAGCAAATCTTAACTACCCACACTCAGCAAAACTAGTCATGAGTTTTCGTAAATCGCCTATGGTAACTCAACTTACTATTCAGCAAGTAATTTCTAGAATTTCAGACTATTGTTGCATTGAAGATTTCTTAAATTAACTTTCTTGTTACTTATATTATTATTAAACATTAGATTCCACAATAAGATTTTATATATACAAGCAAGTCGAGCCAGTAAATTTCATTACTTTTGTCAGCATTTCAGAAAGTACTTTTTCTAAAAATAATTTTTTGTATTTCTATTTTTTAGAAATGCATTTCTTAATAATACAAAATATTTCGAAAAAATAGAAAGCATTGCCATATTTTTTATACTGTCGATTTAGGTCAGGCATGTTTCCAATTTTTAAAATTGTATTTCCTAATATTTAGGAACTATTTCTAAAAACCAGAAAATCTTTCTTTTCTTGGGCGATTTTTTCCGAGTGTGGCTCTTAATGTCTCATTGTCTCATAGGCGGATATTGCTTAATCGACTTGGCTGATGCTGATCGAGATGCTTCCTTTGCCTATTAAAAACTTTAGCACAACTCCATCATAGCCTTCTTCCCACTTTATTTAATTATTATACTTTAACTTAAGCATTGAGTCACTGTTGTTAAGCAATATTTCAAGAAATTCATATTTATTTTATTTTATGTCTGTTCGCATTACGCATTTATTAATACATGTTTTGCGTTTTAATCAGCAAATGAAAAACAAAACAAAAAAAGTGGGGATTTCGTTTGAAATGGGGATTTCCAGCGAATTCGGTAAAGGCACTTAACATATGCACTAGAATACAATCTGCTACTGATTTCAGTAGACTACAGTTGCAGCTTATCACTTGAGGCACTTGCACCCTTAACACCCCTCAGCTCCCCTTTAGCCCAGCAGGCCAAGGCCAGCATAGAGAAGAGATTTCAACTGAAGTGCAGTCGAGCTATAAAGTGTACCTGTTATGCCAGTTCTACACCCTCCCCCCCCCACCCCTCTACCTCCATCTTCTCAGTGAATGCCATCCTTTGACTGTTGACCTTTAGCTGGAATTTAATATGGCCTCATTGTCCTTGTTATCGTTGCTGCAACATCAGCTGCTGCAATTGCCTCTTTGCAACTTTACCAGTTTCAATCAGAGCACTTGTTATTATTTCTGCTTTATTATTATTATTGCTGTTTGCGTTGCACGCCTTCCAGCAGCTGCAACTTCAGAGCACTTTCAAACTGAGCTGTTGATAATTAAAATGCATTTTCATTAGCTATTGTAACCGATATAATTATAAGTGGGTTAAGCATGATCATTAACGCAGCTAATATCATATTTGGCGAAGATATGGAAATGGGAATTTTAACTAAATATTGTAAATATATTTTTATGTTTTAATGAAACGCTCAATGATTAGAAAATAGAATTGATCGCAGAGTTGACTCAATAGACTCAGTAGGACTCAGAATATATCTATTAATTCGTAATACCAGAAACCCACCCAACAATAATAATATATTTAGCATATAAATTATAAAATACCCTGTATACAAACTTTAACTCTTATAAATAGATCAATGCTTAATTTATTGCACTTATTATTTTAAACTTTTAAAGTATCTATTGTTGTCGACTCTGCCGTCTGTTATACCCGCTCCACATGCTTTTATTGTAGGTCATTCAAATTAAATGAATACTTTTATAAATTACTTGACTTATTTGTCATATTTTTTTTAGAAATCTGTAATAAGCAAATTAAATACTTTCCCGCTGGAATCTAAAATTAGTCAGAGTGTTTTGTATCTTGGCTGCTTCAAGCGCAGGTCAACTGGGTTATCTTTGCTGATTCTCTCTCTCTCTCTCTCTCTCTCTCTCTCTGTGTGTCTCTCTATCTTTCGCTCATTTTCAATGCCAAACAACGCGTTATCAGTTGTCTGTGCCTCTCTCAGACTCTGCTCGGGGTCTTTGTGCAACAAACATATGTAATTCATAGTCATAATTCTAATTTGACTGGGTCAATAAAATGCAAATAGCTGACTTAGTCATAAGAAATACACTACTTAAGAACAAGAATGAATCAACGCGTTGAGCGACTCGGTTCATTTAAATATTAATTGAGTTAATTATGTATTTATCAACAGAAAACGCAACTCAATGTATATATGTACATATCAATATGTACATCATTTGTATATGGACTTTGTTAGCTTTCCGTATTCAATTATAAAACTCATTTAATTTATATTACAAATCAAATTGCCTACAACATCATTTTATATATGCCTTATTTATTCTTTATATTTTTTCAAGTAAATGGCAATTTTAATAATGTGGAACAACAGTTTCAACAATTGTTTCTGTTCAGTTCAGCTGCAATATTTATGCAGCCGTTAAAAGATACAACATATCGTAGCAGAAAGTAAATATACAGAAGAGATATTAAATGGGGAAAGTTGGAATAATTAGTATACATTTTATTAACATATTTAAAAACAGTTGAAATGTGCTGTAGAATTAAGTAAGAATGGCTATCTTAAACACGCCACAGATTTCATAGCCAAGCAGATCAGAGTCAGACATATATATATTTATATATATATTGAGAACTGCCAGATAAACATACATGGTTATATCCACCTGGCTAGTAACAGGAATATCTATTTATATTTAAAGCCAACCTCTTCAAGTATAGCTATAACCATTAAGTAAACCGCTAAATCTGCAACTTATACTTTCGCAAACCATTACTCTAATTCTCGAATTCTCTGCTGCTTCGAAAATTCTCAATTGTGATAAGCACTTAAGGTTTTAGCAAGCATCGATGGCTTTGATTCTCATCGGTTCTTGCCTGGGAGGGGGATGGGGATGTGGCAGGCTAATTGTAATCTTTTAAGCTTCTCACGGCATTTTTCTCAGCGCTCCGCAGGCTAAAAAAATGAAGAGAAAAAGCTGAATAAACTGAAAATATCTTCAAAGTATTACCTTGATTTATTGGCATTATTCATTTAGTATTGCGCGATGGGCGTCCGCTGTCATAACTCGCACTAATGACAACAAAATCGGCTTATGACACAATAGCCAATACACTATATATATATATAGATATATATACACATTTTTTACGTTCATGATTTATAGTTCAGTTTAAATTGCGGAAGCTTTCAATTTATATGGCAATCCATAAAGTTTTATACATATTATTAATAAATACATTTCTTGTTTTTAGCTTTAATGAACAAGGAAAAGCCGAAAAACTTGAACAAAATAAACAAAAATAAAAACAATAAAAAAACGGGAACTGTCAACCCGAAAAAAAAGTGTGAACATTCCAATAAATGAAGTGTTTTTGTTTTTTTTTTCCATTGGCTCTTGAAAGTTGTTGGGATTTTTTGGCTCTTTGGCCACTTTGGCTGTTCATAATTTACTGCCCCGGACTGTTGTGTGTTGGCCCAACTTTTTGATCGATCGTTAAACACCGCCTAACTGAACGATAATCGATGGCTCAATGAAAGCTTACCAACACTTTTTAGCCACTTTTCTTAGCTGCATCAATTTAGCAAAGATATCTTTAGTTAAATTTATGTTTTGTTTGCTTTTCTATATATATAAAACACCTCTAATTGAAAACCTATAGAATCAAGGCCAAATAGTAAACTGAATTATTTAGAAGAAAGGCAACTTAAAACATTATATATAGCAGACATCTGATGATTAAATTCAGAAAACAAATTAGAAAGTCGTCCTAAAACTAGGATGTTTACCTTGTTTTAAGAAAGAATAAATTCTAAATATAAGAAAATATTTTTCTTCAAACGATAAAGATTTGCCTTAAATCGAATTCATCAGTTTGCAAAGAGACTGTTCTCTGTCTCGGTCTCTCTCCGTGTGTCTCTCTCTCTCAGAACAAATTGAAGCAAATTGCAAAAGTCGATCTGTGGCCAAAACACACACACACTTGACACACACACTTTACACACACAGACTGCGTACTCTTAGGCAATCTCAATCTCGATCTTCAGTGTTGTTGCGTGTGGGCGTTGCAATTAGAGGGAGCTGTGTCATGTTCTGCATCTGCGTCTTCTTCTTCTTCGACAGTCTCGACGGGGCAATCAGTCAATTCAATCGCAATATATATACAGATACATATATATATATACATGTGTGTGTAGGCTATATCTGTATTTATTCTGTGTCTACATCAGTTCATCAGCTGTGTGTTGAGGCCACATTTCCGGCATCTTTTTAATGTTGATAGTGCAACATTTAGCTTAAAGCGCAGTGCAGCTTATCAACATTTCGATTGAGGCCACAATAATGTGGATAGTTCGTCTGCCTTGGCAACATGTTGCAGGAATAATCAGCTTAAGCGCTGCTCATTTTGTCAATATTTCGATTAAGTCCACAATTGGCTTTTGCAACAAGTTTTGCTTAGCTCGTCAACATTTCGATAGACATAATAATAAAACATTTGTCTTGGCAACATGTTGCAGCAACATTTAACTCAGCTCGTCATCATTTCAATAGACATAATCATAGTTCATATTCCTTGGCAACATGCTGCGGCAACACTTAGCTCAGCTCGTTAACATTTCGAATGAGGCCATTAGCATTCTGGCATCTTTACAGCGCGTCTGCCTTAGCAACATGCTGCAGCAACATTTAGCTTAAACGCTGCTCGTCAACATTGCGATCATCAGCATCAACATCCTCGTCGTCATCGTAATTTTTCTGTCATTGACATTGGCTGCTGTTGCCGTTTATGGCCGGCAGGCGGCGCTTGCTTTCTTCTTCTTGCGTGAACTTTCTGCTTTCTGCTTTCTGCTCTCTGCTTGATGATTTCTGCTTTCATTTTCATTTCAGTTTTCGCCTGCGCCAAAATAAAAACAAATAAAATTGTCATAATAAACAGACAGACAGACAGACGGACAGGCGGACAGGCGGACAGCCTGAAAGCGAGAAGTGTAGAGTGTGGAGGGAAGAGGGAAGAGTGAAGAGAGTCTTCTGTAGATTTCCATTTATTTTTGCATTCGCTCGTTAAAATTAAAAAGTATTTTTCCATTGAGTCTGAGAGAAAAATTGTGTTCGAATGTGAAAATAATGCGAGTAGTTTCAATTAAGTTATAAAACCCAAATGCAAATGCAAAAATTGTTGAATTTTTTAATCACTTGACTTTTATGGCCAAACAGCGACAACAACAAAAAGAAGAAAAATCAGCTATTACTGCTGGCCAAGCCAGAGTCTAATTGGCACTTTTATGTCAAACGGCAAAGTGAAACAGGCCAAAAAAAAACTTTAAAAGAAAACAATTTATAAGCATTTCACATTACGCATTTGCCATGTGCCACCAACAACATGTCTGTGTGTGTGTGAGGTGTGTGTGTGTGTGGGGATGTCTGCCTCTGTCTGGGCCATGTTTACAATTTCGAAATGAATATATTTGAGGCGAAATGTTTTCCAAAACGCTGCACTTTTCAATGCCCAGCTTTTAGCCAAATTGCCACACATTTCAGCTTGCAACTGTTGCCATTTGTTGCCATTTGTTGTTACAGTTGCAACACAGACAATTGGAAGACAGCAACAACAACAAGAACAACAACACACCGAGTAAAGTCAATAGGCGAACTTGAGTAATTGAAAACTGCTGCGATCTTGGCATGCTCTGATTTGCATTTTACATCAATATTTTAATAAAAAAAATTAAATTTAATTGAATTTGAAAGTTAGTCGGATTAATATTCGAGCAGAACTATGTTTAATAGATTTCTAGCTTTTACTTTTAATGAGATCTTATTGAGCATGGTCAGTGTCGCAAACCCATTTCAAAGTATAGCGATAAGTGTTCTTAGATCAGTGTTCCATATATAAATACCATTGAAATGAAGTAAAGTCCCAAAATCATATAACTATAACTAAGAAGAAGGAAAAATATCTTACAATAAAATCTTCATTATTAGCTCAAGTAATATTGTTAAAACTTGATATCTGCAGCAACTTCTCACACTCGTATCTCTTACAAACTAAAAAAGAAGATATCTTATAATACAATTTTCATAGTTCTTTCGTCAAGTAATCATATTAAAAATGTCTTTTCTGTCTTTGGCTTATTGCAATTTGGCACAAATAAATATTATCAAACTATATCTATATCTATATCTATATCTATATCTATATCTATATCTATATCTATATCTATATCTATATCTATATCTATATCTATATCTGTATCTATATCTATATCAAATACCCTCAGTCCGTTTTTGCTGTTGGGTTTGTCTTTAGTAAAAATAAATATTGTGTCGGTTTTTTGTGTTTATTATTTGCACAGTTGGCGTCGAATTTGCCATATTCGTGACAACCTGCATGGGGAGGGGGTTGGATGCTGTCGTGCGGGTTGAGGTGCTGATCTAGGGGTGTGCCACACACTGCTTCTGTTTCTGCCTGCTGCTTGACCAGCGGCAACTGACTTTTGTGGGGGGTTGTGTGGAGGTGTTTGTGATCATAAAAATGAAAACAGTGCGCTGCAAAACTCGAAAGCTATTTGCATTTGGCTCATAACTCTTTTGATTGCAAATAAAAAGCAGAGAAGCTTTTTCGTTGTTATTGTTACTGTTACACTCGAAAAACAATCGATTTGCATTGCTGTACTTTTGGCGACCTCATCTTATTATATCAAATTTGTGATTGTGACTTTCTAAAAACTATGGTTTGCATTTCTACTTTTTGGAAATGCATTTCTATACAGTAGACAATATTTAAAAAAATATAAACAGTCGCCATATTTTTGAGATTGTCTAATTTTTCTGTTAGAAAACGTTTTCTTATATCTAAAAGTATTTCTAAAACCTAGACAAATTTTCTAGTTCGGATTTTCGGATTGTAACATTATAAAATAATGTTGATATTATAATTTAACAAGTTGAATGAACGAACTGTTGTTAAGCATATATATTTCTCGGCTTAAGAGTTGGACTTGGCATCAATAATATGTATTTTTTATTTTCGTATTGTTTTTCTCTGAGTGTAGCTGCTGCCCTGCTGCTGCTCCTCTTCCTCCTCCTCCTCCTTCTGGTATAATAAAAAGGCCAGACGTGCGTCACACCCACGCCACGCCAGGAGTCCAGCTCAATACCCTCAACGAGCATCCTTCAAACCGGAGTTAGACTGCGAGAGGGAGACAGATAGAGAGAAACAGAGAGAGAGAGAGAGAGAGAGAGAGAATGAGGCATATGCAAATGAAGTTTGTTTTTATTGTTTGGGTGCCTCGAACAACAAGAATAACAACAACAACTGCAACTGCTGTGCATATTCTGAATACTGTCAACCGGCAGACACTTAATGGGTTTTTTCATCTGCCAAGGCAAGAGGAGAAGGGGCGGGGCAGGAGCAGGGGCAGGGGCAGGGGCAGGGGTTGCATTGGGGTAATGCGTACGTCACAGGGCCTCGAAATGGGCCTGTCATGGCTGAGCATGCGTAATGAAGCTTAAGTAGAACTGGTTATAAAAAACAACAACAAAACCAACAATAACAAAAAACAACATGAAAAGGTGCTTTTGTTATATCTCTTGTTATTATTGTTGTTGTTATTTTTCTTGTTTGCGGTAGCCTAACGAATTGCGGCAGGAGCTCGGCTTATGCCACCAAAAGCAAATGCTTTGTTTGCTGTGCAACGCGATGAGTCAAAGTGCCAAAGAACCAAACTCAAAAACCACACACAGCAAATAACAAGTGCGCCCACATAATGAGAGAAGATCAGGCGAGAGAGATAATAGATATAGATGAGACAGAGGGGGAAGAACTGCAGTTTCTCATACACATTTATTACTGTGCATAAATGCTCTAAACTTGTGGTAAACTATGTAACACGCATAAGGCAGCATCTGAGTTACTATAAAGCATATATTTATATATCCTGATCAACAGCCAAGTCGATTTAGAAATGTGCTTCTATCTGTCTGTTTGAATGAGTCGATTAGAGGCGAGCGTGTTTAATAAATGAAAGAAACTAAAGATGTTTTTACTTAAAGTTATTAAAACGTGTTGCGAGATAAGACAAAAGAAGCCAGACTAGTTGGGATTAGAAAATCGCTTGTCTATTGAACCTTACAGATAATATTTTATGTTTATGTATTTTAAAATATGCCTCGAATTAATTTGCACTCGCAGTTCAATAAATTGTTCTTTGCAAAATACAATTAAGTTGATTTATGTATGCTTCAGAAAAACAATTCGATTTGCATAAAATTATATTATTTTTAAAGAAATTTTTAATTTATGCATTTATCCTGCAATTGACATGTATCCTAGAATTTAATTGAATTTATGCATATGATTTATGCTGCACATATTTTGTGTGTGTAAAGGTGAGTGTGTGTGTGTGTGCGAGTTAAGAGATTTTAAGCAGATGTGGGAAATTGTTTGGTTGGCCACAGAAAACAATATTTCTGCCAATAAAATCAACAAAAGTAAATGCTGTGCACACAGTTCACCTCTGCAAATACCCTGTAAACAACTTCTTGTGCTCAAAAAGGTTAGCTTAGCTTTGAGTCTGTTGGACTAATTTATTGGGAATTATGTGGCTGACAAGGCTGAGAGATGTGTTCAATTTGATGAATTGAATCTCTATCTTGCTTGTAGCTGACTATTTATATCATTTATATATTTATACATTTTTGAATACTTGTATTATATATTTATATATATATATATTATGTGATGCTCAAAATGGAAACTAAAATAAACTTTTTTATATACTTTTAAAACACCTTGCATGTTGTCTGCTGCATATTGCATCACTTAACTTATGATTAATGGGCTACAGGGTATTTGACAGAACAACAACAACTACAGCACATGTGGAACATGTTGCAGTTGCAAATGCAGCAACACCTGAAGAGGGGGGAGGGGTGGGGCAACAGGAGATGGAAACATGTTATCACTTACAGCTCAAAGAGCAGCAAATAAGAAAAATGCATAATGTGCAATGTGAAATGCGAGAAACTTAAACAACTTTTGCACGTCAGTCGCATATAGCGATATTGATTTTCAACAAAGGACGCGACTCCTCGAGTCGACTCCTGGAGTCCACTCCCCATTTTCACTACTCGCTCCTGCTTTTCCCGAGTGTCGTGTGAAAACTAACGACACTGCATATAACTGACTGAGGAGAAAGGCGGAATGGGGAATGGGGAATGGGGGATGGGTGCAGCTGGATAGGGGTGTGTAATAAATGAACTGTGCATGCATGAGAAATGGCAGCCCGCTTGAGGAGTTGGAGGGGTTGTGTGCAACGACATGTTTCGCATAGCCCAAGTCGGCAACAGCGCGTTAACTGAAATGCCCAACGTCCTGGGAAATGCTAATGTGATGCAAGGGGAATGAAGAAAGGTGGTGGGGAGATGGGGAGAGGTGTGTCTTGTTTAGCAAAAAACAGTTTAAGTTGCTTTCTATATTATTTCATTTTTGCGTGCTTTTTTTCATTTTTATTTTTTTGCTCAGATACTTTTTTTCATTTCTCTTCTGACTGTCTTTTAGCTGAGATATTTTTCTGAGTTTTTCCTAGCTCAGATGTGAAGTTGATGTCCCAAATTTGTATTTCAGTGTTGATTTATTATATTTATTTATTTATATATTTGTGATTTATTATTAGACGGGCAAATAATATTTTCTGATATCGATTGATATATTAAATAACAACAAGAAGTATGCCAATTTATTTGGTTTCATATCACTTTTATCTTTTTCATGCATTGCACAATTTTTACTTTGCGTGTTTTTCTTTTTCTTTTTCTGATTGGCCATTTTCAACGAATTCCCGCAAAAGTTGTGAATGTTTCATGTTGATTTCATATGCTGCGAAACACATTGAAATAGTGCAATAAAATAAATACAAAAGTAAGAAAAACTCATTTATCAAGTGTAGTTAATAAAAAGATACCCTTTATTTAAGAACTGAGCTTAGCAGCTGGAAAATTTAACGAAAACGGGAAAATTGTGCTGATATATTAAATGAGAGATCAGTGGAAAGAGTTGATAGATACTCCTTAAACAGTAGCAGAAGCTACTTATGCAGTTGAAATGAGCATGTTCAAATTGATATTGATATTTATTTAACATTTTTATTAATAATATACATACAAGATCTAGAAACCAGACAACCCACACGACACTCTATAGGGTATTTACTTTATGGGCACATGTGAATGTCAATATGTACATTGAAAATAAGTTTATGTGGTCAGCAAAAAGATATAAAGGGAAAAACAGGAGGGTTCTGGTCGTGACAACTCGATGACGAAACACCCTGGAAGCAACTGTTAAGTAAATAGGATTGCTAGTTGATAAGTCAATCAATCAAAATAAACGTGATTCGCGCATGTTAAAGGAGAATTTGTCATCCAATGTTGAAGTGCCTATCGATGTTGATCGATGTTTATCGACTTTGGGGAAACAGCAATACATCGAAATGAAATAAAACTTGATGTGCCTTTAATCCAAATTAAAAGTCTCTCTTCGATATGGCTATATCTACTCGACTGTTGAAGAATATATATACGCCATACTTTATACATATACTTTTGCACAGCTATAGCATACCCTCTTTGCTCACTTTGAATGAGTGCAGGGCGCGTACAAATAAATGTCGATATTACATTTCCATATCAATTTTTCACATCTTCCCCTTTGACGCACACCCACCCTTTAACACACACTCGCACACACACCCACTCGCACACACATACTCATTCATATGCACATCATTGCAGGCTGGCTATCAATCGGATCAACCGCTGGGCGCCTTAACCGCACAGAAGGAACAGGAACTGGGCAGCCCGGAGATGGTGCAACAAAGTCGTCGCCACTACCAAGACAACCAAAACAATCAGACTCAAAGTAAGTAGAGCACATCAATTCAAATACATACCTAACGAGTCAGAGCTGATTTTTTTTTGTGTCGCCACACATAATGAATTGAATGTCTGCCTGGTACCTGGGTGTGTGCATCGAGCTATTGCTGATCTATAAATGGCACACAAGGCGATACTCGCTCGCTGGCTCCCTCGCTGACTCCCTCGCTGACTCCCTCGCTGAGTCCCTCGCTGACTCCCTCGCTGATGATCTTGATGAACACGTTCTGCTCATAAAATCATCTGTTAAACAAATGCGAAACATTGTGCAAAAACCTGATACATGAATTCCTTCCTTTCTTCTTCTTATTGTCTGGCATTGTGCATCTAATGCTTGCGGCACGTGACAACACTCAGAAAATACTGCCATCATTTTGGCACAAATGTTTTTTCAGCGAGTGAATTGCTGAATTTTGTAATTGTAGCTTTCTAAGAAGCAAAGTTTGCATTTCTTAATGTCAAAGTGGATTTTTCCATTTTCAGATTTCACACATATGCAAATATTTATTTAGTTTATAAATTTATTCAATTTAATTTGTATAAACTTGCTACTCTTAACTATTCTAATATAAAAGCCGAGCCAGTAAATTTCATTGCTTGTTTCTGCATTTAGAATATTTTCTGTACTTCGAGAAATGTTTTTCTTAACAATAGAAAATATTTCTTAAAAATAGAAAAAATTGCCATATTTTTGGCATTGCTGCATTTTAGAAATATGTTTGCTAATATTTGGAAAATAATTCTAAAACAAAAAAGACTTTCTAGCATACTAAAATTGAGTTCGATCTTTTTCTGAGTGTACTCAGTGTTGACTGCTGATGGAGTAGAAAACACAGCCAAAGGGTAAAAATCTAGTTGAGGCCAAAGCCAAAATAGCGACACTTTCTAAATGGCCAGCAACTGAACTGACTAACTGACTCAATGATGGACTGACAGACTGACGGACTGACGGACTGACAGACGCACACATGGGCAGACGGACAGACGGATAGACAAACAGACTGATTGACTGCAGAAGGCCAGCAACAAACTGGCTGTTTATTATTCTTTTTCTACTTTTTCTTTTTCTACCTCAACCAAAAACTCAAGCAAAATGCCAGAAATTTTCACTGTTTCTGCTTTTGCTTCTCGCTGCGCTTCTCCCTTCTCTTCTCTGCTTGCTCTCTTCTCCCTATTTTTTCTATGTGCACTTTCGTTGCAATTAAAACAAGTTAACTTGTCAACGTTTGTTAGGCTTTTCTTCTCTACACTGCTCTCTGAAAAGCCTGTTCTACTATTAATAAAAGCATTCAGTATTCTAAAAGAAAGTCTTCAACTTTAATCTGCTTAAATTAAGCAGAAGAAAACTTTTCCGTTTAGTTTCATTTCAAGTTTAGATCAGGCACACCTAATCGATCAATATAATAGTTGATTTCTTTATAAACATTTTATTTGTTTAATGAATTTTAATTTTTAGTGTTATAAATAATAATACAAGCATCCCTTTTCTTTCTTATTCTTCTTAATCAATCGAACTTTGTTAGTTACAATATAATTTTCACCAGTCTAACAAGACTTAATAAACGAAATTTCATTGAAATTATTTGGTCTTTTTTTAGTCCTACCTTCAATGGTATTTAATCGTATATTTCACTTATTTATAATAATTATTATAAATTAGGGTGCCTAATATTCGGTGTGCCGCAATTTGGTGCACAAAAATGTGGTATTTTTTATTTTTCTTTTTCGACTAGTGCTGATCCTACCAATTACTTCATTAAAAGTCTGCTCAAGACTATCGCACATTCCATTTCTAACGACAACATTTGCCCAGTTGAGGAGTGCGGTGAAGAAGGGAGAGGGGAGATTCTAGTGGAGGGGAGGGGAGGGGAGGGAAGCCGTGGAGCATTGGAGCATTGGCAATGAAATGTGAGCTCATCGCGTGTATCTTTTACTTTGCCACTTCCATTCGCTTGGAAAATTGCCGCTTAAAGCGCGTGAAAATTGTCTGCTTCTTCTTCTGCTCAATACCCTGTGCATATTTGAACAAGTGGGGTATATTAAGAAAGATATATAGATAAATATGTTGAAGGAATTTAGATTCTCGGTTAACTTAATAATGTTTACTAACTGAAAAATTAAAAATAAAGTTGCACATTGAAGAAAAAAATAAAAGTAGAATAAGTCTGTAATAATAATTAGAGTACAATATTCATGTCCAGGATTTGGGAATCAGACAAAATATTGTTAAGTTGTTAAGCTTTAGTAGCATAGTTATTAGAAAAGTATAAAACGTCAAGGAGAGAGAAAGAGAGCTAAAGGGTGAGACATAAGATAAAGAAAAGATAGGCAACTCTCTGAACCTGTAGAGTAAGATAAATTTACCACAGTTAAACACGCTTTAAATTACATTAATAAAGTAGAATTCCATCGAGAAAAGAGTTTCCATTATTATCGATTAAGAGTGTCTTAGCTGCAATGCAAATCCGAATGGGAAATTAACTTTTCTAAAAAGATATTTTACTTGAATACTGAATTAATACAGACAAAAAAGGCTGCATAATTTTATTCCTGGCATTGATATTTGAATGGAAATTTTAGTTTAATATACATTATATAAAATACATTTAAGAATTTAAGTTTCGAATAGAGATATTATCAATATTTTATTGTAGAATTAATACAGTTGAGAAAGATTGCTTAACAATGAATATAATGCGCAGGGAATTTTCAAATTTTAATGTACAATGAATCTAGTTAGATATAAATGATTAATTTAAACACCAAGTGCTGGGTATCTGTTGGTCGATCAGTGCCTGCCAATAGCAAGCAACATTTTTGCAAGCCGTTAGCGCGTGTTTGGTTAGTCAGCAGCAGCAGCAACAACAGCAGCAGCAGCAACAACAGCAGCAGCAGCAGCAGCAACAACTTCGTCGTCATTGCCTCAAATGAAAGTGTGTCACTCAGCCTGGGAAATGGTTAACTGATATGCCCCGCCGACTGTTGTTGCTGTTGTTGTTGCAGTTGTTGTTGTTGTTGTTGTGGTTTTAAATGCGTAATGATGCAACAATTTTCTTATCACATTGTTGCCTGTTGTCCGCTGTCGGTTGTCGGTTGTCATCGATTAAGCGCTGAAAGTCAGCTTTAGCTGCTTCTTTCCTTTCCTTCGTATAAATTGACTACTGACTACTGAGTACTGTTATTATTATTGGCATTTGCGCAAGCGACATGTTTGTTTATTAACCGTTATCTCAAATGTTTGCTCAATGTTCTTGTTGCTGTTGTTGTTGCTGCTGCTGATTCAATTATTGTTTGTGCATGCAATTTTCAGGGCATTTGGCATGCGTTACTTAACGTGACTGCTAATCACTGCTGGTGGCTTAAGATAGATATGCAGTTATTGCTGAGATTACCAAGACTATTATCTATAACGCAATTTTCACTGACTTCATAACAATGAAGTTTAGCTGACTTAATGAATTATGCCACAAATGAGTCATGCTATGAATATTGCTTCTAAATTCGCTTCCATTACTTATTGAGCATTTTACTCTTCTTGGTTTTCTTTAATGTTTCTATGGGTAAACATTATTATTTATTATTTTACTTATCATAATAAACTGTAATGTTGCTTAAAAAATCTATTGACCTCATTTTGGCAAATAAAAAAAAGCGAGGCATCAAGTGTAGACAGACTCAGAAGTCTAAGAAATGGATCCATAGTTAAATGGAAAAAGACCAAAGCTTGCCATTCCTTGCCATAATTTAATCTCTTCTCATCTGTTTTTTTTTAGAATGGATCCATTTCAATTAGGTGTCTTTTAAACTAATTATTATTAACATACTAACCTTAATTTTAGAGGAGATTAGAGTTAAGCTTCCTTTGTATACAGAATTTTGATATCTCCATTTCTTTGGACACACATACAAAAAAATAGATGTTTGTAATCCGTATAAATGCTCTGGATGACAATTTCCCATTAGAAGTACGCCGATAAGACACACCGATAAGTTACTTTGCACGGTACTTATTACTTTAGCATACGCAAACAGCAAAATAAAAACAACTCTCTTTTCTACCTCTTTTGATATTTCTGCGCCGCAACAGCAAACTGCATGCGATTCTTGGTTGCTATCTCTCTCTCTCTCTCAGTCTGATTCGCTTTGCTTCCGCTCAGCAATTGGATAAAGTCTTTGCTGCTGCTTGGCACTGCTTTGTTTTGCACGTGCAAGAACCAAGATTTCTTTACAGTTATGTCACTGTTTTTATTGCACTTGTTTTGTAATCAGCGAATACCATTTCCTTTCATTAGCTTATTAGTTAGATGTTTTCTGATAAATCACAACAATTATGCTCTTTATTAATAATCAATTTTTAAGTGCATCTAGCTCTTTTAGTTGTTAAAAATGCAAAGATCACTGAATAGAATAAGGGAGAGAGAAAGAGATATAGAAAAATGATCAAACAGCAGCACCAACTAACGCAAGCAGTTGCTGTTGCTCTGCACTGCTTTGTTTAGCAGCAAGAACAATTTACAGTTAGTTCTACGTTTTCGCTTTAACCCTTGGAGATCAGCTAACCGCTTTGAATGAGCTTATTAATTAGATAAATTCCGATACGAATGCAATATTTAGTCAACTCACACTTTTAAATAAAACATTAAATAAGTATTTGTGTATGCAAAAAATAAAACACAGATATTTCAAGCAGTTTTTGCAAATGTCACAGCCTTGAATAAATCTTAAATAATATTTGTGTCTTCATTTAATGGTTTTTATTTTATGGTAAATTTTTCAAAGACTTGTTGCACGCGATTCGCGCGCGCTTTTTCGCCGCAGTTCAGTCAACTTGTCAATTTGAACTCGCTTTTGCACCTTTCAATGCCATTGTTAAGCACGTAATCTCGCCGATTAAACAGCACCAATATGCAACGCCAGCGTTGTTTTACGCGCGTTTCTTGTTGAGTGGATTATTAACCATGTCGGAATGGTTGTGAATTACTATTATTTATGTAATATTTATGTTGTACAACTATAATATTTGATATTCGTTGCATCGATTAGAGTTCTTCTTGCTTTTTGTAATTTCTTTATGGTTCCACGGACGGTTTCGCCACCTTTATTGCTATCACGTTGTTTACATTAAATGTTGCCCCTTTTACATTTGTTATTGTTGTCGCCATAAAGGCCATAAAAAAGCGTACGCAGTTTTTATGGTTTATTGTTGTTGTTTTTGTTGTCAGTTGCAGGTGCCGACAAAAATATTAGCAAAAAAATGCAAACAAATCAAAAAAGTCGCAAGCGTCAAAATGCCACGGACCTGCCAACAGATGGAGCCACCATCAGAAGCTAAATGTTAAGCAGCAACAGTTTAAACATAATGTTTATACTTCACATATATGTACATATATGTACATATATAGTGTATATATATATAAACATGATTTTTATGTCCGTCTCACAATCGAATTTAAAAAAAAAGGCCGGCAAAGCAACAAATGTGAGCAGCAAAGTTGGGTCCACCGACCGATAGATGGAACTAAAACGACCACCAATCAGAATATAAAGATGAATCTGAATCAGTTTAAACCGTTAATAAATATATATATATACATATATATATATATATTGAATATAAATGCATATATCCTACATGTATTTAAGTATGTATTTAATATTTATACTCTCACAATTGAAGAATTAAAATAGGTGAACAAAGCAAATCAGTCACAAGCATCAAAGTTCCGACCACCCATCGCCAGATGGAGCCACAGCAGACACCAATCAGACAACTGAATTAACTTAAGCACTCAATTGCTAACTCTTGATATATATATTGGCCTTAAATGCATATATTCCACATATTATATATGAATCATTAAAATCTGTCAACAAGGCAGCAAACTGACTCCTATCCACCGACAGATGGAGCCACTGCAGTCAGTAAGAATCAGAATCTGGATCTGAATCTGAAACAGACTCAGTTTAAGCAGAATGTCAGACTTTTAGTGGCTAGCAAGTAATGAGTAAACACATTTCAATTTACATTTACACACATACATACACATGTATGTAAATTTATATGCATGTGTGTTGCACGATTGAATCATCAAGTTGGCGTTGTCAGACAACATGGCAACAACTTGAGATCATCCCATGAATTATTCAGTTTGTCCAATTTATTACTGGCTGCTACTGCTGCTGCTGCCTGTGCACTTGCCCCTTGGTGGGTGGTGGCAGTGGCAAATTGCAGCTGTTAGCCGTGACCGTTGCGTTTGCTGGCAAGCAGCAACAGCTACAAAGCCCTCAAGGGGCATAAAGTCATTAGTCTGCTCCAAATTCAACTGCAGCTGCAACTTCAACTACAACTGGAATTTCACATGGCTTAAGTAAACAGTTAATTGCCCAATTGCGAAAAGGGAGAAAGATATACACAGAGAGAGAGAGAGTGAGAGAAAGATTACATCAACATATAGAGACTAGAAATATATAATAATAAATAATAATAATCATAGAAATATACCAAAAAAAAAAGTCACTTTAAGGAAACCTTCACATAAACAAACAATTGTTGTGAATTAAATCGTTGGATAAATGTTGTCTCAATATCTATTGGAAATAATGGAAATTTATAATGTTTCGGGATTAACATTGTGTTCTAATTAAAAAGTTAGTTATTAATTATGTTTATACTGATTTATTAATGGTTGCTGTTTGCATTTTATATTTTTGCAATTTTTAGTGAGAACTTTGGTGAATCGCCACATTTTGAGCATGGAAACGGAGCCACTGTGCCGGTTGTCGCAGCCGCGGATCATCCGGATGGACACGGATCCGTCGAAGACGTATTCGCCGCGTTACGTCAAGTTGCATCGGTGCGACAAGAACAGCAGCTGCTGCCCCCACTCGCAGGTGTGGACGGTGAAGAGCACGTCGACTGTCGAGCTGCCGTTCTTCGTGTGGTCGGTGCAGAGTCGCCACGGCCGCAACATGATGGTCCCGTTCATCAATCACACCGAATGCCAGTGCGCCAGTCCGATGGCTCTGCGCAGGAAGCGCAGCAACCAGTGCCAGTGCCCCAAACACTTTACCAACTTTGGCCGCGAGCCGGACCAACCAATTTGGGGCACATTCGACCCAGTTGCCACAAGGTTGGCGAGTTGCCGCTGCGATTGCCACCTCAGCGATTCGACGTGTCAGCGCATGAAGAACGGCGCCGAGGGATTCGCTGTCTCCGAGCTCAGGTTCGTCTTTAAATCGAGTCTTAGGCACTTTTAATTTTTTATTATAATATTATAGTTTTTATCCAATTATTAGTTAGAATTAATATCATTCGGGGAGTGTTTTGAGGTGTTTCTTTGTGCAACATTAACGCGTCTTGTCTGCCACATTTGCAGATGCATTCGTAGCCAGGAGTGCAGTCCGCCCATTTGCACCTATGGCGCCTTTATCCTTGCCACAGGACGCTGTCCGCGTGCGACGCAGCGCCAGCTGGGATTTGGCTAAAGCCCCACTTTGCTTGCATGGATGGAGGGAGACCTGCCTGCTGCCGTTGAATACAATCCAGAACTGTGTAAGCCCTTAAGTAATTACTACACACACACACAGACACAGACACAGACCCATGTACTACCTGCAAGAGAGAAGCATCTTCGACCACTGTGCGGCACAGTGGACACACAGTTGACGTACTTAGAAGAAGCCAATTAATTATCAAACACAAATTACAGCAACAATTTTGCTTAAACTGACTTGCTTTGGGTAAACAAAATATTCTCCGAATATATATTTAAAAATATTTAAGTCACAAAAGCAAAAGAAATTATGGCTTTTTCTTATCTTAAAAATGATTTATTTGTACTTACTCTATCCACTCGCTATTTTTAAGTGCGTAACAAATAATTAAAGTTAATTGAAAATTCGCATTTTTAGAAATCAAAGTTCGCCAGACAAACTTGAATCCATAAATTCATTTTTATTCATTAATACATCCTTTTGTTTTCAACTTTGCAAAGCATTTAAGGGGACTTATATATATTTATATATATATATATATATATATATATATATATATATATATATATATATATATATATATGTTCTTGATCAACATCAGTTCATATATTTTTATAGATATATGGAACTGATAGATATATCTGTATTTTTGCTGAAGGCAGTACGTATTTTGAAAATAATCGACCAAACCATATCATATAGCTGCCATAGGAACAATCGGTCGAAGATTGAGTAGGTCGAACTCAAGAAAAAAAGGTTTATCTTTGACTCGCAGAAGATTATATATCCATGTAGACCGGAGTTAATCGGCTGATATCCAAATTTTCCTCAAATGGAAATTATTAGAAATATATTTGTGCAAAGCGAAAATTACTAAAAACATATATAAAATATATAAAAATAGAATATTTCAAACACGCCACAAAAATTGATATTTTAGCAGCTTAACTCTGGTCTACAAGGCTATTTAATATTCGTGCTAAGATAATAATTTGTTCATTTTTTCTTTTTGTAAACTCAGTTTTTAAAGACTTTAACGCCTACCTAATATTATATTGAAATCATAAGTCTCAATCCATAATAATATTCGTATCAACTATTTTACTAAATAGTATTGCTAAACTCTGGAAAGAGTTAAGAGTTAAATATATCGAATAACTTTGGCAAACAAACTTAAATTTGCAAAAACTTTACTTAAATGCTTAACAAAACGTTGCTTTCCATTTGAGGACAGAGTTTAACGTTGCAAATAAACTATTTGAATAAATAGTATTGCTAAACTTTGGCAACATATTCGAATATTTGGCAAACAAACTTAAATTTTGCAAAAACTTTACTTTAGAAAACGTTCCTTTTCCAATTGAGGGCAGAGTGTAACGTTTAAGTTCGCATTTTGTATATTTAATTTAAAAAACATATATAATCTATATCTATATATATCTATACATATCTATAATATAAACTTAGACCACAGAACTGTGAGGCGAACCTTTTTTGAAATCGACAACAAAAGAAAAAAGTATTGAAACTAACATTCAATTGTAATTAAGTATTAGTTTTAAGAAAACTATTTTATACCAATACATATATATATATATATATATATATATATATATATATATATATATATATATCTATATATAATCTACATATTAACGAAAGGATACGAATAAACGACACAGCTAGTCAAGCGAATGCAGACGAGTCTATTTGATTAACCACAGTGCTGTCCAGCTGATTAGAAACATTGTGCCAAAGACGACAAGGCGTACATCGATCAGTTGGCGTTGCCAGATGGTCAGCTGCCTGGCGTTGCCAGACAGATGCTGGGCACCCTTATGCCTGATGACATACTCCAACCAATACACAGTCAAATTGCTGGCACTCAAAGGCCGATCCCTATAAAGCTGTGAATCTACTTTAATCCTTTGTTTAAACTGCTCTTCTTTGAGCAGCCTTTGAATAGTTGCCAGCAGTTCGAGTGGAGTCAGTGCATCCATGTCCAGGCTTAAGCCCCAGCTCCTGGCTTGCATTTTGAGCAAATTGGCTCGCTGATCGCCGCGCAGTGGCAAACCCAGCAGGGGTATTCCAAAGTACAGCGCCTCACTCAGACTACCCTTGCCGCCATGCGTGATGAGCAGACGGGTGCAGGGATGGGCCAAGAGCTGTGCCTGTGGCCACCAATTGGACAGTCTTATATGCCTGTTAGCCAAGCTAATCTCAGTGGCATTGTCGCCATCATAAGTCCAGCAAATATCATAATCCTCCAGCTGAGCAAATGCCTCCACAAAGATGCGCTCCAGTTGCGGCGGAGCTGAGCGCCAACTGAAACGTGTCCCCAGACTAAAGATGATAACGGAACGAGTCTGATTCAATTCCAAATCGGAGTTGTCAGTCGATCTCGATTGCTCCATCACAATGCCGCCTATATCCAGCATGCTGGGCAACAGTGGAGCAATGGGTCCTTCGCTGATCATGTGGTGATTGTTCAGCGCCAGCGAAACTCGAAGACGCATCTCCTCAAAGCTGGGATAAGGAGGCGTGGCAAAGTGCGTGCTGCCACAAAATGCAAATATTCATTATTGGAGTTGCTCTCAAATTGGTAAGCCCATTAAGAGAGATATCATCTCGAAATGATTATGTTTTACTTCTCGATCATAAATTCAAATTTGAACATTTTATTTATAATTCAATTTAATCAATTTTTCACTTTTTGTATTATTCTGTTAATTATTTAAGAAATAGATCCTTGACTCACCTATAAATCCGCTGCATGACGCGCCTGGCCAGCAGCTCCGATGACTTCTCCCACAGTCCGAATACCCAGCCCTCGAATCCCGTTCTCTGACGACTGTCGTAGGGTTGGGGGACATACCAACGCTCCTCGGGATTGCCCAGCAGGCTGTGCACAAAGCCAATGGGCTGCTGAGTGCTAATAATGGCGACGGGGCACTCAAAGTGGGCTGCCACGCCCAGCAGATGATCATTGAAATGATAGCCAAGCAGCAGCAGATCATAGGGCGTTGTGGGCGTGGCATGCATAAAGTTCAGCCAGGCGGGTTGCAAGAGCAACTCCCCCGATAGCTCCAGAAGAGAGAGCCTTCTCTGCAGGCGACCCACAAAGTTGGCATTGTAATCAGTTAGCTGCTGCTGCTGCTGCTGCTCCTTTGGCTGCCAGTCCACCAGAAAGTGTGTAATATTCTCAGAGAGCCAATCATCCTCGAGGGGTAAGCTGGTGACGAGAGTCAGCTGGTGTCCACGCTGGAGAAGCACACGTGCCACAGACAAATGGACGAGCAGCTGGGAGCGATGCACATCCACAAATACACCCAGAATATGACTGCCTCCGATTTGTGCAACAGCCCAAGCAGTGAGTAGCAAGACGAGTGTCAAGCCGAGTGCCCAGTTCATGACTGAACCCAAAAAAAAGACAACATAAAACACACACAGCACAATTGACGCAGTTTGGATATGCAGGCAACCAATGCAATCCATCAAATGCTGATAACATGCCTCGCAATTTGCTTATGCAACAAAGCTGACAGCGAACTAAATGAATTTCTAGAATTACCCTTATAATAAAAAATCATATCGCTTAATGAGTAATTGTTTTGTTTTGCTTTGCCTTTTTTCTTTCTTTGAGTGCCCATTTAAAAAGCGACAATTTATGTACGCTGTACTCCCATTGGAAACGGACAAAGGGTATTATGAGTCTGTGCACAAGTATGTAACAACCAGCAGAGAGCAATTTCGATCTCTGAGACTATAACAACTAATTCGAACTAATTTACATTTTCGTTTGCCAAAGACAAAGTTTCTTTAATTTTATTGATAGCTCCGACCGTTGTCCGATTGCCATAAAATAAATAATCCTAAAGATAAATGTATATCAGATATTGTTACATAACATACCCAGATATATTATTGATCAACTCCTCAAATTTCATCAGGATCGACTAAGAAACATCTTTTATAAAAACGTATTATAAAAGCGTAAAAAGTGAATTTCGCGAAATGTGTCAAAAAAATGTATTTTGAAGTTTTAATGCAGAATTGAAATAGATAAAAGAAAAATGTATATTCACTTTTAGTGCAGAATTATAATAGATAAATAAAAACCTGCATATATATTAAAGAGCTGTGTTTAGTATAGCTTCTAGACGAGCTCCCTCGACTGCTAAGTATTTTTATAATAAAAAGTCAGTATCCTTATGGATTTTTAGATGATTCCTCCTCAATGCTTATTTTTTGGGCAGCTTTGAGAAGAAGTCCTCGTGAAATTCTTTCAGGATCAGCTTAAACTTATCGGCCTGCTGGGCCAGCAGGATCTTGTGCGCCTCGTCCTCGTTCTCGAGCATTTCATCCGCTTCGTGGAGCGTCTGCAGATAGTGCAGCCAGTTGGGCTCCAGTTCGAGAACCTGCTGGTGGGTCTCCTCTGCAATTGTCACACGATATTTGTGGAGGAGCACAAACAGCTCCAGCATGGGCGTGAATCTCATCTGCTTCAGGGGCACGGCGCGAACGAGGCGCTCGAACAGCTGATGGGCAACGATGGACTCGCTGTGGGTTCGAGGCACTCGCATCACCTTCTGCTCATTGCGTGACATATAGCGATAGATAGCTGTACAGGTGAGAAATGGATTATTTTTTAGTAAGAAAATCGATGTATGTTATGAATATATATCAGAAGCCACTCACATTGTATTAGGTATGTTGCATGATTGAACAGCAGTTTGATGTTCAGCGCCTGCCACTTCTCGATCCAGTCGAGCAGGGTGCTCTTGATGGGATTCTGATTGATGAGCACAAAGTGCACATGGGCAATCGCATCCACAAAGGATATATCATCGGCCAGCGAGCTATAATGCTCGATGCCGCCCTCGAAGACCCCGGCAGTCTTGGCGCTCGAGAGAAGGCGCTGGGTAAAAGCCTCCTCGGTCATCTCCCAGAGTGCATGATGTTGCTGCCAGTGGGCAATGTAGTCGCCAATATGTTGCTGCTGCCCCGCAATCTCAGCCTCAATGCGACGCACCAGCTCCGAGCATTCGGCATCATCGCGAAAGGCTCTCGCAAAATTCGGGCGTCTCTGCTCCCGGGGCAACTTCAACTTCTGCCCCAAACGTGGAAACTGATCCACCAGGCTCTGCACGCGATCAACAATCCCACGCAGCACTCCGCCAATTGTTGGCATATCGGGCGAAAGGACTATCTGCGCCTCCTTCACATCGGACTCCATCACCAGAATGGGTGCGGGCGACATGTCCTCCTCGCAGTGCAACGCCTCCAGCAGCAATTCCAGCGAGCTGCGCGCACAGCTCATAAAAGCACTCGCCAGCATATCATCAAAGACATTCACATATTGATGCCACTCCCTCGGCAGCTGCAACAATCGAGACTTGAGTTGATATATTAAAAATACTCCCGCACCTTTAAAGCTAGTCATCAAGTTGGTTTTATACTTTGATTGAGAATATATTATTTCGAAACCCTTACAGCTAAAGCCTTGAAGCTTCCACGATATAATCGCCTGTGCTCCCAATAAACAAAGTGTTAATGGCTACGTCGACTAGGAAGTTAGGAAATTGATAAAATCGAGAATCGATAATCAATAAACCCAAATATCTCCCACAACTTTAATGCTAGTCACCAAATTTTTGTATTATCTTTTTCAAATGTCGAAATGTTTTGAGCTAGTCTCCAAATATGGAAGGAAACTACAATCAGAGTATTTCTTAGTCGGTTACACTCGATTAGAATGTTTTCACTTGTTTGCGACTGAAATTTATACGCGCTCAGATAAAGATTAGTCACCTCATCTTTGACGTCGTCGAACTCCTCCGACACGGCCAGCATCAGTTCGACGATGGTGTTGTAGTACTTGCGTAAGGCACTGTTGCCCCGATTGAGTCCACTGCTGAGCTGTTGCTCAAACACGGATATCTCGACGGCGCCACTAAAATTCAGACGCAACATGGACGTGTCGCAGATGCGTTCGCAACAGCGAACAATTTGCCTGTTCGCACGCTTGTAGATCTGCATGACTTGGCGCAGTTGCTCCACATACCACACGCAATCCTCCAGCCACTGGGCATAGCCGCCATCGGTGTCACCATCACCACCAACGGAGCCAAAGCTCAGCTTAAAAATGCCCGGCGCCAGCTGACGATCACAGGCCTGAATCAGAGGCCGGAACAGCTTCCTCTCCCTGGCAGTCAGTCGCAACATGAGGCGATTGTAGTCCAGGCACAGCTGCGACACACTGCAGTAAACCGATCGAAGCTGCTCCTGTCGCTCGTAGATCTTCCGCACTGCCACCGGCAACGCAAAGGCCAATCTCTCAAAGTGCTCGGCCTGCTGGCAAATGTCCAAGATGCCAACATCAATATTGCATTGCAGCCACGATTTGCGCAGCAGCAAATAACGCTCCAGTTTCTGGCCAAGATGCGGGCCACAAGTGGCGTACAATTGTTGCCACTGCTCGTGGGAGACTTGCATCTGGCGCTCGAATTGCTCGCGCAGCAGCTCAAACTTCTCCAGCACTTGGGCGGTCTGCGGCACCGCTGGCAACCAGGAGGAGCTGCTCTGAGCCAAGCGATTGCGTAGCCAGCGCAAACGTTCCAAATTGATGCGATAGCCGAGTGTATGTGCAACATGCTGCGGCAACCACGATTGATGCCGTTGCGAGCGCTGTTGCAGCAACAATTGCCGCATTGTCGCATCCATATCCTCGCTGAACAGTTGCCACACGCGAGTAACTTGCCGCAAGTAACACTTGCGCAGTGTGGCATGATACGAGTAGTACAACATGACATTCAATGCCTCCAGTGACTCCTCCACGTTGCACACACAGCGAAACACGTTGGCAATCAGTCGCTGTTGTGTCTCCTCCATGCGTTGCACGCTCCTCCGATAGCTGGACACCTTGTCATACCACTCGGCACGGTGCACGTTGAGCATCAGGTGCTTGGAGCCATTGCAGCGCAGTTGATTGAGTGCAACGAGAAACTGCTGCTCCACACGCCCCGCAATCTTCTCCAGCTGCTCGCCACTGGTGCCACTAAACTGGGTCCTCTCCAGCTTCTCGTTCTCATCCAGACGGCCAAACACAATCATTGCCTCGCATATATCCATTAGATCGCCGAGACGCTCCATGAATGCGTCGATCTGATTGAATATGTTGCCCAGTTGGAGTTGCCAGCCAATGTTCTGCTGCAAGCGATGCACGTGCTCCTTGTAGGCCATGCAACACTCCAGCGATAGGTTGCACATCTTGATGCCCAAGCGTGGACGACCCGTCAAAATAATATCCAAATCTATCTGCTCTGTGCAGTATTTGATTATCTGATTGCTCAGATTGCGAAAGAGTATCGTTATCCGGTCACTGCTCGCATAATGCTCCGAGTGTGTCCAGATGAAGCGCATCAGCTGTATAATGTGTGGCAGCAGTTGCGACACTGCGGCCGGCGTGGCTGCCACATCGATTTTGGCGCATGGCTCCACGAGCAGATGCAGAAACTTTATGTTCGACATGGCCAACAGTTGCTCCTGCTGACCAGCTGCGAGCAGCTCCCCAATTTGGGTCATGTGCACAGATTGCCATTGGCGCAGCACCTTAAAGACACGCTGCACATCAAACTGGGCCAGCTGCGAGTTCATGCCCTGCAGCACCTCCACTATAAGTATGAAACAACATAAATAATAATTTTATAATTGACATCTGATTATCTAAAATACGCCTGTTGGGCAAAGTAAAGTGAAATATTTATGGGTTATTTAGGGGAGAAGAAAGTCCTTTTCAGGCATCACATTGCTTTCCAAATAGAAACACCTCATCGATCTATCGCGAATAAACTATATAAAAATTATTATAAATCTGCCTTAGAATCATTCCAGCATTGACTTGGAAGATTGGAACCACAGAAGACAAACTCGAGAATTTAATAACAAATATACCAAGCAAACTTGCTGACTGTAGCTTTTAAATTGTAAGAGAAATGCTCGTAGTGGCTGTAGAAAAGGCAAGTAAATGTTTAAATTTGTAAAGAAATCTCGTAATAAAAAATAAATCAAAGCTTTATAAATGAAATCTTAAAATGATTTGAAAATGATGCTCACAACGATATTCCCAGAACTCGAACTCATCGTTGACTGTGGCCAGTTCGTGGGGCACCATCAGCGTGCGATCGCCGAGCACCGTGCGAATCTGCGTGGTCCAGTAGACTGCAATGCTCTCTAGATTCTTAAACAATGGCCTGTCGCAGACAATCGGCTCGCAGCCAATGTGATGCAGCACAAAGGGGACATACAGCGACGAGATGCCGCCAATCTTGGCGTTCATGGCAAACATAAAGGCCAACAGCCTGTCCAGACTGGCACAGAAGCGTGAGCGAACTGTTGGATTCCAGTCGCTGTAGTTGCGAAAGATGGGCGCATAGAAACGCTCCAGCAGACACATGAGACAAGCGTCCACATCGCTGTGAATGCTCCCAAAATGAATCTCGTCGTGAAACCCATCAACTGTGAAAATCTCATTCGGTTCGCCGCGCAGAAAATAGCTAATGTCATCCACGTATTCCGTGGGAAAGCCCAGACAAGCACTGAGCTTGTTTCCCTCATACCAAATGCTTAGCAACGGTTCATTGACCTCCAGCAGCCAACGGCGTATCATATCCAGCGGTTCCTCACGCCAATCCTGTTGTGTGAGTGAGTAGAGCAGCGTCATCCGTTGTATATATTCAACCAATTGATTGAGCTCTTCATCTGTGTACGTGGGACGCGGCGTTGGCGGACGCACTTCCTCCGGCTTAATCTCAACTTTGCGCTCTGTTGGGGAATATTTGATTAATGCACAAATGTGAAAGTTTATTTTGCAAATTCTCACCCTCGTCATCGGATAATTCCGAGTCGGTTAGTCGTTCATCTTCCACAGCGCTCGAGGATGTCATTTTGCACTTTTCGCAGCAGGACACACAAAATAAAACAATATATTGTTCCTATGGTAGCTATAGCGCGTATTGAAAATACCGTTAAATCAGCTGATAAAGTTAACAATGCTTAACAACACTTAAAACTCTAAAGATAGCATCTATCGATATATCGATTGAACATATTGTTTGCATAATGAGTTCTTTTGAGCGATCGCGGCTATCGATATATCGAGTAAATATTGCACACATATCGACGCCAAAGTCAAATTCAAGCGCGACGCTGTTTTGCTTGTATTAAATAAAATAGAGATAAAAGATATAGCAAAATTAAAAACGAGATGACTACTGAAGTAGCAATGGAGCACATTTGCTTAACGGCCAATAAACTGTTCCCCGAGCTTAATATGCGTCTCAGCAACCTAACGCATCCAACGGAAGCATTTCTCGTCCGTACTTTTGTGCATTATTTGCGTGCATTTGGTTTTCGCGTGGAGCCGCCCTACAATATTGAATCGAAGGATACGTCGCGGGAGAAGCGCCAATTCCTGAGCAAACTGTGCCGTCAAGTGGAGCGCATACTGCAAATCTCGTTTCCCGGCAAACCCTTCACCTACATAGACATCTTCGAGCCAAGTCTGTAAATTCATTTTGATCGAATTGATAAATAATAATGTGTTTATTTATGCAGCTGTTCGAAAGACAAGAAATACGCTGGACGTGCTCTTCAATTACTATTGTTTCTACAAAATGCACAAGAAGAAGATTGTCACACCGATTGTGGAGAAGTACAAGCAACATCACACGCTAATCTCAACATTTGGCGCCAAGCAAAAGGAATTGGGGCAAAACCAACAGGATGCGGCCCAATGGAAGATAAACAAAGCTAAGTCTGAGGCAAACATTGAACAACTGCGCGAGGAGCTGCCGAAGGCACTGGCCGAGCTGCAGGCGCAGTCGAAGCTGCTCGAGCAGAAAGAAGCTGAAGCCAAATTGCAGGAGCAGCAGCTGCAGGAAATGACAGGCCAAGTGAATCAGCTCAAGCAGCTGGTCAGCGATGTGCCGAATGTTAAAGAGTAATTAAATATAATCTATAATATACATAAATATATATTATAATTTTTACCAGGCAAACGGAGCAAATTGCTGCACGCATTGATTGCTTCAAGGTGGAAATTGCCAAGCAGGAGAAACAACACAATGAGCGACGCGTGGAAATCGAGACGAATCAGTTGATCAACGATGAAATCGACAAGCTCTTTACCATACTTCCGCCAGAGGCACTCAGTGCCTACAAGAAGTGCCTCAAAGAGAAGGAGCAGTTGGAAAAGGAGCATCTCTTGCTGGAGACCACAAATCAAGGTCTTCTCACCAACGAACAGGAACAGCAACAACAACTTCAGCAGCGTGAAAACGAAGTGAAGCAATTGAAACTCAACTGCGAACATGAAGCACAGGCAGCAAAACAAAAAATCGCCGACCAAGAAGTTGCAATTGTCCTACAAGCTGCTCGAGTGGAGCAACTGGAGCAGAGCAATAATAATTTGCTGGAGCAGCTGGAGGCGGAGCAGTGTACGGCTGAGCATGTGAAGAGCTTCGTTGCGAAATTGGATGATAAAAACATACGCGATATTTAAGTTCTTAATAATTTTCATTTGATTATTTCTAATTCGCGATCTCTGCTATTTTTTGTGGTTATGTATCCATTTTCTTGCTCTCCAAGTGTGCCTTCAGCTGTTGACTGAAATCATCCTCGACATTATCATCGTCCCAGTTGTCCTCCCACACATTGGGCTCCTCCACATCGTCGGCCACACGAAAATCTACGATTGCAATAAATTTAATTTCGCTTTTGGCAAAAGCAACAACAAATTTCTTCACCTTCAGCGGGAAATTCTTCGAACTCATCGTCTTCCTCCAGCAGACCCAAGTCTTCACTCTTCTGATTCGTCTCCTCCTTATCCTTATCCTTCTCCTTATCGGCCGAAGACATTTTTATTTTTCTTTTGTGTGTCTTAATTGTTTAACAATTTTCTGGCTCAATTTGACGCCGAAACGAAATGATGCCGAGTCATTTGTCTAGTGATGAGCATATATACTTATCGATATATCGATAGCGTAATGTAAGACGATTGTTGGCATGCAAGGCGCTGCCACATCGACGTTAGAAAAGTTGGCGCGCTCTTTGCTTGCTTTTTTAAATATGCATTTATTAATTTTTTTTTTGTTTTTTTTTTATAACATTTTGACTTGTGGCTATTTGACTTTCAAGCTAATAGGGTTATTGAGCAGTTTGAAATGTACGTAACGTTAACATTTATAATAAATAGTTTTGCTGTATGCTTTTGATTCATTGCATGTTTTTGGTTTTTTTCTTGTTTTTTTTTTTCTTTCGATTCGTTTTCTTTTGTTTGCTGGGCTATTATTTTTTGTCCAGTTGGATTTTTTTGGTTGCCAAAACTGTTGATTTTTTGTTGTACGCTTATTGTAAAAATTTTGTATGCCAAAATATATCTACATGTGTATTATATAGAATTTTTGTTTCTGTTTAAATATGCTACTTTTATAAAGGAATAAAACACCATACATTTGATTAATTTATACCATATTTGAACTTATTGTTCGATTTGTGTTTTTCTTTGTTTTACTTCATTATGGTTTATTTTTGTGTGTGTGTGTGTTTTTTCATTTTATTTTTTATTAATGGGCTTTCTCAATCTTTGTTTATTTTATTTCTGCTCTATACATTATTCATCACAGACGCACAACGCACAAATAAAAAAAATGCAATGCAATTATTATCATCATTTAACAACTTGTTTTCAAGCTCCATTTTGCTTAACTTTGACGCCGACCTCTTTAGAAAATGCCATTGTCCAACTGATTACAATATTTTTTTTCAGGTTAACATATATAATTCACATTTTTATAATACTAATTAGTGCTGCTCTTTCCAAAAGTTTAATAAATAATATAACTTTTTTGTGGTTTTTCTTTCTTTTTTGCTTTTGTTTTTGTTTGCATAGTTGGGTGCTGTAATTTGATTAATTTGATTATTTAAAAAGTGCATGCCGCGTCCCCTTTTCCCTTTTAAGTTGCACGGCCCTAGTGTATGGGTGTGTGTGTGTGTGTGTGTATATATATATATATATGTATTTATGTATATAGTGGTATGTGTGTATTATTACATAGTATATGAAAGCTTTCTAGAAAAAACAGTTTATCACATATAGAGAGGAAGTGTTAAATATGTTTGTTTTCTGTTCTAGCATTTTGCGTTGGTTGTGTCTATTTTTTTCCTTTTTTCTTTTTTTGATTTGATATTTTTGTTTCGACTTTAAGTTGAATAAAACTACAAACATGCATGGTATGTATATACTATTGGTAAACTAAATTATACAAAAAAAAGAAATCAGCTTAGCCTCATAAAATGCATATAGTAGTAGTAGTAAATAACAGACATCATCATCATCATTGTCATCATCATCATCATTGTCATCATTATGTCCATTTGATACACATTTGCAAGTTTTTTTCAAGACGAAGAGCACCAATAAAGTTACGCTTGAGCTTAAGCAAAAAAAAAGATACAAACATATATATGTACACATCATATATATCTATGTTGGGGTAAAACAAGTTGCATTAATAAATATGGACAAATAATATGACAAAGAATTATTTTAACAGGCTACAATACAGTTACAATACGGTTTAAGTTCTAGCACACATAGTAAAGAGTTCTCTCTCTCTCTCTCGCTCTCTTTCCTTTTCACTTCTCGTCACTCGCTACTTCACTCAGCACTCGTTACTCGTTGCTCGTTGCTATGTGCGCAGAGAGACTTCTGTAAATAGTTGAGAGTTTGCTGGTTGTTTTTTTTTGTTGTGTGTGTGTTTTTGTGTCTCTTCATTTTTTTTTAAAACGCTAAGCGTTCTCTAACGGTTTTTGTTTCGCGCTTACAAACTACATAAATACACATCGAACATCAAAAATATTGATATATATATATACATATATATATATGCATAATAGTAATAATAGAGGATTAATGCAAGTCATGCATGTGCTACAAGTTCACAGCAAATGCAGCGAGTAAAATACACTCGCTCTCGCCCTCTTTCTCTCGCCGCACATTTTACTCGCCACGCTTATGCAGTGCGAACTTTACAAGCAACAAGACTAAACATCTATATATATATATATATATCATATATATATATATATATATATATATATATATATCTATATATCTATATATATATATATATATGTGTAATAATTACAAACAACAAATTACTAGAGAAAACTGTTTTTTGTTTTTTTTTTGAAGAAAACTGCTTTTTACTCGCGTCTTGTACGTTTTGGACGAGTGGCTGCCAGCGTCGAGCTATCGCCACTGGATGCTGAGGATGCACCACTCGCTGCAGCATTCGCTGCATTCCCTCCACCACCACCACCACTACTGGCACCTATGCCCTCCGATGAGGATATGGCCATTATGGTTGCCGAAATGGTCGCCGGCTGTCGATTGTCTGCCACGCCGCGCACCTTGCGCGATGCCACCGATTGGGCGGTCACCTGCAGCGAGATAGCGTGCGTATTGAGCTTCTCTGCCAGCAGCAGATCCTTGAGACCCTTCATCTTCTGGCTGTAGAGTGTGATCACGGGACGCTTTAGCATTATCTCGAACGGATCGTAATCATCGACAAGTGGTGCAAGTGGAGCCTGCTCAACGAGGACGTTGCTCTTGTTGCTGCTCTCCTCCAATTTAGCTTCTTTGTGCTGCTGCGTTTCATTAGCCTCACTCGGTGGCAACTGCATCAAAGTGTTGCTGCTGCCCCCATTGCTTGTTGTTGTTGATGATTTAGCCTCCTTATCAGTGTTGTTGCTGTTGCTGCAGTTGTTGTTGTTGTTGTGCGTTGCTTCGCTGGACGTGGTTTGTTCGGCGGCGACAACAGCTGCCGTCTGCTGCTTTTGATCGGCAAATGGCTGACCACCGCCTTGCAGCAAAAAATCGGGATTTAAAATCTTCTCGCCACAAGCTGCGGTTAAATCGGCCAATGTCGTGGGTAGCTCCGATTTGGGCTTCTGCCAACAAACAAGAAGGAATACAATTAGTAGTTAAGTACAAATTGTAAATATGTAAAGCATATAAATCTTGTACCTCAGAGATGGTCATCATTAATGATTGATTATAAAGGGATCAGTGTCTAAAACGGTTCTCGTTCATATTTAACTATGATAATTCAATATTAATATCGATAAGCAAGGGCTGGAGAGACTGCTCTAAGTATTCTTTGGATGTCCAAGGAATCATCCCTATTATTATATAATCTGTTGTCTAAATGCACAATTACCATATTTCAGCACTCATCTAAATAACCAAAATAACAAAATGATAATAGATACATATATGCAGCCTGCATATATATATATTTAGATGCATATAGAACAGCCAAGGACAGCCCACACATTGGAAAATTTCCATAGAAAACTCAATTAAAAGTTGACCTACATAAATTTAGAGTCAAAGAAAGTGGGTCAATCAGCCAGCCCAACTTTTATTACGCACCTCATCTTTTTTGACAACCGAATTGTTGTTGTTGTTGTTGCCCTCCAAATGCAACAAAGCCTCTGCAGTTGCCGCAGCGGCCGCAGCTGCTGCCACAGCAGCCGCTGCCTTTTTAGCCTCCAAAGCGGCGGCCTGTTCGGCCTCCAAGTCCTCGGGCAGCTTGATGACCACCTGTGAGCGTATATCGTAATCAAACTTGGTTATGTTGGTGACCAGTGGTTTGGCCCAGCCAATGTGAAGAATGGGCGTCAAACTGTCCTCCTCCCACTGACAGATGCCGTCGTAGAAACGCAACAGATTGGCAAACACCTCCGAGTCCCGAATAATGCTGCGTGCCGAATGGCCCGAGCTCTCCGTCTTCATCACGTACGGGATGAGCTCGTTGGCAATGTCGAGCAGCTCCTTGTAGATTTCCTCGTCGTCGCGACACTGATACGTGTACAGCCGGATGACATCGGCTGCATTGGCCCAGGCGGCGAATGCCTCGCGATACTTCAACAGGCGATTGTAGTAGTTGCCCTGAAAGATGTGCGGATACACATGATGATTTTGATAGTGCGTTCGCGACGATTCGATGGCCTCGCGGAATAGTTGTTCGCAGCCAATGCTGCGATGCGTCCGATTGATCTCCTCCAGTTCGCCGAGCAGACCCAGTGCCATGGGATATCGCTTGAGGTGACCCAGATCGTAGAGTAACCAGAGCAATTGTTGCTGCAACTCGGCAACCTCAACGCAATCGCTATTCGCACTCAGCGAAATGTTGAGTGCCACACAAATCGCAGCGACTTCCATGCCACGTTCGCAGACCACAGCGAGTCCACCCAGGTAGAGCCACGAGCCGGATTCGATGCCGGCGCCAATGTCCTGGCCACGTTTATCCTCGCTACCCTTGCCGTGCCAGGTCACCTCGATGCTCTCCACATGCTTCTGGCCAAACACCACCCAGGCATGATCCTCGGAGATGGCCAGACGCACATCCCTATAGCCCAACAGCTGACAACCGGCGGTTGTGGCGAGTGCCACACCAAAGCAATCCAACTTGTTGCCCGACAAATAGCTGTAGAGATTCTGCAGATGTGCTCGATCCTTGTAGCTGCTGCGTATCAGCGAATTCCAAATCACATCCGACACCTTCTTGATAATGTCCCGTGTCGCCTGGCGGTGCGGCTTTGGCTTCTCCACCACCGACAATATGTTCTGGAACTTTTTGTAGAGACCCGCAATCAGCTCGTGTGTCACAACCGGAAAGGGGACGCTGTTGCCCATGATGACGTCACTGCTGCCACCTAAACGCGCCAATTAACAAATGCAATTAGTATTGACAATTGACAATCACAAACAATTATTAAATACAGTAAATTATTCAAACACAACAATCACAATAATTCGTACATTGAGCTTCTTTTTTTTCTTTTCGATTCTATTAATTTTATTTTATGGAAGAACATGAGATGAATTAATAAAAATATATTCATATATTCTAACTCCATAAATTATCACTTTACCTACAACTTTTTTTTTTCTAGAAAGCTCTAAAAAGTATGCTTTGAAATTTTATCATATTTGTTAATATAAGGTTTACATTGACTATATTCGAATTCTTTGGTATTTCAGAATTTTGTAGTAGCCTTACACCCAAAAAGGATTTTTATATAAAATAGATTTATAAATATATTAATTTAACTCTTTAAAAACAATAGATTTCTGACACAAAAATCCTCCAAAAATGTGTTCAGCCTATAAGAAATGATTGAAAAATATTTTGTAGGCTTCAAACTACTTTTAAAATATTTTGTTTAGCTAATAAAAATGTTAGAAAAATATATTTATGCGTAACTTTAATTGAATATTTTATTTATATATTTTTTTAAATATATTTTGATCGAATAATATTCACACTCTTTTTTTAGTTTGTCGCTTTCAGTTAAATTGATAAAATCGAAATGAAAACTGAACTGCTGGAATGGAATCCAACCCTTGCAAGGAAGGAAAGAGGACTTTATGCTCACCTAGAGTCGCCTGAGCTGCCTGGGCAGCTTGGGCCGCCTCGCCCGTTGTCAGCGACAGTTCAATGTAGCCGACGACAATGGAGAGCAGGGTCAGATCTGGTTCGATGGCGCTGGTGAGGGAACGACGGAATAGATTCACCACATCCGATGTGGATTTCAAGGGGAACAGGCTGGCGTCAACGATGCCGTTGAGGGCCATGCACGGACTGGCGCTGGCGCTGCGTGTAACTGTTGACATGTTGATGACGCTTGCTGCTCTGCTGCTGATGCTGCACAACACTTGACAATACTAATCAGAAAAAAAGGATTTGTTGCACACTTTCTATTGCTTTTGGTTTGTTCTGCTTCTGCTGCTGATTCTTCTTCTTCCTCTTCCTCTTGTTCGTTTGAGCAGTTGCGCTATTGTTGTTGTTTAGCACTGGCCGCAGGCGCTGTTGCATGCACACTGGACGAGTTGCACTTCCACTTGACAGCAGCAGCAACAGCGGCAGCAGCGGTAGCAGTACAGCCAGACACTTTGTTGCTGCAACATTTGAGCGGAGAGCATGGGCCAAGGGAGGGGGCAGTGTGTGTTTGTGCAATGGACGCCACAAGTTGACAAACAACTTTTTTACTTTCCACCTTGTTTGCGCGCACTGTTTGCCCTTTTTTTTCTTTTTGGATTCTTTTTTTTTTTTGTTTAGGCCTCTCTTCGTAGTTTTGCTTTGTCGCGCTTTGTGCACTTATTCTTGAGCAGGATTTTTAATGCAATGTGTTGCGCTATAGATGGCGCTGCATTTTTAATATATTATTTTTGCAATTGCAATTTGTATTCTCTTTTCGCGTTGCGCTTTTTCTGCTTTGTGTATATGTGCGAGTGAGTGCTCTTATGTGTGTGTGTGCGTGTGTGTGTATGTGTATGCGTGCGTCGGTCAAAATTGCACTGGCGCTTCGTTAATTTCTGTCGTGCAGTTTACTGTTGTTTTTGTTGCCGTTAAATATCCTGTCGTCGCTTCGCACTCGTTTTGCACACGTCAGCAGCCGCGACGGCAGCAGCGCTGCTTGTTTGGCAGGTGCGTTGAGCGTCGGCAGCAGCAGCAGCAGCTGAAATTGCGTAGCGTTGCCGTTTTATTGCGTAGCATTCAAAGTAGCTCCCCGCGCCACCTCACCAGCCCCTCACTAACACACGTGGGAATCTACGTCGTTAATATCTTTCTCTCTCTCTTTTGCAGTGTGTTGAATTTTATTTTATATTTATTCTCTTTGTATTTATCACAATTTTATTTATTTTATTTTGTTTGATGCGGTTAAAATTTGTGTGTTGCGTCGACTGTTTGTTGTTGCCGCTGCTTTATTATTATTGTTGGCATTTTGCTTTGGCCAATCGTATGCGTTTTTTTGTGGTCTTTTTTAGCGTCATTAGCACACTTGGCAGCACTCGATTACAGCGTTGCCACCAGGGCGCCTTAATGCTAGTGACTGTGAAGAGAGTCACAATGATTTTTAATGAAAACAGTATGTATTTAGTTGTTAGCTTTAAAGATTTAAGATTGTTCAATAATTTAACTTTAATAACACAACTTTTATTTATAGTAATAATAAATATAAAAAATACTAGGGAATCTCTCACTAAGTTACTCTCACCCATTCGCAGTTACTTTACATTTGCGCATCTCTAGCTGTTTAGTAAAATACATGTAAACAAATGCCGGCTTTCCTAGACTTCAATTGTTGCAAAACCATCGACTGCAAACAGGGCGCAGTGCGTGCTGTCCGCTATAACGGTAAACCTTGAATAGTGTTATTAAATGTTGGAATATTTATATGCTTTCTTTGCTTTTAGTTGATGGCACTTATTGCATGAGTTGCGGCTCCGACAAAAAGGTGAAACTTTGGAATCCCGCAACGGGATTATTGCTCAAAACATATGGCGGTCATGCGGACGAGGTGACAGATGCTGTGGGCAGCTGCGACAGCAGCTATATCGTCTCTGCCAGCCTGGACAAGAGCATCATCTACTGGGATGTGTCAACAGGTGAGAAAGCTCTTCTTCTACATACAGTTGCGTACAAAATTATAGAACCACTATTTGGTTTGTTTCTTGATTCGTAAGCAAGCGATATCGTTGTGATGCCATTATTTTGTGCACAAGTGTGGCCATATAAATATATATAGATAGGCTAGAATTTATATAATATACAATAACGATTTCTGTAAGGAATGAGTGTAAGTGTTGCTATTATTCTACCCCCGACTGCTTGCAGACTCACCTGTTCCCCTTTCATTCGCAGGTACTCCCGTGCGTCGGCTGCGCAGTCACGCTGGCGGCGTGCGCTGCGTCTGCTTCAACGAGGACTCAAGCATAGCGATATCGGGGGGTCGGGATAATGCCGTGATGTGCTGGGACATACGCACCCGGCGCCTGGAGCCGGTGCAGGTGATGAAGGAGGCAAAGGATTGCATTACCACAGTGCTGACCAATGAGCAGAAGATCTATGCCTCGTCGCTGGACGGCTGTGTGCGTCACTACGACATACGCATGGGCGAGATGTGCTGCGACAAGATTGGCCAGGGCATCACCTACCTGGCGCAGACGAGGGACGAGCAGTGCCTCGTCGCTGGCTGCCAGGACAGCGTGGTGCGTCTGCTCGACTGCGAATCGGGTGGTTTACTCTCCGAGTATAAAGGCCACCAGGCCGATGATTATCACATCGAGTGCGGCATCTTGGCCAGCGATGCGCATATTGTGGCCGGCTCCAGCGCGGGAGATGCCTTCATCTGGGATCTGCTTGAGGCGAAAGTGCTTCAACGCATTCGCATAAGTAGTTATATTTTATATATATACTAAATCCGATCTTAACTTGGTTGTATTTTTAGGTGATAATGGAGGCGTGGTGCATTCCTTGGCAACGCATCCCAAGCGACAGGAGCTGCTCTTTGCCAGGAGGAGGGATATGTATGTCTTCTCAGCAGATCTTCAAATTGAGGAGCAGCAATTGTAGCAATGCAGAAATTGGGATTGAAACACCCCCTACAATAGTAATAGTAATCGTAGAAATGGCAAATCTTCTAGCATTTAGTATTACCTTAATTGATATCGAAATAAGGCTAGTCATAATTCTGTTAGTTTCATTGTACACTAATCAAGAAAATCAACCGAAATTTTCAGGCTTTGCATTTTTGTGAATTTTTCTAAAGTTTACAAAAAATATATCTAATTTTCAAGTTGTTTTTTATGAAGAACTATTATATTAGCTTTGTTGTACTTATATTATTGATAAACATACACAATAAAGCGGAGCCAGTAAATTTCAATACATGGTTGGAATCTTCTGATAAATTGATATATATATATGTATATAAAATCCGTAATAATTCTACATTATATAGAGTTTGACTCCCCCCAGAAATAAGTATTCCCACAACAGGAATATCAGCGCTGAAATTATGAAAATCGAGAATCTCCCTCAACAATTAAAATCTTCAAATTGAATTTCTTTGAGGGGAAAAGGAAAAACCATTTATTTGACATAATTTTTTTTTTGTTGTTGTTTTCGTATTTTTTTTTAATATTTAATGTATTTTGTTTGTTTGTTTATATAGAGCATGAATGTACGTAGTAATATGTTGTTGTTGTTGTATGTATGATCTGGCTTATATAATGCATAATCATGTTTGTGTTGTTGTTTTACTTGTTGTTGTTGCTGTTTGTAGCTATAAATTTGTTGGCCTGCAACGCGCTCTTCTTCTATCTCGTATTCTCCTACAAAAAGAATGCCCAATGAATGTGCAAGTGCGTGCGTATGTGTGTGTGTGTGTTTGTTTGTGTGTATCTGTGAGTGCGTTGCTTGTTTGCGTGTTTACGTGTTATATGTGTGTGTGTGTGTGTGTTTGTATGGGTGGAGCGCCGCTCTCTCCATCATTCTCAAACTCTCTCTCCGTAGTGGGGGTTGGGGGACACAAAGCCGATGGTACGCTGCGCATGCGCTTGTCAGACAAAAGCTGGCTGCTTTGCGGGCGCGCGTGCGCTAGCACAGCGTACCAGCGGCTTAGTACGAGAGTTTAACACTCTCTTCTCTTTGTCGATCTCTCTCTCGCACACACACACACACACGCACACAATGCATACGCACAGTGCACACTCACACATGCATGGGGCATTCGCATTTTGTTTGCAGCGTTGTGTTGGCCTCTCTTTCTCTCAACTGTGTTTTTACTGTTGTCACTGCAAACTTCAACTCACGCTGTTTGCTGCACTTATATACTATATATTACATATTACATATATGGGTTTATACGTATGTATATGTATGCAATTTATTTATTTGTATATATATATATATATATATATATTTATTTATATATGTATGTGTGTAATTATGGATTTATATACGCATAGTTTTAATGTACTCGTATTTTGTAGTAATATTATTATGTAATGTTGCGTTAGCTTATTTATGTATATATATTCATATATATATATAGATATATATAATTATGTGTTGGTGTGTGTAGTTTATATAATAAACGATTCTCACTTCTTACCACTTTCATCATTCTCTCGCTCTCTTATAATTAGATATACAATCAACAAAAAACTCAAAAAATTCGCATTTTCTTCTTCTTCGACTTCTTCTTCATCATCTTGTTTGTTTTGGGTAAAGGAAAAATACAATCAAGTTGTGTGTTTAAATGTTAGGTTATGTTATGTTTGTATGTGTTGGTGTGTGTGTGTATATGTAAATTTACAATTAATTAAATAATAGAAAATAATTTAAAAAAGTAAAAATTAATGCGATGGTGTTTATAGAGTTCAGCATGCTCATATTATATATATGCATATATATAAATATATATATATAAATATACTTCGACATATATATTTAGCATGTACCATTTTTGTTTTTGTTTCAAATATTTGTTGCTTATTTTATATGTATTTATGTTTTAAAGTTTTTTTTTTGCTGTTTTACTTTTTGTTTATTTTGTTTTTTTTTTTAGTGTGTTTTTTGTAATAAACAGAAAATCATAAAATTTTATGTCTATTTTGTTTTTTGTACTCTGTTTTGTTGTTGTTACTGCCTGTTGTTGTTGTTTGTTGTTTTTCTCACATTTACTTAAACAATAATTGAACAAAATTGTTGTTTGCTGCTTTTTAATTACAGTGGCTATGTGAGTTTTTCTATTTATTTTAATTTCTTCTTTTTTTTTGCAAATGGAAAATATAAAAACAAGTAGTTAATTAGAAAAATTAGTAATATTTTTTCCTTTTTTTTTTTTGTTTAACTGCACAAAATTTTTGACTAAATTTTATACAATTTGCCCCATTGTTGTCAACGCTGCTGCTTGCGCGCCTTCAACAGCAGAGGGCGCGCGCCACAGCTTGTTTACATTTTTCGACGCAAGAGAGCGCGCGTGCGCCTCTCAATGCCGCCTAACAGCGCGGTTAAGGTTAATGCATTGCTGCTGCTGCTGTTGCTTAACATAGCTGTGTCGCTTATTTAGTAGAGTAGGAGTTGCTGCTGCTGCAGCTGTTGCTGTTATGTTATTGCGAGCGCTGTTAATGCTGATGTTGCTGCTACTGATGCTGTTAATGGTAGGCAATCAGGATGACGGCAGCTGTTTGGCAACAATAACGCCAGGACGACACTGTTTCAGTGACGTCGTTATGGTCACCGGCTGATGTGACGTCATCGTTGCACCGCCAACCGTCCCACTGCTGCCGCCGCTGCTCGTCTGTACCTTAAAAATGGCTGTGGGTGTCACCACATCCTTGGCCGATTTGGTTGTAATAATGACCTGCTTATTGCCGCCAGTCTTCAGCTGCAGAAATGGTCGCAGCTCGGCGAGCGCTGTATGCTGTTTGCCCGTTGTGGTCAGAGCCAGAGGCGCGTCCTGCGCCAGGCGATGACTCGTCGTGATCAGCTGATGATGTTGCTGCTGTTGATGTTGCTGCTGCTGCTGCTGATGTTGCTGATGGTGCTGTTGATTTTGTTGCTGGTGGTGTTGCTGCTGTTGATGTTGCTGCTGATGCTGTTGATGTTGCTGCTGATGCTGTTGATGTTGCTGTGATTGATGATGTGATTGATGCTGTGATTGATGCTGCTGCTGTTGCTGCTGCTGTTGATAGTGATGCTGCAATTTGTGCTGCTGGTCGCCGTCGGCAAACAGATGATCTCCCTCTAGATGCCGAATGGCCTCCACAATTGTCTCCAGATTTTGGCGGGAGCGTGTAAAAACCGCGGTGGCACCCATCACCGTTGTCGTCGTCGGCTGATCCAATTTCTCGGTTTTCACCTTGACGATCTTCTCATTGATGCGCTCCACTTCGACCTTGGGCGTGGCCTTGATGGCCGCCTGGAGGATGGGCGTGCTCATGCCCTCGGCATACGCTTTGGCAATCGCATTCACGTTGACCTCGTTCTCCGATTCCGTTGAACTGTTCGATGAGAGGATGACCTCCTCGTGCACCTGATCCTCACTGATAATCTCAGCGGCTGCATCCGATTCGAGCTCCTCGATGCTGGAGCAGACCACAACTTGTTGCTGGCCCGTCATCTCATCGATTTCGACGTAGGAGACGGTGCCGCCCAATTCCTCCAATTCATCGGCACGCACAAAGTTATCGGTGTGTTCGATAACTTCGCGTGGTATCGAATAGGTGCCACCACCACTATTGCTGCTGTTGTTGCTATTCACTGTGGCTGCTGCTGCCACAGCTGTGTGCGGCGGGGCAGTTGCCACACTGTACAGCTGCCGCTTGATCATCTGCAACTCATCCTCGAGCAGGCGCCGCAAACTGCGCTCCTTCTCCAGCTGCTTCTTCATTTCTAGCAACTCTTTGGCTGCAATGATGCTGGCATTATTCAATTTTGCTGCTGCCCCACCAGCACCACCGGCTGCTGCAACGGCAGCTGCTGCAGCTGCCCCACCAGCACCAGTGAGCAAAGTCATCGGTTCGGGTGACATGGAACCCAATCCTTCGTCGGAACTGTCGCTGATCGTTTGCATAATCACATTGTCCGTCAATTTTCGCTTCTTAATGGCAACTGCATTGCCATTTTTATTGTTGTTGTTGTTGGAGGAGGATTCGTTGTTGCTGCTGCTGTTGTTGTAATTGTCATTGGAGGCGCCTCCACCACCCCCGCCTCCTCCTCCGTTTGCCTCATGTTCGCCCACCTGCCTCTTGAGTTCGCTGTTTTGGGTCAGCAGCTGTGTCTTCTGGTTCTCCAGATCGACTATATATTGAAAGGTCTGTTGCAGTATGGCAGCCTGAAAAAGAAGAAGAGTTCAAATTGGGGCTATTAATATATATAAAGATTATAGAAGAAGATTTAGTTGATACTAACACTACAAATAGGAATAAAAAATGAGGAATTTGTTTATAAATATTTGAATAAGGTTTCAAAGAATACTTGTTATTTAATTTAAAAGATTTCTGATTTCATTTAAATTAAATTATTATTTCTAATTTAATTTAAAAAAAATTTCTATTTTAAAAGGATATTCTTTTAATTTAAATGCTAAAGAAGTTTTGCAATTTAATTTAAAGTAAGTTTCTAATTGAATTTAAAGAAGTTCTATAAGCAAATGGAAAATAGAAATTTATAAATGTTAATGTTTCAATTTAAATACAAGTTTAGATTTTTCGCGATTCTTTGCATTGCAGGAACTAAACACACACACACACACGCACACACATACTCTAACAGAGCAAGCATAACATGTACACATGTTGGCAACAATGCAAACTCATTCACAAGACGCCACCAAGCGGAGCGCAGCAGCATAATTTGCCAAAGTGCGAGAATGAGAGCGAAGGCGAGAGTGAGAACGAGAGAGAGAGAGAGAAAGGGAGGGCTTTGATAATTACCGCAAATGAATGCACGCATGCTTATACATATGCAAGTATGTATGGACATGTATAAGTATGCATAGCATATGTACAGAAATTCATAAGTGGGATTTGCATTGGTATTGGTGTGCTCATAGTAAATAGTGTAGTAAAGCCGCCTGCTGCTGCTGCTGCTTTTGTTGTTGTTTGAGTTGTGCTGTGTTGTGTGTTATGTTGTGACGCCGTCTTGCCGTCAAAAGGTGAAGGAACTTGTGTCCTTCAAAATTGCGCGCGTTCTCTCGCCACAAAACAGCAAAACCACACACACACACACAGCGACATGTGCATAAATATGTATGTATGTATTTCGCAGCTTAGCCAACAGCTTTTGCATGTGTGCACAAAAGTTGTGAGTATTGGCAACACTTCTAAAAAAAAAACTAAAAAAGTGCGTGGGCAAAAACCACGCATAACGGTGAAAACAGGCATAGAAACCATCAGCAAAGCGTTGGCGACTTTTGTGCAAAACGAAAAAAATTGCAAACTCTGGCAACACCCAATCAGAAAGGAATGCAAGCAGCGACGCCGGCTGAGCGGCAGCCGCAGACGCCACCGCCTCATGCCAAAGGAATGCGAAACTCTGTGAAAATTCTTTGGCTTTGATTAAAAAATAATAAATCTCTCTGTTGTGGTTGTTGTGGATGCTGCTGCCTGCTGCAGCAGCCATAAAACTTGTTTCACATTTTACTCGCTTGTTGTCGGAGGTCACTACTACAACTACAACAACAACAGCAACAAGAAGAATAACAGCGACTAGCGACTCAAAACCGGCGACTCACACACAGCTGCTGCTGCTGCTCTCACCCACCCTCCCTCCACCAGTTAACCGTTCTCTCTCTCGCTCGTTCGCTCGCTCAATGCACAGCTGTCTGGGCGGCAAAGCTGTTATGTTGTTTTCATAAACACAACACAGAAGAGAGAGACAGACTGGGAAAGAGAGCGAGAGTGGGAGCAGAGCAGCAGCAGCAGCATTTTGTTTGTGTACAGTTTTCTCAGCTTTTTGGCTGGGCATAAAAATCAGCGACGCTGACGTCGACGTTGCCATCGTCGGCATTGCAATGTCGCGCGCATATTTTATAAATATAATAATAACAATAAGAATAAAAATAATCAAGCACACATTTAACACTATTTTAATTTATTCTATTCAGTTTCAGTTGTTGTTGCTGTCGCTGCTACCCCAAAGGCCGTTCATTGACTTTAGTTGTTAGTTGGATTACATTGGAAATTTGATTGTATTGGAAAATGACAAAACGTTGGAAAGCTGCTTAGGCAGCCACAAAAACAAGATGAAGAAGAATTTGCCAATGGGGCGCGCCGCCAAAAATGTGATAATTAGAATAAAATAACATTAAAAAATAAGCATAAATGTAAAGATTTAGTTAAAAATAATAAAAACAAACGAACATTATGTATATTATTATTACTATTATCATTTACATAAACAAAAAGCTAAAATTTGCTGAAGACTTTTCAAATATACAATTTTCTATAAAACCCTAGAAAATTTAATTGCAGATTATTTAAAACAGGAATATGCCCAAGAAAACGAAGCATTTCCAATTTGTTTTACAAATTCAAACGCCAGAATCAAATCAGAAAGCTTTTTTTTTTAACTAACTTTAGCTTATCACTTTCTTGTTGGAGAAAAAAAACTGTCAAAGCGTATGTGTGTGTGTGTGTGTGTGTGTAACCGGCAAGTCATGTCTGGGCTAATAAGAAATTGTCGTCGTCGTCAGCAGAAAATGCCGGCAAAAAATCTATACACAAAAATCGCCACAAGCTAAAAAAAAAAAACAAGAAAAACAGCAAAATTCGCAATAATAGCAGCAGCCACAGCTGTACTATAAACACACCCATATCAGATGCATATGTGTATACATGTGTGCTATTCATCAAACTGTATGCATTGGTGTGAGTGTAAACAAAAAGCCGATCAAACGCGCGCTGTTTTTGTTGTTCCAACAAGAATCCCAAGCAGCCAACGCGTTCGAGCAGCGAACCAAACCAGACGTCAACCAACGACGACGACAGCAACAGCAGCAGCAGCACAGCGGAGGCAGCATTTTTGCGGCGACTGTACTTTTTTCCAACACACAACGAAAACACACCACCAAGCAGCAAGCAGCAAAACACCAGCAGCAACAGTTCCAATACGAAAAGTTTTCAATATTCGCCGGCGTTTCATAGTTCAACGTTCCCTCAAAATGTTGCTAGCGTGCGCTCTCTTAGTCTGTGTGAGTGAGAGAGAGAGTGAGAGCGCGCGTGGCTTCGTTAAGTTTCGTTTGCCATTTCGTTTCGTGTGAAACGGAAATTGTACTGCAGGCAGCAGCAGCAGCAGCAGTCGTAGCGAAAAAACATGTGGACTCAAGCTTTTTTCATCAGCTTTCGCGCTCTCTCTCGCTCTAGCAAACACGTGTTAAGTTAAGAGAACCTTAATGCTTCCAGTCCACCGAATATAGTAGTCGCTCTCTCTCCCTCGCTCCCGCTCTCTCGCTCTCTTGTGTGTGTATGTACAACAGCAGCTGACTTGCTGCCTGCTGTCTGCTTGCTGTCTCTGCTTCGTTTCTATAAATGGCGCGTCTGACGACAACGTCGTCGGCCTGTTTTCTTCTTTTTCTGCTTTATCTTATTTTCTACACTACGCTACAATTTGTTGATTGAATAAAATGCATATAAAAATAGCTTGCTGCGCGCGCCAAATGCTGATTCGTCATCATCATCATCATCAGCTGAGTGGCGTGTGTGTGTGTATGAGTAGTAGCTACAAAATGCACAATGCTCCCCCTTCCCCCTCCAGCAGCAGCTGTCTGGCCTACGTGCTTTGACGCATGCCCTACGCATTAAAAACAACACTGTTGTTGTAACAAAAATATATACAAAACAAAATGAAAAGAAAAAAACAGAGAATCAATTCACGTAAAATTTTCTTAATTCGTTTAATTGGTGTTTTCATTCTTTTTTTTTGTCGTATATCGATTTTAACAATTGTATTTTACTCATTTATATCGAGTTGAATTTATCGATACTATCAATTTGTAACAATATATATAGAAAAAACAATAAAAGAAAATTCATTCAGACTTTTCTTTGTCTTTGATTATTTACATTTTAAATAATGTATTTTTACTGCACTGATCTTTGCCTGTTTTTATCTCTTGATATCGAAATTGAATTTATCGATATGCACAATTTGTAATTTGAGTATTGTGCAAGAATCCAAGTGCTATAATTCCTCTTCTCTTCTCTTCCTCTTATCATTGATTGCATTTACTTTTGCTTTTGGCTGTTGCTTTTTCTCTGTTGCTTCTTTTTTAGCTGCTGTTATTGCGTCGCACGTTTTGTTGGCGGCAAACAACAATTAGTGTTGTTCTGTTTGTTCTCCCTGCTTCTGTGCTTCTGCTTATGTCTCGCTCTCCCTCTCTCTCGCTGTCGGCCAACGACAGGTGTGAGTGCTGCGACTTCATGCATGTGTGCTCGTGTGTATGTGTGCTCTCCTTGATGAGTGACAGAGAGAGTGGGGAGAGGGCAGAGCGCATACAACAAATGTGTAGCACGGCAAACAGAAAACAAGTCAGCTGACATATTAAAACTGTAGTTTCATGTTTTTCTTCCTCTTCAGTAGTATTTTTTCTACTTTTCTTCAATTTTTGGCAAAATAAAGCGCGTGTTTTATTTTTTTGCAATTCATTAGCATTTTTTTTTATAGCGCTGAGCTTTTGCATGTCGAATATTTTGCTAAAATTAGCAATACACACACGCACACATATGCACACACATGTGTATTTACAAACATAACGGAATTTGAGAAGGCCGCACACGTTGCAGCACACAGCACACAGCTCATTTTGCAAAATACACACCCACACACAATCATATCGCACATACACACACATGTGTACAAATATGCGCAAACAAAAAAACAGCTGCGGCTATCAAAGGCTGCTGCCGGCATTGATGCTCACGCACACACATGCATAAAGCACCCACACACAGAGGAGGTCGGTTGTCTTGCTCGCTCTCGCTCTTTCCCACACTCAGCTGTCGCCCACAAAACAATGGGCGCCAAACATGTGTTTTCTACACACTCACACATACATAGCTCAAAGCTCGCATAGCATTAAACGATAATGGGTGACAACATCACACAGAAACAGAGAGAGAGTGGAAAGATAGAGCGAAAGAGAGTGGCGACTGGCAAATGCATTAAATTAATACACTATTTATAAACTATACAACACTATAAGCAGCATTCGCCGCTATTTGCGACACAGTTTCCAAGGCGCTGAAAAAAACAAATTCGCAGAAATGCCGTCATCGAAAGTAAATTGTGGGAGAGAGGGAGGGGCAATGAGAGAGAGAGAGAGAGAGAGCGATTACGCAGCAAAAGGCGAGGTCAGTTGGGGTCTTATCTGTGTGTGTATGTATGCATGTAAAAATGGAAATGTCAGTGCAAAAACAGCTGTCGAGTCTCTGGCAGCACTCAAAATATTTAAATATAAACATTTCTTTCTTTTGTTGCTTTTTTTCTCTTATTTTTATGGTTAATGTATTTTTGCGCTTTTAGCTAATTTTTAACGAGTCGCCGGCGCCAGAAGCAGCTGCTGCTTTTTTTCTTTGCTATTTTGATTCATAAAAATGCAAAAAACTATTATAAGTTTTTATTGGCTTTGCCAACCTTCCAATTTAAAAGTGCTCATTTTTATTTAACAGTTGCCTAACATTATTCCAGGCAGCCAGGCACATGAACATATTGCAGTCCTGAGGCAGTGTTGCATAGTGGGAGGCGAAGCCTAAGAAATGTTGTTGTTGTTGCTATTTCTTTGTCGTCACTCGCGCTTTCAGCGCGCTTCATTAAAATTCCATTACAAAAGGTCAATAAAACTTTGAACCAGCTAACAACAACAACACACGAAAGCTCATGGTCAACGAAAGCATTTAATTAGCATACGAACGAAACAACAGCGAAAAAGAAAAAAGGAACAAAAACAGTTACATGTATGCATGCATGTGTGTGTGTGTCTGTGTTGAGCACGAATTGAATTTGAATTAAAATAGAGAGAGTGGGAAAGAGAGAGAGAGAGAGAGTAATGCGTTGAAAGCACGAATGAATGAGCAGCAGCAGAGGCAAAGAGCAGTCTTGCGAATGCCGGCAAAATGTTGCTGTCAAATTCCAACAACATGTCGACGTCAACGCTGACGCTGACCCTCAAATTTACACACACACACATCCCCACACAGAGTAGATCAGCTGATCAAATTTCATTCCCACATTTATAAAAATAAAGCAAACACAAAGAGCACGCTTTCTGTGGTTGTGTGTGTGTCAGACTTCACACCCAAGACAGCTGTTTTAATTAACCCAAATAAAATTGAAAAGAAAACAACTCGCGCTGCATTTGTTATAAAAATACAACACACACACGCAGTAATTGCAGCGCATAATGAAATATTTATAAAGCAGCGGGTGGATGACGACAGCCAATTGCTCCCAAACCCCCCCCTCCCCTGTCAATCTTACACACACACTCACGCATATGCATATTGCTGACAATTGGCTGACTGATTTTGTTGCTGTTGTTGTTGTTTGACTTTTGGCTACGACGCACTTGGGAAAGCTGAGCTTTTGCTTTTGCTTTTTTGCCGGTCAACCTTGTTATTTTGTGCTTGACCAGCTGAGCTCTGCGCGCTGACGTCGCTGCTGCTGCCGTGTGTGTGCAAGTGTGTGTAAATTGCGCAGCAAAAATGCCGGTTGAATATTTTGGGCATTAAATACAAACAATACTTGTTGTTGCTGATGTTACTGTTGTTGTTATTGCTTTGCTTTGCATCTCTTATTGATGTTATTGCTTTGCTTTACATTTCTTATTGCTGCTGTTGTGGTTGCTTTTATTGCTTTGATTTCTTATTGCTGCTGCTGTTACCGTATGTATGTGTTTACATTATGATTGTTGTTGCTGTTATTGTACGTATGTGTTTACATTGACATTTATATTCAGCTGTAATCTCAGCTGTTGCGCTGATTCATTGCATTTGCGGATGCTGTAAAAAGCGCACCCATACGTACACATAACATTTGCTGTAAACGAAAACGGAACGGAACTAATAACAATGCAGATTTTCCCATTTGGCGCCGATGCTGTTAATGACTATTTTTTTGCCATTGATAAAACCTACAAAAAAAAAGCACCGTTAAAGCTCGGCAAAGTCATTAAATCCGGCGAGACAACATTCCATGTAATCAACAACAACAGCAACAACAACTGCAGTCTGTAAGCTCTGCTTCAAAGCTGCTGCAGCCAAGCAACAATTGACAAAGTGGTGGCGACGACGATCTTGTAAGCGCCAGACGACAGAGCAGCGCAGCCAGCGACCGACCGACATTTTTGCAAGCAGAAACAGACAGACACACATACAGCTACACTTGTCTGCCTGCTGTCTGTCGGTGTGTGTGTGTAAAGAAAACCCACAAAGTAATTGATCCATTGCACTTATGCTTTAGCTAGTCGTCATTATTGCTGCTGTTGTTGTTGTTGTCGCTGCTTTCTCTTCTCTCTCTTTGCTTTCCGCTATTTATATGCACATTCTTTTTGCTTGCTTGCGAAAGTGCAGTGCCAGTGCTGCCAATTGCTCGCGCTAAGTCAATATCTCGTTTCTGCCCAATGTGGCAACACTCCGCCAAATAACTACATACACTACACGCCACGCAAATAAGTACACATAAAGTATTTCGTTTTAATTAGGCGACGGCAATTTGCGAATGCATCTTAATTGCATAGTGGCAACAAAATATAATAAAGAGACACACATAGAGAGGGGGGGAAGTGGCAGGTCTGAGGTCAGCTTTGCTACCGAAATTGCATACACAATTAATGCAGCTATTTCTGCTATATATTAAACCACATATACAGTTGCGAAAAAAGTTGCACCAGTCTCACAAAGAATGTTTTCGAATGATATTTTAAATACCTTTTCGATGGGGAAGAACACCTAAAAAAAATCTGTTCTTTTCATATTAAAAAAAAAATATATATATATATATATATTATATACAATAAAAATTAACATTTGGAAAGATTGCAGAACCAACTCTTGCTTTTGCATTCATAAGAAAATATATCGAAGTGATGCTAGTATTATGTTTATATACATAGCTGACATAATCGTAAATACTATATACAGAATTTGTACCGTTATATACAACTGTTAAGTTGGGTGTTGGTCGCAATTCCGGCACAGCTGCTTTGACGCAAAAAACGCAAAGGTTGCACGATGCCAATGGCCTAGTGCACTGTTTACACCCCCCCACTCAGTTGCCCAGATTCCGCCACGCCTTTTTAGCCCCGTCATCAGCAACAGACTCGTCGTCGTCCATCTGCGCAGCTGCGGCAACACAAAAGCTGAACGCCCAATTTTCATACCATTTCCAGTAATTCCAATAGCCAACAACCCCCTCCCCACCGGCTACTTCCACTCCACCTGCCACTTTCCAGGCAGTCAAATAATAATCGTCATCGGGCGGCAAACAAACAAACAGCTGCCTACCAGGCGCCAAACAGGCGCCAAGCCAGGCTACAAAATGGCAATGAAACAAACCAACCCCTATTAGACCACCCACCACACCCCTCCCATAACCTGCTGTATGAGCGTGCGTTGCTCTCAGCTGTGAGCAGCAGTGTGGTAGGCAGGGGGAGGGGGAGGAGGCAGAAGAGAAGGATAGCAGAATTTGTTGGCTGTTTTTGGGCTTGGCTTCAGTGGAGACTCGTGTCAATGTTTTGGTTGAGAGAAGTCTGTGCGCCGACCGACTACGGTAAAGCATGGCTATGAATGTTTTAATGTAGCAGCAGTCTTGAATATGAATGAAAATAATTTATAAATACTATTTTGCATAAATAAATAAATCTATCGCTTTGAATTTATAGATAGTAAGTTGAATATATTAATATATCTATTGCTTTGATTGCAGAATTTATAATATAAATTTGAATAAATATGATTTCTGTACAGTAGAACATGACTAATTGAAAACAATGATTTAGTAGCAGTGTTGAATATGAATTAACATGTATTTTATTTTAATTTATAAATACTAATTAGTATTAATAAATATGGCTATGATTTTAGGCATAAATCTAAGTAGAAAACACATTAAAATGAATGTGTTTTATTTCATTTATTTATTATTTTGAATGCAAAAGTGCTCCAAATATTTATTGCTTAGATTTCAGGTTTTTTCCAAGAGTGTTTAACAATTTTCAACAATCCCCTCAACATAGTTAAGCTTCACTGTCTCTCCATCTCTATCAAGCCCCAGTCTTTTTGTCATCTATTCCTTGTGCCTGGCTTTTGATTCAAGTTTGATGGAGTTTGGGGGGAGTTGGCTGCCAACTCGGGGGTTGTTTTTAGTTGGCGCTTTTGGCGCGCACTGGAAGCCCAAGCAGCGCCACGAGGCGACAATTGGATCGATAATTTGGAGCTGCAACACAAATTGAAGAAGACCCAAAAGAATTCCAGTTGTGCGTCCTTTTTTCCTCAACCCCCTCTTCTTACTCTCTCACTCTGTCTCGCTCTTGCAGTCGGCACTTTAATGTAGGTTAGTTCAGCTGCTGCTGCTGCTGCTGGCTAACGGTAAACTGTACGCTGTAAGTTTTGCTGCACTTTTGCGCACTTTGGCGCCACCTAGCGAGTAAGTTCAATGACCCGCCTCAATGAGTAAATCACAGACTACTTGGCACAGTCGCCCACAGCAGTAGTGTACATAACAGTTATGTACTTACACATACACATACATAAGTTAAGCTCTATGTTTGTATGTGTGTGCAAAAACTGTCAATGGCGCAGTAGCAGCGACTATTGCTACTTTCTGCAGTGTTGCATTTTTTTTTTGCGTACTTTTATGTCAACTGAAAGCTCTACGTGTGCATGTGCATGTGTGTGAGTGTGTGTGAGCTGCATTCGTCGTGCGACCTGATTCCGATTCCATTCGTCGTCGTCGTCAGTTTGTTTTCATTTTAGGCCTAGGCTCAACACTAGAGAGGGAGAGAAGGGGAGGAGGTGCTGGCTACTACTCCCAAGTTGGTCAAGCAAAAAGAGCAGTGCAGAGTGTTACTGCTATCTGCCATCTCGCTTGCACACAAAAAACTACTACATACTACAATGTTTACTATGTGTGATAAATGCATAGGAAGAAGAAGCAGCGACAGCAGCAGTAAAAGAGCATGCATAAATGAAAAATCCATAAACTACTTGCAGGGCGCACACGCCCACCCCACCACACACCTCTCTCCTCAATACTCTCTTTCTCTCTGTGCTGTCATTCGTCACGGCTGCTCTACGCCCATTATGTCATTCATCAAGGCGCAGAGCAACTGCGCTGCTGCTGCTGCTGTCGACGTCGCTGTTTGCCGTACCCCTTTTCACATTTTGCGCGTGTGTCGTAAAAAGACTAACGTTTTTATTTTTTTTTAATATTTACGTTTTTTTCGTTTTCTTTTCCTTCTTGTTGTTTACATTGCTATCGATACATGTTGTTGGCTTTCAGAGCACTTTTCTTTTACGTTTTCTATTTTGTATGATTTATGTTTTTGGGTGTTTTATTTATTTTTTTTATTTTGTAGCTTGACACTTTTCAATTAACAATAAATAAAAGTGCAAGGATCACAACGAAATAAATCGCGCTATCAGCAAAATATGCCCTTGCCCAAAAAAAAAAAAAAAGAAAAGAGAATGTTGCCTAACAGCAGACACATAAATAAAAGTACACCCGCCCATCACCCAAAAGAAAGTATGCACATAAAATAAAAATCCATTTTTTCGCTTTTTTTCTTTTTGCTTATTTAATGTGACGTGTTGTTTGATTTACAGCCGTCTGCAGCTTAGCCAAGTCACACACCCCCAATATCCCTCAATACCGCACCGCTCCCCTCTCCCAAACCGCCCACACTCACTCACTCAAGATGCCGCCACAACAAATCGATGTTTGTCTCAAGGTGAACAACAAGAAAAAAATACATACAAGACAAATGCGTAGGTATGCAGAAAAAGAAGAAGCACAAAAAAAGCCTAAATCGGCGACGCCAAAAAGGTTGCCATATCTACATGAAGACGGCGGCGTCTGGCGGCGACTGGAAAAAGGGACCTTCATGTGTCAAGAGCTTCGCTGCTGACGTCGCACACAAACACAAGCAAACATATTCAGTCTGAGATTTTTGGAAAGTTTTTAGCAAATTGACTGCAGCAGTGTGTGAGAGTGAGAGAGATAGCGAGAGGAGCATGCAGCTTGGCAATTTGTCAACAGAAGATAAAGCACAGTGTAGTAAAGCTTGCTACTCCTGTTATAATTGCAAATGGAGTTGGGGGAGGGGGGGGGGGTGTGAAATGGGAATAACAAAGCACAATTGACATATACAGTTGCGGTCAAAATAATAATAGTGCTGCTTCTCGATGCACTTAATTAAAATATGACTCATTTTATGGTGATCAAATCGAGACCTGTTCAGGATATATCGTAGTCGGGCTCACTTGACTACAGCACTCTTACTAGTTTATTAACAATATTTTAAGTATTTTCCAATATATATGTATGTACTAATTTGTTGCCCGCAGCTATATATATGTATATATATGTGTAATCCAATTAGCAGTCAGTGCAGCTCAAACTTCTGACTTATTTTATGCTTTAACATAACTTTACGTAACGTAACGTTAACCGTAAACACTTACCTTGCTCAACTTTTCGCCTTCGTGTCGCGGCAACAGCGAACGTAAACTCTGAAAACCGGCATTGATGCTCTGCATACGTCGCCTCTCATTGCTATTGGCTATTTCGCGCCGTATACGTTTCTCCGTATCGAGTATCGGTTTACCGCTGTTCGGCGAACACCGTCCTCCCTCCCCGCTCATCATATCGCCGCCGCCTCCTCCCCCACCATCTTTTGTTGTATTCGATGCGCTCATATTCGATTGGCGACGCTGCGAACTCGTCGTCACCTGGTGCGCCGGCTCCGTCGTGTATTCAATGTGATACGTATTCTCACCACCCGAATCCTCTAATTGTAATCTGTAAACAAATTAATAAAATATATCAACAAATTTGAGATTTTGTATATTTCGAATTAAGTGAAAATTAGTGTTAAAGAAACCTGTAAAGTGACTGTGACTGTAAACAGCCTAATAAGCTATTTGTCTCTCTCTCTCTCTGTTAAGAAATATATATTTGACATACGAAAAATAGAAATTATTACAATTATTTCAACAGTTTCAGCATATTAAACTCAGCGATAAAAAACCTCTACAGTGACTGTAAAAATATAAGTTACCCTAGATACTCTATCTCTCCAGTAGTTAAAGGATCTCTAATAAACTAATTTTAGTCAGCTAACAATCAATAGCTCTAAAAATTTAAACAGACTATTTTACAACAGTGTAGACTAATTATATTAAATATAATATTTACGGCACAAAAATAATATTATTTAAAATTTGCATTAAATTCGCTGCAAATGAAAACTAAATAAATTTTACAGTGACTCTAAAATGTAAGCTTATACTGGCTCTCTCTCACACTCTCTTTTACTCTCTCTTTAAAACTGTGTAGATTAATAATAATCGTGGGCATAATATTTATGACACTAAACCAATTAACTTTTACACACACACGCACACACACAATAGCGCTGAAAATTCATTCATTCATTCATAAATTTACAATTCCATTCAATTCGGTTTTAGTTTAGCCGCAGCTACACCAACACACTCCTACACACACGCACACAGTGAGAATGGACAGAGCATCAATACAAACGAAAAGTGTACAAATAATAGCAAATACAATAACAATACAGGCAGCAGCATAAAAAGCAACATGTCAGCTCAAAGAGAGCATAACATACAGAGAGAACGGGAGGGAGAGAGAGCGAGAGAGAGTGAGAGAGCGGGCGAGCGAGTGTTGAGCAGCGCTTACAGCTGTCAAATACGGCTCTTTTTTGACTGTTCTTTTCTTGTTATTATTGTTTGTGCTTGGATTAAAGGCAAATTTATGCTGCCAGCCAAATAGCAGCATAAGAATCTCAAACCGGTTTTTATTTTTTTGTAGCTGAAAATCATTTTCACAAAGGTATGCCTCGTGTGTATGTGTGTGTAAAGTTGCAGCACTGCATTCCAGCAACAATACAATAAACCAGGCAGCAGCAGCAGCGCAGCAGCAGAACGACGAACAAGCGCGCAAAGAAGAAAACAAGAACAACAACAATAAACGATAGAAAATCTTAGACATCGTCAGTCGTCTGCTTGCATTGGTCTATTTTTAGCAACACAGCATTGCCATCCATGACAAAGGTCGTTCTCCGCAACACACACGCATACACGAGCGAACACACATATTTGTGTGGATTTAATACCTTTGATTTAAGCTGATTTAATTAAACTCGCTTTTACTTTTGAATGATTAAGTATATCTTTTGGGATGCCTCTTTCTTAACTTAATTCAATTTAAAATATAGTGTAAATTAGTCTTTCATTGTTTTTTTTTTTTTTAATATGGAAAACGAAAATTACAAGTGTTTTCATTATTAAGCCAAATTATTATTAGATTCCTTATTCTATTTTAATTTTTTTTTAATTTTAAATTGTATAATTACGCAATGTTATTTTTGAATGGCTGATCATTAGATATTTAACTATATACAAATTCATATTACAGATAGAATATAAGTTATTCCATTTTTTTTTTAACTTCAGATACAAAATGCATATTAATATATATACATATTTTTTTTTTGTCTTGACTGATATTAGTTGAAATTAATTAAATACTAATACAAATGATTGATTCCACGTTTACCCATGCTCATTAGCGAATTAAACGTTACACTAAATTAAAAGTTTACTCTGAGAGAGCATCTCAAAGTCGCATACGCCCAAAAGATTTCATGCATTCTTTAACGAGATGTTGCCAAACTTGGCTTAAGCGGATGTTGTTGCACTTGCTGCAGCTATTTTGCCATTGTTGCTCCACTGGAATTTCTATTTGCAAGCTTTGCATGGAAAAGCAAGCCACAAAAGCTGCGGTGGCGGCGGCTGCATAACATACAAGTTGAGTGAAGCTGCTACGTCAAGTACAAAATATTTGTGGTACTCTCCTGCACACACACATAAACATGCACATGCCTGTATGTGTATGTTATGACTTTACAATTTATTGACATGCAAACAACAACAGCTGTTGTTGAGCTTAATTTATATATAGCAGACAGCACTAGCTAAAAATAGCGATCATGTTAAGATTAACAGGCTTTAAACTCAACGAGGGAACAGACTCTTAAGCAATCATGTTAAAATTAACTTATAAGCCGTTGGGGGTGCATAGGCATTTAACAGCTGTTAATGTTAATTTATTAGAAAAATGATCATGTTAAGAGCAATAATAATTAACAGCTGTTGCTGCAGCTGCTATTAAAGCATAAACCGTTTTTAGAAAGCTTTTTTCTTTTTTGGCATTTGAAATTGTGAATTGCATTTAAATTTACGATACGCATTTTTCGCATTTCACCAGCAGCAGCAAGCATAACAAGAAGAAGAACACATGACATACAACAGCTGCTGCCCGGGGGCCGACTGCTGGTGCTGCTGCTGTTGCCTGCCCCAAAGTTCAATGTAGTTCATTGGCCACTTTTCGCCAACTAACCAACACTGACACATACACTAATACACACAAAGCTAAACAGAACAGAAACAGACAAAGCCGAAGTCACGAGTGCCGCCGATTTGTTGTTGTTGCAATTGCTGCTGCTGATGCACATAAATCGTATGCATACACGTGTGTGTGTGTGTGTCTACGTGTGTGTAGTGTGTACGTTTATTGGGTCAATGCTTACGTCATCAGTTTTGCCTGGAATTTTGTCGGCAGCAATTTTGCCGATTGCAGGTGGAGTCGTCGCATATAAGCATATGTGTATATGTTTATACACAAGAGTTATGTAATGTATAAATATATATAGTTTAGGATTCGCTTATCTCAAGAGAACAGTAAAATTATCTTGCAATGTAAGTTAAAAAATATAAATAATAAATTAAAAATACAGATAAAAATTGAAGATCTTTTTAGCTAGTACTGTTAATTGGTCTTTAATATTTTTAATTAACACATAATAATTTTATAGAATCACTACTTTATTTATTTTTATATATTACGATTAATAAATAATAATATTATTATTTAATTATATTCACTATAATTAATTATGCTATAACTATGATTAAAAATATACAAGATATTCACTAATTTACTTATTTTTTTTGTACATTTACTTATTAAAAAAGGCTGCTCTGCTCAATTTTATATATACATATATATTATTTTGTTATATATTAAATATTAATTGAATTTAAGTATCTTTTGTAGTATTCTGTGTCGACTGATATTAGTTTACATTAAATAAATATTATCAATCAAATTATTCATAGAACTTATTTCCTTTATAAAATGTATTTAATTTATTTATTATTCTCTCAATGAGCAAAGCCTAACAAAGATGCTTGACTTGCCACTATTTGTTTAATTATTATTTATTATTATATTATATACTCGTTGCTCTGAACTTTTTTTATTGTTTATTGTTTAATATAACACAAGAATCCAATTTCAAATTTACTTTGTTTTTATTTTTATGGCTTTAGCTTTTATGACAAAAATCCAAAATGACTTTTTTAATGCATATTTATCTGTTTATAGTTTATAATGGAAAACAAAAACCTCTAAAATTCTTATCCTTATAAGAGAGAGAGAGAGAGAGAGAGATAGAGAGAGAACAAGAGAAGACTTAGCATCTGTTGCACTCTAAAAAAAAAAAATGGCAGTCATTTTATGCCCAGTCACGTACCAAATAAAATCACACCAATACCAATGCAAATGTGTATCAACGTATGTGTGTTTGTAGTGCGTTCTACTAAAGCGTAGTAAATGCAAAAAAAATAGTAGAAGCAGGGAGTGAGGGGTGTGGGAGGGGGGAGCAATTGGCAAAATGCGCAGTATAACGCAATAAACTTTTGCCCACTTGCGCAATGTGCAATGGCCAACAAAATAAACAGGCAACAATGTAGCATAAACAAATATAGTAAAAAATTAGAAGCCACCTGCACAACCCCCACCTCCATCTTAGTTCTCACAGTGAATAAGTGTCAGTCTTTTGGCGCCATTTGCAATAAAAGAAATATAAACAGAGAACAGAACAGAAAAAAAATGCCGTTGCAATCGCTCAAAGCAGAGTGTGTGAGAATGAGATGCAAGGTGACAGACTACACATAACGGTTACATAAGCTCCCACACACACACACTTGAGCATGAGGTAATCTGAGATGAGCAGGTGCAGTGACTGCAGCAATGGTAGGCAGTGGGGGGAGCGTGACAAAAATAAAAAAAAAGCGAAAGAAAGAAAGAAATCAACAGCTGTGTTGTATGAGATTAGAAGAAAAAAAAACACTCACACACATACATATATAAATAAACCACTATTACGTACACAAAAGTCACAGCTGACGTCTGCGTTAATCTTTAATAAATAAATTTTTTGCAAATCCAACTATTTTAGCTACATACTAATACACACACACACTCTGACAAAAATCATGTGTTTTTCATCAACAATAAAGCCGCTTCTTCTCTCTCGCTCTCGCTTACGTTCTATCTCGTTCTCTTTCACCCCACTCTCACTCTCACAGGCGCGCAGGTTGCCCATTACAATATAAACGCCGCATGCAAAAAATAGAAACGCAATGGGAAATTGAAACACACACAGTGACTGAAACGCTTGGCATATGAAACAGCAGCAGGCATCGCCCAAAAATTTGCGCAGCAGCTTTTTATCTTTTGTGTATAGAATTCTTATTGGGCCACACACATACATGCTGGTCTTTTTTCTTCTTTTTTTATTCAATGAATACGACGACGTCGTAGTAAAAAGCATTGCGCTGTGTGGCGGCATCTGTACTTTTTTGCAAAATTCCCCTTATTTTATATTCCCACCACTCACTCTCTCTTGCGCTCTGTCTCTCTCTCTCTTTTGCATTGACGAAGGAGCAACAAGCTTTTGAGTGCAATGCAAACACTCACCTCACTCACTCTTGTACAAATGGGCACAAACGAAGAAGAATGAGACACACAAACACAAACACAGTCATATGTGTGAGCTCCCCGCAATGAGTCAATTTTAAAAGCGGCCTTTCCAGTGTATGGGGAAAAACGGAAATGACGCCACACACACCAACACATACACGCATGCAGAGAGAGAGAGAGCGAGAAAGGGAGAGAGAGCAGCAGCAGCAGTTGCAACGCGCGGCTTTGGAGACTTTTAGCAAAGGCACTTTTTACCGGCCGCGCAGCTGTTTTTATTACTTAATAAAATTTGCCATTATATCAATCTACTCAATTCCATTTTTCACTGAAAATAAACAAGATTTTAATAAAAAAAAAAAAAATAAATAAATAAAAAAAAACCTGTCAGCTGTTTTGCGCAATTTGACAGTGTTGATAAAGCAGCGACGACGTTTGCAGTTACACAATACAAACACAAACATATGGCAAATGACAGCCTTATCACACACACACACACGCAAACCTTCAATCTGTCAGCTGCCCAAAGGGAGACAGAGAGAGATTGCTTTCTTTTACGTCAGACATTCACTCGCACTCTCTCCCTCTCCTGCTCGCTCTCTTTGTGGGAACATATGCTGTTGAAAACAGTAACAAAATGCGAAGAAGCAGAATAAAGCTGATAACGCAGTCGAACTAAAAGAAAACCATATGATATTTTGATGGTTTGAATAAAATATAAAACAAATCGAAAACTCCCAAATAACCAAAACAATATAAAAAAACACAACTACATTCTCTTTTTCTTTGTATTTTTGGTTGAGTGTTGCTCTCTCGCTCGAACGTACATGCATACTCAGGTAGCCATATGATGATTATGGTAAAAATATACCGGTACAGCTGATTTGGTCGCAACTAGCATACAAAAAAAGATTAGACAGACTGTTGGCGATAAGCAGTAGCGCAGCTGTTTCGCGAGCGAGAGAGAGCGCTAACAGCAGATCGCAAGTCAAAATAGAAAAAACAACAATGGCAACAAGAACAAGAACAACAGCATTAAAAATTTATTTACATGGCATGCACACTATTTTTACCGGCAGTATTGTAAACCAAACATTGGAAGAAAAAAAACACAAGTCGAGAAAACAGCCGTTTTTTCAAATATGGCGACAACAACAACAACAATATATGAACAACAGACGCTGGCAGAGCAAACAAAAAAAAGTAGCGTCACCTTTTTCCAGCGGCACAATGTGGAAACGAAACGAGCTGTTACAAATGGAAATGAAATATATGGAATGTTGTCTGTCGTTTTCCCATATGTGTGTGTGTGTGTGAGAGTGAGTGTTTGTGTGTCTTGCATGGTGGTGGTGTTTTTATGCCGAGTTTGTTTTGTGCGGCAAAACAGGCGGCAAAATTATACGTTTTACGTGCGACAGAGAGAGATGGAATGAGAGAGCGAGGGAGACGAGAAATAATCAATAATTTGCGTGATAAAAAATACGAATACAAATGTTGAGCTTACTTTTTGTTTTCACTTGACTGCTGTATATCTTACTATATATAAAAATATGTATTGGATATATATATATATAACGGTACTTACTGTAACTCTTCATCCAATTCCTCGGCGCTGTTGTATTCGGCGTTTTCCAAAATGACTTCCTCCGTTTTGATGGCCAGCGGTACTGAAGACATGTTTTATCTTGTTCGATTTTATCTCGCGTGTTTTGTTTTCTTTGTTCGTTTTTCTTCTTCTTCTACTGCTTTTCACAAATTGCGCGCACTTTAAATTGTAACTGTAACTATTGTTGTTGTTAGAGCAGGACACGTGTTTTTTTCTTCTTCGTTTGTTGCTGTTCTGCTTCGGCTTTTGCACACACAAACACACACACAGACGTAAATCGATCGTTGACTTTTTGGCTATGTGTGTGTTTTTGTCTTCGTCGTCAGCTGGTCTTCTATCTGCTTCTTCTTCTGCCTCTGGCTTCAGCTGCTTTTTGTGTTTAGCGGCAAATTGTTAGGCACAAAACACAAACAGACACACACAGAGACAATCACACAGACAGCAGTCAGCGCACTCACACGCTCTCACTCACACTCGCACTCAAAACAGCAGGCGAGGCGCCGTAAAAAATTTAGCGCGTCGTTGTTGTTGTTACTGCACAACACACAGAAACACTTGAAAAGTTTTTCACAAGCTTGTGCAAAAAATTATTTATTATTGCTGCTCTGGTTTTTTTTTCTTCTCTTAAATTTTTTGTACACAAACACACATACATACGCAATGTTAAATATATATGTATGTGTGTGTAGGCAAAATGGTTGCACTGTACGTAGAGACCGCGTTTTAAACACAGGGCGTCCGCGACGTACGTCTGCTCGGTTCAAATATTCAACGCAAAATAACAGCTGTTAACATGTGCGCAGTGTGGCCGTGGTAACGCTTTGCAGTATATACCCAAAGCGCACAGGGGTTGTAAAGTGAATGAAAACATATTGCCAACGGCAACTAAACGTAAAATAACGGATTTTTGACTGTTGCATTTATATTTGTGTCAAATCTAAAGTGATTGAGTAATTTCTTGTACATTTTTTCTAATAGCTGTCGAAAATTATAACAGCTTCTAATATCTGCCTAAATATTTATAAAACTATTTAAATAAAACGTGCTAAATTCAAAATTGAATTTGAAATTCAGCTAGTGTGACCATGGTGTGATAATATTTAATCCATAAATACTGATGTGTGGTGATTATTGCGCTGTTAGCTAAAATTGGCGCTCTTTGGCTGTTAACTTAACAGCTGAAAAGAGAGACATAACATTTTTCTGTTAAGAATTACAGCAGTTGCCTTTTTTTTTTGCCGTGTTTAAAAAAGTTTATTCAAAAATTGCATACGGAGAATAATACCCATTTTAAATGCATATTCATTTCAATATATTTACAAATGGGCACAAACATAAAAACTTAACGAATCTGTCTGGCATACAATTCAAATTTCAAGCAGTGTGTTTTCAGTGTGGCCAGCTGAAAATAAATACAACACTCTTTGAATGTTAATTTAGCACCTGAAGAGTTAGGAATGTGCCCGCTGTCTGTAGTTTAACAGCTGTCACGCTACAGAGAGGGAGTTACATAGAAGAGACCGGGAGCGTGAGAGAGATTGACAAAGAGCGCTTTGCCAGTGCTGTAAAGCAAGTGCTAAAATCAGTATGTTGCTAGCTGCCAGCAATTTCAGAGTATTTATTTTTTATATATATTTTGTACACAGCCCAAGCAGCTGCACTACCTGAAATAATAACGCAACCCAAAAAAATGTCGGCATCCAATCAATGGGAAGTCGTCTCCAAGTCGCGTAAACAAAAGAATCTAGAAAAGAAATTGAGCGCCCATACGGAACAGAAGAGAATTGCCGCCCAGCTGCCAAAACTGGAAGAGCTGTGTATGTTAAATACAGTTATTAATTACTTTCGCATAGCTTAACATTATTTTGTCTTGCTCTCGTTCATTATGTGCAGTGCCAGCGCAACAGTATATGAATTTATTCGGCAACAGCAACAATGGCAGCAACAATAACATTAATAAAGCTTCACCAGCCAAATCCACTTCCAGCAATGCATCAGGTTCTGGAAAAAGTAAAACTGCTAAAACAACAGCAGCAGCAGATGCTGCTAAAAAGCAGTCAAAGTCGACGTCGACAGCGAAACCTAAAACGCTGGAACAGGCCATAAAAGAAATAACACCCGATGATTTTATGGCACAGCTGGCACAGATCAAAATCCGCTGTCCCGGCTCCGAGCTGCGCTGGCTGAGCAGTGTAAGTTTTATGCCCGAAACACCCTGTGCATACTTAAAATAAGCCTGTCTTCTACTGTTACTGTTATTGCACTTTCTTATGCTTGACAGATGGCCAGCTATCTGAACGGAATTATTTGCCTTGATAGCGATCCCACTTTTTCCGGCCGTAGTGCCCAATATCCGTGCAATTTGGCTAGCCCGGCTCTGAAACAAGCCATTTTGGAATTTTTACGTAGTGTTGGTGAAATGAATTTGGAGTATTTCTTTTACTCGCTGCTCGATAGCATGGCAACAGAACTGAATGCGGGGCAACATGTTGCTGGCTATAGGTTTGTGTTGCAGCTGATTGGGCAACATTGGCCCAACATCTGTTCACGCAACATGGCAAAGACGGCAATGTTGCGGAACTCGTATCAGAACCGGAGCAACATTTGCCTCAGTATTCTCTGGGCCATTGGACAGGGTGGCCATCAATCGCTGACGGAGGGCGTCAAAGTCTGGCAGAATCTGATGTTGCCCAATTTGGAGCTGAAGAATTTCAGCAAATTTGTTGTGGAGTACATTGAACGTGTGCTGAATGCAGCCACAACTCTTAATCGTAAATCGGATACGTTGTTAATTAATCAGCAGGAATTTTTTGCTTGCTTTTATTCACTTAATGCCACATATAATAATTTTCCCAAGGAGCTGCAATCGAGTCTTAAACGTAGCGCCAATTTATTGCTGGTGAGTACAGCTTATCGATAACAATTATATATAGCGATTAATCAATTACAACCTGTTTACAGCAACGTTACATAGCCAGCCCTGTTAAGCATGCGAACATTTTCCTTACGCTGTTGCGTGATCTTAGCAGCAATCAGAAGCAACGCACGGAAGTCGATGGCTGCATCAGCTGTTTACTGAGTAGCGGCGCCGATGACTGCTTTAAAGTGTGGCGCATGAACTACAAGAAACAACAGTTGCCCAGTCTGCTGTTATTGCAGGCAATCGGTAAGGCTCTATTAATCTGTTACACTCAACAGTTCTGCAACAGTTTTGTTCTATTACGTTTACAGATGACAATTGGACTGAATCCACCAAAACTTTAGCCGAATCGCAATCGTATCATGCATTTTTGGACGATATTCACAATTTAAATGTCGAATTGCAAGCGAGCAAACGTAAAGAGACTTGTATCGATGATCTGCAAGCTGTTCTTAAGGCAAGTATACATTTAAAATTTTTGCACTCCGCTTTACGTTGCACTGCGTACTCCACCGCTTACATCAAGAACTGGTCACACTCCCAGCAGCTGTTTGTGCGAGCGCAACTTGTGAATGGCATGGACGCCATTGTGTGTACACGTTGCGCGCTGATTGTCAGTCATTGCAAGTAGCTGCACAACAAAAAAGTATTTTTCAACGCCTATAATTAAAGAAAAGCAAAAAAAAGATAGAATAAGAGTTTGAAATGGGTTCTAATTGGAACTACAATTGTGTTCACAAAAATATTACGCGCCAATTGAAGAGAGAAAGAAAGGAAAAATGGAGAGGCTGCTGCGACGCATTTTGCCGGGCGCTGAATTATTTCTCCTTTCTTTTTGATCTGATTTGCAGCGCAAAGTGCGTTTATTGTGCGTGTGTTTCTATAATTGTGTGCATTTTTATAATGGCGTTGCCATGCGGGCTGACAACTTTTATTTGCCGCTTATTTATGTGTGTGTATGTGTGTGTATGTGTGTGTGAGCTGCGCTTATCGCACGCAGCACAAGCAGCTTTTTATGATCATCTAACGTCACTTTTGGCTTTACGGATGATGTGTTCTAGCTGCGATTGGTTGTTTGAGCTTGCTCAACTCCCCTTCCACTCCCCCATATTTTTCTCTATCTCGCTCTGCTGCAGCACACCCTTGTTGATTGTGCGCACCGAGAAAAAAACATAACGGTGGTGGTGCCATTCCATTTTGGCGATAACAAATGTCAAACGTACCAAACAGAAGAAGAAGATGATGCCTGGCTCTGCATTTGACCACTGCACACGTCACAAATTCCCCATGGCGACAGACAGCAGCAGCAGCCGAAGAAGAAGAATCGACATGAAAGAAACTGGCAAATGGCTTTTTTTTTCTTGTATTCTTCTTGGCTATTTTCTCTTTGCTATTAATGCTGCAACACGTGGCGTCTTCGAATTGCTCTCTGTTAATTTTTCTTCGTTTTCACACTTTTTTGCCTCTGCTACGTTGTCAACAATTTCCAAAACACGTTTTCTTTATTTTCACGTCAAACAAAAAAAGGAAAGAAAAAAATTGCAGTTCATTCAACTGGTTTGATTATCAACAGTTGCTATTACATATGTATGTGTATGTGTGTATGAAATGTGTGTAAGTACAGTGGTCACTCCCAAATGGAAGTCGGCAGTTAGAAAGTGGAACTTTTGTTTTTTAATATTGATATTCATAAATTATAAATATAATTTAACGTTGTAATTTTGACATTTTTTGCTGCAGTTTCAAATAGCAAGTAACCACTGTAGCTCTGTTAGTGTTAGGTGATTGTTTTATGTATTTGCTTTGAAAGTTTATCAAATTGGCACGCTCTCATTCTACCTCCATCTGCCTCTCTCTAACTCTGCTTTGGTTGTCCAGCTGATGACGCGTCATCAAAATTGTTAGTGCCCTTGTGACGTATGCAGCTGCTGCCGTCGCAGCCTCTGCTCGCTGTTCACTGCTGTTATTTTTGCGCGCCTTTTGCCCATTGCCTGCTCATTCGTGTTTGTGTGTTTTACTTGACTACGTGCTGGAATCTGTCTGCGTGCATTACTTTAATTGTCTCTCCTACTCGCTCTCTCTTCTACTCTGATTGACCGATGACTTTGCTAAGCTCTTCTTTAATTGCGACTCGGTGACAGAATTGAAGAAGCTTTTAAGCTGTTCTCCGTCGCTCGCACTCAATTGCAATTTTATTTTGTTTCTAAACAGCAGTTTTTGAAATACTCGCAGTTGTGCAAGAAGTTTAGTTGAAATTATAAAAGCAAAAAAAACATATAAATATGGCTCAGGTTAAACCGAAACAAAGCAAACAGGGCAAACAAGCGCCTGCTGCCAAAAAGGTAATTTAAAAAAAAAAATACCCCCACTCTATTTTTAACAGAGCTTTTAATAAACGTTGACTTAATATTATGCTATTTTCTCTCTCTCTCTCTCCCTTTGTGTCTCTTTCACACGCATGCAGACGGTGCAGGAGAAGAGCAGCGCACAACAGAAAAAGAATAAACAGAACGCAACGCAAAAGAAGAAATGCGGTTGCTGTAAATGGACGCTGGGCAGCATTTTCATTATAGCTTTGATTGCTGGCGCCCTCTGCTACGACACCGAGGTGAATGGCAAGGGCATCTTTGAGAAATCAGCCACGGGCAAAGTGTTGAAAAATGCCGGCATGTTGCCCCATGTGCAACGCGGCTGGTATGCCACAATGTCGGCAAGTGCACGCGGCTACAAGTGGGCCGAGCAGCATGTGCCCCCCTATGCCGAACCGGCCATCCAAACCAGCGTCAATGTGTGGAAAGTGTTGCGAAATGCCGGCTGCACAGTTTGTACGCACAGCCTCAATTGGTGGCGCACCAGGTGGCCAGCGGTTGCCAAAACGGTGAGTTTCACTTTACAGCAGAGGCTGACATCTGACGATTATCTGTCAAGCAACTGTTAAGCGGCTGTTAAACGGTTACTGTTACATTTTGATCGAGGCGAAGGAGTTTTTTATTGAAAGTTTTTGCTTGTTTATTATATATATTTCTAATTTTATATATTCTTAATATAAATTATATATATTTTTTATTTAATTCTTAAGTTTATATATTTTGTCAATTTGTTAGTTGCATTGGAATATTGTAGAAATTAAATTCATTTATTAAATTGTTACTAGGACTGGTGCCTCAACATAGCTCACTCCATCTTATGTAGTTAGCTTATTCAGTTAGAGATCAAATGCTGCTGACATCATTCTCCCAGCGGTTGCTTTTTTCTTTGTTATTTTTGGGAAAGTTATGTTGATAACTTATGAACGCTTTGTTAACCGGTTTTAGCAGCAGTTCTAGCAATAATTCTAACAATATTTCTAATGTTTTGTCTCCCCTTTTGCCCTCTTCCCACTGTTCTCTTGTAGATCGATCAATATGTACCCAATTTCTCGCATAAACTGGAGGCCATTGCCGATGGCGCCAAGAATTTGGCCGTCAGCAGCTACGACAAGTCCGCAACGATCATCAAGGAGAAGGTGCTGGTGTAAGTAGAGAAATATATATATAGATATATATCAATGCGCAGATATGGTCAAAAATAGCCACTATATATCTAAGCAAGTTTTCCTAAAACGAGCAGCAACTTTAAAATAAGAGAAAAAAAAAAATAAAAAATAAGTGTTTTGTTTTAGGAAGTAATTCAAAAGTTCATTATTTATTTACAGATATATTATTTTAGGTGAGCCAAGACGGTTGTCTGTAGGCTTTGTAGGATCAACACATATTGGCCAAACTTGGATTCTTCTCAATTTCTTTCCATTAGTGGGGAGACCGTATCAAATATTAATGCAGCCAGTTTCAGCTTATAATCAAATTTAAACGCTAAATTTAATTGTTGATTGAAGCATATCTAAGCCTATGGTGTCATTCTTTAGTTAATTGTTTTATTTTCAGTTATATTCAAAGGTTAGTTTGAATGCTTTAGTGAATAGAGTTGGATGGGAAAATAACCTGAACCCAGCTGTTATATATAATATTGTTTAGGAACAGTTTCACAAAACCCCAAACTGAAATCAAATTATATATATACAAATTATTAGATTTGTTCATAGTAATTTGTTTAACAAAATCTGTGTATCTTAACCAATCTTTTGCTTCATTTTGAGTCTTTACTTGCTGCAGGAATGAGAGAATTTGTGTCGGTCTGAGGTTTTTCTATGTGCTCCGAGTTTAAAATATGTTCCTCTAGGATACTGCATCTTTTCCTGCTCTGATGTGCTTTACTTATTCTGGCTCATTTCTAGATGTCCACACTGATTATACTTGGTGCCAAGAGATTGTGAAGTGCTTTATTATAGTTAGTTTTTGATTATAGTTAGTAAAGATACATTTGGCTTGTCAGAGAACTGCTATCTCTGTTCAGTTCAATTGCCGCCTAGGTTTGGGTTTATTGTATATCAATTGTCAGGCTATAACTTTTGAACGGGCACTTATAATCCAAACTTAAAGTCTTTAGCTCTTATTGAGAGATCGGTTTACTCATGGGACATGGCCAACACGCCTAGCCACCTTTGCCAGTTGCATACTTCAGCACAAATTCAACATGCCCTTCTTTGTCCATTTTTAAAGGGGTATCAAAATTCATGAAATAGTTTATATTTGGACTGCAAATGTGTTTTGTTATATATTATAATTTTAACTATATATTAATCGATTTTTATCTTCCCCCTCACCTCTTGCAGTGGTCGCTTCTCCCCGGAGAACATTAACCAGGCGCTGAATCAGACGCGCAATGTTGCATTGGAATATTACAATCAGTTCCACAAAAAGGTCGATGCATATGCCAAGCTCAAATGATTTTAAGCGTCTGGCACGTTTAATCCAACATCCAACAAACAACAGCAGCATCCACTACAACAACAACAACAACAACAACAGCAGCAACAACAACAGTAGCAACAAAGAAACAACAAATAAACAAAATGCGTCTTAGTCAAAGCGAAGAAGAAATTAACCCAAAAAACTCGAGAAGCATATTTCCATTTTTTGGCATAATTAGTCAAAAAACAAAAAAAACAGCAAACGTTGCAAAAACACACACAAACAACACAAAAACAACAACAAAAATCAGCCCGTTTGCTGTACTTAAAAAACTAAAAAAAAAGTAATAATTAAATATACATTTACAATTAGTAAATTTAAACACATAATCAACAGTTTAGTTGTGTAAAAAATGCAAAAAAGAAAGAACGATAAACTAAAAAAAAGAATTGTATATTTTGTAAATGAGCTCGCGAAAAACTGTTGTACATTTTTCCGGGGGAGAAGTTGCCGTGGGGGGCTTTGAGGAAAATGCAGAAAACTTTTTGTTTTTATGGAATGCGTCGCGAGTTTCGATCGATCAACGAATTTGTTTCACACACATTTTTTTAAATATGTAGTTCGTCTCAAAAAACATTCAAGAACTTTTCGAAAATTTCCCTCAAATTTATTTTGCGCGCGCAACGAAATAAGTTAAGTTAAAGAGAGAGAAAACTAAAATAAAATCGAGTCAACAACTAACATTTCCAATTGCATTTCAGAGCAACAAAAACAGCATAAATAAATTTTTATAATTAAAAACAAAATACTATTGAAACTACTTAAATGTTTAAACTTTAAAGGTTTCTTTCTAAATGTTTACATCATTATATATTATGTAGTTTAATTGTGTGCATGCCAATTTTTAAGCATTTTCTCCAAAAGACTTTCAAGTTAAACAGTGTGTGTTAGGTCAGCTATATATTTATATACACATATATATATACAAACATATTTCTCAATTGTGTATTTCAGTTTCGAATTCCATTTGTAAGTTAACGTATTGAAAGATTTTTGCATTAATAAACGTTGAAGTAAATGAAATTGCCCGTTTTGGTTTTATGTTATGTTAACTGTGAACAGTTGACTGCTAATGAAGTAAAGGAAATTGCCAATGTTAACTACCAGCAGTTAACTGTTGAGTTTAATGGTGATTGAATGAAGTAAGGAAAATTGGCACTGTTAACTACATGAACTTAACTGCTAAGCTTTATGTTAATGTAGTACGTACAACAATCATTGTAAGCTTTTGGGATATTTTAGTACACGTGTTTTGGTGAGGGGTAGGCTGTAAAATGAACTGTTAACAGTAATGTTAGCTGGAAAATGAACATAAACAGCAGTCAATGTTATCTAAATGAGGTAAGAAAGGGGCAATAATTGCCAGAATAACTAAGAAAAACATTTAATGCATAAATGTAAGATAGTAGCTGTCTTTCGAGAGAACATTTTTTTGATTCATTTATTTAATGATTAATTTAATGATTAATTGTGATTAATTAAATAGGACAGTTGCCATCATTTAATAGTTACATTCACTTACCTTTAAAATGTAACGGCCAATTTAAAAGAAAAATCCTTATTAGTCTAACATCATTGATAATATTATATAGCTTTAAAAGCAGGACTAGGTTGAAACTTCAGAACTGATTTACTATTAACATTCTGTATAAGCATTGCCAGCTAATACAACGAGGATTTATCAACAGTTGCAGCAATCATAAACAGAACTTCAATTCCTTATCAGCTTTATTAAATAACTTATTCCCTATGAAAGAATCATACCAGAAGCTCCTGCCGCTAGTAACATAGACCATTGTGTTTAGGAATTACAAGCTAACATAAGAAGGATTTTTCAACAACAGTTGCACGTCATAAGCAATGTCTTAACATACTGCTTTAAATAACATAATTCCTATGAAATAGTAATAACGGCAATTTTTGTGTACAGCGCTGCTAATAACACAGAGACTACAGAGTTTGTTTTTAATAGGCGCTGCTCAGCAGTTAACATTAGCTGCTATTTACTTTAACAGTAAGAAGGACTTTATTAAGTCTGCCCCTTTTAACTCAATTCGCCGCATTTGATATTTTCGGAGTTAGCCGAAGGCAGCCGCCTCCTGCACGATTGGGTGGCTGTCAGTCGCCGTTCGGCTGATTTAAGAAAAACGGCATGAGGCGTGAAAAGCAAAGCTTTTGGCCATCGTGAATTGAGTCAGTCTCAAACGAGTGTCAAAACGCGTCGCACGTGTTTCACCGCAAGCAGTCCGCGTCTTGCGTCTTTTTCGTGCTCCCAAAAAGTGTCGTTTGTCGTGTGCTGATCGCCTCCACGAGGCGAATGAAAGAAAGTGCAAGCAAAGCAAAGCGTTTAAATTGATTTCGCATTTGTGGTGCTGAAATTGGGCAAAAAACGCAAGTGAATCTCGCATCCGAAAACGTGCAAAGTGTAAAAAAAAGGGTCTATCTCTTTTAAGTGACCAACTCACACGGACAACAACAGCAACAACATCACAAATATATAACAGCAAAAGAGCCAAAAAAAAAACAGCTGTTTCTTTGCCGCACAACAAAAAAATGAGCTCCTTAAGCGGCTCTCTTAAGAATAACAACAACAAAAATGGACTAATTTTTCCTTCGAGTATTTTTAGCTAAATAAATATAAACGTAAGTTATAAATGTGGTAATTTTTTATTTAGATTACTACTCATTTGGGATAATAGGTTTTCTGGTTTTCATGTGCCTGCCGGGCATTAAAAGCCCTGTTTATATATCTATAAATTAAAGCAGCCCAAGTAAATATTACCAGCTGTCTCTTCCTTTGTCTCTTTCATGCAAACTTTATTTTCTTAGTTTTTGCTCCTTTACAGTATAATCGGTATTAACTGTAGTTGCTCCCTATGCGCTTTGTTATGAGATCATTTAATAGTTAATCTCTTCGTCGAGGGATGTGCTCCTTTCTGAGTACTGCTTTTCAATATTAATTATAGTTGCTCTCTTTGCCTTGTGTTATACATATGCATGTACGTCACTTTGGATATAATTGTTAATCCCTTAGTTGAAAGTTGGTTTCCTTTTTGAGTTCTGCACTTTTTACTCTTCTTCCTTCTTATCAGTATTAATTGTAGAAGTTCTCTTTGCGTTTCGTTACACATTTGAATATCGATATGGGATCATATAATAGTTAATCTCTTAGTCGAAAGTTGGTTTCCCTTTTAAACTCTGTTCTTATTTGTTTTATTCAAATTAATTATAGTTGCTCCTTTTGATTTTTGTTGTTAATCGCAACTGCAACAATGAATGTATATCACTTTAGATATAACAGTTATTCTCGTAGTCAAAGTTGGTTTCCTTTTTGAGTACTGCATTTTTTGTCTCTTCTTCTTTCTAATCGATATTAGGTGCAGTTTGCTCTCTTTGATCATATAACAGTTAATCTGTTAGTCGAAAGCTAATATCCTTTTTTAGTAATTCTTCTTCTCTTTGCTCTCTATCTATTGTGTTATATTAGAGTATGTTTATGAGATCATATAACAGTTAATCTCTTACCCAAAAGCTGAGTTCCGCTCTTCTTTGACTTTTCATCTCTCTTTGCACTACTTTGTTATACAAACGAATGCATTGTAAATAACAGCTTAAATAGCAAAAATTACACACGAAGGAAAACAAAAACAATTGCAAGTTGTCTAACAATTTTGCCAACTCGATTTAAATTTTATTATTTTTATATTTTTTTTTCATGGATGTTTTTGATGCCCCCCAAATGCTAGCTGCAACTGTCAAATAATTCGAGAGTAAAATATTTATTTGCAACGGAAATGGACTGAGAAAAGCGACGTGATTTGTGCTAATCCAAAATGCATTTGTTACATTGCGTTGTAAAAACAAAAAAAAAATACACTTAACGTATAAATATTCTGAAGTATGTTGAACTCATGTGTGGATTTTTTTCACTGCAATTTTGTGTGAAATGCAGCTGAACAGCTGAACAGCTGAAAGTTGAAAGAGTGCTTTAACCACCCTCCTCTCTTCCCCTCTCTATCACTCTCTTTTCTTGCTCTATTTACGTTTCTCTTTGTTTGGCGTATCGAACTTTTTTAAAAGTTTTGTTCCAAGTTACTTCGAACTTATCAGCTTTTTGTTTGGTTTGCTCTTTTGCTCTTTTTTTTTTTTTTTTTGGTATTTTGCTACTTGCTCTTGGAGCAAAAACCCACAAAAATCGAACACGTGCTTTCATTTTCAGGACTTATTGCGTGATTTAGAGATAAAGTATCGAGATTCTTACTCTGAGTGACAAATGATGTTAGTTATACGCGTTAGTGCCATTTTCTTCTTTTGTTCTGCTTTCTTGAAATGAGTTAAGTTAATTTTTTGTGTGCACGCTAATCACAAGGAAGAATGAGAGAGAGTGTGAGGAAGAGAGAGGAAGTGAGAGAGAGAAACAGAAAGAGAGGGAGAGATCTCTGTAAATTAGCTGGGTGTATTTTATTGATGAACATAATTTATTCACATTGCATATTAATTTAATTATGGACATCATTTTAAAGCAAGTTTTTTCCAATTTTTAATCCTCTTCTGATGTCAATTTGAAATCGAGCTACAACTAAACGATTAATATAGTTAAGATAAAGAATCTCAAAATTGTATTATGATATACATAAATATTTTTGAAATGTATATAAATGATTGCTATGATTGGCCGTATCGGAATCAGATGATTCTAACGGAACTTAATTATAGTCACACCTGTGGACCTGAATTCGTTTCGCTTATAGCCAACTATTGATGCATGGCTAAAACCCAAATTGAGCTTATAAATAAAGGCTGTTTAACCAATTAAACTAAATGCTCTGTTGGCCAATGATAAAAGAGACCTGCAAGCTTCATTACAATATCTTCTGAGCTTTTCGTGTACTGCTTATTTCGCGGTGCCTCAGTTTTGTAGGCCGACAAAATTCAGAGAGGCGGATTCCAATCCAATTCAACCACTCCAAGCTAATCCCTGCCTGAACAATGCTCATCTGGGATTTGTTTGGCATTATTGTTGGTTATTTGAGATGAAAAGAAATTGTACAATTTTCCACAGGCGTTAAAATTGTCTGCATTCCATCAATGTATTCAATTTCAATTGATGTTAATGCTTCAAGGGGAATCTCTCTATCTCCCTCTCACACCTCACCACTCTCTCTCTCTCTCTCTCTCTCTCTCTCATATATATATATATATATATATATTTATGAAATTGTAATTATTTTGTTGAAAATGTTTATTGGGAATTTTTGGCAGTTTATCGTTAGCGGAAAAGACTCCAAAATGGCGGGAACTGCCAAAACAGAAATCATTGAAGGAATTTCAAGAAAACTTGCAACAATCTTAACTTGGGGTGGGAATAAGGAATATCTGTGGCAAGCTGTGTATAAAGGATATGCGGCGCCTTGGCCGCCACACGATAGTGAATAGAGGGGGGGGGGAGGGAGGGAAAGGAACTGGGTACAGCAATTAATTAGACGCCACTGAAAACAATAACAAAAGATGAGCTTGTCGCTCATTAATCTTATGACCTCATAAACACCAACAGAGGACACATGTCACACACACGGAGAGAACCGAACAGTTCGACAAGGACGACAAGGACATCGACAGTCAACGTCGAAGTCGACTCTCACGTGCCTGGAATTCAATTTTTGGTTTTATTTCCCACTATACATATACCCTGCACTCATACCAAATGGCTGAATGGATATGATGAAATATATATATTTATAAATATATAAATATTTATAAATAGTCTAAATCCATTTACAACATTGACAACATTTCCTACATTCTCGATTATCTACGGTCTGTGAAATTGTTGCCTGTAAATTTGCCCTTTAACGGCACAACATTCTGCACATTCAACATTCGATAAGTATGTTGCGAATTTTAGTAATTAATATATCTGTTTTTTTTTGGCTTATAGAATGTTGATGCTAAGGCAGAAATAGTTGATATTAAATATTTAAATTTCTAATATTTAAGTTTGATTATTTTTCATTGGACTTTGATTTGATTGATTTGATTAATTGTTTTATTATTATTGTTTATTATTGTTTTATATATATAATATACTCAGATATATTATTGATCAACTGATTTATTTAACCAAAGCTGCGAACAACAAATCGACTATCTATTCATCAGCTGAGTACAGGGTATCTCCCCTCCGAGCGCGCTCCCCCAAAACATTCTAACTTGTGTTTTTTCCGCTCACTTTCTGGTTGGCTTTTGTGGTTATCACCTGGCGCCTGACCGTTGTCCCGGTGATTAATGTGCAGACGTGGCTTGTTTAATTATCTTGTATTTACACACGCATACACACACAATTACACACTCAAACACACACAGAGACAGACACACACTCATCCACTCACCTGGTTGAATGTGATATTCCTAATGGGCAACACTTGTTAACTTGATTTTATTTGGGCTTGTGTTTTGATCTCATGCGGCTTTTTCCATACAACATACAACGCTACTACAAATAAGGGTTTTGCGATTGAAAGTGAGTGCAAATGAATACACTCACTTGACAGCTGGGAGTGCTCTTTGAGTCCTGAACATGCTGTCTCACCTTCGCTAAGCAACTAATTAAATAAAGTGATTACACAACTGCCATGAGTTGCTATATTTATCAGGCTGAACACATAAAAAGGATAACAAGTTTAGTTGAGTCTTTGGCGCAAATTAACTCATTTAGATTTTAGACTTTTGCTGAGAATGCTCTCACATTTATTACACTTAAAAGATACTTTTTTTCACGATCTTTTTTTTTATATTATAACTATAACATTTTTTAATAAATCTAGAATTTGGCAAAAATGTTGCTTTCTTTCTAATATTGAAAATAAAATGAAAAATTATGAAAATATTTTATCATCTTAGTTAGCAGTAATAAACTAGCAGAAAACTTTAACTTTAACAGAAAAATAAGAAAATCGATTTAGAAAAAGGAGTTTAAGGTGCGAAAGTTAATTAAATTGTCTGAGCTGATTTTGGAAAATCTTATTTTAACTTTTAAATTAAACTAGAACTTTTCGGCAAATTAAATTTTACAACAATTTATTATTCTCATAAATTTGAAAATACAATTTACAAAGTTTTTCTTTCGCATTAGTTAAAAAGTGAACTTAATGAACTGTTTTTATGGGGAGCATAATTCAAGGCAACTTCTTGGAAATTCAGCATTAATAGTTTTTAAATACTCCAGAATAATAACAACAACTCAAATCTATAGTCACTTTTCAGTAAACAACCCAATTCTATGTGGCTTTCGCAATTGAATTATAGGAACTTAAAGATGTATCCACAATAATTAATTTTACCTATATTTTAAGATAAGCTCTTACATTTCTTGAAATATCTGTTGTTTGGGACATTGATGTTGCCACACTTTTGATTACAACATATTATTTTAATATTCATTAGATAATTGGGAAAGTGGAAAATTCTTTGCCTTTAATTAAATTTAGCTGAATGTGTGTTGAATTGTTGAATGCTGTTGTTGAGCTGAGTTTAAGAAAAAACATATTAATATGCATAATTCAATCTACAAGCAAATGCATTTACATACTTGATTATAAAAATCAAACAATTATCCAACAATTGTAATATCAATCAATACACATGCACAGTCAAGGCAACATTTTCACTGAAACTGAGTAAAAAAACATTTGCCACATAAATTGAGTGTCGAATATCAAAAATTGCTCTATGCAAATAACGGAAGCATAAATTGGTCAGCTATTTTGACTACCAAAATGAAAAATATATATATATATGGACTGAAAATTGTTTGAGTTAAATTTGCATATTGATGACGACGCTTTGGGCACTTTTTGGCTTGTGTTAATTAAAGCAAAGTTTGTTTAAACCTAATTTGGTCGCAACTTCGAGGAATTTCATTAAATTAGCATCAAACTCAGCCTGCGGCATAATTAAAGTGGAAAAGTTGTCCACAGAAAAACTGTCCACTGTCATTATGATAATGGCTATTGCATTTATATAGTATTAAGTACGAGAAACATTAACAGATTATTACATTGATGATATTTAACCATTTTTACCATTGATTTTTACAATGTTTGCTAAGTAAATATCCCATTTGCCTTAATCAAATATTTAAAATCATTTTCATGTGTAATTATTTATTCTTTGTACAGAATACATATTTTGTATATTACAATTTTTGTCTTGAACTTTGTTATAAATTAAGGTCGCATAAAGTATACAAGTACAAAGCAGGGATATGATTTTGTTGTGGAAATGCTTGCAGCCAGTTTGTCAAACCGGAAACGGAAATTCAGACACGAAACTGCCACCGAATTTCAAACCCTTTTAAAGAGCCAGTTACGGAAACTGGTTATTATTAGTTCATAAAATATCGCAATGAAACCAAAAATCCGAAACAAATTTGGAAGCAATTCAAAACTTTTCAAGGAACCCTTACACTTTATTCTGATACATGTTTTTGGATGTTGTAAAATACCAAAAGGGCATACGATAGTGTTGTGGTTGTCAAACCAGAACCAGAACCGGATCTGTAACCGAAGCTTTACCAAAATGCAATATATTTAAATTATTATTTATTTCTAGTGTATCCAAATTCAATTATTCCATGACTTTTCACACAGTAACTGCTAGTCGAGCATCGCTCGCTTACTGATAAAATAGAGTTTGTTTTGCTCACATAAATTTTTCTTATTTTAACATTTGTTGCCACAACACTGTTTGCACTCTCCACATTTATGATTCTGCATTACTTACCTTGATATATATTTTTTTTGTGCAACAATGATGTAGGTCTTTATCTTTCACCCTTATCACAATGCATAAATGTTATAAACAATACGCTTTTTGTATTCATTCGCAAAATAAATAGAGATATATGTTTGCATAGCTTTTTGTTTTGAGTGGTTGCTTTGGGGGGGGGGGGAGGGTAAAGTTGCAGGGTTAAAGCATTGATTGCTCGCACTCAAAAAGCATAAAGTGCCCCATCCAAAATCCAATTAAAATGTTAATTTTCTGCGTAAACAAAAGCAAACAATGAAATTTTCAGCTTGCTGCATTAATTTACAGCATCAACATAACACAACACAACACACAAGCCCCAAAAGTGCAAACCACACACTACACACACACCCGCACACACACAACCTCCACACACACACCCTACACACAGACACACCCGCACACACACCCATACTAATAAGCTTGACAGCTGCTGTATGTGTGTGTGTGTGTGTGCGGGGGATAATCACAGCATTTAAATACTTACACATTGTGAATGCAGCTCTCAGGGATATTTTAATTGTTGCTTTGGTTGTTGTTGTTACTGTTGCTGCTGTTGTAATTGGTATTGTGTAATGAGCTGTTTGGGGCGACCAATCAAACATTTAAAATTAACCAGCGCACAAAGTGGTAATTGCCATTTGAGCAGCAACGAAATTCTTTTATCGGTTATCGGCAAACGGTAAATGTTAATCGAAGCAAGGTAGTTTTAAATGCTGGAATTAACTTTTTGAGCTGTTGAACTATATTTATACATTTATACATTTATACAAAACTCATTTGCATTTCCTAATATTGAGTGGGTTTTTTAGATAGAGCCTGAAAGATACTTCAAACTTGGTAAATAGACTCATCTGTTAAAGTCAAGACTAAAGCATTTAATAAAAATAAATATAAGTATACACATTGCATTTAAAATAAAATGAAAAGTAGATAATACTTAAAGTATGCTCAAATATAGCTTCTTTAATGCGTTGCAAACTTGACGTCGACATTATAATTTCCCTCAAAAGTTTTTAATGTTTGTTTTCATTTGAAGTGATGAATGAGCCAAAGTAAATTTTAATGAAATTACATTCCCATTTTCTACGGAATCGAGTTAAATTGGAACTAATTACTGAAATAACTCGCTCAAAATTCCGATCAATTAAAAAACCACGTCTAAAATAAATAAAATGCTTCATTAAATAATTTATTGTTGTCTGTGCAGCCAGGCAATATTACTTTGCATAAAAAACTGTGGAATTGTTCGAAAAAAGTGTTTTCCTTTTATCAAGAAATATTTGTGTTGATAATATAATATTTTCACTTATACTTGTAATAAGTTATTTAAAACTGCATTATTTGTTCCGTTTTTTGTATTTAAATTTTCATTTATAATCTGTTAGCGGAATTAAATTAGATGATTGAATAATTGTAGATTCAATTCTTTCCATTTTAATTAATATACGTATATTGATTATTTATTTAAGTAGATATATAATTTTTTTACTTATCCTGGCTGTAATTATTTATGTAAATAAGTTTTTTCTATTTTTAAATTTTTATTTACATGACTGGTTAATTCTCAATTCTATATTAATTGATTAAATATTCATATGATATAATTATTATATTTTCATCTAGTTTTGTAGTAATTAATTACGTAAATTTTAATGTAATTGAGATGCAATTTGTTTAATGAACAATTCCAAGATTATTTTTGTTTGAGTGACATATTTTTGATTAGCCAGCAATTGGAGCGTGCGTAAAACTAATTAGATAAATGGATTGTTTAATTGCAGCCGCAGCAGCAACCAGGAGGGGCAAGTGCAACAACAAGGAGCTCAGCTCAGCTGCTGGCTACTGTTAAATCATGTGAAACTAAACCAGAGCAAAGAATCCGAGCAACAGCAGAAACAACTGCAGTAACTAGAAGCAACATCAAGCACATTAATCTAATTCATCAGATGCCTCTAATCAAGCTCGAGTGAAACCATAAGGACAAATAATTAAAGCAAACAAGCAAGCAACTGTGTGTGGCAAGCAACTGTGTGGCAGGCATCATGGCCAAGTGCGTGAGGCTGTTGTTGCTGCTGCCACTGCTGGCAATGCTGCCAACAATGATAAATGCTACGGCCATCAAGGATACTTTAATTGCAACTGCAACGGCAACTGGAACTGTTACACCAACTGAGCGACAGCCCGAGGCAACTGAACAACGCATTAAGTCAATATGTAAGTACAAACAACTTAGACATATAAATCTGTATATGTATATATATATATATATATACATAAATTATATATATATATAATAAATATATATATCCTTAGTTTTGTGTGCACTTTGCGCTTATTTCGCTTAGAAGTTAAGCAGCTTGTTGTGGCAGCTGCCTATTTATCTAATAACTAGTTGCAAAATCAACATCATTGCCTGCAGCTGCCACAATTGACATTATCAACATTACTTTAGCCTTATTTATTTATACACATTTACTTAGCTAAATGCATTTTATGCCTAAGACTACAGATATTTATTTTAAATTTCTGATTGCGAAGGTCATTTATTTAAAATCTAATGAATAATGCCACAATATAATCGCCTTAATTAACTGTATGTGCTAATTCATTAACTAAACACTTCGAGTTGCATTTGAATTGCTTAGACGAATATTGGGTTGAATGAAGAAATGTTTGTTTTCAACATTTATGTGCAAATATTTAACAAGAAAAGTGTAGCTCGAGCTGAGAGTTAACTTAAATTAAGCTAAATTCAATTTCATATTTGAAATAGGAACCGGAAATTCGTCAGTCACCGATTGCTTGACGGTGAAATCAATCGCAATCGAAATTAATATATTAAAAGTTAGAGCCACAACTTGAAACGGAAATTCGATTAGATTTGGTTTCCCAAATCTGAATATTGTTGACTGATTCGTTGACAGGGCACCCAAACCGTTTACCGATTGAAACTCAGAAACGGAACCAGAACTGAAATTCAATTCGGATTGATTCGCTTCTCTCAGGTATCTTCTGAATACTGTTGTCCGATTCTCAACTGATAATGCAAACTGAAAACGAAACTGTTAGCCGAAATTAACCAATTGCAATTCAGAATTCGGTTTAATCTATTCGATCTCAAAATGTATTCTTTAGTTGCTCAATTTATTATTATTTTAATCAAATTGAAACCGTTAAGCGAAATAAGCCAATTGAAACTGTGAACCAAAACAAGAACCCGACCCAGAACTGATTCGGTTTCGGATTCAGTTTGATTGTCTGATCTTAAGTATTTCTGTCTTATTTCTCAATTCATTGGTAGGAAATTAAATCCAAACGGTTAAGCGAAATTACTTGAGTTAAACTCCGAACCCGAACCGGAACTAAAATTCATCTTAGTATTGTTTCGTGGCTCGACGTTTAGAAAACTCTGCCAGTAATCTACCTGCCAATTTACGTTAATCCGTCTCTAATTCCTGCTCAGCTTGTTATTTCGCACATAAATCGCTTCAGTTTTGATAAATGGCCAGACAATGACCTATACTCAATATATATGTAGTGAGTGAATCTGATTAAACATATTTATATAGATTTTATTAAATTCCAATGAGATGAATTTAATATGCTGTTTTTTTCTGAGCTGTCGCACTTTATTTTAATAAAATACTTAGAAAGTTGTTCAGCTTTTTGGCTTACATTTTTGGTAATATTAATGGATTTTGTGCTGGTCTCAAATCAAATATAAATGACAAACACATTTCACATGACATACACACATACACACATACGCACACAAACACATTGAGAGAGGCGAAAATCTTGTTTATATATGAAATAAGGCATTGAATTTGTTTGTCAGACAGGCGAACAGACGGACAGACGGACAGACTTGTCGACTTGTCATCGAGGCCAAAGTGCAGCCTCATCCCCAAGTTGAGTGAGCAACTACAATATGAAATATTGCCGTATCATAAAGTAAGAGCCTTGGGTAAATGTAATGCAATGCAAATAATCATACACTCAGAGAAAAAAATGTCCGGGAATTTTGATTAGAAAGTTTTTCTTGTTTTTAGAAATAGTTTTTAGATATTTGGCAACCTTTTTCTCAAAATTATAAAGATAATCCAAAAAATAGCGTGTATTTCTTCTATTTTGTAGAAATATTTTCCATTATTAAGAAATGCATTTCTAAATACTGATTCTTAGAAAAAAATCCTTACTTAAATTAAGAAAATATTATTAGAAATTAAGTTATATGAATTTTGCAAACTATGTCAAATGTTTTTTTGATGTCTGAAATCTTACAAAGCAAATGTTCCATGTACACATATGAAATTTTTTCCGAGTGTACATATGCATATATATATATATATACTTAGTATTGTAATAAAGTTCTGCGGCAGCTTTTTGCTAAATCAAATCAAATATAATTCATACGCAGCGTTGGACGCTTTGTTAATTTATGTGCCAGGTTTCTTTTCTCTCGTTTAATGCAGTAAACTGCTAAATCAATTACGAAAGCAGAGCAGAATAGAGAATCAAAGAGAGAGAGAATGTGAGTGAGAGAAAGATATGGAGCGACTTGGCAGAGAAAGAATGAAATCTACTTAGCACATGTAGGAGCTTAATTAAATCATGTTAGAGCAGAGACAGCCGCAAAAGCAGGCGTGTAGAAGCTAGAAGCCTTCGTCCTTCGTTCTTTCGTTCGCGGTCCTTGGCCCTTGTTGCTTCACATCGACATAACTCATTGGCATTCTTCTGCTGCTGCTGCTGGCAGTGCTCTTGTGTAGAGCTCCGGATGTGGCGGCTCTAACGCTTCGAAAGAAGCGACAAGGACTCGCTTTTATGATTATTATCATTATTACAGTACATACTTGCTGTTCTTGTTCTTGTTGTTTCTTTGTTGCTGTTGTTGTTGCTGTTGTTGTTGTTGTATACACTGTGATTCTCAGCTTTATTCCCATTCGCATTCCGCATTCCGCATTTGCCCATTGTCATAATGTTTGTTGTTGTTGTTGTTGTTGTTACAGCTCGTTGTGCGCTTATTGTTATGCTCCACAATTTGCCAAGCTCAAACAAAAAAAATAAACGAAACCAAACCTAAAAAAATATAAAAGGCGTTGTTACAAAAATCTGATGGCAAGTGTCGAACGAACGAAATGAAGAAACAACTGAAACTGAACAACTGAGCGAATAAGTGAATGAATGAATGAATGAATGAGTGAATGAACGAATGAGTGGATGAGTGGATGAACACGTGCCCCAAAGCACAGCCAGCTGTAAAATACTTATTTAAACAAACAGTCACAACAAAAATATATGCATAAAAAAAGCAAAGAGAAATGTGTCCCAAGTCTTTAATTGAATTTTTATTATTTTTGCGCAATTTTGCAACAATTGTTTCGCATTTCAGTTCATAAAAAAAACTAAAAAATTTGTAGTTAATGTTTTTGCTCATTTGTAACAAGTATTTTTTTTGGAGGCGGTTTATTATTATGCGACACATTAAGAATTTTAAAAAATAAATTGTTTTATCAGAGAGAAAGACAGAGAGAGACTGGGAAAAAACTTGGTAAAAACAATACTTGTTAAATCCATATTTCAATTTCAAGTTGAAGCGAACTTGCTTGGGAAAGAAAATAATTCCGACTTGTTTTTCGGTTAGAAAAGTTTATACAAATTTATTCAATAAATAATTTGCTTTCGTCAGCTTTACATATTAAAATGCACTGCAAAATATAAAAGATCTTTTCCATCAGACAAACAACATTTTTTTTCAATAATATTTAATATACATTAAAGTCTGCAAATTTGTGCACAAAAAACAAATACTTTGTAAAAGTCAAAATATATATTTTTATTTATTTTCTTTCTTATTTGTAATAAAATTCAGCAAATATGGATATTTACAGGATTACAAATTGCTTTTTTGGCCAAGCGTAGGAAGTCAGACAAATAAGTTAATTAAATTTTTTTACCATACGAGAAATGTTGGGGCACCTTTTGTTGTAGTTGTTGTTATTGTTGTTGTCTGCGTCTGAAGTCCCAGAGCCCTTGAACCTTGAGGCTGGCTTACAGCCGTCGTTGGAATTAGGGGCAAGTGGTACCTGGACGGGGCAAGACACCGCCTGTTGTTGAGAGAGATGAGGAACGTGCAGTCTGTCATATTAATTTACAGTAGTCGCAAGCAGCAATAATGTCAAGGATGCTGCTTGTGGCACAGGGTTGTCATAGACGACAACATGCCACGAGTGTTATCAGCTTGTCTGGGCAAGGTTTAAAGCACACACGGACACACACATACGCACACACACGCACACGCACACACAAATGAGTGCCACTTGAGAGTGTGTGTAAAAACCGCTTTATGCTGTGCCTCAAGTTTTGTGGCACAAAGTTTTTTGGTGGCACTTGGAGCGCCGCTCACGCGAATTAACAAATTTTATTTGATACGCTGATTTATTTAGTGGCTCTTTTTGCCCACTTTCAACCCACTTTACCACTTGCAACGCGCATAATATTGTTAACGCTTTTATGGTCCTGAAGTTGAAATAACTTGTTGGCAGCAACAGCAACAGCAACAGCAGCAGCAGCAGCAACTAAATTTTATATACAAATGTGCATAAATCACATTTTCCGCGGGTGCTGGGGAAATTTTCGCATCATGAAAAACTCTTCAGCGCCTGGGATTTAGTATTACGCAGTGTGTTGTTAATTTTTATGTTGCTTTAAGTAGCTGACATATTTTATGGCCCTAGCTAAGATACAACCAGCGAGGGGCAGGGGCGTGGGGCAAGGCAGCGCGTGTCGCGTTTGGCCTTAAGTAATTTAAAGGCATCTAATTTGAGTTGGAACGTGGTTTACGGTTCGCTTACATTTCTGGCCTTGAATTGAAAGTAATGCTTGACTTACCCTCAACTTAGCCATACGCATTGAATTGAAATTTAAAGTTGCTTAAATTAAATAACTTCATAGTCGAGTGAACTTCCAGTTTAAGTGCAACATTAATTGAAATGTGTTGCACATTGCAAAAATAGTGCTTGAGTTGCAATTGCATTTAAAGTTGCTGCAATTATGACTACAAAATAAAAATTGAATACTTCAAATCCAATTAGAAATAAGTCAACTAGCAGATGCCCTGTAAAATACATAGTTGACTTGCTGATAGTTAATTGTTCTTCTTATCTGATTTTGATTTTTGAGTTTTTGCAGTCGAATAATTTTTTTTATTTGCATAATTTTGAGATAATTCTAAAATTCTCAATTCTCAATTTCAATGCTTGAAGACATTCAAATGTTCGCTTGAATTAAATGCACAACTTTTTGAATTCAATTGAAGCTTACGAGAAATGATAAATTGCTCAATATGAGGGCAACTGTGGAGATTTATTTATGTTGCAAATGTTGACGGTTGCAACAACATTGAAAGTATTTATTTAAGCTGATCAAAATGTATTTCAAAAGGACACTCTACTGCTGTTGCAAGTTGCAAGTTGCAGGCGAAAATGACAACTTCAGTTTCACTATTTGTGTGCACCTTTGCCCTTTGACTTTTGGCCCACTCAGTCAATATATATACTTGTCTATTGACGCTGGTGTAAATCCGGCAAACTTGATGAGGGCAAGGTCTTTGCCAAAAAGCTGCCAACCAGTAAGCCAAGCAGCCAGCGTCTGGCACTCAGCCAGGATCTGGGACCTGACCTGTCTCTACATTAAGAAAAAAAACTGCAAATATATTTCTAAAAATCTGCGTTTTCCTTTCTCAATTTCTGTGTACATTTTTCTAAAATTAAAAAAAAGACTATTTTTTAAATTTATATATCTTATAATTTATAATATACTTTATAATTTAATACTGTTACTTCAATATACAAATCGAGCCTGAAATTTAGAAAAGATTTTTTATTAATGAATTTCTTAATAATATAAATATTAAAAAAAAAATGAAAAAACGATACCTTTCTAATTTTTAGAAATTTTTTTCTTATGTTAATGCTTAGATAGAATTTTAATTTTAGGTCGATTTTTTTTCTGAGTGTACCATGAGCAGAAGAAGTGTAGCAAGAAACCGAAACAGAAACAGAAGTGGAGTACAATGCCAGATGAAATGTCAACAACAACGCTGCGTTCCTCCCAGGGCTAGCTGTGCACTCCCGCCACACCCACTCCAACCGCCCACTTTTAAGTACAGACAATAGGGAAACCACCCAAGCAGCCACACCTCCATTCGCTTACCGCCTGTCTGCGTTGCGCAGCGTTGCGTAAATGAACTCAAACTTTAACTTCAAAGCGGCGCGAGGCAAAGGTGGGAAGTGGATAGCGATGAGAGCAGGGATGTGGAGGGAGGTGTGGATGGGCGGATGAACAGGAAAACAAGATCGTAAAATAATTTTATTACCCGCCAGCCTGGCCGCACAATTAAACTTGCTACAGGGCCCCCGCCCCCTTACTGTCCATCCCTTCCCCTTGGCGCAAGTTCAGCGACTTTTCCTGGCAACTTTTTATTTTCATCGGGATACAAAATTGAGAGAAAGAGCGAAACCGAAAAAACAAACAATTAATTGAGGCCTATCGAATTATTACATGCCCTTGCATCTGTCGAAATGCAACAGCCCAAATTTAAATTGGCATTAAGCAACCCACCGAAAGTTGCTATAGAAATTATGAGATATAGGGTGTTAAGTTGGTTTGTTTCGATTCAATATCAGATCTATTTAGCTTTAAGACTTATGGAACAGGCAGAAGTGCTTCTTCAGGTATTTGAGCATAAATTATTTGTGTGGCGCATTTTTGATGGAATTATAAAAAAGAGTTTTGAATAATTTCTGTTCTTCAGGTAGCTTGAGTATTTTGTTTGAGGATTTGACAGCTGATATATGCTGTTCTATATACTTTATATATTTTATAGATTTGGAAACGTTACTTTTAATGCGTTGCACACTCACCGCCAAAATTATATTGCCCAGCTCCGTTCGGTCATAATGAGTCCTGAAAAAGAAAAGAAAGCACGATTGCGAAACGTGCGCGGCCATTTGTCGTGGCAATTAAAAAGTTTAGATTATTTTGTAGCAATATAATGGATGGGGGCGTGGTCATTATATTGACTTGATGACAAGGTACAAGTTGGCTCTAAATTATCTCCCCCACCCATATTCATAAATTGCATAAAATTGGAAGAGGGGCCATTAAAAGCGGAAACGTTCGGAAAGTGTCTATCAAAGGGTTATACGAGTATCAACATTTTAATGATATTTTCATTTTATTAATGAAGACAAAGTGCCGTGCAGCTGTCTCAGAATTGGCTCAGTAACAAATTTTCAACCATGATGCGGCCACTTAAAAATGCACAGCAAATTAATGAGCCAACTAACGTGGCTTAAATTGTCGTTATTGTTTTTGCTGTAGCTTGTGTTGAAATTGTTATTATAATTCCCATCGTTGTTGTTGCTGTTGCTGTTATTTCACTCAATCGCTCAGTCATTGGGCAATTTTAAATCGGCTATTAAAATATTTGGCCTGGTCATTAAATTTATATGTATAAAGAAATACACTTTATTCGTGCCTGAAAGTAGGCAAATAAAACCAGAGCGATTCTAAAACTTAAAGGCTTGAAAAGCCAGTTGTAAATTCATACAGTGCCAGCAATAATTACTGCTTTAGTTGTCTGAGCTTTGCTTTAATGTTTTGTGCGCCAAATGCAAACACCAAAGTGAATCAGATTTTGAACCTGGAATTTGATATTAAAGAAGAGCTAAAACCATGGTAAAAAGCATTGTTTTTTGAGAATCTTAATCACTCAATGTTGGGAAAAGTTTTTATCAATTTCTATAAACACACAGTGAAGGCAAATGTTTGTATTTGAAAAGCCAAAATGATGTAGAAACTCTTTTCGCTAATTATTTATCTACAGTTAATTAATGCTTAGAAATAAATATTTAATAAGTGAATAAAAAAAAATACTTAAAAAAGACATTTTATATTATATTATGTGCTGTTATCAAACATGTATCAAATTTTACAATGTGTCACATACAAATTGGTTTTTAATAAATTGTTTGCCAAAAGGCTTTTGTTCTTTTTCTTTTGCTGTTTTTTCTTCTTTTTTAAATTGCTTTTGTCTATTCATTTTTACTTCAATAAGCCTTGGTATATATTTTTATATTTGCTTACTCTACTAGTCCCAAATGGGCACTCTACATTTTAAATATATTTTATTTGGAACTGAAAGCTTTTCCAATAGTTTCATGTGCATAGTGCCTTGAGAGATGTTGAAAGACTATTTGTATATTTGTGTAATGATTTAACTCCTGGCTCTTAATGGCTGTATCGGTGGGTGTGTTAAAGCGCAAAAATATGTATGATACTCTTATTTATTTGTTTGGTCGCATGCTCGCCATATATATACATAAATATATATATATATATAGTCCAATTTGTACAATGTTGTTTTTGCACGCCTTTCATTCCATTTAATCGCAAGGCGTACGCATACTGTTGGCACAGACTGTCTGCTCGACATTTTTGCCGGGTCAAACTTGGCTGATAAAAGCCAATGGCCTCAGCTTGGGACACTTTTCTGGGCCGTCGCAATTTAATAAACATAAATTTCATTTAAACAATACAAAGCAACGACAACAATTACACGAGTGTGTGTGTGTGAGTGTGTGTGTGCGAGTGTGTGTGTGCGAGTGTATACTATGCATATGGGCACGTAATTTTATTTCATATATTGTTGCTCACATTTTGGGGCATGTTTTTTTGTTGTTGCTGTTGTTGGCCTGGTCCAACTTTTTGTCGCCGTTTGGGAGACGCTGGCGAGACGCGTTTCTGTCGTGTGGCATAAGGGGCCCCAAAAGGATATAAGGAAATCATATAAATACATGCTCATAAAAATCATGGCAGCATGTCCTTTTAGTCCTCCATTGCTACACAGACAGCGGTTATTGTCCTGCATCCAAGTGTGTGTGCCTGTGTGTGCCTGTGTGTGTGTGTAAGCCGGCCTACTCTTTTCCTGTTTTCATTCATATTTTATTTTATATGTCGCCTGTTTTTTTTCTCTTCTTCGTTTTCCCACTTTGCTCTGCTTGGGTGTTATGAATTGTTTTACATATACTTTAAATATGCGGCATATGTTTTGGCGGTCGCCACTTCTGAATATTTCTGCGGCACAAATTACTTTTGCACTGCGGCATCTGCTCTGAACAAAGCTTGCCTTAAACTCACCCGAATGCGCCAATGAGCATTTCACGGATATTACCCCAATGCTGTTGCTTGTTTTCTGGCTTTGCATTTCGCTTTCTTCAATTGTTTAACACAGAAAAATACAGAGTAGCTTACCAACTGAATAATAAGAGGGAAGAAAAAATTATAAAGGGAGATTTTTGGGCCAGCATTTTTACGTGAGACTTTCAACTTTGAGTGTATTATTGAAGAAATGCTCAATCCATAATCAAAAAAGGACTGGTTTTTTTTAACAACTTTTGATTAATTTAGGGCTTTCGATCAATTGCCAGAATCGTGTTTCAACTTTGAATGTAGTGTTAATGAATAGCTCTAACCATGAAAAGAAATACTCGCTTTTTGGCTTTGAAAAGACTTGAGCCATTCTTACAAGCCCATTTTATAATGACTGTTTTATGTTTTGATCGATCTACTGAAGACTACTAAATCATATCAGTTATCAGTTTTTCTACCTTACTTTAAGTTTTATTTAAACTAAATATTGCCATAACTAAAAAAGGCTTTATTAAATAAGCAGTAGACTGAATGTGGCTCAGGGACCAACAACAACCAACTTCCAGAGGCGTCGCAGGCTAATTAGCTTAGTTTCATTTACTTTGTGTCCCTGGCCTTATTCGCAAAGTTTTGCGCACAATCTTTATCACATTTTAAATCTAAAATAATGCCTAATTCTACCTTAAACCCTACCCCAATTATAATAAATATAATCACACATTTTACATACATTTTTAATCAGGTCATAATTAAGGTAAACTGTTGTAGTTAAAATTACACTAATGTTTTCAGCGATTGCTGTTTTTAACACGAGCGGAATTCAGTGCAATATATTAATTAACTATTCATAATTACGATATTGAATTTAATCTATGCAATTCCGGTTTTTTGGTTTTTTGTTTTTTTTTATGCATTTAAGCAATTTGTATAATTGGATAATATTTTTGTGGGTCACATTGCGCAAGCGAAGCAAAAATTTTAAATTAAATGCAATCAATGGCCGGAAAAAGAACTGTAGTTGTATATGTATTGTGTGTGTGTGTTTTGCGTATTCCTTTGGAACGTATTATATTATAGATGCGCCTCAAGGTATGCAAATGGTTTTAATCAGGTAGCTGCAATAATTTTATGCCTTTATGTATGTAAAAAAGAAGGCAAGAATACCACACATAAGCCACATTGCACAGTGATAATTTGTTAATTGAGTTTGAATAACAATTTGATTTTGTGTTTATTGTGTGGCCAAAGAGAGACTTGGGGGTTGTGTGTACATCAACCACACACACACACATTTGATTTATGCCGAAATGCGTTTTCAATGATGTTGGCCAAATAGCAACAAACAAGAATATTATTTTATGCATGTCAGGGGCCAAACAGTTGCGTCTGACATAAACGATTTGCAACTGGGGAGTGAGTTACTTGTTTTGTGATTTGGCTTTTTTTTTGGGTGGTTTTAGCTGTGCACTCAGCTGTTATAATAATAGTAAGTCATAAATTTTGTTGCGCTGCGACTAAATTTAATTTTAGTTGGCCAGCCGCAGTGCCAAACTCACAGACCAACTTCCCAATCAGCGTTCACGAACTTTTTCTCTCCTGTTTTTGATTGTTTTCTGTTTCCTTTTATTTTATTGTATGATTTTTTTCTGTAGGTAAAAGCGAAAAATTATTACCCCGGCAATATTTTGTTGTGTTATTGTTGTTTTTGTGTTTTATGTGCGGCAAGCATAATCTGTAACAAATCTTTTTCTCTGCAAAAACATTTGCCTTACGACGCATAAAAGTTGACATACATCTGTGTACACATATGTATATGTATATATATATATGTATACATATATATATATATATATATATGTATATATTATGGACATATGTGTATATTTATAGAAAACTGCAGGCCGGCAAAAGTACAGCAAACAAAAAAAAAAAAAAAAAACAGAAAAACAGAAAACAAACACATGCATAAACAAATGTATATAAATATCAGCGAGGGTTGACTAAGAACATATTGCAAAGACATTGCACAAAAGTATTTCTTTCCAAGTGAATAATTTTATGTTTTGTAGCCGACTAATGGCAGCTTATAGGTTGATCTAAACTTCAGCACGTATTGCAAATGCCATAACATTAATTTTTGGGATTCAACAAATTATTTGTAGCACATAAGAGCTATATAATCTTAAATTTAATTCAATTAAAATCTGTGTTTCAGTGCTCCTTTGGTTTGATTTCATGTGGCAAACATATGTGCGGTTGTTGGTCAGCTGGTTAATTAAAGTAAAAAAATTCTGCATATATGTATTATATTTTTAAGGTCTGCTTTTTTAAGTATTTCGTTCGAGTAAGATTTACTCATTAAGTTGCAAACTGCTCAAGCTGCCCTCGATTGTGATTGTGGAAATAAGCCACAACACAAACAAAGGGCCTAGCTGCTTATACAATTTTTGGGCTGATATTGCAGGGCAACTTAGAGACGTCGAGCGAAAGAGAGATAGCGAGAGAGAGAGAGAGAGAGATAGAGAGAGAGAGAGAGGGAGAGCGGGAGAATAAGGGAGAGGAGAGCGTATAAGCCACAAAGCTTTTTGTTAGATTTATTTCCGTTTTCGCCACTTTTGTTTGTAACTTTTTTCCTTCCTTTGTTTTTTTATTTTGCCATTTTGCTTGCTTGTTTGTTTGTTTTATTTGTTTGATTGTTTACATGTTTGTATGTTCGTTGCTTGTTTGCTTGTTCGTTTGCCGTTTGATACGTAATACTTTGCATGGCTCCCTTCAGGGCGTCGCAATGAAGTCTCCCAGGCCCCATCGACATTCACATGCGGGCAATATTCGAACTGTTGTCGATTCATGAAGTATTCAATATATCATTGGAGCAGCAGCAGCGTTTGTATGTTTGTCAACGGGTGTGAATGTGAGTGTAAATTGAAGTGAATGAATAAATAAATTAAAATTGAGTTTGCATGCAACTGGTTCACTGACGAAGTGAATCGAGCAAAGAGCTACATATGAATATATACATATATATATATATATCAGCGGCAAGATGAAAAGAGTGCTTTAAGGCTTACACTGATGAAATATGAGAGAACAATTGATAACGCACAAAGTAGAGAAAGTTTCTTTAAAAAAAAGAGCGAAAACGGAGCATAAAGTATGAGTTAACCAGGAGTAAAAATACTTATCTTAAGGCAGAAATTACCATATCAATAAAAGAAATGAATAAATCAAGGAAAGCGCACATATTGTGTTAAGAGATGACTTCAAAAGATTATTGAAGGGCTGAAAATCTGTTGAAAATATGTAAAGTTTTCTTAAAATGCATTTTTAAAGCAAAACATCGGCAAACTATTAGTGTAATTCTTTATTTATATATTTTGATTTTATTTAATTAAGAATTTTGAGAACACTGGAATAATCTAATTAACACAAACTATATACATACATATATATGTCTATTTGTGTTCACTAGCGGAAGAAAATGCTACAAATTCTTCGCCTTGAAACACAAAAAAAAAGCATTCCAAACTGTCACTGTAAGCATCAAGAGAAACTTTTATACAAGGTTGATGTTACTTAAAATTAATTTGATTTTACTATGGTGGCATTTTAAATATTTCACGGCCGAAGTGACAAAGTCGTATTTGTCTCTGGCAAAAAACTACTCGCAACCTAATAAACGATTTTAATTATTAATTTCGCAACTACTCCACTTGCACAAGACACACACACACACACACACTCATTCAAGTTACAGCCAAAAGTTTACACCCAAAACTTTGCACTAGTCGTAAATCCTCGTCTTTATTCCACAATATTACAGAATAATTAAGCTGCACTCGCTGCTTTTACTCAGCTTCATCTCTCTGCTGTTGCTGCTGTTGCTGCTGTTGCTTCTGCTGCTGTGTTGTGCAGAACACATGACCTTAAAAAAATGAAAGTGGCAAAAAAATCGTGAAAATGTTACTTGACTAGGACTTACCCTGTTTAAATTTTCAATATGAAATTTAGAAAATATGATGAGTATAGAAAGTAGTTGCGGGAAGACAATAAATTTCAAGCAAAAGCTCAAATTCAGTGTTTAATATTTTTGCTGCACACTTTAAGCACATTCTGCTCGACATTAGTTTGCTGTATATTTATTACGTATTTTAGCCTGTTGCATTTATTAATGCAGCACTTTAGACGTTTTATGGATGGAGGGTATAAAAATGGCGCCAAGAGGTAATTAAAAATTCGCCACACAGCCAAAAGCCGCACAGCAAAAAAAAAACCAACAAAAAAATTGTTATTATGCCGTAGTGCTGGTGTGGCAAGACAAGCTTTAATAAGTTGCACACACATACACACTCACAACACACACAGAGAGGACTTAACTAGCACACATTGCCTTTGCACATTACGTATACGCAACGTTTACAAATGAAGCTGCCAGCTGGATGAGTCGAGTGATAAAGTGAGCAAGTGCAAGCAAGACAGAGCATTAAAACGAGCACACAAGCTGACTGTCAACGATACTACACACACACACACACACACACACACACACACACACACACACCCACACTCCGAAGCACAACTAAATGTTGTATAAACTAACAAGGGCAACTTCTGTTCTTCCCACGATTGTTGCCAGCTGATAAAAGAGGAGGGTTTTTTGGTGCGTTGAGAAACAACATTTTCGCTAAATTACAAACAATGCTTATTTGTTGTTTATCTGTGTAAACTATCTCTCTCTCTCTCTCCGGGCGTGTGGCATATGGCAGGTGGTTGTAGTAGCTCCGACTCCTCCTGCTGCTGCTGCTGCTGCTGTGTAATTGAGTTGATAAAACTCCCGGTCGCTCTATTGTAATTTGCGTAATGCATGCAAAGTTAATTACCTCGGGGAGACCTCAGTAATTAGAAATGTGATTGAACGGCGTGGGGCAACCAATGCCGTTGACACACAACTCCCCTGCCTCTGCCCCTGCCCATGCCACCCTAATCCCTTGCCACAGTCAGGTTAAAAAATAAGCCTTGGCCATTTATCAACTTTCTGGTTGTCTTATTCCATTTTTGTTTTGCCATTTGACAAATCGTGCAATTGTCCGAAAGCATGCATTATAAAAAATTATTGTTATTGCTGCCACTGACTTTGCAGACATTTTCAATTAGCCGACTGTTTCTCCCTTGCCTAAGTCGCTGTTGCCATTTGTAGATTGTCAGGCGATTACCTCGCCCTCTCCTGCTTACTGTGTGATACTTTTGCAATTCGTAATCGTAAATTGAATTTCAATCAACGAAACTTTGCAGACTACAATAATGTATTTTGTTTATTGGGCGACGAGTCTCGCCAAATAGCAATTGGCAACAGGAAAGGCAATAAAAAACATGCTGCTGCAGCTGCAATCGTCCTCCTTTTTTTTATAGATAAAGAAGCAATAGTGAATAAAAATTAAGTGAAACAAGTGAGGACAGTTATTTTGGCCTAGACTGAGATTACATGCCAAATCCTGAAGAGTAGCTCATTTTATTATTCACAAAGTATATAATAGGGTTTTCTTTCCTTGATTACAGTGTAGATTTTTCTTCAGTTTAGGGAAAACTTGTCTAATTTCCAACCGTTTTTTTTTCAAATGTGTCCACAGAATTCTTCCATTCGATTTTTGTTAGTCCACATAAAAACAGATGGAAAAGAGCTTCATCTACTTTGATTGTTATGCGGATGAATACTGTACTTATATTCTATGGAATCCGAGAGGAATGTTATAAGCTTCACAAAATAATTGAAATACCCTCTGTAAAATGATCTTACTTAGAAAATGGTTTATTTTTCCTACATAAAATATTAATCTACCATTTTAAAATATAATCGCATGTGTTTATTTATTGGATTTTCCACAACATTATTATTCAACAGAAATTTCTGTTAATGTGATAAAAAAAGAGAGAATTATTCATACTGACAAATATAATCACATTTTATGCTCCTCAAATTGTTTTTCATGCAAATTATTCATTATTCAGAAATATAAGAATTTATGATCAAAATTTATTGAAGCATTATTTGTTCGACATTAATTTAGGCGAAAACGTGAACAAGTTGCTGCAACATTTGCGTACACCCACAGGCAGACAGGCAGACACACACACACAATCACACAAACATTATGCATGAGATGTGGCATATTGATTTAAATGGTATTTTTATGCTGTGTTTATTTTGTTTTTCAATTTTGATATTTTATTATTATTTTTGTTTTTAAATTAGACAAACTCGAAATATTTTGTAGTTTGCTGAGCGAACCACAATGGAATCATCATTTGCTAGTTACATCAGACACATGCACAAAACACACACACACACACAACACACAATTCACTTAAATACTCATCAGTAGCAAAAATTGTTGGATTGTTGTTAAATCCTTCGACGCTGCTAGGCATTTCAGCACTTAGTCAAATCCCAGCTTGGATTTATGTACGCATATGCATATCCTGACCGCAAAAAACTTTACGAAAAGCACTCATTCACCAATTCCCCCTCTTGCACTCACCTCTCTCCCCACCTCGCCTTCATATGGTGCATGCATTTGGAAAAGTTTGGGGCTATATTGTAAAGACGTAAGTGGCAACAACTTTTCCAATTGCAAAAGAATCTGCAAGTGTGGAGAGCAAAACAATCTAAACTTATGTATAACTATTTGAGCTAAGGGATCAAAATGCACCAGCTAATGGAAAATTAATGCTGCAAAAATACTTTAATAATTCTATATATATAATTTCTATTTTACTTAATAGATTATTCTGAATCGATCTGAAACTGCAAAGTTTATCTTGTTTCTAAAGTTATTTATAAATATAAACAGCAAAAATTCTACAAACTAAAAATGTTTGCCATAAATCGATAATCCAGAAAGTAGAAGAAACAAGGTGTTATTTTTATATAATTCTTAGAAATATTTTCTATTATTAAGAGATGCATTTGCAAATAGAATTGTCAACAATAATTTTCACATTAAATTCGTTATATATTCTAAACGAAAAACTAGTGAAATTTACCCTGCTTTTTAGAAAGAAACTTTCTTAATAACAAGGTGATTTACCCTTGGTGCCAAAAGTATGGCAAAGTTCTAATATATAAAATTATTTCCATTTGGATTGAAACAAAAATTATAACTGCAACTAAACATAACAGTTTGAAAAGTTCAACAAATGTTCTAAATGCTTGCTCTGTTTTATGGCCATTTAGATATGTACGGATAAATATATATATATATATATATATATATGAGTGTAGTTTTGCGGCTGAGTTATCATAGATTGTGCAGGGTAATGCTTGGGGAGAGGTGGAAATAGGGAAAAAGGGGTTGGGGGTTGGAATGCTGTGGCTATCAGGCGTCGCATTGGGTCAATGACAGAAGTGACGCCAAAAGTTTTTCGATAGTCGAAACTTAAGTGCCGGCGACTGCCAACGAGTTGCCACTGCCCCTATATCTACCTATAGAGATAGACAGAGAGCGAGAGAGCGAGATGGAGAGAGAGAGAGTGTGTTACGCTCTCTTTCGGTTTTGGTGCTTTGACTTTTGTGCAAGCCAAAAAGTTGCCCGGGTACTAACCATAAATTAAGTGCAGCTTCTTTTGCTTGCATGCTCTGAATGCTTTTTTGTTTGCAGCTTATTTATGATAATATATATATGTATATATATATATATATGTGTATGCAGTTAGTTGCAGTTTTCTGTTTGTATTTAATGAATGCCTCAACGCCACAAGGTGCAATAGCGAACTCTGCCGCATTGCTTGTGACGAGATTTTTAATTAGAAACTTCTCCAACTTGCAACTTGCAACTTGTGTGTGTGACACGTTTTTTTTCTATCCCGCTGCCACTGTAGCAATTGTTTTTACTACCTGCCTTTGGGTTACAAGCTTGATTTGACTTTTTTGATTGACATTGACGTTTTCTGCCAATTTTTACAAAGGTCTCTCGCCTCACAATTCGTTTCGGTTCTGTTGCTTTTCGGGGCCAATCAATTAAAAGCGTTTTTCCTTTGTTCGCCCATTTTCTCATTTTCTTCTGTTTTTTTTTTTGGTTTTTTCAAATGTTGCATACTTTGTGGCTGGCCCTGAGGTGTTGCCACATTTCGTGGCGCAGTTGAATTCTTAATTCTTTGAAGTTCATTTCCCGTGGTGTAACAGCTTTCAATTTTTCGAGTCTTTACTTTGAGAAATTACACTGAAACTCTCTTATAGCATTCTTTTGTGACACTTAAAAGGTTATGGGGTCGTAGATTTACTCTTATTCTTAATAGATTTGGGGTATGACAGATCTCAGACAAACTGCTGACAGCTAATTTTAAATGAAAAGTCGACTGAGACATATTTAATAGTATCAGACTTCTAACTAGCTTTTTTACTTATTATTATTATATAATTATGATTAGCTATTGCTACCGTCAACATCAATATATTATCGAAACTTCCAAATATATGGTGTTTTCTTTAATATTTATTTAGTAATATTTTATATTAAGAAAAGCATTCCGTATTTAAGCATTAGAAAGCATTTCTGCGAAGCTACAACTTAAAATGTTAGAAATATACTTTCTGAATAACAAGTTGATATACCCTTGGTGTGAAAAGTAGTGCGAATTTCTAAAAAACTAGATTAATGTATCACCATTTAACTTGCTTGGGCTTGCTTAAAGCTGCTGAAATGTAGCCCAGATGCCGTTGAAGGAATTTCCCAGTGCGCCGGAAATGTTGGACTGAAGATGCACACGGCAAAGTTTTAGCATATTTTGCTATTGCTGGTGCATGCCTTGAGTTTTTGGCCTTCAGTGCAACTGTAAATTATGCGCAAGACAGCAATTGTTTGCCAAATAGTTTAAGTTCGCTTTGTTATCAGCACTTTGTTGGCAGCAAATGCCGCAAAAGGCATTTGTCATAACAGGTAGCAATTGGGAGCGATGTCTCACAGCAATCTTCCTCCCTCTCTCGCTCTCTCACTCTCGCTGTCACTCGCTTGCCATCTCTATCTCTCTCTCTCTCTCTCGCTCCAGCCAGATTCGGCACTCAGTGTAATTGAGCGGCACTTGAAAATATGCGGCTCATTAGCTGCAGGCCCAAAGGTGTTGCGGGGCCGGCCGATCCCCGATGTGTTCGACAGTCAGAAAGACAACTCCTCATACTGCCGAATGGAGTGGAGTGGAGTGGAGTAGAGTGAAGTGAAGTGGTTTGAGTAAACACACGACTGCACACACAAATATACCGTGAACACACACTCACACACTCACACATTCACATACACGCACACAAACACACACACGTAAACTGAACTTAACGCTTGACTGATTTCTTGAGCCTCAAACAAAATTGGCACGCTCTGCGGCAGGAATGATGGCAAATACATATGTATATAAAAATGATTTCCAGCAACTGTTGTTGCTGTTGCCTTTGCTGCTATTGCTCTCCTTACACTCTGCAAAAATGTGCCCTTAATTGAAAAATTTGACCTAGTTTTGATGCCAAGAGTAACTCACCTTCTTATTCAGAAAGTATTTTTTACAATAAATCATGAATATTCTTATCTTAATTTCAGTTTACAAATAGAAAGAATATCTTATTTAGTTCAAATTTGAAGAATTTGTTTTCTTATATTGTTAGAAATCATTTCTAAAAACAAACAAAAAACGTACATGTTTTCGGTTTGATTTTCTTCTCAGTGCAGATATCCATCTACTGTTTATATATGGTCTACGTGCCGCACTTCTCAACTTTGCCAGCTTGTGTTTGTTTTTGGGCTTAAGTTTTGTTACGTGCTCTGCCTAATTTTTTTTCTTTGTGGGCAACACGCTGGCATTCTGATTCGTAGTCTCATTGGGTTCCGATTACATGGCGTATACGTAATTCGTAGCATAAGCAAAAGTTTTAGTTTGCCGACGCTCATCAGCATCATGGCAAGTTTGGCTAGCTGCAACAAGTTGTGTGGCAAGGCCATATATAAAGAGTAGCAGCAACAGCAGCAACAGCAGCAACAACAGCAGCAGCAACAATAACTTTAAGCTCAAGTTACGCTTCGCTTGGTTGCTCATACGCAACGTTAGCCACAGTCTAACCATCATTTCACCTTTAACGCCTGCTGCCACTTGCACTTATCATCGATGGCCAACTGTTATTCTCCCTCTCTCTCTCTCTTTCTCTCTCTCTCCATCTCTCTCTACTGCATGTTGCAAATGCATTTCAAATCTGCCGGTTGTGTCATTTTGTGCAAACATTCTTTTGTTTTCATCATTTCTAGTTTTGCACACACTAAATTTCAGCCAATATTCTCTCTAGTTTTTCCGCACATTGCTCTGCCAATTTTGGCCTGTATCGAATATTTTCCAGGCTTATTGAACAGAATTTTAAGCTCTTTATGTTCATTTTGCAACATTTTCTCCTGCATTGTATTGCCGCATTTTGATAGCATTGTTTTTGGAAAATTTCAAATATAAGCCTTAAACAAGTGCCAACGTTGTTGTTGCAAGTAAACGACTGCCAAAAACTTTGTTAGGGTTTTCAGATTTTTGAGATCGAAGTTACCTTTGAGTCTATTTTGAATTGTTTTACTAGCTATTTGCCTTTCATATCATATAGGGTTTTATCGATTTTAAATGGAGTTATCTGTAACATACCTTTCAAATTTCTATCCGAGAGGTGGCTGTGGCCACAGCCGATCTTTGAAGCACATTGCCAACAATGTGCTAAACAAATTTGGTGACTGTTTCGATTAGCAAGTATTAATTTTTATTGATTTCTTACCGCTCTAGTGGACGTAAGAACCTAATACCTGCCACCTGACTGCGAAGTGCACATAAAGTATATGTTTCAAGTCGCAAGTCCTCAGCTTAAAGGGTGTCGAAAAACATGACGAACATTGCCCAAATCCAATATATTCTTTTGTATATTTTGTAGCAAAGTATAAAAAAAATTATTGCATTTTTTTTTGCCATATGCACGTAATGAGCATTTTATGTCACGCTTTAGTCAACATTTAACAATTCCTTTTAAAAAGGAATTTTCTGCGTTTTGTGGCTTTAACACAGTGTGCGGCAGTTCTCTCTCTCTCTGTGCAACTCTGTTTTTCTCTCTTTCTGTCTGGTCGCTTTTTATTTTCATTATTGTACTGGCAGCATCAATTTGGTGAACTCAGCAAGCAGAATCTCCAGCGCATAAAACGCGCATTAGCAAACTATTACTGAAATCCCCAAGGTGCCATTTACCATGTCCAGAGCTGTCGTTTCTCATGCTCTCTCCACCCCTCTCCATCTCTCTCCATCTCTCACTCTCTCTATCTCGCTCTCCCTCTGTTTATCTCTGCTGCTGCATCGTGTGCCATTTGCAATGTAATTTGTGACGCCTAATAAAATGCCAAAATACTCAGTAAAAGTAAAATAAATAAAAAAAAAAACGAAAAACGAAAGAAAAATGTGCATAAATTATAAGACAGCAGCAGTCGCAGACCAAAAGTGTGAAAAATTACGCACACGCCCCACTCTCAGCGCCCCCTCCTCAACAAAACTGCGGAGCACCACAAAGTACCAAAAGCAACCGCAAAAGCCAACAGCAAAACGAAAAAGGAAAACAACTCGCGAACATTTTACTTTGAATACACTCAGAAAATCGCCCTGAATTTTAGATATTTGACAAGGGTTCCTCACCTTCCTAATCTGAATGTAAATTTCTGAAATTAAAACTTGTCACTTTCTAAAAACCAAGGTTTTTATTTTGAATCAGTTTGATTTTTCCAAAACTTTTCATTTTAGGGAAAGCTTTTCTAATTTTAAGAAACATATTTTCTTATATTTTGATATTGTTTTTAAAAACGAGAAAACTTTCTAATTTTAAGAGCGACTTTCTAAATTTCACGAAGATTATTATTCTGAGTGTATCGCAACTCTGCCAGTAGACAAAATGACTGACGACAGGCGAGTAATTTAATTTGCTTTTAATTTTCACTAAGAAAGTTTTAGGCGCAGTTGCCTTAATATGGTTTCTTATGCTCTGTGCAAGTCTCTGGATAGCTGGATAGCTGATGCGCATTTAATTATGCTCCCATTTTTCTACTTTTTCTACTTTTTCTACTTTTTCTCTTGTTTTTTTTTTCATCTGCCTGCAAATGAAGAAAAATGCGTTGAAGTCAGACCAAGTTATTGCGCAGAGTGAATGTTTTAATGCTCTAGGTTATAGTTGGGTATACTTAAATTTTGACATTTTTGTACGACCATTATGTGTTTTGCGAAACTTTTACAAACTTCCATTTGTGTGGCAAAAGTGCTTTAGTTATTCAAATAGTAACTTTTTACACAATTCAAATGTACATTATATATTTAATAAAAAAAAACAAGTGTCCTTTCAAAATGGGTAAAGAGGTATAATGAAATTGTGCCAAAGTATGCAACAGATGGAAGGAAACATCTGCGAAGTATATATATTCTTGATCTGCATCGAGAGGCGAGTCCGTCTAGCCATGTTCATCTGGTTTTCTATATGAACTCACTGATCTCAGAGACTAAAAGAGCTAGAGATATATATATTTGGAATCGATTTTACAAACATTTTTCCGATGGCAATAAAATACACAATTGTTAAGATAAAGCCTACCAATTAATATCTAAAATACAATGCATTTCATTAAGAACCGATAACAAATGCAGATTTTGTTAACCAAAACACATTTCATGCTGAAAGACTTTTGATAATAGTTGTAGGCATATATATTTCAAAGCTGGATTCTTTCGCTGCCTTTCTTTTATCAATGCTGAACACTCTCAGCTGCTTTGTTAGACATTTCAAGAGAGCATTCTCATTTTGTTAGGCAACTTAACAACTTAATAATATTTGCTGCAAAAGTTTAGAAACAGTTTTTGCCTGTCTAAAATAATCTTGTTTATATGAAAGGAGTTAAGTTTGCACTTGTCAAGTGCTGATTACTGTAATATTTTTGTATAGGGTATTTAAATGTCAGCATTAGGCATATTAAAAACGTTGCCTGTTATTTTAGTTGTTATTGTTGTGTTTTGTGTCATAACTTTCACTGTTTTTGTTCAGCTCGAACAGTTGAGTTGAGTTCAGTTTGGATTTGTGTTTGTTCAGTTTCTCTCTTGTGCCATTTGTTTGTTTAGCGACTTGGCTTGTGCTGTGTGTGTGTGTTGTGTTTATTTTAACTTTTGTTGTTGTTGCCGCTTTATTGTGGCATTGTTTCTCTCTGTGCGCTGATTGAAATTAAGCGCATTTGAAGAGGCGGCTCACAAAATGTTGCCATAGTTCAAGTGGCCCCTGTTTGCGCATTGTTTCAAATTGCTGGCAGAATATCCGGCAAGTTTCGAGTGACACAAATGAATTCCTATGTATATATATATATATATATATATATTGTTCTGTGTGGGATTTTGTGCTAATTTGATAAACATTTGCGTGAGCTGTGCAGCACCAATAAACATGCCGAAATTGTCATAATTAATTTGAGTGCCCTGGAAAGTAGGCAACATTTATTTTCATTATGCTTATTTTAGCTATAAAATGTTGGCCATTTCCATTTTCATTTGCAAAATGCGGCTAAAATTTATTTCATATCTGTATGCTTGTTTTTTATCGACTTAGAAATTTTGTATGTGAAATAGATATGTGGGTTGCCTCCAATCCGAGAGAGCTGTGATTAATGCTCGAAATAAAATTTGAAAAATTGTGCTGCTTATTAATTTCAATAACTGCTATTTTGGGAATCCAAGTCGAGCGATACTTTTATTTTTAGAATATTTATACAAATTTGAAATTTAGAAAGTAAACGTTTTATATATATTTGATTATAGGTGAAGAAGTCATATTATATTCGTATTTATATTTATTTTCTCCAACTGTCAAAAATAACTAAAAACAGGGCACATACAGTTTCCAACTTGATAATAATTTATCTTTATGAACTTAAAATTATATTTGAAAAAACTCGTCAAAACTGATCCTACAATTACGCTTAATATTAAAGTTTCCATCTCAATATAAATATAAATGATTTTTCGGATTTTAATGTTTAAAGTTATTATAACTTGGGGTTATTATTTTCTGTTTCACATCTTGAATAATATAAAGGGCACTTTACAGTCTCGAAATAAAACCTATTAATGCATAATTAAGTTCTCAATTTATGAAAGTTTTTGATTACTTTCAAGTACTACCAAAAGTGCAATTAGTCCACAGACTCTATCCACAGCACTCAATTATTTTGCAGCTGCATGCGCAAAATTTGTTCCAGTTGCTGCAAATGTAATTTTAATGTCCGTTTGACAAATTCGCCAAAAATTCCAAATATCGCATAAAACTGTAGAAAATGACAATGGGTCCTAAATAACGTAACTCTAATGCCCGAAAATGCCCAGGCATTAATTAAATCCAAATGCAAATGAACAACGCTCAGTACACTATTCAATAGTCAGACACTGCAGTAAATCGAATACTTTCTTCTTTATGGGGGAGTTCATTTTAGGCTGTGATGGAATATAACAATTTCGCAATGGGGGTAGGTATTATGGGGCATGTTTTACGATTAGTCCATTTGAAATGGATATTAAGTCGAGGCATGGCAACCAATTTGTGGCAAGCTGTAACAGCCGGCTGCAATTGCCCCCAAAAACCTGTGCCACACACACACACACACACACCCGTATAATGCGTGATGTGCACACACATTTTAGAGCCATAGAATTTGCCGCTCATATTTAGCTGCTGGAGGCAATGATGAGTTTACAGACTGAGAAGAGAGACAAAAGCATCAGCAAAGCGAATGAAAAAGGCAACCATTGCTGCAGTTTCCACAAAAGCAAAACTCAAACGTTGAAGTTTTGCTAGTTGTGCAGAAAATAGCAGCAGTTTAAGTTTCTGGGCACATGACCATAGCACAATATGTGCTATGTGACTGAAATGTACAATTTGGAAAAATCTGAAGAAAAAAATGCTAAAGCAAACATGCGAGTGGAATCAAAAATTGGCAGCATATATTTCACTTGTAGAAGAAGCAAAGGCATAAAACGCAGAAAGACCCAATTCGATTTAATCTGGTTGGTAGCTAAATATTTTATTTAAAGTTGGGTGAAAGTGTATTAAAATTAAGTTATTTTAAAAAGGAGCTAGTTTCTTGTTTTGAACAATAAATGTAAAACTTAACTTGAGGTCAAATTATGCTCAAATAGCTCTGGTTTTTGAAAATTTAAATAATAATAATAATTTTAAAATAAAAATCAGTACAGACTTATAATAACTTTTTTACTTTGGATGTAATACTAAAAAGGAGCTCAAGTCAGGTCCTTTGTTTTGGGAGTATAATTTATATATGAATTTCGAGGAGAATCGAGTTTGAAACTTTAAATGTAGTTTTGATCTAGAGGTCAAATCATGATTAAAAAGACATAGTTCTTGAATATCCGCTCAGTTTTAATAAAGTTATGGCTTTCTGCAAATTTTTGATCCGAGTCTGAAATTCCGTTTCTCAGCCTTGTTAAAGCTGGGCGTTTTTCAACACTCACCCAACTGTCAGTCTGTTTATTTATAAAGAAGTTATTTCTTTTGATTACAAATTGAATTTAACTGATGCACAAGTTGGATTGTTATGCTGTATATTTACTTTATATTTTATGCTTTATACTCCACCTGTACTATTTTTACTATATATTTATTCGCCATATGTACTATTTGATAACAAATGTTGCCATACTTTACTTCAGTCTCACAGAAACATATGTTTGGTACAACGTCATAAACTGTTGATTTATGACATGCTTCAATCAATTTACTCATAAAACACACCCAGCCAAAAATGACCGACATTGCAGAGAGTTGGCTACATGCAGGTATGTGTGTGTGTGCCTGTGTATGTTGATGTGTGTGGTATATAAACACGTTTAGCCAGTAGCATATGTGTGGGTTGAAATGCAATCTAAAGTAAAGCACAAAACAAAACTTAACAAGCTGTTGACCCGATGTTGGCCAGCCGCAAAGTGTGTGTTGCAGTATATCGAGGCGTTTGTGTAAATTGCAGTATTCGATGGCCAATGCGACCGACCAACCGACAAAAGTGCCAAAGAATAAAACCAACGGATTGGAAAAGTGCGCCAGACCCATACACACACACACACGCACACTCAACCACACACCACACACACACAGAGAGCGAAACACAAACAGAGAATCGCCGCCACAGATACGTTGAATGCTGTCCTAGAAAAGAACTCACAAGCACAATGTGAAATGCCAAAAATGCCAAAAATCTGTTAGATAGCACGTAAAACATAAAGAGTTTGTTTCATCCTGTAGCTGTAAGGGATTTCAGTTTTTCGTATTGTGCGACAAGATAGAGAATTTGTGTATTAACCAAAGACAGCATAGTTATACTAGTAGAGCCAGTGCAATTGTTCACCCCAATTGATTGCTAGTTGCCCGTTTGCTAACTGAAAATATAAATTTCTTGGCTGCTTATAGATTTTTCACTGAATTCGTTAAATTAATTTATTCACTTAGCTGCTCAGCTTTTGTATTTCAGCTCAGCTGAACTTCTCAGCTTACTATTTTCAAGATGATCAATACTTGTTTTACCATATATTGCAGTATTTGACACAACAATAATAAAATAAATAAAAACGTGAAAAATTTGTTTTTGTAAAAATGTATCTTGAGCTGTTTGCCTGAAAATTCCATCTGACAATAATCAGAATATTTAGGCGCTATAATTAATTATTAGAATTATCGATTGAGAAAAATGAACAAAAAATCCTACATTTTAATTATTTTAAAAATTGTTAAGTTGCAGTCCTCGCGACATAACAAAAAATTGTATAATCAAATCTTGAGCTGTTTCCCGAAATGATTTTAATTATAATTAATGGAAGCTCTTAGTAATTCAATTTATTTATTTCGGCTTTATAGAATGAATAGAATGCCCAAATTTCTGTGAAAATTTATTAAAGTTAATTTCATTACAAATAAAATAAAATTTTTTTACAAATTGTTAAAGTACAAAAATAATTCATGAATAGTATCCGGTGATTGATAATAATATTTCCATTATCAATTTATATAGAAATGGTTAAAGTGCACACAAATAATTTTTAAATGATAAGACTTTTCAAGAAAGTATCAATCGTTACGCTGCTCTCAGTTAATAGTCACATACAGAGCATGCGCTAGTCGAGCATGCTTTAGCTAATGCTTTTATTGACATTTGAGCTGCATAACGAGAATTGTTGGAAATAAAACAGTTGATAGCAATGATATTCCCGTGACAAGAACGCTCTTCCCGTTACCCATTTCGTGTGCGATTAGTTATGCTTAGAGATGCAAGTAATAATGACAGCTGACGAGTGCCTAGAGCACCCATGGATTAATTGAGTGATGAGGAGGAGCTGTCGTCTGGATAATGGATAATGGATAATGGATACTGGCCGCCGTCGCATAACACTTCAATTTTAGCGCTGCACGTTCGATGTCGCTTAATGGCCCAGCCCAATTTAGGCTCAATTCAACTCAACTCAACTCAATTCAACTCAATTCAACGCGGCTATCGAGTATCGAATGTGTTTATTCAACACTTAATACAGCTCTCTGCAATGCGTATCGATTGACAGTGCGCGCTTGCATAGCATCATCACACCAACACGCCTTTATGTCATCAATATCCATATCCATTCACCCATTGGAGAAAAGTACTTTCGCCAGTTTACAGTTATGCTTACATCTATAGCAATAAGCTTTTATTTTATGCCTTCTGGCTTGTCGTGCTTCTTCTTTAATTGTTATGCAGATTCCAAAGCTATCACCTTGTGTTCTATGCATGGGTTTCGTAGCAGGCAGCCATTGCTCTAATTGTCTACTTTTGGTTCAGTATAAATATGCCGGGGGAAATGAGTGATTAAGTTGTCCAAAAGTATGTAAGTAAGTAAGCACATACACTCAGAAAAATTACTTAACTGTTTTATTGGATTGACCAATGGTAACTAACCTAATTGTTTAGAAAGTATATTTCTAAACAAAACACAGTTATTCATTATTCCTTTATTCATGGTTCATTTTTCTAAAAAGAAAAAATAAATAAATCGAATTTTCAGGATATTTGATCATATTTGCACAAGTAACTTACAGTTTTCCGGAAAGAGTGACTTCGCATAAGCCACTTGGCCTTTTAGGCAGACGATAATTGTGTCTGAATTAGGCATTTATTATTATTGAAATGGTGGAATGTTGGAAACGTGGTCAACAATTGTCAAGTCTTAAGCCGTATAGTGCATATATATATATACATATTTACCGCATGATATTGTGCGGATAGCAATTTGTCAAGATGCGAGATGTGAGATGTGAAAGCGCGTTTTGCTTTTGTTCTTAAATTGCAATCATGTCTGCAATTGGCTTATAAAAGGCTTACGGATAAACTGGCCAGCTGCCAGTGAAATGTTGCAGCTGCAGTTGCTGCCACAACGTGTGTGACTTGACTGTCATCGGGTCACCGACCAGGGCCAGCCTTTGGGCTGTCTAACTGGCAACATGCCGAGCAGGAGCCGCGCGAAAGTGTCGCATTTATATCATGTCCACACTTGACAAACGAGACACGTAAAAAAAACACCTTTTTCTTATCAGCTCAAACTATTTTTAGTTGTACAAGTGTTTCTCACATTGTTGTGACTAAGCTCAAGGCTTAATCGTGGCCTATTTAAGTTGGTCAACAACTAAAAAATCAGTTGCATTCATTTGCCATTGCTCAACATGAATCGTTCCGCAGTCGATTTTCTGGAATATATCCAGCAACTCATTGAACTGGAGCATTCGGATAATGCCAGATTGACTGGCATTAGTGGCCTGCACATCTGGTTTCCCGATCTGAAGAATAGACAGCCCTATAATTTGGTCCAATCGGAGCATAAATATGAGAAAAATTTGCAATTTACCGTTTGGCGTTGCTGGCTAAAAAAGTGCTGGACACAATGGAAAAATGTGCTCAAAAATTGTGTATTTTCGACAGAGGGAAGAACAACTAAAATACAAATTGCTATAAATTGCGGAGATTTAAATTTAAATTTACGGAATCTGTGACACTGACATGTATAAATTTCATTATTGAACATATATTTGATGGTTTTGATTTATTTATTTTTAAATCTATTTATCATAATTGAATACAATTTGAATTTATATGATCATTTTGGTTTTTTTTTTTTGCTATAAATGTTGAAAATTATGTTGTTAAAATTATGCAACATAATCCAGATGGTTTTTTTTTATTAATATTTGGACATCTGTTTGGCCAATTGAAACTCACTGAAGCCATAAACATTTGTTTAATATATTTGTTGGTAATTTTCATAAATTCAGTGCTCTGTCAATTAAATGAATGAAAATAATTTGCGCTGACTCAGGCCAAAACTGTAACCCGAAACAACTTCATTATTGGGGTAATGAAAATATATTACCCCAGAGGCAGAGATGGGGGAAAACCGAGAACGAAGAATCGAGAACCGAGAACCGAAAACCGAAAACCGAAACAAGCCATAACTTCATTAGGCGCAGTGGAGCGACAAGTTATGCGATATATCTGACAAGATGAGTACTTATAAGCTGTGAAATATTCAAAGAGAAAAGGGAAAGAGAAGGATAGAGCAAGACAGAGAGAGAGAGAGAGAGAGAGAGAAGAGAGAGAGAGAGAGAGAGAGAGAGAGAGCGGAAAGCTGTAGATATTTTATACGGTATAATCAATAAAAAGCGCTAAACACAAACATAAATAAAAGGGATATGCGAATGCGGCACGAATTTATTAGCCATCAAGAAAACCCAAAACGAAAGAAAAAAAAAATTGAGTATTTATATACATATATAGAGTGTATGTGTGTGTGTGTGTTTGTGTGTTTTGGCCACGTCAATGGCAGAAAAATGATAAAAATAAATAAAAGTCTGTTTTGTGGGTGCGTTGAAGCATGGGACGCGTAAGCAGTTCAAGGACCTGCTTCGCCGCATGATTTATTTACTTTCCAACTGTCTTCGTTCACTGCCATCCTGATGACCTGCCACACACTCATAAGCGTGTGTGTGTGTGGGTGTTGGTGTGTTTATAGTGGTTCAATTGCCGCTTAAGTGAGGGCACATTGCAAGACATTTTATGGGCTACGTGCAACAGCGCAAACAAATTTACATGACACTGAACTCTGCCTCGGCCTGTTGGCTCTCAACTCTATAGCACTTACCTGAGCAGAGTAACCATGCCTTATTCTTTCCTCTTTTTTTTTGTTTTTTTTTTGGTAATTTGAGCAGCATTATTGAAAGATTGATGAAACTTTGGGCAGTGTACAACAGTCAGCTGACTTACCGACTGACTTTCGACTATCGAACGAACGCAAGATAAATGACTTCTCGGGTTGGTGTTTCCTTTCGGGGTGGCACCGGCTAAAAGTTATTGCGGTCTGTGTGGCGCTTATAATGAATAATGAAAGATTTGCTGCCTTTTATTTTCAGGCGTTTTATTGTCGAAGACCAAACAATAAAATACTGCCTGGGCCATATTGGCTAAAACGGTTGCCTATGCCCTGACCACAACTTCATTTCTCCATTCCCCAAACAATTTAGTCGACTATCATGTGAGAAAACCATTGAGCAGTATTCACACTTTGATTTCGCATATATATACATATATATGTATATATATATATATATGTGTGTATTAATGGCTTTTATAACGCTTCCTGCTGGCCCCAAATATATCTTGTTTTGGCCTTAGGATCTCTCTCCATCTGTGTGTGTGTGTGCTTGTTCCTAGGTCCAATTTGACTGTCAGCAACTTTCTTTTGATGCCATATATTGACAATAATGTTTCTTTTTTTTCTGCTCATATGTAGATGTGTACATTTATTGCCCAGGGAACATTTGATTGAATGCCGGTCATAATTGCCGTGTTTGCTTCATTTCACGTTCGTTTCTCCATATATTTCTTTGATATGTTGGCCCCGGTTTCAGTTTCAGTTTCAGTTTCGATTTCGGTTTCAGATTCGAGTTCAATGTCTTGACAAATGTTTTGCATTGATTGCTGCTGTCGGGGCCCCAAATCGCTTTGGGGCTTCTTTTTCAGCTTTATGGTTTTCTTATTTTAATCGAATTTACTTTCCCCAAAAGTTGTCACAATGCTTTAATAAAAGCCTCCCCGAATCAAATTTGTTCCGACTAAAGGATTACATTAAATGGTTACTGAAGACAGATGTTCAATCTATAACGAACCTTCTCAATATAACAATTTTGGATTTTAAACTTTATTTGGAATTCTCTGAAAGACATTGTTTCGTTTTTTATGAACAAGCCGACTTCAGAGGCTATATACAGTACACATACAGATACAGATACAGATACAGACAATTAATCAACTGTACAAAAAGGAGAAAAGTAAGCAATCTTAATATGTATTTAACAGCTGTGCTTAGCTTATCTGCCAGCCGAGCTCGCTAGTCTTTATTATATTTAAGAAAAACGTATATAAATATTTTTAATATTAATTATATTACAAAAAAAATGAAGTATAAATTGATTAACCACAATATTATAATTAAGAATAAAAGTCTACCTTCAGCTTATTGTGTTACTTATTCCGCTGATGAATAAATTAGTAAATACAAGTAAAATTAATTTATGGTGATGTTATTATTAATTTTTGACTTGCTTGCCCAGCACCTAATTATAAGAATCCTTAGAAACGGAGTCAAGCAAACTGATTAAATCCGTTTCGGACAGCAAAGCTACTTTGCCAGCTTTCAGCTTTCAGCTGCTTGCTTTGTTTGTGAATTTCATAATACACATTAGACTGTAGTTATTTGGGTGTGTTTGTGTGTGTTACCAATTAGATGCTAACAATTTGGCCAAATTACTGCATTGTCAGATGGGGGAGGCCGACATGTTGTCAGAGTCTGTGAGTCTTTTGCTCCACAAAACTATTTACGGCTGTCAGAGAGAGCGACAGGAAGGTTGACCGGGAGTTGTGTTTTCTGCTCTTGGTTTTTTTTTCCCTCTGTCTGTGGGGCGTATGCACTATGCTGTTTGACTTGACTTGCGGAAATTGTTTGAAAATGTCATTGGTTGCCAGGCTCGCCACGCTCGCCACGCCAGGTGTCCAATGTCACATCGTGCACCCTGGAGGCGCGTCCGACAGCATTTTTTGCTCTTAGTGCTTTATTTTTGCATACTTATTTTGCTTTTTGTTCCGTGTTCCGTGTTGTGTTTTGATATTTTTAATTAAACACACGGCAAAAAAAGGAAGGCTCTTGTTGTTTGGTGTGTTCCTTATTTTCGTGTTTAATAAATTAAGCCATTTCATTTCATTTTGTTCTGGACGCTTTTCTCTCTGTTTGTGGCTTTTATGTTGGGTTTTATTGTTGCTCTACCTGCCCGTAAGTAAAACCTGTGGCTCATTAAGACGACTACGTGAGCATTTAGCAGCCATGTTCGAGGGCGTTGACAGTTGGTAGTGGGGCGGAGAGAGCGGGGAGGGGTTTGTGGCAGGCGTGGCACGTGTTGCTTTTGTGGCATTGTTTACGTTTTGAGCAGCGCGTTTTTCTTCTCTTTCTGTTGTTGTTCTCATTGTCTTGGCGAATTCATTTTGATGGCATCGACGCTTTTGTGCTGCTCGAGACTTGCTTAATGGCTCTGCCGCTTGTTATGCCCTAGCCGTGGGTATCCTTATTTTGTCGTAAAGTGTGCACACCATAAGGTAGCTATGCCATTTAAATACCCTGCTCTGATCTGCTCTGCAAAGGTATACTCAGAGAAAATGTACCCTGATCTTGACACATCTTCTTAAAATGTTCTTTTATTATGGAAGCAAGCTTGTGTTTTCTAAATTCCAGGCATAATTTCCATAAATTGAAGAGATTTATTTTGTTTACGCAGAATTCTTACATGAGCTTCTTCATTACTTGTATTATTATTTTTAAGCGTATTAAATATTGAAATATATTTTTTGCTGGTTCAAGTTCAAGTGATTTTTTTAGCTTTTATATGCTCCAATATATTTTGCAACAAAAAAAAAATTTTAATTATTAAAAATATGGACACCACAATAATAAATAATCAATCAAAAATATTTAAACTTTATTATTAAATGTTAGGTATTTAAAATTTAAGCATACAAATATTTATATAGTATATAATATTTATAATTCATATAAAAACTCGGCAGGGCAAATTTTTTATGATTCCATTCTGAATTTAAATTTTTATTATTTGTTTTCTTGTTACTACTTTTCAGAAAGTGATTTCTTTATAATATAAAACATTAGACATGTAAAAGAGGCCCTTTGTTTCGTATATTTAGAAAACTTTTCTCTAAAAAATAGGATTTTTTTTTTTAAATTTCAGGGCAATCATATAAAATTGGGTAATAATTGAAAATTGAATGGTATTTTTTCTGTGTGCCTCATAAGTCTTAACTGTGTGTAACTGCTGCTGCTCTTATTATTATTGTTATATCTGTGTGAACAGCAAGGTTTTTGTGTAATTTGCCAGTTTTGTTGATATAATTGTTTGTTGTTCTTAAAAAATTTGTATATGTATTTATTTTAACATGGTTCTGCAGGCGAAATTTTTTAATTAAAACCATATTTTACCTGCGTATTATTCTTGGGCCCACAAATGAATTTGATCATATATATATATATATATGTATATATACATGTATGTATGTATATATCTAATTATGTATGGAAGTTATTGTTCAAATGTGATTGGCATAGGTGTTGTTTATGTTGCTCTTGTTGTTGCTGTTGTTTTTGTTGTTTTGGTTGACGGCAATTCCGCAGAGTGCAGAAAAAGTAAATCTACATATTTATGAGTGTTGAAATTAGGGCCACATGTCCGCACATGTCGTCCGATGTGACTTCCGTTGCCATTTCCGTTTCCGCTGCTCGTTGCGCGACATGAGAAAACTTTTAGCATATCTTTTATTTTACTTTTATTCTTCCTGCCTTATTTTTATGCACGCCGCCCCTTTACTAAAATTATTTCAAATGTAAGCAGACATTTCTTTACGTTTTTCTGTTTTTTTTTTTAAATTTTTTTTCTTTTTCTACTTATTGCTTCAGCTTTGTTAGCTCTGCCTTAACCTTTGAGCAGCCAGATATAATTTCACACAGACACAATGCAAAAAAACTCATTTATTTCAGTTGCAGCTGCAAAAGTAGTGGAAGAGGTAAAGTAAATATTTATTTTTGGCTCCCTTTGCAGCTCGTTAGAATTCAGCTCTCTACTAATGAGCAGCTAGCAAAATTATCTCAAGTTTCAAGTGCAATTTGATGTGCATTTTATTTGTGAATGTAAATTGAGCATATAACGCAAATGCGCTTCGATATATTCAAGTCGCTTGACTCGTCTCTAGTTCCAAGCATGGCTGAGTCAGTTAAACCTTTATTATATTTTGATATGTATATATATAAACAAAGCCACATGAGTATTTCTTGATAAGAAAATTCCATTGTTGATAATTCGCTTATTGTTGTTATGCCATTTTTACTGTGTGCCATAGTTGATCTAAAAATACAAATAACTGCAGCTATGCAAAATAAATATTTTTATTTTCGAGTATTTCTGTGTTGACCCTTCGATAGCTATGAAGCACACGCGTACGTCATGCAAAGCAAAAATTCGAAATGTCAACTTGTTTACATATTTGCCAGAAATAAATATTGAGTGTTTATTTGTTGTTTGCTGATATGAATTGTTCAAACGAATTAGGTGTTTCATATAGCATTCCAGTTTTGCTCTTGGCAATTATTTCTTTTGTTCCCTTTGAAAACTACTCTCGGATTTTTATTTGCTTATATTAAATATCAAGTTTTGCTTAGCTTACATTAAAAACGTGTTGAAGTTTTTATGAAACTCGAACTTTAAGCGGCATCCAAGAACTGCTGCTATTTGTAAGATGACACTATTGAGGAGAAATATAGTTACGTGAGGTAGACAATACATATTTTTGGCAAATCTCTGACCGTGCTTAACTGTGTTCTTATTATATATTTAACTTTAAGATTGTTCTGTAGACTGCTTTTTGGATCACATTAAATAAATAGATAAATAAATATTATCTTATAGAACTTTTAGTTCTGTTTTAAAGAAAATAAATAAATGTTAACTAATATAGCTATTAGTTCCATTCAGAAACAATTATGTAAGCCCCAGGTTATTTTCTGCTTGAGTCAACTATGCACAGAATTACCTTAGTCAAACAAGGCCTTTGTGTAGCAATCATTTTCTGCTGGCTGTTTGTTCGCTGGTTTGTTTGTTTTTCCCTTTTTTACAAATTGTAGTGAACATCTTAATAAAATGCTTTGCATTGTCATTGTTGTTGTTCTTGTTGTTATTGTTGTTGTAACAATAAGTATGCATTTGTGTTTGTATTAGCCTTAAGGGTTACATGAACTCTGCTGTACAAAACCACAGCAACAACAAGAAAAACAGGCTAGAAAGAGGTAAAAGAAATTTACAGTTGACAGTTTTAAGCAGGCAGGCGCAGCACATGCAAACCGGGACGAATACAACTGCCACAGACTGTATGGTATACAAGGCCTTTTGTTTTGTGCTGTAATGGTTGTTTTTTGTTGTTGGTGTTGGTGTTGCTGCTGTTATTTGCAGCCACTACAATTATGATCACACACAGACACACTCTCACACACACAGATGGAATTACACATTTCAGATGGCGTGTGTGCGTGTTGAAATGGAGCCCATTTTCAAAGGCTTGCCACAAGCATAATAAGCATCATGGTTCTGACTGTAACTGTGACTGTGACTCTGCCAACAAAATGTATGCGCACACATGCCGCACTACGTCGTTTGTACACTAAGGAAAAAAATGTACAAGAAATTAAGAAAATTTGCAAGTGAAGCTTACTTTATTATTAAGAAATTATATTGCCAAAAACCAGGGCATCTCTATTCTTAATTAAAAAATTATTATTATAACTATAATTATTTATAATTATTATAATTGAAATATACTTATATAAATAGAAAAAATACTTTTTAATTTTAGGATATTTGTTTTGTTATAAGCAAGAAAGCTTTGCAGTTCTCAGAGCGATTTTCATTTTAAGGCCGCTATTTTTTTTCAAAGTGTAGGCACCGTATATAGAATATATAGCATATATCGCGTGTATTTGCCGGTCTGTGCTAATTGCGGCAACGCCTTTTTGTCGCACTGTGCTGACATTTCAAACGCCAAGAGCCAAGAGCTGAAATGAAAACCATTTGCCCTACTGTTTCTCCACTTTACCCCAGTGCTCCTCCTCCAGCTCCACCTCCATCATCATCCTCTATTCCCTCCTCTGTCAATGGTATTTGTTGTTGTTTTTGTTTTTTTTTTACCCCTAGCTTCAGTTACTTGGAGTCGCCTGTTTGTCGTGTGCTTTGTTTGCCTCAGTGGATTTTCTGGACCGGGCGGCTGATGTTCACTTTTGGCCACTTTTCATTAAGGGGGGTTTTTATGAACGCAATTATTCTATGGACTTTAAGCCTTAATTTCAGTACATTAATTGTTAGCGCGTGTATAAAATGCATTTGTTCTGCATTTTTAAGTAATAAAATAATTAAATTATTATTTATGGCTGGCCAGCATGCAGTCGCTTGTGTCCACCACATTGCTGGGCTGTGCTGTGCTCTGCTCTGCTGGGCTGTGCTCCGTTCCCTCTGCTCTATGTGTTCCATTTAATGATGATTTGTTGGGCCAAGCCACGCAGACATATGTACCCTGAACTATGACCTTACGCCGCCCACATCCATAAATTCACATCCACTGCGGGTATCTAGGTATTTTTTATTATTTTTATTTTCCTTTTTCTTGTTATTTTATCTCACAATTTACGCGCTATCGATGCATGTCGCTCTCCCTCAGCATGAGACTTCAAAAGGATGCCAGAATTGTAAGGACAACAAAAATACGTAAAAAATAGTATTGCAAAGGAATATAGTTGGAATGAAATACCCATGTCAAAAGTAAGCATAAAATGTAATATATAGACTAAGACGAGAGAGCTCAACCAGTTTGATTAATATGTAAATATGTTCTGGTTAACAAAATCTGTCATTCTTATATGATATTCACAATATTTTTACAGTTGGTCAATTATTTGTCTGTTTATATTCTACATCTATGGGAATGTTATATATTTACAATTGTGTTCTTTTAATGCTATAAAAAATCGATTTATATCGATAAAGTTAAATACTCATAATCTGCGCCTATTTTAAAGAGTCGGATATGACTAAATCGACTCAACTGTTAATACTGATCAAGAATATATATATTATGTCAGGACAGAGTGGTTTTTATCTGCCGTTCCAAACTTTTTCAATTTATTTTTGCCATTTTTTAATACTACTACTTTTAGCACTCGGTAGAAATATCAGGAAACAACTTGGCAGTATAATCATCAGGTTGATTCACCGAAATTATTAAGAACACGGAGCTCACGCTCGTCCCATTGCAGACTGTTATTTTGTGGCCAGAACTTTTTTATTGCACTGTAGTTTCATCTTTTGGAAAATGCATGTCGACTGAGCTGAGATTTGTGGCATTGCGCTTGAATATATTGCACCCAAGAGAATGCAATGAAATAAAATATGATTTCACTGCCTGACTGCGAGTCTGCCAGCTGCAATAAGTTTTACTCATAATTTGTGTTGCTCAGATCCAATTTATTTATTTAGCACATGCAATTTTGAAATAGAATGAGCGACAAATTGCTCTCATACAATATTCATAATGCTTTAAAACGGAAAATTCGATTGTATGGGGTTTTTGAAGAGTTTCAAGTATTGAAATTGGTTTATATTTTAGATGAGATAAGTTTTCAATAAGCCCGACAGAAATTTAAAATATATTATTTGTTGTTATTTATTTTTTCGATTTTGTCAATATATGCGAAACTTATGCCTTTAAATTCTAAAGGAAATATTTGAATGACTTTAAGATACATTATCTATGCGTTCAAATTGCCGTGAAGCATTTTTCAATAGGCCCCTCAAAAACTTTAATTATGTTATTTATTTGGCTATAAAATTTTGTATTTTCTGTTATCCTTCTACTTTTTAAAGACTGTGAAAGGAAGCAAAACTTTTTTCTTAAAAATGCCTAATCAAATATTTGCGGCTATATCAATGAATTTCAGTTTAATATTTCAACAATTTTCTAAAAGTTCTATTTAAAATTTGCCATATTCGCTTATTCGATAATTTTTCAATGAGCCTGGGCGAAACTTTATTGCAATTATTTATTAGGGTATACAAATTGGTATTTTTCTTTTTACTTTTTCCTTGTTAAAGTCTGTGAAAAGGCATTCAAACTTTTGCCTAATCAAATATTTGTGGGCGTATTGAAATTCATTCAATTTAATTTTTCAGCAATTTCCGTTGCGTTGAAAGTAATTTCACTTTTTTACGCAGAGCTTTAAATATTACTCATACGTCACATTGTTAAAAATTTATCGGAAGTATAGATACAAAAGCGTCAAGGAACCCAACAAAACCGGCCTAAAACTACAAAAAGAGCGAAGGCGAAAAAAAGAAAAAGAAAAACGCAGCAGGGTCGGTAAAAAACAAAAAAAGAATGTTTGAAGTGGCAACAGCTGAGGCAACAACGAGTAGAAATGGCAACGCCTGCCGCCGACGGCATCTTAATAAATTTGCTACGCAACACTTTGGCGTTATTAATACTTGAGTGAATGGGTCGAATGCGGCAGAGTCGTCCTCGAGTTGAGAGCACAGCACGCACCTAGAAACCGCTAACCAAGCAGTGGGCAAAGGGATGAAAGTAAAAGGGAGGTGGGTTTTGGGGTTAACGGTGCTTAATTGCACGGTTTACCCGGTTTGCCCGGTAGAGGGCGTCTGCGTGCATGGGTGCGTGACAGAACGTGGGCCCAACAACGAGAACAACGAGAACAACGCGATTTCTCCGATAATTAATTAAGCCAACATTGGCAGCTATTCTTAGCTGATAGCAGCAGCTAGTTTAGAGCTTTAACCTCCATTCAATTCGATTACGCAATTAATTCGTGAAGTAAATAGAGGGGGTGGGGGAGGGGACCCCAGCACATGTCAACTTGTTGGGCAACTATGCTTAATTAAACAAATTCCAATGAGTTGCTGCCATTTTTTGTATTTTTGATTCCTCATTTTTGTATGCGCCGTGCAGAGAAATTTTAATGAAGCAGCTCAGCTTCAGTTTAGTTCGCTTTGGTGCGGTTCAATGCGGTTCGGTTCAGCTGGATAATTCTGAGTCCCAGAGTCGCATTCCAGTCAAGCGCCTCGGCCAATTTGCCAAGACATTCCAGAAATCCGAGTCAAAAACAAAAATCGCGTTTATCTGCGCAGTACCGAAGTTTAAATACTCTGGCTCACAATTAGCAATGGCACAAAGGATTTCAAATAAGAACTCAGAAACTGGAGCAGTTTTCAGTTGAAAATAAACGAAATTAAAAAAATCAGAAAATTGCAAACCTATATATAAATTGTGGAACCTAAAAATAAAGAAGTTGAGAGCCAAGAAATTAATTTGTTCTTGACGATCTTTCCTCGATCTGAAAACAGGCCTTCTATAAACAAGTCTTTTACTATGACATAGTAGTGGTACCCACTGTTAGGGCATCATCATCAGAAGATAGGCGCTTTTGCCTAATGATGTCTACGCTGCTGCTCAAGTCGTGCATAAGCCGCATGGACACGCCACTTGGTGGCACCTGTATATAGTCAATGATGCGGCATACTCGCAGGCTCATAGGCTGTGTGTTGTACACCTACAAACAATATATTGTCGTTGCCTGTCAGAGCAATAATCCAACCAGTTTGCCAGACATGTTAAGTCATTTTAAGGGGGAGACTTGTAGCAGTTTGTTCCACGCCCTGATGCTTGTTTATTTGGTTGTTAAATATTACGCTTGGCATTCAAAATGGTTTTGCCCACCCAGCTTCTTGTGGCTCTAGTTGAAATTAATTTGGCAGACAAAGGTGCGTGGATCCTGCCCCTATGTCTGGCTCTGTAAAGCATCGCTGGCAATTGTAAATTTAAATGGGAAAAGCATTAATTTCACAGCTAAAGTAAAGACTGCTGAACTGAACTGTGAACTGAGTGTTGTGTGCTGTGAACAACAACAAAATTCAGCCTCACTTTATTCATCTATATAGGGGAGATACACGTGCAACTCGGACTCATTGACCATGCCACGAATCTCACAAAATATCTTAAAGATCAGCAGCTCCTTCTTCTCGTAATAATCGTTGGCATTGCGATCCAGGGCATCCACCTCGGCCTTGTATCTTAGCAGCAGTTCACGCAAATGGAGCGTTTCGTCATCGAAGCCTCCATCCGGTTGCGGCTCCATTGTCAGCAGCGACAACATGAACGATAAATACAACTGAAAATGCCAAATCTATAAAACATATATATGTATATACCGATTCCTATTCCTTTTCCGATTCCTATGTACGGGAATCAAACTCACCTCCTTTTCCAGCGGCAACTTATGCGTCAATATGTTCTCATCGTGTGCATTCTCTACAGCATATTCGATGTCCATCTCTCTCTGTCTCTCTTTCTCTATCTCTGTCTCTATCTCTATCTCTTTGTATGCTTGCAACGCGTGCGTGTCTAATGAGTTTGACTGCCAGTTGGAGACTGTTGCAGCTAGCCTCGGGCGATTCCCATTTATTGCCCTCTTTTTGTTTATATAATTTGAGTCATTGGCTTTGGTTGGGTTTACACTCGGAAAAATATTGCCTTGAAAACTAGAAAGTTTTTCTAAATATAAGAAAACATTTTTCTAAAAATTAGATAGGTTTGGTTAATAATTAAAAACACTGGTTCTTAAAAATATACTTGCTGAATAATAAGAGTTTTCCTTGGCGGTAAAAGTATGGTGCATTTTTAAAATTCGGGGCGCTTATTTTTTTTGAGTGTGGTTGGGCTTTGGCTGAGCTCTGTTTATTTTGTGGACATCAAATAATAATATAAACATGAATAGCTCAAATTGTCTGATGTGTTATTTTGATTTAATTTGTCATGTGTTCGTATTTTTGTTGCAGGCAAAATATTTGTTTGCACCGGACAATTCGAACCACTGAACGAGTAAGTTTACTCGTATTATTTTGCTTTCATTAGATAAACAATTAATGAAGTCAGGGTTGTAAATTAAATAGCTCCCATAGAAAAAATCGTTGGAAATATGAGTTCTTGTTTAAAATACTTCTTCTTATGAAGACTTATGAACCAAACGCATCTTTTATATCTGTTCTTATGCTCCCGATATTTATAAAGAATATCAGTGCGATTCAGTTTACAGATTAACTATTAAATGAAAATCTTTTTTGTCAGTTTACTAAATTTATAGTGCCTAAGATATACATTCTTGCTTGTTCATATTTCAAATTGCCACTTTTGAAGATGCTTGTCAACAATATTTAAGGGATTTATATTTTGGAGTTCCAATAAATATTGCAGCACTCGCAGTGAAAGTCAAAAGCTCAAATTGATATGAAGCATTTTGAATTTCGGCAAAAGTTTGTTAAACAAAAAGGTTCTAACAAAATTTGGAAAATAATTTACACTTTACGAAGCTTGACTTAGCTGTAATAATATGCAACTTGTACGGAAATATAATAAAAAAAGTGTAAAAAACACTTTGGAAAAATATTTTGAAAATGGGAGATCACATGACAAGTAGACAGAATAGAAGCAGACGCATAACTGAGACTAGGCAACAGGGAGGGAGGAGTGTGGATTATGAAGAGGAAAACTGAAACGTGCATAAAAGTCAAGTTGGTGCAGTAAAAAGAAAATAAAATTGACACCCGCACAAAAGGGAGAGAAATAAAATGAAAAAATAAACCGTCTAAACAAACAAATAACAAGCGGCGCTTAGCCAAATAAACATTGTATGAGAGAGTATGAGAATAACCGCAGACAGGGCCAAAGCAAGTGCTCAGAAAGACATTCAATGAGAGAGAGAGAGAGAGAGAGAGAGAGAGGTAACCTGAAGTGAAAGAGTGAAAGAGATTACAGCAATAGCAACAAAATATAATACTACTATCCGAGGCGACGCTGAACTAAAGTGGAACTGCCAGTTGCAAGGCTAAAAAAAAAAATGAAAATGTGCTCGTGCTCGCAAATTTGTTTTTTTATGAATTTTACATTTTGTTTATATGTGCATGTATTTTTATGGAGATTATATGCAGAGAAAACGATACGCAGTGTGCAGCTAAAAAAGAGAGAAAAAATCAACGGGCAAAGCTAAGCACGTGCAGCACAGGTTGCATAAAAGTGCGGCATCAAATGTGCACAGTAATAAAATTTAAGTGCCGCATATTGAAAAGCTCGTTCTGATTCCCCTGGCTAATGTTAGTAAATATTGAAAAAACATACATATATATACATATATATATATATATATATTGGGAAAAAAAGAAAAAGTGTGAGATAAATATTAGATACAATGTTGTGGGTGAGCTTTAAGTGAGCCTTAACTTAAAGTGCCCATCATTCTTGTGATTTGCATATCTTTAACATAAAATGCACGTTTTTAATCTTCTTCACGTTTAATTATTATTTTTATTGCGCTTGTAGCACTCAGAATTCTAAAAATAAATTCGTTTCTTTTATTTACAAATTGTGAGCATCTTCACGACAAGGCACCAGAAGGCAGCTTTAGACTCTTGAGCATGAGAATAAAATCTGCTGCATTACTGATAAGATGAGAACGTATTGATTGCAATATAAACACACATAAATTGTTGACAACGCTTTGCGTATTGGTGAAAAGTTGAGCTAAACCATTTTAAGCTGCTTCAAGCGTCTCAACTCGAATGTTAACCGAAAGATTGTTGACTGTGGTTTACGTCTTCCCCCTTTTCATATATTATTCATTTTATAATTTGACTACGGAATTTAAATCGAATACTGATACATTTATCTGCAGCTTATCTTGAATAATATACCTTGAATTTGAAAGTCGATTATTTATTTATTTATTTCATGTAGACATAATGCAATCATAAAATCACATAAAACTGAAGAAATTGAATCAAAAATTAATCGAATTGGTAAATTAAAATTAAAAATTTAAAATCAAAATATATAATATGCTTCAGGCGGAAATATGGGCTACATATGGGTGCTTCAACTCACATTTCTGGGGTTTCTGAACAAGAACCGGTGCATTTGAACAAAAAGAAAACGAGCCAGAAATAGCAAAAAAATTACTTAGCAGTTATGACTTGAAGCGTACAACTGACTGTCAAAATATGAGTGAAAACTCGCTTCAAATAACATGTTATCTGACATCAGCTAAACAGTGTGGAGGATGCTGTGAGCAGACTCTGTGTTAAATATGTCGAGACTGCAGAATACATTTTGGAAAATATTCTGCAATAAGTAGACTAAGGCTCTTCCATCTATGAACTTGAACACTAAATAATAATTAAATCAGGGCTCTAAAAGGCCTGTGAACATTTTTTTTTACTAATTTACAACAAAGCAATAATAATAATAAATAATACGCTCATAAATGTATGCTTAAGTTGATAGCTTTTAATTTTATATATTTTCATCTGATAATTGTAATAAAATGGCTTTAATAAAGTTGATTTATTGAACAGTTTTGTGCACAATAATATAAATAAATGTATAATGTAGGTAAATGTATAATAATAAAAAAACGCTTTAATAAAGTTGTTTTAATATAAATTTATTGAACAGTTTTGTGCACAATAACATACATAAATGTGTATCAATTTCAAATTCACTTGTCAAACTCTGCGCCTTTTAAAATATGAGTTCGTTCGACAAATTGCACTTGAAATATTTACATGCGCCTACAACAATAATAATAATAATGATTATTATAATAATAATAATAATTGACAGTACTTTTAAAAATGTATTGAATAACGTGACAGCTTTAAATATTTTGTATGTCATAATAATTAACAAAATATTAAATTAAGACATATTTTAAAGCCGTAAGTATTATTGACTTAATGTGCACTGAATATCAATTTATTGAACAGACTCGTTCGCAATAATAATAAAAATAAATGTGGATCAAGGTAAAATTCAATTTGAAATCGCTAAGCGATGCCGCCATTAAACGGCGGTTCCAAATAAATTTAATTAAGCAATCAACGTCTTAATTAAAACGGCAAGTGCTAGCAAACTCAAAGGCAGCTCAGACAGTGTGACAGGGGCAGATATCAGGGGCGCATATCAGATGCCACAATCAGGGGCAGAGTCTGAAATGGAGATGGAGACACTGAGCATGAGTAATGAATGCTTGTGTCGTCATGTAAATAAGCAGATGCCAGATCAAGAATGTTGCCTACCGAATACCAACACATATAAGTATATGCCACAGCCTGTGTGTGCGTGTGTGTGTGTGTGGGGTGGTATTAGAGACCAGGGTGACAACGCACAGACGGCATCGTCGACGTTGTCGAATCGAAAATGAAGGAAATGAAATAAATCAAGACTCATTAAACCGCAGAGGGAACTGGGAAAAACCTCAACACGGAAGTTGCCACGGCAATTGTGCGACGACATATGTGTGTGTGTGTGTGTGTGTGTGTGTGTGTCTGGGTGTGTCTGTGTGTGCGAGTGTGTGTTTGTGTGTGTGGGTGTGCCTGTGAGTGCGTTTAGGTTATGTTAGCGGGTGCCAAAGCAAAGTTGACAGTTGTTGTCAACTTAATCATCGTCAACACCCATAGTTATACACTCAGAGAAAATCGTACTGAATTTTAGAAATTCACCATTGTCTTGACGACAAGGACTCGTCGTCTTAATATTCAGAAAGTAAATTTACAAAATTGTAGGTTGTGGCTTTCTAAAAATCAGATCTTGTATTTTGTAATTTCAGGGTGATTTTTAAAAATTAAAAACAAAATATCAAAATTCCAGGGTGTCACTTTTTTGTCAGTTGGATTATTTCTGTTAGTTATTAAGTTAATTAAGAGTTCTCATATAAAATTAATTTATCTAGTTTATAAAATTCAGCTAACTTAATTTAATTACTACTTTCGGAATTTTAGAGACGTTTTTCTACTTTCTAGAAATGCATTTCACAAGCATAGAACTTTTTTCTAAAGAAGAAAAGTTTTCTAATTATTTTGTGGATTTTGCAAATTGAAGGTTGATTTTCTTCTGAGTGTACTTACAGCGACTGTCGCTTAGATTACTTATGCATTGGCAAATACTTATCTACAGGCAGCGGCAGCTCGAACTTAATTTGCAGCGATAAGCATAACTCGACATATTGCCAGCTCATTATGTGACTCGGCTGTGGCTCTGGCTCAGTCTTTAGACAAAGACATATGTGCGCACTGTCTGCCTATCTATATATACATATATATACGTATACGTCTAAATACGATATAATATATAGTTATATATCTATTATGACCACGACATTTTGGCGTCAACTTCCGTTTGGGTGTCTTTTGTTGTTGGCAGTTGCTGTTGCTGCTGCTGCTGCTGCTGCTGCTGCTGCTGCTGCTGTTGCTTAATAATAGCAAATTACACAAGTAATTAGTCACGCATTTAATTATTATTTATGGGCTGTGTGTGCTGTAACGAGTGTGTGGGCTGTGTGTGTGAATGTTTTCCTATTAAGCTGTTGTATTTTCCCACTTTGTAATTATTTACTTGAATGCTTGTTTTCGGCTTTCATAATATATGCATGCGTCAATAGATAAACACTAATATCTTTATGGCTTCTATAAAAATATGCCTACTACATATTCTATGAGTGTGTGTGGGTGTTCGGGACCAGTTGGCAAGTGTTGAGTGCTAAGTGCTCAGTGGGCGAGTGTCCCATTGAATTAGTCATTTGTGGACATGCTTGGCAAGAATTGCTTTGCTACAACAATAAGTTGCTGTTTTGTTTTTGGGCACATTTTTAAAGCTTTCCCTAGATTAAAGCTAGCATTAAGTTTTTGGGGAACTCTTTTGAATTTAAGTAAGCTCGAATAGGACATACGTATATATAGGGATATATAGGAAATATTCTAATACACCAAGTGAACATTTAAATTAAGCAGCGCCCAAAATAGGTAATTGGGTTTGGGCAGCAGTGAAGTTCTGTTAACGGTAATTGGTAATCGATATACTTTAATCGAAAGAAAAAGACTGGCAGAAAATTTAAAATGGTCGAGTTAATATTCGTGTTGAGCTGATGAACAGTAATAATTTATAAATTTATACACAAGTCATTTAAATATCTTACAAAAAAAACATTCAGCAAATTAAAGTTAGAATCACTTTAATATGTTATAGAGTGGCTCTTTTAGAGTGGCTCTCTGTCTTACGGACTTGCTGATCAAGATTATATATACTATGTGTGTCCTTCCATGCTTTCTTCTCCCTGTTACATACTCATGTACAACTTCATCATACCCATTTTGCAAATTTGTAAAGGATTAAAGTTAAGTGTTGTAAATATTTGTGGGTTATCGTAAATCGTTTGAAATGTGCTGCGTAAGGCATAAATTTGAAGTGGAATTCGGGTCATGTTTCAAATGGTCAACCAATTAATTATATATGTGGCCCGACTATTTTTCTGACAAATTGATAAATTGATGTATGCGTGCGCACAGCTGTTGCCAATTAGGTTAAAGTTCACATCCGGCACGGGTATTTTCGGTGTGTTTCGGGCCAGAGAACAGCACAGAAAACAGAAAACTTCGTCACGTACTTAAGCAAAAACTTTCATCGATTAAAAACTTTTGCGCCCAGCAGTATTATCAGCTCTTTATAAATATTCAGCTGGTTTTTGTTGTTGTTGTTGCTGTTATTCGTTTTTGCTGGTTATATATATATATTTCTTTTTGTTTGGCTTTTGCGGCGACAGCTGCGGCAAGTTTTCAAAATGATATTAGATTATTTGTTTGTTGCATAATAATTGGGCAAGCAGTGCCCAAATTGAAATGCCAGATCGCATGTGCCAAACAAAATCAAATCAGCAACAAAACGTCTTGGCCAAAAACCAAGCCAAGCCAAACCAAGCCAAACCAAATCAAAGCAAAGCAAATGCAAACAACATTTGTCGATTGCCATTTGCTTCTTGGGATAGGCAATCGATTTGGATATCGGAAATTGGCAGCAGACATCAGAAGGTCAAAGCTCAGTCAACAGCTGATTGCCTGGCAACGATTGGGGCTCTGCAGCCTTCGCTGCCAAGTTGCTTATTGGAGCGTGTTGTAATTAGCATAACCTAAAAGAAATTGTGGTAAAAGAGAGAACTAAACAAAGAAATGCGTCGCGACGGCAAGATTAGACGCAATTTGCTTAATGCAAAAACTTTTAATCACTCATACGCTCCGTGACGCCAGCAACGAGCAACAACTTCCAGCCAAAACCAAACATTGGTTGCTGGCTGCCCAAGTTATGTATTTACACTCAGAAGAAAAAATCGCCTTAAGAATTAGAAAGTTTTTCTTGTTTTTAAAAATAATTTTGAAATATAAGAAAACATTTTTCTTAAAACTAAATTCAGAATTCAGAATAATTCAGAATTTATAAACTATGTAAAATGTTTGCTTTTGCGAAAAAACCCAAAATATTTATCTTTAATAATTAATACAAGTAACCAAAAAGCTAATATAAGATTAAAAATATTATTATTATTATGGAAATGAACACCCTGCAAATTAGACATATTTTTACCAGATTGTAGGAAAATCCAGCGCGAAATTACGAAATATTAACGCTTTCGAGCTTTAAATTTTCGAAATTTACTTTCTGAATAAAAAGGAACCCTCGGCGTCTAAAAAATCATTGCGATTTTTTTTCTGAGTGTAGGAAGCAAAGTGACTTGCGAAGTGAAATGAGTTTAAATACGACACAACAGAGCACAAGAAAAACTCTTCAGTACTAATACAACTCACACATGCACACATACACACACACACTTACACTTACACAAACACACACACACACTTACACACACTCACTCACACACTCACACACACTCCGCACAGCTACGAATGCTTACTTAAATATGTATGTATGCGCATCTGATTAAACATGAGTGTGTGTTGATTGCTCTGCGTGTGTGTTGTGTGTGTGTTGTGTGTGTGTTGTGTGTATGTGTGTTAGCGTATGTGATGCTTGATAATCCCCCAAAGCGCGACTCCTTTTGAGCATCAGTGGCCAAAAATTTGTGCCTCGCCCTAATCTTGAGTTTAATTTCTACTTTGACTTTTGCAGCTCACTAACACACAAAACACACACACGCACACACGAACACACGCACACACACACACACTAACTTAAGCACACTCGCTGACGCAAAATTTAACTTTTGATGCATACTTTCTTAGACTTCGTTTTAGCACCCCGTAATTAACATATGGTCTCAAAAGGGTATACAAAATGTTAAATTTCGTAGTTATATAAATATTTTTTTTAATCTTTTAATTGCTTCATATTTCATTTACTTTATGTAGTTTATTTATGATATTTTATGAACTTTATTTTTTTTTATTTATCCTAACGCTATAATTTCAAACTTATAAATTATTGCGTGATTCGCAAGGCTGTTAAAGTTTTTATATTAATGTACACTGTATTTTGCACAATTTTAAGTGGTTAATTTAATTGATTTATTTATATGTGTTGTCTTTTTTTATGTTTGTGCTTGGGCCAATAATTAAAATTTGTATTTATGTTTGTGCTTTGCCAGATCATGAAATTACGTAGCAAAATATCAATTACGCAACCCAACTAATTTATTCTGATTAATAATCATTAGTTACTGAGATGTTAACATTATTAGTTTGGTTTAAGTAAGGCAATAACTTCAGCTTTACTGCTCTTGGGGCTTAGAGAGCCCATATAAGACTAGCAGAGAAAGTAAATTTAATATATATACTGAGGTTTATGTTGTAAATTAAGCTGGGTAGTGGCACCACAAACGACTTAAGCAATTAATCTCCAGAATCTCCAGCATGCTACGAGGTCCCCTACCTAAACTAAATATAATCAGTACCGAAATCTGTCAATTTTGTGACAATGAGAAGGAATCCTCAAAGCACATCATATCAGATTTTGTTGCCTTTGCCAGAACAAGATACAATATCCAAGGGAAACATGTATTAACAAATCCTCAACTAGAAAAATTGAATTTACCAGAAACAAGTTGTTGATGTAAACAAAAATATATATAAATTGACATAAACAAAAAAAAAAAATGAAATAAATAATTATTATGTGGTAGATTCTTTGTCGATTCTTCTAGTTGGAGTTTTGGAGTTTCACTTCTTTCTTTTAATTAGTATTACTGTAGAGCCTGCCATCTCCAGGTGTACTGTACCTTGTAAATGTGTTATAATTCCTGAATAAGCTCTTCAGTGAATATATTGCATTTTTCCCATTCAGTCGGAAGAAATAACTTGCTTTAAACAGACTTTAGAGGGTAAAACAATGTTTTGCCTGGGAAATGGGAAATAGTTTTCCCTGGAACATAGCCTTAGGGGAAAGTTTGCTTTATGAAAGTGAAAAGTTGTTGCTGGCTGCTCCCCAATGCCACTCTATTTTCCTGCTTTGAGCATGATGCTTTTAACAACACCACGCGGTATCTTTTGGTTGAGCATTCAAAATTCAATTCTTTTTGGTGGCTTCTTTCAGTTGGCCAACTACGAGCAGTGCAATGCGAGCTTTAGGGCGTTAAAGTGCGACACTGTTTGTAACTGGCGACCTATTTGCCTAAACACACTCGCACACGCAGACACACACACACATACACACACACACAAACACACACACACACTTACACTTAGATCCCCATGCTTATTAACTCTCACTGGCTCGACTTGGTTTGCTTTGCTTTGGTTTGCTTGAGCTTGGTTGAGTTTGGTTGGCTGACTGCCTCTCATAACACATTAGCGAAAGTGAAAGCCTCCATAACGACTGCTCCCAGTTGATTTTAATTTGCTGTGCGTGTCTGTGTCACTCCGAGCACTCTTAAGCCCATAAATTTACATTAGTTGGAGATGCAGATGACGATGATGATGACGATGACGATGACGATGATGCTAAAATGCTAAAATTACTAAGAACATGTTTTTCTGCTTTTCCTTATTTACTCACACGTACACGCATGTATATATATATAAATATAAAATTATATATATATATTTATAGAATTTCAACTTTCGTAACAGTAAACAACATATTCAAATTAAAATCTTATTAGCACTTTTCAGTTGAACAAATATTAATTGCGTTTATCTTATCTGCTCTTATGTGATAAATGAACTAAGAGCTATTCAACCGATAAACGTAATAAACTTTATTTAGTTTTGCCTAAAGATAGTACTATTTTTTGCTGAATATAAAATATGTGAATTCATTAAATTTGCATTGAGCAAAGCATGTGAGACATGTTCAATTAAATACAACTGCATTTGATAAACTGATAAATTGTAGCACATCATCAACATTTTGAATTTCGCTGCAATGCAGCTCAACTATTTCATTGAAGTATTGCACTCATTTAAAAAGGGAAAACGGGGAAGATCGATTAGCAATAAAATGCAAAATTTATCGCAAAACCCAATCAAATGTTTTGTTAAGAAATTAAGAAACACAAATTTTAGTTGAGAAAAATATATATTCCTATTGAATAACAGCTGGTTACAGATTATCTGCTAGTCGAGCTCTCCCTACTAGTGTATTGTGTCTTGTTTGATATTCGTATGTTTCGCCCACAGCCAGTGTGCAGAACAATTTTGAACAGCTTTTTCCAAAAGTTTCAATTAAATTGCAATGCACATATATGGCAGATATATTTCGTTATTTCTTTTCATGTTTCTGGCAGCTGGAGGGCTCCTCGAGACGCAGGCCAAAATGACTTTTAATATAATCTGAGTACATTACAAAGAAATAAATGGTAGCTGGCAAACATTGATTAGACTGTCATTGAATCAGCTGGAAGCCAACGATTGCAGAGCCAACGATTGCAGCTAGCAATATAAGGCTAGCTGAGGATCTTGGCTCAGACAGAGTTGGACACATTTGAATTTGCATTTGCTTAGCGTCGACTTATACATGGATGCATAAATATTTACGACTATTAGTTAAGCGAACTTGAAAGTTTTTCAATTTGCTGGCAAAGGCATTTGCATATCGATGAGAGCCAGGCAGACATACTTAATAGAAGCGCACAAAACAACAATAAAATCCGACAATTAAAATAAACTTTACAGAAATCGTTTGAACAACTTTTTTTCCTTTTGCATGCGCAGAGAAATTGTTTTAAATATTTTATGCTAAATCTATGTAAAAACATTTTGCTGCATGAATTGAGCCAACAAAATGCAAATTAATTCGGCTTGGCACCTACAACCAACCAACCAACACCCAACTGGGGTTCGACTATAACCCACACGACTCGCCAAACTGGCTGGTAAATCAAGGCTCTTACTCTCAGCCAACAACAACAACAACATCATCAGCTTGGCTAACAGAAAAACGGAAACTGTTCGTCTTTGCACGTAGGCCATCATTATGTGAACCGCTCTCAAACCTCGCGCCTGACTGCCTTTCCTTTTATGTCCTGACTTGTCCTGTTCTGTCCTGTGCTGTCCTGACCTGTCCTTTCTCCTATCTGTCTCCCCTATCTATCTCTCTGTGTGTGTCTGTGCTTATGTTATTTATTTATTATTTATGTGGCTCAACTAAACGTTTTGCCACAAAAATTATAGCATAATATGTCAAAAAGCAGAAATGGCCTTTGCTTTAAATATTACCAAAGGATAATCGCCTTTGGCCTTGCAGTGACGCCTAAATACCCTTTACTAATATGATTATCCTGCTCTTTTGGTATTGAGAGTTATTATGTCTAGTCACTATAAGCTCTAGCTGATAACATTATAATTAAATATGTTTTTCTTAACAAGTGCAATTAAAAAAAATAAAGGAATTCGTAAAGCCAGAAGTACGTTTTTCTATTTTGGTTTTCTCAAATTCAGAAGGATGTAATTAAAATTTTGCTCTCTGACAGCTTTATAGAATTTGTATGTATATGTGTAGCTCAATCCGAAAGAGTGTTTATATTTGATGTATCTATGTGTATAGCTCAATTTCCATCCGTCTCGAGAATAATATGTTATGTAATTCTTAACTGACTATAATTCAGTGGATATTGTGAATAAGAAAAATTCAAGGAATATTTAACATAACTTTTCTGAGCTAAATCAAGATGATTATAAATTTCACAAGCAATTATTCGTAGCTCTAGGGAGTTGGGCACCTCAAAGCCGGCTCCTACATATTTTAATTTTTCATTGGAATTTGGGAATGCTTTCGTAGAAAAAAACTGCTCATCATTCAGCTTATGAGCTTTATTGGATAATCTTTGGCAGTAGACTGGTGTCTGCCTCTAAGTACATTGACTAAAAGTCTCTACAAAGCAATTCGTGCGTTGCAAGCTTTATGAGCAAGTTGTGCGGCTCTGTTGCTCTATTGATATTACGTATACGTAATGTGCGCGTCTATTGGCAAGCACTCCTAAGCCACAGCGAAAAACTCTATAAATTGTAAAGCCGCTATTAGCCGGGACTTAGTAGCTATATCAAGTCTCATAAATTCAGCGCTCAGTGGCAACAACAACAAATTGGATTCATCTTCCACCCCCATCTGAATTTCTTTTGTATATATTTTTTGACGCTGTTATGAATTTAAATGTGATGAACGAGCGACGAGCCACGCCTGACTTTGAGTGGGGGGAGGGGAGAGATGAGTCGCTGTCCAGCTATGTGCAACATAGTGGGCGCAACAACATTGTTATGCAATACACGACTCACTTCACCTTAACCCATTTGCCGCATCATTTAAGTGGAGTGAGAAAGCCAACTTTTTGAGGCACGCATCCTTTGTGGAAAAAGTTATGAAAAGCACTTAGAAGCCAGGTACTTAGAACCTGGAAAAGTAAACTAGTGCAAGTAAAAGAAAGCAAACTGAGAGCAACAGAAAGTTATGCAAAAGACGAGAACTGCCTTTTAAATTATCGACTGTCAGTGACACACACACACACACACACACACACACGCACTCACACGAACACACACTCAGACACACCTGGGCAGCTACAACATAAAATTGATAGGAATTTATGTTGTGTATTTATATATCCTATATGTATATGTATATATATATATATATATATATATATATATTTTATATATGGTATATGTATTGTTTATTGACTTTGGTGCAAAATAATGGCTAGCAATTTGTAAGGTCTACTTTTTGTGCCTGCGCTGCAGACAATGAAATATACTTGCGCAAAACACACATGCCCCAAATTGCTGCATGCGTGGGTGCGTGTGTGTGTGTGTGTGTGTGTGTGTGGCCTTAAGCACCATCATCAGTTACAAGTGTGAACAATAAATTGTCATCAGCTTTGTTACGCCGACTTTGCTTTTGCAGCTTCGTCTTCAATTTATGGCGGATTTTCAATTTGTATGCCCCGCGACCAATTCATATACACACATACACACATGCACATACACATACATAGCCTACACCCTGCTACACACATCATACCCCACCCCCTTGACAACGCAGATGCTGTAAGGAGAAAAGCGTGAGAGAGAAAAGCAGCGTGGAAACCATGCAAAGCTCACACTTGGCATCCACAACTAGGAGCAGGCCGGAAGGCGTTGAAGAAAAACCTCATGTGAAGTTTTCTTTGCGTTTTCATTTTCATTTTTGTTGTTATTGTTGTTATTGTTGTTGTTGTCGCTGACATTTATTGCGCACATTCGGTGGCATTGATTTTTTATGCGTTTTTGAAGTAGTTCAGTTGGCGACGCTCATAAGTAGGCAACATTATTATTTTTTCAATTTCTCTCTATTCGATTTGCGTCAGTTTTTTTTTTTTTAGCACAGTCAGTGATTATATTATGTGTGTGTCTGTGTGTCACTTTGGGCACTAATGTTGCTGCTGTTGTAAAGTGTATATTTTTTATGTATATATATATATATATATATATATCTGTTTGCCACTGTGCCGGAAACTTAATAAAGTTTCTTGTTCATCTTGTTGTTTTGTTGAACACAAAAACTTTCAACATCATTGACAAGCAATGTCATATGAGATTTATGGCAACACTATGAATTTTGTATGACTTTTGAGTGCCATTCAAATTGCCTTTTCCCTTGGTTTGATTTTTTTTTTTGTATATTTTTTCCATCATATTAAAGTTTTTGCGGCATTTCAGTAAATTTTTGGTTGATAATAAAACTTTGCTTCTTGGCAGAGTTGTTACCGACAACTTGAAGAATGTGAGAATGAGGATGTTTGAAATAAAAGTTAATTTTACTCAAAAAACATTTAACTATTTAACTATATATCTTTGGGGCTTTACATAATATATTTTATATATAATCATAATAAAACTTTTAATTTTTAAAGTTTTTATAGTGAAACTCACTTAAATTTTGTTGATGAGCGAATAGCTTAAAAAGTTCAATAAGTTGTCTCTTGAGATTGTGCTTAAGTCTGTTTCTATATTTAGAAACGATTTTCCGTGTGAAATTCTTATGTGAAGTCAATCAGCTATATTTGACAAGAGCTTTTGTCAGTTTGTTAGAAGTTGAGTTATTCGACCAACAAGTATGAACAAAACTTTAAAACAAAGTTAATATTCCATTAAAAAATATCTACTGGCTTTTGTTTAGATTATGTAATAAAATTGCAAATTTTCTTACGTGCAATTTAAGTTCCTTACAAAGTGGCTAAAAGTTTTTTTAATAAAATATTTAAATTGAAAACACATAAATCAATTTTCCGTTTTGATGCTTTATTTAAAAAATTAGCTTTTTGAATGTTCAATACATGTGAGTAATAAATGTAAAACGCTTCAATAACATTGTTAAATGAATCTAGCAGTCGAGTCGTGGAGCGAGCTGCATGGTGAATAAATGTGAAATATGCAAGTTTGTGTTAGATTCGAAAATCAACACTGGGCGGATGCAAACACCATGTCAATGAACGCCGAGAATGCCATTAATCTTCGTGTAGCTGTTCTTATGCTACAGTCTATAGAGTATATATAACGTATATAAACTGTCATGTAGCGACACTTGCAAACACAGCCCTGGGGCTATTTTGCAGTTATGTATGTTGATGCTGACTAGCTGTTGTATGCAGCAGGAGCTGCAACCCAAGTGGAAGCTTCAATTTCAAGTGGCTGCCACGCGTGATAGTCGAGAAATTGTGCGACTATCTTGCCTAGTCTATTTGAGTTGGTTTTCGGTGCCTTGAGCTATTTGCACGGTTCATGAACGCATTTCTATGAAAATGTGCACATATCGGCCATATATTGGCCAATGGCTAAAAACACTGCTCTGCGCTGTTTTGTTCTGTTTTGAATGCTTGACCCATGGCTAGGATGTCAGCATGTCTCAACTGGCACCACATATGCAAACACACAACTCCTGTTTGCCCCATTGAAGGAATCTGCAGAACAGGCCACAACAGACGCCTTTTCATATGTAGTATAAAATTGTGCACAACGATTTTAATAAATGTTCCCCACACAACACTCACAACCCATAGCAAGTGACGACCGACGACAGACGACAGACGACAAGCCGTCGACTGAGGAGCTTATTGAATTTTTCAGAAGCCTTTTTCTGCAGCAGCCGACCCCATCCCTCCTCATCGTTCCCCTGCCTTCAGTCTGGCTGAAACGCTTGAAGCCAAATACTTTTAAGGTGCTTAGCTTTTCATGAATTTCTTATACGAAGTCTGCATGCCAAAAATAATTTTATTTCATATATCCCACAAACTTTTTTAGTTTCTCAAACTACGGAATAGTCGCTGGATTTGCGTGAAATTAAATAATAAATGAAATTTAAACTTTTGTCAAGTTAATTATGAATATATGAATTGTTAGTAGTGGTGACCAAGTTTGTTTACAAAAGCCAACTAATTTATTTTAAAATTTCAGGCTAACTACAGCTATAATTTGCAAAACTTATTGATTTATGTGTTCATATGTGAACAGATTGTCACTGTTATAAAAATTCTGGGTTAGTTCATCAATATTTGTGATTAAATAGTAAAATGAATTCAAGGCAAACTTAACAGCCCGAATAATAGCTTGAAATTTAGACATTAAGAAGGCAGTTTCTTTGCGCTGGACAAGCGGAAGTTGCTATTTATAAAGGGATATATAATTCCGGTGTGTGTATTTACCCTATAAAGAGTTTGTGCTTTACTTTGTTTATAGCGTTATTCAGCTTTCAATCTGTATTAACTGTTATGGCATTTAAATTTAAGTTAAATTATTTTTTTATTTATTGGCTTATCCATTTTCAATTACTCATTTATCGCTTTTCTATGTGAACTATTGAACAGTTACATTTTCGGGTTATTCACAAACAACATTTTGATTTTGTTTTATTAGGTTGTTTGATGTTTATTTTATTATAAACTGTGGTGGATAAAAAGCTTTCCAGCAGCTTATAAACTGTTAAGCTTTATTTGACATGGTTTCCTTTGGCTATTTGCACTTCAATTTGTTTCCATTACTCAACTTTGAAGTACTTTCCACTACTATTAATGTGGTTGCAGAAGTGGTTTAAAACAAATATGTTATTTTTATGAGTTTCTATCCGCTTATTTCGATAAAATGTGTTTCGGCTTTATTTTTGTTCATTTCAATGCAATAACAAACCAATAAACAATATTGAGTTGATACGCAAATCAGACAAATCAGCTGACAATCCGAAAAGCAGCTTAATATTCACACCTGTGCTGCCAACCATATTATGAACTGCTTAGAGAAATGTGCTTATATGTATATATATATATATATATATATATAAATAAATATACATTTATCAGACAAGCTAGCAATCGAGCCGAATATAATGCCAAGGTCAATTGATTTGGCTTATGCAAAGGCGCTCAAGTAAAACACCTTGGCATTTATGCGTATTTTTCGAATTTTATTTGCATTTGATGAACCCCCTTTGTGCAGAATAATATATATATTTGTGAATACTTTGTTTTTCATGCGCACCACTGCAGTTAAACTTATGATAAATAACTTTGCCAGCCAGCCTGGCAAATTGTGCAACGGTGCAGAAAGTTTATAGGCGCATCAAGCACCAATAAAAAGAGAGAAATAAAAAAATGATATACAAAAAAAGCTCGAGACAAAACCAAAAGCAAAAGTCAAAAGGCAACCATAAGCCGCAGGAAACGGGCAGCTAACCAACCAACAAGTTAACCAGTCAACCAGTCAACCAGCTAACCAAAACCAAAACCAAAACCAAACCAGTCATTAAGCGCTACCCGTCACCCTCCACCCTCCACCCCTCTGCCACCTTTAACCCCACTATTATCAACGAGTGAAAAAAAGAGAAAAAAAGTCGATCGTTAAATCAAAAAGGCGCATTCGAGTGCCTGCAACATCATTAGTTGCAGTTCATACACACTCAAGCGCAAGTTATGACGCAGATAGCTACCCTTAACCATTCTCAACCCCAACATTTTAGCCCCCTCCCCTCACACACACACACCCTCAGCCTGTCAGGCGCACTTTTTTGTGTGAGGTGTCCAAATTAAATTTGCATCAGTTGCTCGACGAGCATCTAAATGATGCCAAAAAAGTGTGTGTGTGTGTGTGTGTGTGTGTGTGTGTGTGTGTGTGTGTGTGTCTGCAGCATAAAGCCAAAGAACAGCAACAACAACAACAACAACAACAACAGCAACAGCAACAACAAGTGCAATACTCACTTTAGCGCATTTTCATGTTGCTTCTTTTTTATGTGTGTGTGTTGCTTTTTATACACCCTGCACAGAAGTATCGTATAACAGGGTATGACCGTCGATAAGCAGACATTTAGAACATGTTTGATACAATATCAATCATTATTATGTTATATTCCATATTATACAATTGCAAGCAGACATAAATAATTATTTAATTATTCAAATTTGCATTTGCTTCTTTTTCACTTTGCACGAGTGTTAAAAGTTTTGGGTATGCAATTTTATTTCCCATACTAATGTGTATAAAACATCAAGTAAGAATGGATTTCATATAATATTATGTACGTCAACAGAAATTAAAACAAAAATTAGCTTCAAGTATAAAAGATATTTTTTCCATTTCACGTTTACCTAGCTTAACCGTAATGTTTTTCATCTGGTTGTTAACATTTATGTTTTTTTTTGAGATGTAAATTCAAACTGACTAAATTATGAAAGATTTTAGCGTTTTATAGCTAAAAGTGCTGATTTATTATTTTTATAATGTTTGTTATTATTCTATTTATATATTATTATTATTATTATTATTACTTTTATTATTAATATAATTTTTACTTGCTGTGCAGACTCAGCAGGAGATAAATGCTAAGGAATATGTTACAATTTATTTATTTTTTATAAATGTTTTAAATGATTTTGTTTTACTTCTGCCAATCGTTATTTTAATAGCATACCTTTTGAATACAAGTGAATACAAAATGATTGAATCGGAATTGATTAGTTTCACAGGAACCCTTTCTTTATTTTTGTGTTTATTTGACAATAATAATATTTGAAGTCTATTTAATGGGTATCTGCTAGTCAAACTCACCTCGCACTTTGCTCTCTTGCCAGCGGATGCATGTATGTCTGTGTGTGTGTGTATACACTCTCTCCGTTTTCCGTGTATATGTGGGCACTTAAATAATTTAGATTTTTGTGTCTAACATGCACAAGTGCCACAACGGCCTAAAAGATTCAAGTGCAGTTGCAGCAGCAGCTGCCAAAGTGAGTGACCCAGTTATACAGCCAGGCCAGAACAGGAGACGGGCTGGGAAAGCGGTAGGAGATGGGGCAGGTGCAGAGCCGGGAGAAGTTACTGCAAACGACCCAAAAATTGTGAAGGAGCCGCCAAACGTTGAATTATGAGTGTCGTGAATCTCTGACTGTTACTGTAACTGTCACTGTAACTGTGACTGTGATTGTGACTGTGACTGTGACTTCGACTGAGACTGACTGTCACAGAGTTTGTCTGGCCGTTGTCAGAGTTGTTATTATGCGCTCATTAAAATGTCAAATAAACTCAAATGGCAATGCAAAAATATGCATTCTGCTTGCTGCTTGCTGTTTTGCAATGCTAAAAGGATGTCGACGAACACAAGCGACAAGTGTTGCACTTGAAAAAGGATAATACGAATGGGATTATGCAAGTCACGGCAATGTGCTTAATGTGTGGCTGTATTCTTAATTTATGACTGCACTGCTCTGAGTGTCAAGTGTGAACTTTGAACTTTACGACACGGTCAATAATATGCAATGCTTACTGTTCGAAATGAATAAATGTCTGCGTTGATCAAATTTGCGTCTTGTCTGACTGCATATTTTACTTGAGATGCACAACTTGTGGTGCGTTTTAATCCGAAACGAGTCCAAATTTTCCACTAACATAACTTGAACTGAAGTGAACATAAGCTGAACCGATTTTTAAAAGAAATACCTTTCCGATCTTGAATGGATCTACAGAATTACATTCGAAATTTAAATAAACTATTCTTAATCTTAAATAGCAATCTTAAATTGCCATTATATTATTAAAATTATGCAAACAAATTAAAATCAAGACAGAATCCCAAATTACCCATTGCTTTTATTTATTTATTATTATTCGTCATTTTTTTTTATTTTATATTTTAATGCAACCAACAAATATATGTTTATTATCATAACCATGTTATATACGATATAGAATTATTTTCTTTTAGTTTTAATTATCGCTTAATGTGCGCTGAACATTTGCGCGAATCAAGCAATGCTACATTAAATGTTGACATAAAAATCGTGGCGCTAAAAACAACATGATAAAAACTGTTATTGTTCGCTTGGCACGTTTTTCCATAGCACTCATTAAGTGTAATTTCAGAGTTGTCACAATTTTTATCACTTTGGCCAAATGTTTTGCTCAACGGCGAGCTGAGAGTCGCCAGTCGGAAGTTTGATGCTGGGAGTTGAAAGCTTGGAGTGGCCCTTGTCTGGTTTATGTGCACTTCCGGCCACAACAGGACCGTTAAATTGCTTATTTATTTTAATTAAAAACAATTTCCGCTGTTTAGGCCAAATGGTCAAAAGAGTAGCAAGGGCAACACAGGAAACATTTGATTCTTGCTCTTCAATGTTATTATTATAAATATAACGAGCATTTTCCGCACATCATTTAGACCAGAGGCTGCATTCAATTTGGCCTTTTGTCTTATGGCCATGTCATCGTGACACACACACACCCACACCCACACACAGACTCAGTTCTATGACTATTGCCCACTCAGAAAAAAAGGCGCTGAATTAAACTATAAGGTTGTTCTGGTTTTTAGAAATCATTTCTAAGCATAAGAAACATTTTTTATTCTTGCCCTAAATTGACAACCTCAAAATAAATGCCACTTATTATATTTTTTTTTAGAAACATTTTTGGTATTATTGAGAAATGCACTTCTACAATGAAGAAATGTAAGCTCTAATTCTTAGGAAAAATTGTAAAGTTATATGAGTTTATAAAGTATATAAAATGTTTGTACATGTGAAATCTTAAAATACTAAAGCTAAATAATTAAGATAAGTAACACAAAGTTAAGAGAAATATTCTGCTATCCTGGAAATTATAAATATTTTTTCTAAATTTAAAAAAAAATCAGAAAATGAAAACCCTGGTTTTTAGAAATATAGTTTCTGAATAACAAGATGAGTTCAGCAGTGTAAAACAGTGTAAAGTTCATTGCATTTATTTTTTCTGAGTGTATGACTATTGCACACATGCTCAAGCCGTGAGATGCGGGGCATCGTGGTATTTATTACTCTTGTTTCTGGGCATTGAGTGGCATTTAATTAATTTGCTCTGAATGCAATGTATGCCCTTTGTTCTCTTAGTTGGGGCATTTTCTCGATATCTTTAAGTGGATTTTTCTTTCTCAATGCCTAAGCTGTAAATGAAGTCTTGACTTGGCCCTCTATCGATGGCCAACAGACATACAAATCCTGATGCCAATTCAATCAACAATTGCCGCATTTGCTTATTCAATTCAAGTTGTTCGTTGCTCGTTGCTCTCTGCTCGAATTTCAATTTTTCCATTTACATTTTCAACTTTTGTGCTTTTCTTCGTCTTTTTTTGCTTCTTGCAGCTGGCAGCGTCATAGACAACGACTTGTTGCCCTCGATTGCGGCTGTCGATGATGTATATATCGCCTCATTGGTCCATGGCCACAGCCTCAACCACAATGGCAACCACCATCACCACTTGCACCACAACAATGTGGCACAGTTCGACAATGCACTGGATGAGCACCGGCTCGATGGCAATGGCGATGGCGACGACGATGATGGTGATGACCATGTGGATGAGACAACTTATCCGCCGCCGGTCTTTGACTTTGGCATGCCCCGGAATATAACGGCCCGGACGGGACACACGGCAGCCATCAATTGTCGCGTTGAGAATTTGCGCGATAAATCGGTGAGTCAAGTGGCAAAATGTGCCACGCCGCTTATCACAAAATACTTTTGCTTTTTTGTTTTTTTTTATGCACTTTTAACTATCGCTCGGGCAAATATTGGACTTGCCTTCCGACAACTAGTCAGCCTGAAAATCAACTTAAGCCAAAAGTGTTTTTTTTTCTATATTTTGGCTGCCGTTTTTTGTTCGTTTTTTTTGTTGGCATGTTCGGCTACTCGTATCGTTTTCCGGTTCCGCTTCCATTGTGCTAGTCATCATCTCTCATCGCATCTTTTTGTCATTTTCCTTGCTTGAATGGCATGGCATCTCCACCTCCCCCCCACCCTTGCAAACTGCAGACCGCTGTCGTTATCCTGCTCTTCCTGTTTATTGCTCCTTTGTCAGTCCATTGACATTCGCCACCCTGTAAAGTTTAGTTTATGTTTTTGCATTGTGTTTCATATGTATATATTTATATATATATATATATGTATATATATATATATATATTCTTTTGCGTTTTTTCTTTTTTACAGGGATCCCTTGACTTATTTTTAATTTTGTTTTGTGTATCTATTGATTGGTGCGTGGCTCCATCATCTTTAAAGATTATTTTCCCTAGTTTCTCTTTATCATCGCTGTCCGTTTTTATCTTGTCTTTTGATACCCTGAAAAAGTGGAAAACGAAAACAACTGAATGAGTATAATGAAGTTTGGGAGAGTATGTATTAGCAGGAAGCATAGAGTATATGCAAAATCATAAAGATTTGGCTTCACAATTTGTATATAATATTCCCAGAAATATTATAGATCAACTATAAAAATTTCATCAAGATCACAAAAGAATGCCGTCATTTAGAACAAGTTACTATTTAATAGCTGTTTACAGGGTATCTATTAGTCGATTTTTCTTGACTTCAGCATTCTTTCTTTGCGTTCTTTGCGACCTCGAAAGGTCGCTTGTAACTTGAGCTTGTCTGCTATGAAGGCAGTGAACAGAAATGAATGTCAATCAGTTCATTCATAACTGTATACAATGAATCATTCTTCGTATTTTTCTTCAAAATATTCAAATTTGAAATTTTTAATTGCTTATAGCAATTTGTTTTATTTTGTCGTCTTTTAAAAAGGTTTCACTGCATACTGATTGAGGCGTTATATACAATGAAAAGGAAATAACAGCTACTTTTGTATAAATATGTATAATTTATTTGAATTACATAATGGAATTTATGCACAAGACAGTTCTGACCAAGGTTGTGTCCCATATCTGGTTTTAAAAAAGGTCCACAAAAGTTTTGGGCCTACTGCTTAGATTTGGAGTATAGGTTAAAGCACACAAATGTATTAAAAAAATATATCCTTTTTAAAGTTACGGCAAAGTTGGTGGAAATTTAAGTTTGCATATATGCAAATTCAAAAACAGGCGTATAAAAAGTTTCAGTGACACAATCAAACTATAAGAATAGTTTGCCAAAAAGTAGCAATGCCCTCAAGCCTGTGATTTATGGATTTGCTCAATTTATAATGAAATGCACGAAAAGTTAGAAGCAAAAATATCTAAAAGACAAACAAAAAAAAATATCGACTAAGAACTAATTTGAAAAATAGTTTCCTTACGCAAAATGAAACACTTACCAAACTACCAAGGTCAGTTTGTTGATAGCCCTTCGCTTAACCTCAATGAATTTTTAGCATCTGTTTCAGTTCCGCTTTACACTTTCCACTTGTCGGCTGTCAATTTCCGCTTTCCAGTTTCCACTTTCCCTTTTGAGCTGAGCCGTTTTTCAAAGGAGCAGAGAGTCTCTTATAATCTATCATTGGGATGTGTTTGCTGCTTTGCATACTTGCAGCTCCTTACCTTTTCGGTGCGACTTCTTTCACCTGGCACTTGACCGAAAACTGTTGCCAAGTCCCAGCGTACACTCAGCAAAATAATCGAACTGAATAACTCACTTTATTATTCAGAAAGTCAATTTCTAGAATATAAGTTGGTGGCTTTCTAAAAAACCACGGTTAACATTTCTTAATTTTAGGATTGATTTTCAAAAATTTATAAAAAAAATATGTCTATTTTGCAGGGTGTAGTTTTCTATGTGTGTAAATAGAAGAAATTATAACGCTATATTTTTGTTACTTATTTTATTATTAGGTAATATTATTTAAAAATTTCACGAATACAAACATTTTGCTTGGATTAGTAATTAATGAAACTTATTTTTTTCCATATTATAGAAATGATTTTTTGCAAGCCGTGCGAGTCTTAAGAAAAATGTTTTCTTATATTTAAAAATTACTTATAAAAACAAGAAAAGCCTTGTAATTTGTAGATCGTTTGTTTTTTGTCTGAGTGTACCTTGCTCATCATCAACCATAGCCATACCTATTCTTTAAAAAGAGCGAGATTTAGTGGCACATTTTTTCATTTTCTTTTCGATTTTTCTTCTTTATTTTCTTTTTGGTTATATTTTGTTTGATGTGGGAAGGCGTCGTTTCCCTTTTGCCACTTTGACACTTTTAGTTTTCGGGCCTTGCAAGCTTTCCCTTGTTTTATTTTTTCTTTTGCGTTTCGGGATTTTCTCTTTATTTGGGAGCAACGAAAAGTTTTCGTTGCCTGCGGCTAAGGCAGGCTGGCAGATTACATTCGGGCTGCTTTTGGGGGCTATATACCCCAACTGGGAGAGAGACTTTGGCCAACTTTAAGCCGCTGACATTTTGGAAACGCACTTTTCCATGGCTGTTGCCATTCGTCCTGGATTTGGTTGCAGGTGTCGCAAATCGCTCTGTCTTATGGCGACTGTATTTTACAAAGGAGTTTTTTTTTTTTAGTTTTTCTTATTTTATTTTTTTTTGGGTTTAGTTCATTTTGTCGTTTGGTTTATTAAATTTTCTGTCTTTATTTCGGACCGGGTCCCTTTTGAAATTTTTTTTTTTTTAAATTGACTCAAGTGCTGATTGTCCTTTTGTCGCCTGCTCACTAACTGTGTTTCTCGGTGTGTGTGTGTGTCTGTATGTGTGGGTGTTTTTGTCTATTTGCAGGTATCCTGGATAAGGAAACGCGATTTGCACATTCTGACTGCGGGCATTCTGACCTACACATCTGATGAGCGCTTCAAGGTACGTATACGTAATTTACTTATTGTCTTACCTCCCTCTCTCTCTATCTTTCCCACTCGCTCTCTCTGTCTCTCCCTCTCTATCCTTGACTATCTTCGTGTGCATGCTCGCCTGGCTTATTAAATGGCCAAGAGGGCATACTGCTGCCATTTGTAAGTCAAGTCAGCTTAATTGCGTATGCAATTCGTTGCTCCTGGCAAGTTTACTTGCAGGGCCGTACTCAAGGGGGGTAGAGGGAGACGGGGGATGCGATGTTTACTTGCCCCTTGTAACTTTACATGGACACATTCGAAAAGGAAATTGGTTACATAAGACTGATGCTAAGATAAGCATGGAGTCAACTTTTAATTATTTTATTTGAATGAATGAAAACTAACTGAAATGAGAAATTTTGCAAAGTACAAATTTAATTTAGCCCTTTTGGGTAAAGTTTTTATATTTTTCCAAGAGAATATCTGAAATTAGTTTAAAAAAGTGTTAAGAATATAGCAATTTAAATTTGGAATTAGTCAGCAAAATATGTGTGCGATATTGATTGGATTGAACTATTAAAATTAAAAAATACAAGAAGTATAATTCTGCCTTCACCCCCTTTTGGTAAAGTTGCCTACGCCCTTGCCAACACGTACATTCAGGACATTAAAATTGGTGTGGACATAATCTGTTTTCTATAATTTTGTATTATTAAATATAATTTATAGTTTTAAATTTGTTCGGAATTTTTCTGTGACTCTTTAAGATAAATATATTTAAGAACCACAACAGAAATTGTTATGAAAGAAAGTGATAAGGAAAGTCTGGAAAATATTAAAATGGTAAATCTTTGCGAGAATTTTTTTTTTATAATTTATAGATTTTTTTATTACTTTTAAAATAAACATAGTTTGGCAGCATAAGTGAAATTAGTATAAAGAATGTAAAATTCTCAAATTACAATTTTTTCCTTGGTCAGCAAGAACAATATCGATTGGATTGGCTAATTAAAATTCAAAGCGCCCTTAGCCAAAATGCACACTCAGGGACATTAAAATAGGTGGACACATTATTTATTTTTTTATAATTAAAAGTTTTCTTCATTTTTCTGCGACTTTCTAAAATAAACATAGTTAAGTAGCAAGACAGAAATTAATAAATGCGATCATTTTGGCTAGTCAGCAAAATATATGCGAGCAAGCACAATATCAATTGGATTGGCTAATTAAAATTCAAAAATAAATAACACCCTCCACCTCACCCCTCGCTTTGAGTAAAGCTGCCTACGCCCTTTTCTGAACATGGATGCTTGTAGGCAATGATTAAATTTGTGCATGGACACACCAAAAGCCAAAGGCTGCCACAACCGAGCCCCTTCCCAACCAAAAACTCATCATGTAGTTGCCTTAACGATTTATCTGTGTGTGTGCGTTTATGTGTTTGTTCATTGTCATTTCGGTTGCAGGTTGTACGCACCGCCGACTCCAAGGATTGGACGTTGCATGTGAAATATGCGCAGCCACGCGACAGTGGCATCTACGAGTGCCAGGTGAATACGGAGCCAAAGATTTCGATGGCATTCCGCTTGAATGTCATAGGTGAGTAAGAAAATACCAGCTCTCTCTCTCTCTCTCTCTATCTGTTTCTCTAACTAGCTGTCTCTTTCTATTAGATTTTGTAATAAAGAGTCGTCGAGTTTCTTACGAATTGTCAGCGAGTTGTCGCACGACTTGCAGCCAACAAGTTTTTGTATTCTAGTTGAGGCTCTTTCAAATTGGGCACAAACTTTGTCAGCTGCATTGGGGGGTGTGTGTGTGTGTGTGTACAGTTTACAGCAGCGCATATGAACTTTGCATAAAGTTTTTGTTGGTCATGCGTCATGCTGCGACATCATTTCGCATTGCAGCGCATAAATACATATACAGCAATCCACGTATAAGCCAATATCTACATCTGGCTTAACACACACCCATACACACCAGCACACACCCACACAAACCGATTTACACACACATATGTTTACTGCAAGGGTTTGGTTTTGTTTTTTATGCTTAAACCATAAAGTTATTGCGTTCAATTTAAGGGGACTTTCAGCAATTTTATCAACGTATTAAAATATTTGTATATATAGAAGTGATGGGAAAAAAGTGGTCATAAATATTTGAGCAGATTTTAATGTTTCCGCTCGTTAGGAAATAAATTACAATTTTTATATTTTTCTTTAAGAAATTACTAAATTTTTGTTGATTTTCTTTTGTAAGTAGTAAAATCCTTTTGTTCAATTAATGTATTTTATTTGGCAATATTTTTAAAAGTGTTTGCCTGAAATTTAACTTAGATTTAGATTTACAAATTGTGGACATTATACTTTTTATTAATATTATTATATATTAACCGACAGAAGGAAGCATTGCCGAGCCCGTAAAGTATATATATTCTTGATCAGCCAAGTCAACTTAGACTAATTAAAATCGCCTTACAAGGATTAAACTTTACAAATAATATGTTATTTATTCTGACATATGTTTAAGCAACTTTACAAATTTCATTAAGATTTTGTTAATCAAAAAGTTGTTAATATCTGCAAGTTAAATAGGTATTTCACAGCTGGCTGCCTTCTGTTCCAACAGGATCAATCTAACTTGTTTTAATACAAATAAGAATTATATATTATTATGTCTTACTTCGAGCTGCAGCTAATTTATGTAGTAGCCAAGTCTTTAATTTGGCAAGCACTTGGTCAATTTCTAAAGTAGACCATCAATTATCGCTTATCCGGTAATCATTCAAGCTGCCATGTAAATGTGGGTCAACGCAATGAATATATGTATGTGCTACATCAAGTCTTTGTCTATAAATATATATATGTGTGATATATATATATGTATGTGTAGGAGAGCTAGTATCTTTTGTTTCTGCTCTCAAATGTTCAACGCGTTTAGCATGCAAACGCAATTTGCATTTAAATTCAATACTAAATTCATATGCTGGATGTAACACACACCAGCCAACGGAGACGTGGGCGTGGCCCCCTAGGGCGTTGCGTCAATTGCTACTGTGTGTATGTGTGTGTGGATGTGAGTGCTTATATAGAATCCTTTTAGGTGTTTTTTGCACGTTTACACAGCGCTCTCAAGCCATTGTTTTGGCATTTTACAATGGATTTCCGATGCGTCTCAACTTCAAGTTGCCCTCGAGTGTATATGTTTGTATCGGTGTATGTGTGTGTGTGTGTGTGTGCTTGTGATAAATTGTTATACAATGGCATGCACGTTCATGTTTCATTCATGCACATTAAATTGATTTGAAACTTTCTTTTCCCGAATGTTTGTCATCATGTGCGAGGAACACAAAGTTTTACTTGTTTATTTATTTTGATTTTGATTATGGCATTTCTCCTCTTCTACTTCTAGTTACACTTCCACTTCCTCTGCTGGAGCAAGTTAATTGAAATTATTGAATAGTTTGGCGTCTGGCAGCTCAGCACGTTTTCACATACTTTTTGTTTGTCATGATTGCTTTAGTTTTTGGTTTTGATTTGGTTTTGATTTGGTTTTGATTTGAGCCGGTTTGTATTGCATATATTCCCCGTTGTATATTAAATCGATTTATTTGGCCACTTTTGGACCACTTGAGAGCCATTCATATGATTAAATTTAGTAAAAACTTGGAGATGTTCATTTCAGTTGCAGTTGAGTTGCGTGTTGTGTGTTGTGTGAAATTTGTCGCACATGTCTCGATCTGCTGACAAGCTCAATATAACAACCAGCGCAGCAACAGCTTGTTGTGCCTGGGGATTTTTCTACACTCAGAAAAAACACGATGGGAATTTTAGAAAATCGCCTTGTGAATTGGAACATTTTCCATAAAATTAAAAAGGCTTGCCCTACATTTTTTTTTTACAAATATTTGAAATGTGTAATGTAAATGTAGAAATGCAAACCTTGATTCTGGGAAAAAATTAGTTTCAGAGGTCAGAAAAGCTATTTAAGATCTCCTTGTAAATGGAAAATTTTAAAATAACAATGCTTATTAATAATATAAAAAGACTGGTATATAGAGTTCTTTGTTACATATATGATAAAAGACCCTGAAGCAAAAAACAACTTGATTTATAGAAATATTCTTTCTGAATAATAAGGTGAGCTAACTTGGCCCCAAAACTATGGTGAATTTCTAAAATTCAATGCCAATTGTTTTTGAGTGTAGCAGGAAATTGGCTTTCGAGGTAAGGGTGGAAGCCCCTTACTTTATTTATAACAAAATCTGGCAAAATGGCATAAGTCTCATCAAGAGCAGTAAACTCAAATCAACGCCGTCGCTTCCTGTTGCTCCATTGCTCCATTGCCCCATTGCATCCGTTGCATCCGCTTGCAACCTGCAACCAAACTCACATTTTGCTGGTGTGCACAAAAAGTAATCCCCCCCACACAAACCACCCCCTCGCCTAGGTGGTTTTGTGCTGGCGACGGAAAGTCGCCGAAATGCCAAGTTGAAGATATATTTATGCAAATGATTTGGAAGAAAAAAAGTGCTCAGCGCAGATTTTTCGTCGGCTTCTTTTTCTGGAGTTGGCGTCGTGATAAAATATTCCGTCACCAGGTTTTACGCACCCAAAACACAAAAACTACGGCACAATTCCTTCCATTGAAAAAAACAACAAAAATATTCTACTTGGCTGAAAGCAAACAAATTATGTTTATGCCTTAAGCGAGGTATGCTCTGTGTGTGTATAGAAAAAAACACGAAGAAAATTCAATGGCGCAAGCAAAGTGACCCTGCTTCCACGGAAAAACTCAAATCAAAGAAGAGATAGTGCCATAGAATTGGATTATCTATGGAGAGGAAAAGTGAAGAAGTAAACAGTTTTAAATTCAATAGTTAAAAAGTTTCTTAAATTTAAACTCACTTTGTCAATCGAGCAACCAGTGAATACTTTAAATTGGTGGAGAATCTAAATTGTTTCTAGAATAATTATTTATAATTTATAACTTACCTTAGATTATTTTTAATCAGAAGCCAGGTCTTTCATAAATACTGATGCTGATTTCTATACTGAATTTCAATTTACAAATAATTAATAAATAAATGAGGCCACAGCAGAAATAAGAGAAGATAAAAAACAGATATTAAATAAGTGCCAGCATGAAAACCACAAATAACTTAAATTAATTACTGTTCAACAGTTAATCAAATATATTTCTATAAACATTCATCATATTTTCGTATTTAATTTAAATACTTGTTTAACTTTTATGGACAGCTATTCGGGATCGGGTTTCACACTCAGAATATCAATATATTTGTGTCTCAAGTATCTAGTGCTGAAATCTTTGGCCATAAACAGAATCAAACCCTCGAAGCACTCCACAGTCAGGTGGCCATTATGTGAAGAGTCAATTTCAGGGAATTGTTCGTGTCTGGTCTTTGTGTTATCGAAAGCTGCCCATAACTGGCACATAATCATCATAAAAAACAAGTGAGAACTCTGCCAAAGAGTGTGTGCTCGACGAGGAGATACTCTACTATTTAATGATACCTCGAAAAGTTTTCTGTTTATTTGTAGTAATATATTTAAATAGTCTAGTGAGAAGGCTGCTAAAGATGATGTGCTCAACTAGAAGATACCTTTTAGTCATAGTTTAAAAAGTTTTTTGTTTATTTAATGTTTGATTAAAAATAAGTTAACCACATATAAATACCATGTATTTAATTTGATCTCTGTACAGGAAATAAGCTTTCAGACTTTGTGATTTTTTCTCTTGATATTTTTGTTTATAAAATAATATATGTTATACCCACTCTTAGCCATTTAATGTGTGCAGGGTATGCAGAAAAACAAAAACTAAATGAAATGCCAAAACTAACACATAAAAATTTGTAACCACAAAGCCTAAAATATTTGCTAGTGGAGCGGGGCGCTGGTTTGGGGTTCTGCTTTCCACTTTCAACATTGTGGACGGCGGCGTATCATTGACCCATTGTTTTGGGGGCTGGTGGGGTAGGCGTGGCTGGGGGCAGTGGGGCAAATGAAGCCGTTGACTGCCACAATTCTTGTTGCTGTCGCGTATTTTACACACATTTTAAGTGTTGTTCGCCAGTTGTTATTGTGAATTCACTCACACGCACAAATATGTGTGTGTCTGTCCTAGGGTCAAAGGACAGTACATGTGTGTGCGCGTGTGTGTGTGTATGTGTGTGTGTGTGTGTGTGGGTGAGTGCTGGGGATCATGAACGGAACCATTATGTTCACAGCGTTGCGTTGATGGCTCTTGGCTGGGTGCGTCGTGGCTTTCTAATATTGACCATGATTTTGGGGGCGAGATAAGCTGTTGTCGTTTTTGTTGTTGTATTTGTTGTTGTTATTTCTGTCGTTGCTGTTGCTGCTGTTGTTGCTGTTGCTTAGTGCCTCCAGTTGGCAGTTGGCTCTTAGTTGTTGGCATTTGGCAGTTAACAGCTGCCGCAGACAGAGACAAATGCGCGGCATATATGCGCATACTCGAATACTCCTTCTATTCGTCTACTGCCTACACTCAGAAAAAAGTCGCCCCACATTTCCAAAAATATTACCCTGAAAAGAAAGAAAGAAAGTTTTTCTTGCTTTTGAAATAATTTGCGAATATAGGAAAGCATTTCTCTTAAAGTTATAAAGATGTTCTTTTCTATTTTTTACTAGTAATTTTTGTTATTATCTAAAATGTTGAAATTCAAACTTTGATTCTTAGAAAAAATCGTCTCTGCAATTCAGAAAATAATAATGAAATTAGATCTCTTTGCTAATATAGGAGATCAGTGTTTGATGTGAAATCTTAAGCTACAAATGCTTAATAATAAAATAAAATAAAAGTCTGAGAAAAACTAAATTAGATGGAAATTAGATATATTTCAAATTAAATTTTTTCTCAGTGTACACACACAATCCACAATTGCAAGTCGTTGGCTCTGCAAAATTGGCCTAATGTTTTTTCGTGTGTCCACCGACAATTTGGCCAACAGCAGCAGCCAGTCAACAAAGTCAAATGTTGACGTTGTTAATGATGTGCTGAGGGTTCGAGAGCAGAGACTAGGAAATAGGCACAGAGAGACTAACTGCGACTAACAGCGACTAGCAGCGACTAAAGCCGATTTAGTCCACAGTAAATATAAACAATAAAGCAGGCTTCCTCGATGCTTAGCTCTGGAGAGTTACTCAGTTAACTGGCCAGCAGAGAATGGCCAGCTCATTAAGGCCAATTGACAGTCACGACAGCTACTGTCAATAGCAATAGATATTGCACATATCTGATAGTATATATTTGAGTTCCCCTTCACTTGACTGAATAGGACAAAAGTGCTGTAAATATTTTATGTGATTCACATTAATGTTGCGGCTACTTTATAGATAATCTCACTTAATTTAATTATGATAATTTAATCAAATAACCAAAATAAGCCATTTGTCATCTAACAAGCCTCAGCAAATCGAATCAAGCTCACGGGAGTCAGAATTTAATTTGAGTAATGGTAAATTATAGCAAATTACTCCTGGATAAGATTTATGTTGACGCAAGAAATATTGATAAGGAAATTTAATAAATTATTATTAAGTAGGCTCAAAAAATCTTAATTTATATTTCTTAGATGCGTAAAGCTTGCTACATATATATTTCAACCCAGAATGAACTCTAGAATGGAAATTATCCTTTGATAAGATTAAGTAATATTTAATATAAGATTAAAGAGCAAAATCAGCTAAGGTCTTAATTTAAAAGTGGACTTTAACGTAAGTTTTTTCTGCTTAAGAAATCTGATATAAGGTTAAGCTTGTGGCTGGTAGAGTCTGAAAGGAAGCAAAGGCTTATAGTTGGGAAGGGTTGAACATTGAATTGGGTATCATTCCTAGCTACCAGTTCCACTTTTCATATTTTGCCAAAAGCTTTACAGTTGGGTTGAAATCCCAAGCGGACATTGTCATCGAAATCCACTCGAAATCTGTTTAATATTCAAGGAAATTTCACAGGTCGACACATCTCAAATGGCGTCACGTAAACCTGCAACAAGCTGCTTATTAGCTGTGCTGCTTATTCGCTGCGTATATGTTTGTGTGTGTGTGTGTGTGGCATGCAGGTGCATCTTTGATTCATCGAATCTAATTGTGGATGATCTGCTAAATTTTCGCCATGCCGAGCCTGAAATGCGTGCTGTGTGTGGTTAGTCGCATGCTCAACACCCGGTGGCAACATATGTGGGCAAGTGTTCACATGGTGTGTGTGTGTGTGTGTGTGTGGGTATGTGTGTGGGAAAGGGAGCGCCTAGAAGTGCTATTAATCAATTTCGTACACTATTTTGCGATTGCAGTAACGCCGCCAGATGCCAAAGCGATTATAGCCGGTCCAACGGATTTGTATGTCAAAGTGGGCAGTGTCATAACGCTCACATGCCACGTGAAGCAACCGGCAACAGCGGCCCAGGATATTGGACCAATTTACTGGTACCGTGGCCCCTACATACTGACGCCCTTTGTGGCGCATCCGAATGATGCAGCCATCGACTTGCAACGCATCTCAATGGAATCAACACTGGCCGAGAAATTGCAAAGCAGGTAAGCATCATCATCATCAGGAAGGAATGTGTCTCCATCATAATCATGAAGTATCAAACTAAAGCAATTCGCACGCAGGATTAAGCTGAGCGTCCCAACACTCAGTCAAAAAATCGCCCTGATTCTTAGAAATTTGCCTTAAAGTAAAAGTCTCCCTAAAATAAAAATCACCCTGACTCTATATACTTTTTTTCTTGTTCTTAGAAATTATTTCTAAATATAAGAAGATATTTTGTTAAAATTAGAAAGGCTTGATCTAAATTGACAATTATAAATATGGTGTTATTTCCATTTTTTAGAAATATTTTCTATTATTCAGAAATCGATTTCTTAAGTTTAAAATGCAAGTCCAGATATTTAGAAATATACTCTCTGAATAATAGGATGAGTTAGACTAGGCGCACAAAATTCAGTGCGACTTTTTTTCTGAGTGCATCATCATCATCATCATCCGCAACCCTCAATGGTATGCCGAATGGGAAGGAATGTGTGTTCATCATAATCATGAAGAATCAAACTGAAGGAATTCGCACGCTGGAATAAGCTGAGGGCCACTAACAAGCTGTGTGTTGTTTTGTGTTGGGTATTGGTGCTTTGGGGTGCTTGTTAGTTTCCAGCTCAATTGCTGGCTCTGTGGCATTTTCAACTTTGATCAATGGAGTTGAATACATCTGGCAAATGATTGGCCCAATGGGTGTAGTTGCAACTGCCCCTCCACACAATATATGCTTTAAGCTTCTGCCTTTGCTTTAATTCATGTTGCAGATTGCGGATTGCGAATGCACAGCTGCTGGATACCGGCAACTATACGTGCATGCCGACGACAGCCGAGGCTGCCAGCGTTGTGGTCAATGTCATTAACGGTAAGTGGCAGCACCAGCGGCAACAGCAGCAGAAGTAGCAGCAACAGTTTTACTTTTCTTTTCATCTCTTTCATGCGTCACTCAACTCGCTGATAAATCGCATATCCTTCGATTGCAGACGAGAGTCCTGCGGCCATGCAGAAGAGCGGCGCAAATGGCAGCTGCCTGAGGACAAGCCTCAACTTTAACCTCGTCCTAGCTCTGGTTGCCAGTGCTGTGGTGCGGTGGTTGCGCTGGCTTCTTGGCTCCGCCAGCTTATCCTTAGTGCATATCAATTATGATTTCAGCCAGTCGCAGTCGACAAACAGCTCCAGGCTCCAGCGACAGCAGCTTCAGCTTCAGCAGCAGCAACAACAATCGTTGACATCATGATAATTAACTGAAACTCAAACTGAACACACAGTCACAAACAATCCTTGTAAATAATTATATAGTTATATATTGATAGTTAAACGATAATTTCGGTTGCAAACAAAATTGTCAAATATTCATGATGATGATATGAAAAAATTAGGTTTAATTTTATGCGTAGCGTAAATATATAATAATAAAGTATAACAATAAATGAAAACAAAAACAAATAACAAATACATAAACAATCGCTGCTAAAATGTAATTATCAAAATGTGTACAATTACTGGCTCGCATTGATTAATGTATTCAATTTCATTTAACACTTTCCCCTGCACCACGCTTCCATAATAAACATAAAACACTAAACAAAAAACTAAAAAAAAAAAAATATTAATAATACACTAACGCAAGAAAACCAACAAAACTATTATTAATAAATAACCATAATGAAAATAAATCAACTAATTGCATTGTTAATTTGAGCAGCAATTTGCGTATAACAAACAGCTACTAACGTGTACATATATTTTAATGCAAACATACACAATTTTTGTTAAATCAATTAAATAGTTAAGTAACATTAACAGTAACAGCAAAAGTGACAGTTTTCATTTGCACAGGGTTCAAACTAAAACATGAACTAAAAAGTAAAACTCAATTGAAACTCATTCAAATAAAGTCCCTCGTAAATGTCAGCAAAACTATCAATAAAAGCAAAACTATATAATTGTTATTTAAGCTAAAGTAAATATTTTAAACAAAAACAAAAACAAAAACAAAAATAAATAACAACAATAAGAACAACAAGAAGAAATGAAACTGCACTCACATGAAAACATTTGATAGTTTTTTCGGTTTTCAAATGAAAAATTGGAACAATATGTAACTAAATGTCATGTAGATAATATTAAGCAACAAACCGTTCTCAATGGCAAAGTGAATACAAATAAAATTCATTTGATTAAACAAATTTAAATATACAAATCTTCACTTCATTTTATTCGAATGAAATTTATTTTCTCGGGAAATTTATTTTCTCACTATTTAAGTTTAGCCAGGCAAAAGCATCGAGTCACTTCCGCGAAGGCTTTTGTTGAGAGCCTTTTTTGAGGGTGCGAATCAAGGCGTTAACAAACACATTACATTTTATTTAATTAATATATATTGGTTGTCGTGCTCAAGTTGTGCCTGAGGTGGTTAATGATTCTAAGAAGCAGCACATTTCTTGGTTCAAAAGTTCATGCGAGGTGCGAGGTTCTCGAATCTCGTGTCGGCATCAAACGACATAAATTAAATTGTATTTAATTAAAATATATTGGCTGTCATGTTCAAGTTTGTGCTTAAGAATGGCTGATGTTCTAGGAAGTGTGAAGATCGTGGTGCGAGGTGTTCGTATCCACGTCGTCAAAGGCGCAGGTAAGTTTTGCAAGTAAAAATTCCTATAAATAATAGTTAATAACAATATATTATATATGGGTGGTATTATTAGATCGTAAGGGAGGGGCGGGAGGTATTTGTCTGCCCTTGTCCCTCCCAACCTATCTCCCTGCCACATTTCTTAAATTTCGTCGAGCTGCAGCTATGAAGTCACGTCTTCTACAGTTTCCGGAAAGCGTCTGGCCACTTGGCCAAGGTCTGGGCGGGACATTCCAGTGGAAAGGTCAGCTTCCGCCGGGGTGTCTCTGACAGTTGTTGTTTCCTGGGGAATTGACAGCGGCTCGAAGCAACATCCCGTGATGGCCTTGCAAAATTGAGTGCAAATGTTTAGTAGCCAGTTATGATAGACTTAAACTGTTAAATGTTATTGTAAAAATAAAATCTGTAAGCGCTGTGTTTTACTCAATGGAAAAATGGATTATATATGACCCCTATGAAAAAGTATTTTTTAATAGCTTATTTCCTATTTAGGCATATGTTAGCCATATTCTTAAGTAACTCAAAAGGATACATTTTTTCTGAGCACCATCGATTTGCATGGATTTTTAAGAATCTGCAAAAAACTAGAATCATATAAAAAGTGAGAAATTTAATAATCGGCCGTAAAATGGCCATTTCGAGGAAGATGCTAAACATGTTTTTATTTTTTCAGGAAACAAGGATTTTGTGATATCCTTAAGTGACATTCTTTAAATTCTTGGATTCCTAGATACGCCCAAAATCGTGAATTGCACTTCGTCAGAGTTGGCTCTTGCGATTTTAAAGAAACATGTTAAAAATATGGAAGGAAGGAGTTGAATTTTTTTTTCATGGTTTGTTTTCGAGGATGTTTCTTATGTTTAAGGTAATGTCTATATTTATCGACTGTGGTTAATTAGGACATCTTTCCCTTCTCGGAATCGATCCCGAACTGTTGCATAACAGTGTGTGCTTAACTGCTGCCAGTTTCTATTGTGTTGAATTGAAAGCATTTCATTTCAGAGCCTCGCTATTGATGCCATTTAGCTGAGCTTTGCGAAAGACTAACTGAAAATAAGATTGCCTTAGACGGGACTATTTTGGGCGCTCTATAAATGAAAGCAAAACACTTTGGCTGACTAATTGAATTTTATTACACAAATAGTTTTTAGAAAATATTTATGCTTCCGTTATTTTAATTAAATTTCGCTGTTTGTGTTGATTATTAAAAGCGCTGTAATTTGAACTGTTTTACGTAACACGGCTTGAACTAAGAATGTTTTGTTTGTGTTGTTTATCTGTTTGTTGCTTAAGCATTAAATCAATAATTTGTTAATGTACTGTTATTGACCAGTCACTTTTTCCATTGCATATTGAGAATCAGCGGAATTAAAGCCGTAAGCGAAATCGTTTCAAATTAAGCGCTTCAGATAAAGCCAACGACTAGTCATTAATTCGCATAAGCACAGAGTGCTTATGTGTGCGTATGTGTGTGTATGTGTGTGTGTGTGTGTGTAAGTGTGTGTGCGCTTTCGAATTGTTTGGCCCTGAGGGGTCGCAAGGCGCAAAGTTCGCGCGCGACCAGAGACCCAACTCGCAGCTGTGCGGTCAACTTATACGGACTGTTGATGGCGACCTTACACCCATTCCACCTCCACACACCGCCCCACACCCACCATTTGCTACCCCATCCCTGCCCCTTCGTTTCAACCCTGCCACTCTGGACGTTAGTGGGCAACAAAGCGCAACTCTGTCTAATTTCTGGCTTTGCTCTGGGCTTACGGCTCGTATGAGTGATGTGTGTATTTTGTGTGTGTGTGTGTGTGTGTGTGTGTGTGTGTGTGTCCGGGTGTGAGAGTGTGTGTGCTTCTTTGTGTGTAAGTTCTCGTGTGCGGTCACATAATTACTCGCAGCTGAGTTGTTTAAATGAAATCATAAATTATTATGCACACGCGTCACTGTTTCACTTAATTGTGGCCAAAATTATGTTATACGCGAGCAATTTAACCGATTTATAAATGTTCCCAGCTTCTTTTTGTTGTTTGCTTTTTTGTTAGCTGCTGCACTTTTTTAACAATAATTAAATTGAATATAATTGGGCTTTCTTTTTATCTTTGCGCTGCGTGCACATGAAAATCGAACTATACATAAAACTAAAATTAATTTAGAAGGGCTATATTGCAAAAATATATAGCAGATATATTCCTGATCAGCATCATGAGTCGAGTCGATTTGGCTAACTCTGGCTCTTTGTCTATATAAATTAATGAATCTCAGAAACTATAACTTGGGGCATAAATAGTCATCTACCTTAGGCAGATCAGGCTTATTTAATTTCATCGATTAAGCTCCATTTCTATTTCCATTTAAACTCAGATTTTGTTAAGCAAAATGATTTTTAATATGGAACAAACTATCATTAACAAACCTATAATTACAATTATATTTAACAAGCTGAAAGTTGGACTGACTTCTTAAGAAGTTAAATTACCATTCACCCTTTAAATAAATTTGTTTTTAAGCGAGCTCCATCAAAGTCAAACTTTGCAACAAAATGCCCATTTAAAATTCCTGTAATATCGTCTAAGCAAGGCCACAACACGTTGTTGTGGTTGTTGCATTTGCTGTGAACTAAAAGTTCTCAATTTATTTATAAGTATGGGTATTTAGTAGCTGGAAGCGCTGAAAAGTATGCAAAGCAATGAATACTGCGAACTGGCGATTATCTAAGCACATACAGTGTCGGCAACACAAATAGCACTATTATTAATAGATAAAAACCAAATGAAACAGCAACCGTTTGGGTTCACTTTAGGGAACTTAAAACTGTAGGAAGACCTAAGAAAATTTCTTATATACATGGGGGGTTTCAAGTATAATGTTAAGCTTTGCGTTTCCTATAATGAAGTTGGCTCGATGCATTGGATTAAAACGGTGATGGATTAACACGTTTATTTTTGGTTATAAATAAAAATAATTTTTTCATGTGCATTGGATGAAATGCCTTTATTATGGGTATTTCGACAGGACAACGACCCAAAAACAGTAGCGAAACAGCTCAAAGTTGGTTTTAATTCCATTTGCTTTTTATTCTATTATTTCTTAGATTAAATTATATATTTTCAAAATATTATATATTTTCTAAATCCGCCTAGTTTCTCAAGTGAATTTAATTTTTTTCAAGAAATCATGGAAAACCCTATCCGAGAGAGCTGTTTATTATGGTGATATTTTTTCTACCGCATACAAAGAGAACAGCAGAAATAGAGTGAGAAAACTATTTAAAAGATTCCAAAAAAGGGACAGCCAAATAAGGTTGAGAGTTAATTAGAGTTTTGTCGTTTTTGTCGTTGTTGTCGTTGTTGTTGGTCGTTGCCAGTGTGACCAGATTATCAGGCAGGTCACATGCCGTGAGAGGCAGCAATTAAAATTGGAAAATAGTTTCGTGCGCGAGAAGTTTTCGCATTTCTGAAGCGCATGTCGAGCGCTTCAATTCCCGTTCAATTTTGTATACGACTAGTGGGACAATTGTTTTTGTTGTTGTTGCTTGCTTTGGTTACTTTCGTTGTTGTCATATTTTGTGAACTGTCAAGCGAGAGCTCGCCATATAAATTGACCCATTAACACGGCGAGGCAAGGCAAAAGTTGGCCAGTTTTTCCGCAGTTTATTTCCATTTGCCAAACGCAAAATGGCAGCCATTTTCTTGTCAACGTTGTCTGCTCCTCTGCTCCCAGCTACTATTATTATTATTATTATTATTTTTATGATGCTTTTAACTAAAGTTGTTGTTATTATTACTGTTGCTGTTGCGATTGTTGTTTGTTGCAGCTTTTGCTTCTTTCATTGCTCTTGTTTATTTATGCCGTCAACTTGACGCAGCCATTGAAAAATCTCCGCGGGCCAACAACAGTCTTCAAAATATTCAGACAAGTAGTGAGAGATGGAGATAGTGGGAGTGAATGAGAGAGAGAGAGAGTACAGCTAACTGACTAGTTGACGGACGGACAAATGCAACTGGAGTCGTTTCCATGGCACCTGGTTAAGTTTCGAGACGTCATCGTCATTCTCGTTGTCATAGTTGACACTAGCTAAGCCAAACTGCTATGCAATTTAAATAAAAAATAGAAATAACTGTAAACGGTTCGCCTAATGGCGTGCCAGCATACTTTTATGACCCACTATGCGGGTGAAAGCATCACAACTTTAATTGTTATACCCTGCAGAAACATCAAACATTTTGAAGAGCTCGCAATTGGTTTTAGTACCATTTGCTTGAAATAACTCTAGAGTTTCTTCATTCATTATACTTCATTCCATAATATTTTAGATTGTATTATATATTTTTAACTGTCCATTTTGTGTGCAAAAATAATAATAGTCACAGGACACAATGCTGCCAAGTTAAGTGCCAGTTTTCACTGTTGTACATATGGAGCACACATTATAATAAATTTATAAATTGTGCCACAGATCCGCCAATGGCCAGGCACAATATACTCGCCAAGAGATAGGTACCTGCAAGGGCAACCATCAGATTCTTGCCATCGTCCTCCTCGTTCTGCTACACGTAACTGACATATTGTTTGCCATTCCGATTCGGATTCAGGTGAGAATCGTTAAGTAAACACTGAATGGTTTCACAACGCCAACGCTGTCTTTTATAGTTTGAAAGATTCGATAATATCGATGATATAGGAACACAACGTTTTTTTTAATTATATCTAATTCAATTATGTTCTTGCTTGCTGCTTCTATCCAATTTCAATTAAACTTATCTACACTCGACAAGCCCTATACATTATCAACAATAATGCGGCAACCAGCAACTCAAAAACTCTGCGCCGCGTTTTAAACGATTGCTTAAAAATATTTTCATCATAGTAATTAAAGATTAAATTTTTTTTTAAATTTGCTATACTATTGCGGCCAAGGGTTTCTCTCATCTTCTTATCCATTATAGCTTATATTTAATTTTTAATTGTATAACTATAATAAATAATTAAATAGTTTAATAAAATGAATACTTGATGAATCTGCTCAATAGAATTGTGAAAATATGGTTTCTGCCTCTGCAAATACGGGTTTCTAAATATGGTCACTGTTTTTACCCAATCAGATACAGTGGACAGCAATGGGTTAATGCGAAATAATGAAGCCCTGGATTATTGATTACATATTATAATTAATAATATTGTTTACACAGGTATGTAAATAATTCAATTAAACGTTGTTTATCTTTAGTGCGCTTAGTCAACATAGAGAAAGGCAATTCAAAATAATGACCACTTTGAGTAATACATAATTTCTTGCTATAATTAGTAATGAAATACATTTGAATGCAATTCTGTTTGTTATAATTGCTCTTAAACAGCATACAGGAAGCGATTTTAGCGTTTTTTTTCAACTACCAGGGGATATTTGATAGTTGAACACATCGCTTCAAGCTGTTGACTGAAAGACCTTTAGATGTAAGATATATAATATATAACATAAATATAGATATGTATATTTATTTATATACTTTTTTCCCCAATTCTATTTCTTATTGTAATTTGGCCACACAAAACAAAATGCAATGCAAAGTAAAAAAAGGCGGCTCTCATAAAAAGTTTTTTTGTTTTGTTTGTTTTGTTTGTTTTATCGTTTTAAAGTTGTGCGCAATTTTGTGCAAGAGTTAATTAAACGCCGCAAGCGGGTCGTCCATAAAATAGCAGGGACGGTTGGTCCGAAGGGGCGGGGGTGGTAAGTAAGTTGGGGCTGCCTGAGTCACTTTTATAAATAAATCTTGAAATGTTTTTACCGGCACTGTGGCTGCTGCTTTTGTTCGCATTCAGTGCAGTTGTTGTTAAAGTTGTTGTTAAAGTTGTTGTTGTTCCTTAACTTGTTGTTGTTGTTCGCGTTTTTCTTTAGCGCTCAGCGAAGCGTGTTGTTAATCAGAGCTTTTGTTGCTATTGTTGTTGCATGCGTGCAAATGGCACAGATACAAATCAGGTATTGTTTAGCTTTCAGTATTAAGTTAACAACAGCTGCTTTGGGTGTGTGTGCCTGTGTGTGTGCGTGAGTGTGTGTGTGTGTCTGTGCTTTGCTGCCATAACGAGCCATTAGCCAGAAAGTGTGCTATGCAAATTTGCATATCATGTGGCATTTAGATTTAAACTTATTAATATGATAGCCAGGCAAATTACCAATGCAAATTGCTGCTGGCCCCCATAAGCCACATGTGATGTTGGCCTCATCAGTCATCAAGTGTATGGACACTATAATGTCACACACACACACTAACACACACACACACACACACACAAACACACAGGAGTCGAGTGTCGTAATTCAGAAAACCACAACATGGCCGAAAACTAGACAACTTGAAAATGTTTTGACTCTGGCAATAAAAACTTTTCTGGGCATTGCACAATGAGCCAGGAGTGAGAGAGACGGAGTGAGTGAGATAGAGCGAGAGATAGAAAGAGCCTTATGCCATTTAATCTAATCTGCGTCAAATGAAATAAATTCGTGCCCGACTCATTCGTTGCCAGACACCACTATAACATTTTTTTAAATTGTTGTTTTATTTTTTTTCTTCCATTCTCATAAAATTGTATTATTTAATTTTAATTAAACTTAAATAAGTTGAAAACGCTTAATAGAATTATGTTTTTGTTAGCACCTTTTTCCTTTTGAGACTCTCCTGAAAGTGTTTTCATGGGTTCCCCAAACAAATTTCAATAAGACAACATTTATATTAATTTTTCGCAACTGGAAATTTATATGTATACCAAAAACTGTTGCTATTGTTGTTCTTTGCGCGTGGTTCTCTTTTGTGGCTCTCTCCGCCTCTATCTATTTTTGAGCCTTTTTTGTTGGGGGGACTGTTTAACTTTTACCACTAATTAAGTGCTTACACGAAGATTTTCGCATAAATGGCCAAAAACGGTACGAACTCGTAACTTGAACTGTTCAACGAGAAAAGGAGCCTAAGCTATGTGTGTGTATGTGTGTGTGTTCGAGTGTGTGTCCGGCAGGAAGCATTGAAAAAAGTGTTGGCATTTAATTATACATTTACACGTTTGATCAGCAAAAGAGCAAGTTTGCTAAAAGGGATAGACACGTCAGCAGCAAACACTCTGGCGCACACACTACACACATGCAGATACACACACACACACACACACACACACTAGGCACACACACATCAACTACCCTTAAGTATACACATTTGCTCAAACCCTTACACCCAGCAACCAAAATTGTTTTAGCTAAAGGGTATATCATTAAACTGTGCTGCAAGATACTAAAAGAGCAGGCATAAAGTGAATTTACTTATAATTATCATTAATAATAATAATAAAAGTTTATCAACTTAAAGATAAACAATAAAAATCGTTATTAAATGTAGAATTTAAAACTCATCTGCAATTTGAATTCAAATAAGTGTTATTCAAAATAAAAAATAAAACGATAGAATAAGAAGATATGAAGCTCGCTTATGAAGTTTTCAGACCGACTAGGTCTAAGAATAAATTGCTTTATATTTATATAACTTAATATAAATATTAAGCAACCAACTGAAAATATAAAATATATGAGTTCCACAGAGAAACATAAATCTAACTAGCTAATATCTATGGCAAAGTATCACAGAGAAGTGTTGTAAGTCTAAGATAATTATAATTATATATTATTACAAACACATTTAATCTATTAGTATGAGTTATTAGAAATACTGATCAAAATACTGGAACGCTATAGAATATTAATTCGACGGAGAAATACAAATAAATTAGCCTACCAACAGAGTTAGCTAAGAATCTAAATTAATCTAATAATATGTTGAATTTTTTAAATATGACATTTAAATAAAAATGTTAAGCTATTTACTGAAAGGTTATAAGACATGAATTCGCAGGAGAATAAAAAGGAAGAAAGATGACTTCAAATCTATGCCATAATTTATTTAACAAATAAGATAATAATACGTATTTCACTTTGGCATTTCCTTTTGCCAAGCTTTGCACTATTCACGAGTTTTGTAGGATAGGGTATTTGCCATTCAAGCACTCCATGCCAGAGAAGCCTTGATAGTTTTCCTTTCCATTTTTTTTTTGGTAATATTGTGTGGAGTATTCGGGATTCGGGCCTGGGTTTGAGGTGTCGTTAGAGGACCCGGGCACGTTTGATGTGCACTGTTTGCTTGCCTGCTTGGTTGGCATGCATAAATAAAGCTATGGGTCTATTTGCACTTTAGTGGGCGTAGACGTAGGTGGGGGCGTGGTCAAGAACCAGACCCATTTGAACGCACGTTGGTAAATAAATTTGTTAAAGCCCAAAATGAAATATGTTTATGCAAAATACCCCCCCAAAAAAGAAGTGAAGAGCAGTTTGTTGGCATTTAATATTCACTTAAATAAAACATTTGACATGTGCCTTGCCCCATAATCATTTAGTCGATCAACTCTTTATATTTTGCCTGCGTCAGCAACAATTCAGAGTGCGTTGACCAGATAGGATGGTTAGGGGAGTGAAAAATGCTGGTGCAGCTCATTAAAATCGCTGGCATTTAAATTAAAAGTGTGTTTGATTTATTTGCGGTAATCAAATGATGGCCAACAACAATCAGCAAATACCAAACAGCTTAAAACACTCGAAACACTCGAAATAGTCAATATTTAACATTCAACATTCAACATTCAACATTCGTTTAAAATGGGAGTAATTCGACAGAATATTTACACACAATTACATTCGCGTTGTTTTCGCTAGTTGAAGTTTTTTAAATTACATTTTCTATGGCATATTAGTTATAGTTGACAGTTTTTAAATCCGCTTATTGCACTTGAATTGTGTTTAATTAGTTCTCAAATATATTCAATTTACTTTATATATATATATATAATTTTTTTTGGGTTTATTTAGTGTTTCTTTTCCGCTTTATAAAAAATGGTAAATGGCATTTTGTAGCTGGTGAGTTTATAGTTTTCCCAGCTGATTGCTGGCTAATTACGCTCACAGTTGTTGAAGTGCAACTTTTTCGTAATGCGCTCTCAGCAGCTATGTCATCAAAACAAAAGTCGTTAAATGCGCATTGTAAAAGTTGCACGCTTCATTATATTCAATCAAAACGCTGCTGGGAATGTGGCGGAGGCAGTCTTGAAAAGTTGCTTGAAAAGCGCCAAAAAATAATGCCCACAATTTGATTTGCAGAGAGATGGAGTAAGAGAGAGAGAGAGAGAGAGAGAGAGAGAGAGATAGAAAGAGAGACTGCCCCAATTATATGAAATATGCATGCAATTGCGGCTCATTATTAAATCAACGAAAATTGAATTATGAAGACCCTGCAAATTTAGAAGTAGGTGTATACACTGAAAAAAAAATCGCACTAGAGTTCAGAAATAAATAAGGGTTTTCTTGGTCATAGAAAGCTTTTCCAAATATAAAACAAACTCAGAATTAAAATGGCCTACCTTACTAAATCAGCAAACCCAAAAAAGTTTTTTTTTCCTTCATATTTTCGATTATATAATAATACATAATATATTATAATAATATTAAAAGTAACAAAACAACTAATATAATTATTTTTTTATGCATTCACATAAAAAAAATAGCACCCTGAAAATATTTTTTTTCTAAATCTTAAAAAATCCACTCTGAAATTAAAAACTTTTATACGTTGTTTTAAGAGACTCAACCTTCAATTTTAAAAATTTACTTTCTAGTGTGTTATATTAATAAACATATTTAACGAACCAGTTGCATGTATTGTTGGCCTATTGTTGTTATGTTTATCGAACCTTCAACAATAGTACTTACTATTTTTGCTTTCCCTTAGGCAGCTTTATATACTCCAGCAAAGAATGTTTTAATTTGCTATGGAAAAAGACGTATGCATTTCTTTGAGTGTATGTGTTTTCGAAAATCATCAAGGCCGAGGCCGTCTGTCTAGTCTTTCAGATTTAAAACAAGTTTAATTAGTTGACGATTTAAAGTTGTGCAAATTAGAGTATATACGCTTCGGTGTGTCTCAATAAATTGTGTTTTTTATTTGATATAAACAAATTTAAAGCAACGTGAAATTGCATTTTTAAGCGTGCAACATTTCCGTCGGAAATTGAAAGCTTTCGCACTTGTCAGCTTGCAGATTGTTGGCCATAATGAACGATTGTGATTATAGCAGCTGCAATTTATAGCACCTATTTATACGCGGGACAGGGAGATAGCGTAGCACAGAGAGATAGAGAGAGAGAGAGAGAGAGAGAAAGAAAGGGAAAACTGAATCCGGCTTTAGTGTGAGTGATGCGGTCGCACTATCTGACTAACTTTGGCTTTAGTCTGACTGGCTTTGTCAAGTCGTCGGGCATTGATGCATTTGGTGCCAGTCAGTTTGTCACGTTGCTCGCATTGAAAAGTGAAGTGAAAAATCATGCAGGGTGCAGCAGGGAAATATGACAAGTCAAGAGATGCTCGCATGATAAATGACTCATGAGGCGACACAAAGCCGACAACAAAAGCGACGCAGCAGAAACAAATGTATGCCACTGCCAGCCAAGCAGCCAGCCAAAGATGAAAGACACAAAACCCCAAAAGCCAAAAAGTATCAAGATGAACACCAAGATCCAACCAACATGATGATGACGATGACACACGTAGTCGCGAATGAAGATTTATGGGCATTCAAATAAACACACACACATATATGTATATTTATATAAACCCGTATGTGCCTTTAGATAGTTTACAACTCATTAGAAGTCAGTTCATTTAGCCGGTAATCCGGCCATGAAGCGAAGGCGTGAATTGCCAGCACATAATTGCTGTAGTTAGTCGGGAATGCAACTGCAACTCTTCAGCTTCAACTCGCAAATGGCATTACTCATACGCCATGTTGAGCGCGAAACTTTAGCCTGCTATGAATAAAATACATGTGAACAGCATTGCACACCAGACATTGCAGGCCACAGGCGACTGCCTGAACTCAGCAAAACAAAAAAAAAAATGGTCCGGCAATTTCGCAAGTCGCCCTGAAAATTAGTTTGTTTTTCTTGTTTTCAGAGATAAATTAATAAGTATTTGAAAGCATTTTTCTTAAAATAAGAGAGGCTTGCCCTACATTATGGCATATTTTTTGTTTTCTGTGTTTTTTTTTAGAAATGTAAAACAGAGTTTTTATTTTAGAAATATGTTATCTAAATAATAATTTGAGTTACCCTGATGAATGTCAAAAAATCCTCGGAATACCAGTTAAAAATATGTTGTCAACGTACTTTTTAATTTTCATATTCTCCCTAAAAGTGACAAGAACTGAATTTGAGTTCCATACAACCTGACCAATATACTCTTTCATTTACCGTATCAGTGTATAAAAAGCGGAAGCTCATGTTTTCTGCACTCTTACATTGTCTTGATTCCAGCAACTGCGAATAGGGCTTTGGGAATTTAAAGAGCCAAAAACATTTGTCTGCTATAAAAAAAACAAATAAAGGGAAAACATTTAAATCAAACATAGACAAAGCACACAAAAAAGCAACGCGAACAAAAGGAAAAGGTCAAAATTATGTAATTGAATTCTTCTGTTGAGGCTTTTTAATTTCTATGCGAATGAAAAAAACCGCACCAGCTGATGGCCTGCTGAGAGATGGCTTAAACTGTAAAAGGGGTGAGCGGAAGGGGAGCTGCCACAGTTGGCCAGGTGGGCATATCCCTTTGTGTGGCCTTTGTCATTGCTTTAATGGAGTTGTTGAAATGAAATAAATGAAATGAGGGGCATTTAGAGAGACAGATAGATAGAGAGAGAGAGAGAGAGAGGAAGAGAGAGGGAGTTGACATAACGAGCCATCTGCACATGGTTGCTGCCTTGCCTCACTATCATTGGGGCGGCAGCTGGGGGCCATTCTCTGACCCAATCCTTGTGGCATCATTAGGAACTAGGTTAGAAGAGGGCGCTGCTCATCTGCTCAGCTCAACTGAAATTGAGGCAGACATTTTATGGCCATCCATCTATGTGCTGCATGTCTCTGCTCAGTTCAGCTAATTAATAAAAACGCTAAGCAAGTGCCGAAAATCAAATGAGTTGCGCTCAACGAAAGCCAATGAAAGTCGAGCAATTTTTATGCCCAAGCATTGCTCGGCGAAATGCTCTCGAAATTGCTTCATTATGGAGCTTAACAACTTTTTAAATTTGCTTAAATACTTAAGAACGCTTTTGCGCACAGCACCTGAAACAGAATACTACAAAAATGAAAAAAAAACTTTGACTGAAAAATAAGCCGAAAAGGCTCGACTAAAAAATACCCTCAAATTCAAACGACTGGCAAATAAATATTAAGAATCTAAATGAAATAAACTTTTATCTGTCAAATTCGAAGTCTTTAGATTTCCAAGCTAGGGCTGGAGCCAGCAAAAAACTTGTTTAAATTATAAAAAGAGTGCGAAATGTAATGGTTACAGGGTATCAACAAGCAAAAAAAGGGGATTACCAGCGCGATTCTGATGAACTCGAAGCCATTGCTGCTCGGTCGAAATGGTCGAGTGCTGCCTTTGAAAAGTTACCTTAATCCTTAATTTAATCCGAAATGAATTTCATGCTGAGATTTGACTGGCAACTGGCTAGCAAAGCAGTCCTCTGGATGCATAAGCTTCTGCACAGAAGGATGCCCAGCGTTGGCAATTTTTAACTGAATTAACATTTGGGGATTTCGTTCAACACAAAGCATATAATGGAATTGTGCTGTAAGCACTCTTAGCAAAGGTGTAAGCAAATAAATACAGACAGATTGAGAGAGAGAGAGAGAGAGAGAGAGAGAGAGAGAGAGAGTGGGAGAAAACTTAATGAAAATCAAAAGAAAAACCAATCATTGAGACAAAAAGATCAGATTATGATTGACTGTTTAAATGTTACAACATTTATTTTTTAAATACCTAAAACCACACCATAGTGATGATTAATACTTAATCATCATTTTGTTGACTTAAACTAATATTACTATATTGAGAGATGCACGAATGCTATCTGTATTAATTTTTTTTGTTCGTTATGCGAGAATTGCAAAAGCATTGTTTGACAATTTTCAATGGCATTTTACGCAATTTCCCTTACATCTGTATACATATAGAGAAAAAAATCCAGCAATTGGCCAACAGCTCGCGGGCCCAAAATAAAAAAAAACGATAGGTCGAATGCTCGGTGCGATATTAAATAATATCACGGGGCAATTTACGCTCGATTGGATCAGCAGTGCAATTTCGAGGCTGGCTGCAAGTGCAATTTGCAGTTGACGAAGAAAAACCAACCCCCTCTCCCATCACACACACACACACACACTACCGCATATAAAATGGGCCGATAATGAAAATGTCAAACCAAGAAAAAATAGCTTTGAAGCAATCTGATTGAAAGTTGCGAAAAAAAGCTAAATTAATTTTGTGTGAAATATCGCCGAAAAAGAAAATAATAATACTAATAAAAAATGTCCACCAAGTGGGAGCAGAAGATGCATATCGTAGATCTGGAATATATAGCATCTATAAGCGATTGCTTTTCATTTGTTTTCGCCAATTATTCGAAATATATTTTGAAAGTAATACGCAAATAATAATTTCTAAGTCGTACAACATTTATGTATATAATATATAGAATTGGAAAAATTTGTGTTTAAATAACAACCATAAATAATGGCAAAGTCAGGAGTATTGTACAGAACAAGTAAGAATGCTGTAGTTTAATGAACTCAACTAATATATAAAATGTTATTAGTTATCGAATACATTGTAGTTTTAACAATGGTTCAATGTATATTTTATATGAATTCAAATGGTCTGCCCTTCAAATTGTGTCTTTTGTGGAGCTGTCGATACTCGCGCAACGGAGAAAGTTATCAATAAAATGAAATAAACTTGATCTTCAACTTTTATTTCAAATTTGAAGACTCTTTGGGATCCGCGTTTTCACAAAGTTGGACAAACGGACATATCAACTACTCCGTTGATCCTGATCAAGAAATTATACATACACTTTGCACCAATGTTTTTTTTTATGAATTTAGATACCAATTTAGGGCGGAGTTAATTGATCGATATAAAAAGATATAAATACGAATTTATATTCGATTTATTTTGTTTTTTGTTTCATTAACCAAATATTTTTTTGAAACATAAATGATTTTCTTATTATAACATTTCGAGATCTGGCTGTTAACTGCATATTTCACATTTGTGTATGTATGTTTTATGACAGCCGGCTATATAATAGAATTGTTCAATCCGGCTCAAGAATACATATATTTGATGTGAGACGGCTCCTTCCATGCAATTTTGAAAAGCAAATCAAAATGCCCACTACAAATGAATTATATAACTTGGTTAATTTATCAATTAATCAATTTATGATTGATAAGAAATCGTTGCGAATATTGATGGGGCAGTGTCATAGATATATATCAAGAAGAAAGAGCTATATATTTTTGGCATGTCGAATTTCACTGATATAGGCTTATCAGTTTAGTTAATAAACTTAAATATAATTGTGATATATGCAAGTGTGCGTGTGTGTGTGGATGGTTGATTAATCGATCAATTAGAATACGATCAAGCGATATTCTGCGTACCTGTGGCTTACCTGCGATATCGAAAAGGCTTGCATTGATTTTTTTAATTGCTTGCTTTATTAATTAATAAGCTATGAAAGTTTTTTTTTTTTTTGGATTTTTGGAATGTTCTTCACTTAAAGTTAAGGGTTTTGTAAATGAATCATTGTTGATCATCATTTAGACTCATCTGAAGTACCTTCATCAGATGAATCTTTATTATTCTTCTGTTGTTGTTGGTGTTGTTGATGGTGTTGTTGATGATGTTGTTGATGATGACGTTGGTTCTTCTGTTGGTGCGACAGCTCCATGGCAGGCTCCATTGTTTGCCGCATAACTTGAAAGAGTAGTATAAGGGAAACAGCCCTGGCTGGCCTCGTTGAAAAAGTAGCCAGTGGGGCACTCCGATACAGTGCCTTTAACACCATTATTACAATAATAGTATTCGTTACAGTATTCCGTATCAACAGCATTCACAAATTGAGCAGTTGCATACTGGCAACGATTGCAGCCTTCAGCTGGCGTTGCCGACTGGCGTGATGTACATTGATTACCTCTTGTATCAAAGTATTGACCATTGGGACAGCTCTTGGACACATAATTGCTGCCGTCGCAGTAATAATAGTCGCCACACGTTACATTATTGCCAGCTAATTCACCTGAGACAGTGCACGTGTCTGGCACTGGACTTTCGGTGATTCGGTCACAATTGCCATTTGTGTTATAGCCGCAAGCACCCTGTTGTGCAACAAATGCCTAAAAGTAGCCAATTGATAATATTATGATTAGTAGAGAGCATAATTATTTAATACAAAAATAAAAATAAAATCAACTTACACCACCAGGACAGACACCTTGTCCCATTGAGCCGTCTGGATAGCAATAGTAATATATCGAACAGTTACTCGTGGATCCGAAGTAAGTTGTTGGTTTGAGAACTTGGCAAAGGTTTTCTAGATTGGGACCTGAGGTGGGACTCTCAGAACAGGTGCCGTAAGTGCAGCTTTGAGTGTCTGGGTTGAAGATTGAGTTGACACAGGAACCGCTGCCGCTGGCTACATCATTCTTGCAGTAGACCCATTCGCTGCAAGTTCCAATTACTGGTACCCAATTGTCGCCAACTTTGCCCTGGCAAGGATTGGCCATACCATAATAGCAACTGACACTGGACGACGGACTACACGATGCTGCCTTATAATCGTACGCGTAACCGGTGGGGCAATTGGTTTGAACCGGTCCATTTTGGGTGCAAACGTAGTAATAGTCACAGGACACAATGCTGCCAAGTTGAGTGCCAGTTTTCACTGTTGTACATGCGGCGGTCACATTATAATTGCCTTCGATAATTTGGGCCACAGATCCGCCAATGGCCAGGCACAGAATACTCGCCAAGAGATAGATACCTGCAAGGACAGCCATCAGATTCTTGCAATCGTCCTCCTCGTCCTCGTCCTCTTCCACTTACCTGACATATTGTTTGCCATTCCGATGCGGGTTCAGGTGAGAATGGTTAAGTAAACACTGAATGATTCCACAATGCCAGCGCTGTCTTTTATAGTTTGAAAGATTCGATAATATCGCCATGACGCACGGATCTGTGTGAGCGATTTCCGCGAAAAAAACACAAAAAAATAGATGTATTAAAGACTACTAGCGGAAACCATTTTTTAATTATATCTAATTCGATTATGTTATTTTCTGCTGCTGCTAACCATTTTCAATTAAGCTTATCTAACATTCGACAAGCCCCAAACATTATCAACGAGAATGCGGCTAGCCAACAACTCAAACTGTTAATGCCTGAAAGTAGGCCATAAACAGTGATCTTACCTTCCGCAACTCTGTTGGCGATATCCACCACCCTCTAGCAACATAAGGGATATTTGTATACAGATTTTGATAAGGTTTATCCAGCTATCAGCTTGAAATTAGGAAGTCGAAAGCGAAAACAAGTGTTTTACTTTTCTGTTCGCGAAAATCGCTATTCATTCGATAGTCACAAACTCGCAAACACTTTCTTTGCAATGTCGTTTACTCTCACTCAATTGCGTGTGTATTTAATTGATTGGCACAGTCATGATTGAGAATACTTCAGTGCTTGCCACGAATCCACATGTTTTTCACTCAACACAAATAGCTTAGCAAATATGAGCTTTTTTTATATCACTCCAATACAGCAATGTTCTTCTTGTTCTTCGAATTCTGCTATCCACACTGCTACAGCAATTTCGTCACGACCATTGAAACCTGTGAGACATTCTTCTACGTCACGGAAAGTCATAGCAAAGCGCGGTGCCTGCAACTCGTTCGCAAATGCTTTTTTCGTCGCTATGCTCTCCGTTCATTACTGGACTTGCTGTGTTTTGCCTTGGTTTCGTCTCTGTCTTCTTCATCATCACTGCCTTCTTCTTCGTCACCATTCTCTCCTTCGTCGCTGTGTTGCAGCCTTCTGTCTGATGTCCAGTGTTAAGCAAATCGATACAAGGTCAGTGTTGCACAGCCTCATCGCATATTTCGCTCACTCTTCGCCGATCGATATTTAAGCATATTCGCCGGATTGCGAATTCGCTCTCGCCGTTGTTTCTTTGCACGTCGTTTCTTTGCTCGTCGTTACTTTTTTGCTCGTCGTTGTTGCCTAGGTTTCGTCAGAAATTAATTAATCACTAAGCCAAATAATAATTAACAAAATGGGCATATACATATATATCTGGCATATTTTGCATCCGAAACGAACATAGCATGTAATCCGTAAGAAATACAATAAGACAAGCATTAGTTAATTTTCAAATAATATTCAACGATTTTATTGCTATTTCAGACATACTAACCAAAAAGAGGCTATGATCAGTATGTCATCAACAACTCCTGCCTCAGTTTAAACACATTTCGAACTTAAGGCCAAAACTAGTGGCGAAGCAAAAAATATAGTGGCTAAGTCTCCTCTAACATATGATGGCTTTCAGTCTGCGACCGAAAGATTTGAGAACAGAAGATTGCTGGTTAATAGTCAACTTAAGGTTCTGTTCAATTTTCCATATATTTCTCACGAATCTGGAGGCGCCCTCAAGGATCTCCAGAGCACCAGTCAAAGTCAAAACTAATAACAGGGCTTGTTTCCTGCTCTTGTTTTGTTCCTCGAAACTCCGAAAACGCAAACGGTTTGAAATTAATTAGTTTCTACATTTATCACAACTCGGTTGTTCAACCTGATCAAGCCTCCTTTCCATCCCGTCCAGGACTAAGTCAATGGCTTAAATCAAGCTTTGGCAGCCAAGCCTCGGAAGTTATGTCACTTTAACATAGGCTCTCAAACAAAACCCCTTATTCGAATTGACAATTCGGCTTTTGTTCTTCCACATTTGGCTGGGAGCCTACCAGCGCAATCAATTCCTGAAAATACATTTAAGGACATGCCAACAACATCCAGTTGGCCACTTTTGATAGGAGCTTGCAGATATCGTTCCATCCATTTTATTAGGGCAAGAATCAGCCTTTGGCTGGATTCAGAGAGAGATAGAGAGGCTGGAGAAATGTAAATCCTGATCACATTCAATTGGGACGCTCAAGGTCCATCGCACTCAGTTTCTCAAGAACGAGAGCCGCTTAAAAATAAACATTCCCTATTTATGATAGATAAGATATGGTTGCGAATATTGATGGGGCAGTGTCATATATATATATCAAGAAGAAAGAGCTATATATTTTTGGCATGTCGAATTTCACTGATATAGGCTTATCAGTTTAGTTAATAAACTTAAATATAATTGTGATATATGCAAGTGTGCGTGTGTGTGTGGATGGTTGATTAATCGATCAATTAGAATACGATCAAGCGATATTCTGCGTACCTGTGGCTTACCTGCGATATCGAAAAGGCTTGCATTGATTTTTTTAATTGCTTGCTTTATTAATTTACAACTTGTGAATTTTGTTGTTTTTTCCCCCATATGAGGTTTTTATTATTTATGCTGTTGTTCCAATCGTAGTTGGTGTTGTTGCTGTTGGTGCGACAGCTCCATAGCAGGCTCCATTGTTTGCCGGATAACTTGAAAGAGTAGTATAAGGGAAACAGCCCTGGCTGGCCTCGTTGAAAAAGTAGCCAGTGGGGCACTCCGATACAGTGCCTTTAACACCATTATTACAATAATAGTATTCGTTACAGTATTCCGTATCAACAGCATTCACAAATTGAGCAGTTGCATACTGGCAACGATTGCAGCCTTCAGCTGGCGTTGCCGACTGGCGTGATGTACATTGATTACCTCTTGTATCAAAGTATTGACCATTGGGACAGCTCTTGGACACATAATTGCTGCCGTCGCAGTAATAATAGTCGCCACACGTTACATTATTGCCAGCTAATTCACCTGAGACAGTGCACGTGTCTGGCACTGGACTTTCGGTGATTCGGTCACAATTGCCATTTGTGTTATAGCCGCAAGCACCCTGTTGTGCAACAAATGCCTAAAAGTAGCCAATTGATAATATTATGATTAGTAGAGAGCATAATTATTTAAAACAAAAATAAAAATAAAATCAACTTACACCTGTAGCACAGACACCTTGTCCCATTGAGCCGTCTGGATAGCAATAGTAATATATCGAACAGTTACTCGTGGATCCGAAGTAAGTTGTTGGTTTGAGAACTTGGCAAAGGTTTTCTAGATTGGGACCTGAGGTGGGACTCTCAGAACAGGTGCCGTAAACGCAGCTTTGAGTGTCTGGGTTGAAGATTGAGCTGATACAGGAACCGCTGCCCCTGGCTACATCATTGATGCAGTAGACCCATTCGCTGCAAGTTCCAATAACTGGTACCCAATTGTCGCCAACTTTGCCCTGGCAAGGATTGGCCATACCATAATAGCAACTGACACTGGACGACGGACTACACGATGCTGCCTTATAATCGTACGAGTAACCGGTGGGGCAATTGGTTTGAACCGGTCCATTTTGGGTGCAAACGTAGTAATAGTCACAGGACACAATGCTGCCAAGTTGCGTGCCAGTTTTCACTGTTGTACATGCGGCGGTCACATTATAATTGCCTTCGAGAATTTGGGCCACAGATCCGCCAATGGCCAGGCACAGAATACTCGCCAAGAGATAGATACCTGCAAGGACAGCCATCAGATTCTTGCAATCGTCCCCCTCGTCCTCGTCCTCTTCCACTTACCTGACATATTGTTTGCTATTCCGATGCGGGTTCAGGTGAGAATGGTTAAGTAAACACTGAATGATACATTGTGGTCAGCGCTGTCTTTTATAGTCCGAAAGAAACACAGTTTTGATTATATTGTTGCCTGCTGCTTCTATCCAATTTCAATTAAGCTTATCTAACATTCGACAAGCCCCAAATATTATAAACGAGAGTGCGGCAATCAACAAATCAAAATATTTTCGCCGCTGAGTTTTCAACTGATAAGAAAACTAACAATTCTCCATTCGCGTTTGATTGAACGAAAATATTTTTAAACATTATTTGCTTAAACATATTTGTATCATAACAATCTTAGACATGACCAAATTTTTGACAAATGAATTTGGGCAAATATGTACCTAAATTGGGTTTTTCTCGCTTTATTTTTCAGCATGTAAAATTCTAAAACTGATAATTGCAGCTTTTTAAAAACCACTGTTTGAATTTCTCAATTGCAGGATTTTTTTTTTCAAAAATTAAAAAAAAATGTATATATTTCAGGTCGTTGTCTTTTCTTTGTGTGTACATAATATAACTATTATATTAGCTTTTCGATTATTTATAATATTATTAGTAAATATTTGTATTTAAAATTTCACATATATAAACATTTTTGTAATAATTACATAATTTTACATTACATAATTTTAAGCAAATTTTTTTCTTATTATTAAGCTCTAAATCTAATCTCCAGGTCAATTATTTTTTTGAGTGTATCTATATTACACTCTGTTTGATTTTTAGCTAGATATTAATAGTATTCATTTCGGCTTTGCTTTCCAGTTGTGTTTCGATTGCAGAATTTTTGCCTGAGCCACCGTTGGCTGCCATTTGAGTCCGATTGCAATGAAATGGAACTAAATCACAAACAATAGAACACAGCTGTACCTGTTCAGTTGCAGTTGCACTTGCAATGCGTGTTACCATAGTTCAGTTGTTGCCGCACAGTTGCGTCATGCGGAGCACAAAGGTACACTGGCTGCTGCTCATTATTTTGCCCATTGGCATTTGGGCGGAGTCCAGTGCAAAGAAGCTGGAGCTGGAGAATCAGCCGGACAGGTTGGCCTATTGCCGTTCACTGCAGCGTCTGCAGCAGTATGACCCGATGAGCTGCCTCCAAATCCTCGCTGATGAGCGTACGATGACCGGGGAGCTGTTGATGGACTCACAGCAGCGCTGCTGGTGGGCCTGGGAACTGTTTGACAGACGATGTCGAAAACGTGCATAGAAAATATAACAATAATAAAATAAATAAATAATAAATAAATTCCTTGCTTTGTGTAAATAAGACTTCGATTACAATTAATTGTTCCCCCTAGACTCACCCGCTACTTCTTTCCACTTTCTTATTTATTACTATTTATTTAATATCGACCAATCTAAACAGAAAAAGATAAAAAAAAGTACAAAAAAGTAAGTAAAACAATTTGATGTTTGAATTTAAATTAAAAAATAAGAAGTATTTGTAAACATTCAAATATTTTGTTGTGATCTTTTTTTATAGACTTTATCATATTATCAATTCAGACACTATTTACTTATTAACTAATTCATACCAAATTTGGTCATTTTAATTTCGATTTGATTGGTTTTCTTATTCTAAATTTTCTTTAATGCATTTAAGAAATATTGGACCATTTTAAATTTAAATTTCATTTGTTTAATTTTATTTTGAATCATATTTTTGATTTTTTTTTAAATTTAAATGTGTTTATGTGTTTTCTAAAATCTGTGCCACATTTTGTGTGCTTGGCATAAATTTCCAAGAATCTGCAAAACTTGACAACTGTTCGAGAAAGCACTTGCTGACTGGCTGACTAATTGACAGACAAACTGTCATAAAAGTCAATTGGCAACGTGCGGCGAATATCAATCTACGGCTTATTATGTATAATTATTGCTGTATGACACAGGAGGCGGGAGAGGGAGACAGTGTGAGGAAAGCTACGGCTAGTTGGTTGACATTCAACCCTAATCAGTAGTGGACAACAACAAAAAAAAGCTCTGCGGCTGATGTTGATGTCTTTGACAAAGTCTTTGCTGGTTAACATTGCGTATACGCACTGTTCATGCAAATTTCGCGCGTGTCTGTGTGTGTGTGGGTTTATGTGATGCCAAGGGGCACACAGACAAAAACAACAACAAAAGCAGGGTGCGAAACATTGCCATTTTCTGTTTATCAAACTTCCGTATGACAAAAAAAATGAAAAAAAAATTGTTCAACAAAAGTCAATCAACATCCGGCGCCATTTTACGTGCTCTTCTTCTTTTTGGATGTTGTTCTTGGCCATTGTTGTTGTTGTTATTACTGCTGTCAGTGCTGGGTGTCATTGTTGTTGTGGTTGCTGTTGGTTGTTGGTTGTTTGTTAGTGTTGGCATTGTGGTCGTAGTTGTTCCATCATTGTTTCCTTTCATGCTTCTTCACGCTGCCTCACTTGAGGCATCAACACTTGAGCCATTGCTGTCAATCACTTGCCACAATAACAACAACAACAACAACCACAAGAACAAATGTCTCGACACGTGCATAAGCTGATGTCGACACCAATCATCGACAAGGGACTTGAATTGCGATTTATAATTGATAGACTCGCCACAATATAATGACCAGGGCATTGTTGGCTTCAAAATGAGCTGAGAAATCAATTACATATGTCACAAAAGAAGACATGAGGCAATAAATTGGCAAAATCAAAAATGTTTGCGTTATTATATCGTCTTCTTAAAAATGCAAGACTTACAATTTCCTATGGATATTAGTGACAATCCATTTTAAAATATCGAATCAAGCCCCATCTAACCTACTATTTGAAGAAGAGTATTTTATTTATTGTTGTTTTTTTAATTTTATTTATTTTGTTTATTTTATTTATTATTTATTATATATTATTTAATAATAATATAATAGTAATAATATTATTGTTATCAAAAATCGATTTATATTGATATTTGCAAAGCGGGCGTAAATTCAAATATTCTACTTATGGTAAACAAGACCTTGTGATCCAAATTTGACGTCTTTTGAAGTCAACTCTGACAACTTCGTATATTTTGCACTCACCCTCAAGCCAATTAATTGCAAATACTTGGAATTTACGCACTCTGACAGGCAAGTAGCCAGCGAAATAATGCGAGTGGCAAAACACAGCGCAATACTCGAAATTAAATCCAATGCAGAGGCAGACCAAAGCATACTTTTAGTTGGGCAATGCTGCTACCAAAAACCGAAAGGCACAAACCAAAAACCAAACACGAAAGCCAAAAACCAAATGTAGCAAAAACAACAAATGCGGCCAGCTAACTGGTTTAAGGGCAAGTTGAGTCGGAAAACTTTTCAGAGGAAACACACACACACACAGAGATAGAGAGAGAGAGAGAGAGAGATAGAAAGAGAGAGAGAGAAAGAGAAAGGGAAATGGGGCGCGCATTTCACTGCCGATTGCGCAAAATAAAGTAGCGAGGAATCGGAGCAACGGCAGGTGTGCTGGCAGTAAAATAAGTTGCACGAGTGTAAGAGATAGGAAAGTAAGACAAAGAGAGAGGGCGAGAGAGAGAGAGGGTGAGAGAGTGAGAGAAGGAGGAAGAGAGGGCGGGAGAGAAAAACATTTGATGCAACATTATCTGCAGTGACATCCGTTTTTGGCTGGAGGGCAAAGTTTATGCAGCTGCACTCAGAAAAATTACCGCCACCCAAAGGTAGCTGGATTTATTACTAAGATTACTAAGCTTGCATACTTCTAAAAACCAAGCCTTATCGCTGCTTAATTCCAAGGATCGATTATTTTAAATTAAGAAACAATTATGTCTAAATTGCAATGTGTTGTTTTGCTCTTCATGTATCACGTTTTTAATTATTATTCATATTAAATACAGCAAAATTACAAACATATATCATTATTAAGCATTAGTATTCAGCGACTTTATTTAATTCTTTATGAATTTAAGAGTGTATCTTAAAAAATATATGGTTTCCCAAGTCCACATTATAGAATTTTTTAGAAATTATTATTATTGTTTTATTGTTTTCTAAAGTGTATTTAAAAAAACATGGTTTTGCAAGTTTTCCTAACAAAATATATTTATAAATAGGTGACATGTCTGAAAATATTTGTTCTTTATAAATTAGAGCTAATAAAAAAACATTTAAAACAAAGAAACTGGGAATGTGAACGCTAAGAACCATGAGATTTTTCTAGTTTTCAGTGTGGTTTTTAATTTCAGTCGAGTTTTTCTTAGTTTGTGAGTGTAGCAATCTCTCGTTTCAGCTGCAGCATCACTTTCAGCTTGAATTCCAGTTTTGTGCTCCACCAGCTGCGTCTCTTTGCCTGAGCCGCTCCTAACGAAGCAGAACGGTAAACAGTTACGCAAAATTGCCAACGACTGTGCATTGTTATGCGCCACGTGGCCCCACAAAGGTGACTCATCCCCCCTAAACAACCGCTCTCGCCATCGAACCCACTAACCCCTTGACTGGTTGCAGACATCCAGCTGCGAAAAGTTTTATTGGCCAAAAGTGCAGTTGCTGGCAACGCTTTTGATGCTTCTGCTTCTTCTGCTTAAAACTTGACCCACTAAAGTTACCAGTTATTAGAAAAACTTTGCCAATAAGCATGCGAAATATCGCCCAGGATTGCTGATTCAGGATTTAGGATTCAGGAGTCCAACTGGCCAATGGCTAATCGCCTCTGCCCATGTTTCGACCAACTGTCAACTACACTCAATATGTTGTCAGTTGTTTATCTAATTGAATTACTAACTTCAGATAATTATGCTTGTGTCAAATAAAAAAAAAGAACCGTTTTCGCCTATAATACAGAAATGATAACACTTTCAACTGAATTCGATTAGCCTGCGTAGAAACAATAACACGGAAATATTGATAAGGAAACATGATTTTACAAACAACAAAATTAGACTTGAAACAATCTTCTAATGAATTGACTGAAACATTTGTTAGATAATTACCCATTTAGAGCTAGTTGCTGATTGCAATTGATTGTGTAGCTTCCTCATCGCTTTTCTTCTTAGTAAAATACTTTATTTCAAGCGTTCTTATCTGCATTAATATGAGTCTAATTGCTTTTTGCCATTTATGTGCTATCAAATAAATATATCGAATGCAAAATATATATTAATTTAGTGTTAATCTAGAGTTCATTCTAATTATATAAATGAAATGAGTTATTTATCAACATTAAATTAAACTACGATTTATCAAGGAAACATTTGCGTTTTCTGTTTATTTTTAAAGAAAAACGAAAACATTACTCAGTGATGGGAATTCTAATTTGCAAATCATTTGCTTTGGCTGGCAAGCAAATATTTTGTTAGCAAAATCAATTTTATCCAACTTCTTAGCCAGGTAACCAGTGGGAGAGAGATAAAGAGAGGGCGAGGGAGAGGGAGAGAGTGCGTTAGCGCCATATTTGAGCATTTTCCACTCATTGGCTCCAAAAATTGAAAGCGTTCTGCTTAAAAAGTGCGTATTGCACATATTTACGTATTTATGCTTATGCAAATATATTTGCATATATATATATATATATATATATACATATATATATATATATTTTATTATATATATTTATATATTAAGTATAAGTATATGTATATGCTGTGTGTAAATGCCTTTTATTTTAAGACTTGAAGTTTGTCTGCTAGACAAAAAACACGAAAGACTGCTCTGGTTGAGAGAGCTCGACTAGGAGGTATCCCGACACCAGTTATGCAATACCTTTAAATAATAAATATGAGTTCATTAAATACAAATCGATACTTATAAATAAATTTTAATGAGAATTAACCAAACGATTCACAAATCAAAGATTTAACATATTGTCAATATTATACATGAAGAGAATGAAATTGTTAAATATATTTTCCATTACAGATTGATTTTTTTCTTGGTTTTCCCTACTCATTGCAACATAAGTTCGATTATTTAAATACCGCCAGAAATCTTATAAATATTTCTTCTTTTTTAATTTAATTTTAATTTTAAATTGTATTTTTTCTATTTTCATTGAATTTTATTTTTACTTTCAGTATTTTACTGTGTTAACTGATATTAAATAAGTAAAAAAATAATAATAATAATAAAAAATTCCACTTCTCCAGTAGAACACAAAATCAACTCAATAATGTATATTCAGCAGTTGATCTCTTCACCCTAGCTATATTTTTCTAAACTGTCAAAGAAAAACAAAATATTAAAAAAAAAAATTAAATAAACTGAGTTCAGTGTAAAATTCTCCGTACGAACAAGACGATAAATTATATTTTCCACGATATTCCAAGGATAATTGGAAATGGCGTAAGTAGATTAAAAGTGCAGAGTTGCACTAATTGCCCGATAATAAAACGATCGATAAATTGAACGAGAGCAGAGAGGAGTACAAGCCAGGTCAGGAGCCATTTCCAGAGCAAGATGATCGCAAATTGTTTTTCAAATTTCATTACAAGGGCCTCCTACTTGCATTGATACCCATCATTTTCGCACCTCTTTTACTTGGCCCCCAACTGCTGGTAAGCTGAATGAGAATTGCCAAAGAAAAAAAAAACAAAAAACAAAAATCCTTTCAATTGCTAATTAAACAGGCCTATCGAATGCTTTACCTTGCGATATGTGTGTACCTGTATTATATGTGCAACGTTATGTCGCAAGGAGCGATTGCGTTTCTATTCATTATTTTCTTGCCTATTCTTGGCATAACGGTAAGCCCATAAATTGGCCAAAAGCTACTGAATGCATAGCCCAACCAACCAACACACAATTTGTTTGCAGGGCTCGAAGCTGTTGTGTATAGCCCATTATACGGATTTACTATTTGCCACATTCGGCTGCCTCTTTATGGGCATTATGATGGACGCCTCAAGGCTTAGCGAGCGTCTGGCACTTATTGTCATCGGCATCTGTGGCTCCAATCTTAGAGTGTATGTTCTCCAATATGGGTATATGATACATTACTCTGTTGACAAAGGCAACAATGGGTATCATGCAGGGCAGCATCAAAAGTCAAGTCCGCCTGTCTGTCCCTCAGCTATTATACTAATTATTTCAAGACACTTCTGCCATTGGTTTCATTGTTGTTTAATAGTAAAACATTTCTTCAAATCAGCAAGGCTTATTTTGCGTTTTCCATAAATATTTTCTATTATTAAGACTTTTATTTTTAAATATTATAAAAACTTCAAGTTTAAATTTTTTTTTAATGAATTTTGAAACTAGCTGAAATGTTTGTTGAGAATCGTACAACACTAGTTTTTAATAATAATAAATACAAATTTTGTGTAAGCCAAATTAAAAATCAAACCCCTAAAATTATACATATTTTTTTGTACATTTTAAAGAAATCAACACTGTAAATAGGAAAAGTAAGAAACTGGATCTTAGAAAGAGTATATATATTGGTTATAACTGATTATTTAATGCTGTATATTTTGTAATTGGATCCCCATTCGCAGCCTTCAAGCTGGAATAATGGTCGTGACCAGTCTGAGTTCGATTTTTGTCAGCAGTTCATTTATGTCTGCGTTTTGGATGAAGGTGGCGCAAGCGATGATCGCAGAGCTAGGCAATGTGAGTATGAGATTGGAATCATAGATTTATTTATACACCTCATTATATATATAAATACATGTGATTCTAGGCCGGTGTATTGGTGCCAAATTCAGATGAGGAGCCCTACGAGCGACAGTCGTAAGCTAAGTCGATCAATTGCCTCCTCGTAGACTGGCATTTAAATTGTTCAACTTGATTTACATTTAGGCGACCGTATCCCTCGAGTCCCGTCGTTGGTATTTATCTTTCGATTGCATATGGCGCCACTTTTGGTGGCATGATTTCTTTGTTTCAGGATCCCAATGCTGATCTCTATAAATTCTTTCAGAAGTAAGTCGAGAAAGCAAAAACGATCTCAAATTTGTGAGTTTTTCTTTGTTTCTTGTTTAGGTTTACGGATGTAAAGCCAGAGAGTTTCCTGATGTTGTTTGTGGGTCCGTTCATTTTGGGTCTGTTAGTGACGGCGATTTGGATAAATATAATTTTCTTGGGTCTATTCAGTGGCAGCGTCAAGGAACAAGTGCAGGCAGCTGCCAACGGCAAGGATGCCGCCAAGCGGGCCATGGAGGATAAGAAGGACGCCCTGGGACCATGGAATGCCTATGCCATACTCGTCCTCCTGATGATCATAATCACAATGATATTATTATTCACACGACGACCCATTTGCTGGCCTGGCTGGTATGACTATTTCCATAGATCGAAATGTGGCCTCTCCGTGGCCATCATTGGAATGTGCCTGCTCTATTTTGCTGTACCGGCAAACTATTTTTTCTGTCGCTATTACTGGTGTCGTCAGCCAGCGAAGGAGGGCACAGCACCCTCTCTGGTCAGCTGGAGGATCGTTAATAACAATGTGCCGTGGGCGCATGTCTTTATGCTGTGCGCCGGATATGGCTGCCTCACTGGCTACAAGGATTCCAAGCTGCTTCAGTTGGTCAGCAACGGAATATTCAGCCAGAAATTGGACAACAGCGTCTCTTTAATAGTTGGCTGCCTTTTAGGCACTCTGATAACCAATCTGGCTCCAGCTCAGGGCGTCGTTGCCAACACTTTGGATTCCATGTTGAATCCGGTGGGTAAAAGCTAACTAACGCAATTGTTGAATCGTTGATCAGAGAAAACATATGATCTGAAATTTAGATTTCAAGATTTCCTCCTCTTTTGACTTTTAAAACGTATTCATTTCAATAGGTTCTATTTGCAATATAGATTAATAACATTTTCCTTATATAATCCGGCCAAATAGCGTAATGGAGCCGGGGTCATTGCCCTGCCATATGCTGCTGCGCTGCACAATCAATTCCTGCTGCCCGTAAGCACCACCTGCAACACAATTGTCGCCGGATTTGGTAATGTCAGACCATTTCAGTTTGTAAGTTGATCGGATATATTCATAGTTTAAGTATTTTCTATAAGTCTTTTTAAATGTTTACACAGCTGCTGGGAGGCATTGTGCCCACTATATTCATGATAATATTCATATGTGCAAGTATCGCGATATTTGGCAATATTGCGTTTAAGGGATACTTACAGACGTGATTAGAAAAATAAAGCGAAACCATTTAAAATCGAAAATCTAAAATTGTTTTTCAGTTTACTCAACGCATACACGTAAACAATTTACGTATGCGGCATGGAAACACTGGCGGCAACAGCCGGTGCCACAGCAGACATCAATCTGGGGCAGACCAAAACTCTCTGTTTGCCAGTTGCCAGTAGTCAGTTGGCAGTTGCCAGTTGAGTCCATGTGTGTTTGGACCTAGATTGTTATATAAAACTTATGGGCTTTGCTATGCTGTTGGCAGAGAGTAGCTTAATTTTGTTAAGGTATATAAATTCTTGAACGAGTTCTTAAGCGAGCTAATCTCTCAATGTGAATGCTATCCTAATGAAATTTCACTCAGAAAAAAAACACACACATATTTCTAATTTTAGTGTGTTTTTTTCTTTAATTTAGAAAATATATGTCCAATTTTCAGGGTGATGATTTTTATTTAAGGTCATTGAAGAATTATAATATTAGCTTTTTGCTGCTTATATTATTGTTCTTCATAAGTAGCTTAAAGATTTCACAAATACAAACATTTTACACAGCCAATGCCCTTATATAAATTAACTTCAATTTAATAATAATAATAGACAATCTTACTAACACAAAAATCATTTTAAAAAAACAATACTTTTGGTATTGTCAATTTTGGCTAATAATTTCTAATCTGAAGAACAGTTTTTTCTTACATTTAGATATTATTTCTAAAAACAATTAAAACTTTCTAAGTTTCAGAACGGGTTTCTATTTTCGTTTTCGGAGTGTTGACACACAGAATATTTAGATGTGAGTGTGTTTTATCTTCGACTTGCTTGTGATAGCTTTAATTTCTTGTATATTTTGTTGCCAAAATAGCGCAGTGCGCAGCTTGCAGCAAAAACAGTCGTAAAATTGAGTGAATTCTAACACGACACACTGACTGACAGACAGATAGGCAGGCGGGCAGAGAGACACAGATATAAATCCTTGTGGCTGAGAATGCAGCCAGAAGCAAAATATATCCGACATAGGAGCTTCAAAGTGTCTGTTTCTGTGTTTGTGGCACAGGTGTGCGGTCAAAATTCGGATGTGGTTGCCTCTTTTGGGGCAAATGATGTGGGAATCTGCAACAATTGAAAGCGAGCAAAAATGTTAATCAGGCGCCAAAGGACTTTCATTAAAGCTTGGGGTGCTCATGCCACGCTTTTAACCAAATTACACAGTTTCGCATTTAGGGTAATCCCCGTTTGGACATTCGCACCTAATTCGCATTGTGCAAATCCAAGCATTGCCCACGAAAGTGTTCGGTCTAAATAATTCATTTGTTAATTTAGACATGCCCCAGCCCCAAAAACCAAGCGACTCAATGTTGTGTTTGTTTGTGTACATTTGGCTAACAAAAATACCGTAGCAACACTCTAAAAAACAGCCTATATTCAAAAAAAAAAGTTTAAATATTTGACAGGCTTGCCCTAAATCGACAATCCCAAAAATATGGTGTTGTTTTAGTTTTTTAGAGATATTTTCCATTATTAAGAAATCAATTTCTAATAAGTAGAAACGCAAAACTTGATTTCTAGAAGAAAGCCTTTTTCTAATGCAGAAAATCGGAATAGAAATTTGATCTCTTCATAACTATGTTAAAATTTAGCTATTGTCTACTCTAGAGTTGATTTGTAAATATTCATATACACGTCAAAAATGTGACATATTTTTTATAAATTTTAAAAATTTGTAAGAAAAGAAATACACTGCTTTTTAGAAATGCACGTTCTGAAAGTGAAGGTGAGAATTCAGGGCTATTTATTTTTCTGAGTGTATCCAATTGCCCCGTTGCCCGTCTCCCTCCCGTGTGTCCCACAGCTCAACTGTCTGCTGAGCTGCTAGCCATTTGTGGGCGTATTTATATTCAAGCTATTCAATTATTAAATTCGTCGCGCAGCAATTCATGAATATTCATGGTGCTCACAACAATCGAAATTTGCCTTTTAATTGTTTTGTTTTTGTGTTGTTTTGTTTTGTGTGCTAAATGTGTATTTGGTCATGTTTGCGCCTGCAGCTAATGGTCAACAGGTCATCCAAAAATATGACAATATTTAGTGGAATTGCAGTGTCATATGAAATTAATTTTTTTTTATTTCTATACCCTGTACACATTTCAAATCGGAAAAAGGGAATGATTCAGTCATGCGAATGCGTTTTAGAGTGCGATAATTATACATATTCCTGATTGTTAATTGTTTTTAGTGAAAAGCATAGTTTTTTGGAAATGTCTTTCAACTTTAAATTTAGTATTAAAGAAGAGGCCAAATCAATACTCAAAAGCACTTATTGTCGAAGATCGGATCACATTTGACTAAGTTGCTGCCTTTCTGACACTTTAGAATAAATTATCGACTGCTTCCCTAAAATGAATGTGAATTGAATGGTTTCATTCCCGCATACATCATTTCCACAACTCGTCGATTTATGTCTCCAACAGAGTGCAGAATTACAGAGTATCTCCCAGGCAACCTTACTCAACTACTATTGATATTTGAAGTTTTTTTTTTCATTCATCATTTATTTCAATATGTCAATTTGTCTTTCGATTTAAAATTTAAAACTTTAACTATATATATATCACAAGCTGTAATTTCTGAATTAAATTTGAGATATTTGCCAAGAGCGCTTTCGCCAGCTGAATCACTGGCAAACCTTATTTAGTTGTAACGAAATAAAATACACATTTTGCTGAAATTCGAGCTAAAGTAATTTGTTGCTCATCACTTTAATATTATTGAAAAATGCTTGAAGCATCATTCAAAACTTGTAATGTAATCATAATAAGCTCAAATATTTCTGGGGAAATTTCAAATTAACCTGCTAAGACACTCACATAAGCTGTGCCACTTTTCTTTCCTCATCACCAACTCTCTGGGCGCTTTAAACAAAGTAAAAAAGCGACTGACAAGGGAAAAAAGAACGAAAAAAATCAATTTACCCAGCAATTGTCAATTTAATTCTATTTCGCCCTCTAGTCATGCGGCTGAACAGGGGTAAATATATATATATATATATATATCTATGTATATATATATATGTATATAGTAAGTATATTTAAATGTTATGCACACCCTAAGCTGATTTTCCACGATGCCTACCGCAGCAATGGTTTCCCCAAAGCAGCTTCCCAGCTTCAACTCCAACCCCAACTCCGAGTCCAGGTCTGGAGCTCATTATCCCTTTTGACATCTGCGCAGATTTCGCGCAGTTAAATTGACAAAAATTCTCCACAGGTATTTCAGTTGGGCATGAAATTTAATTTGTGGCAAGGTTTCAGCCATTTTCTGGCTTAGATTTGGCTTTAAAATGTCCCAGCCAAAATCACTTGCAAACAATTAATTCAGCTGACGTACAACGAAATGCACTTGCGCATACTTCATGCGCCCCAGTTGACTTATTTTGGTGTGTGCTGGTGTGTGTGTGTATGCCTGTGTGTGTGGGTGTGTGAGCACATAAAAGGTGCCATTCAAAAAGACACATGTTGTTTCTATGGCTGCAGCATGGTATCTCTATTAAATGTACTAATGACTGACAGACAGCCAAATCCGAGTTGGGAGCCATGAAAAGACACTGCGCACATTTAATAGCCAAACTAGATGCATGCACTCGGCAAAACAATTTTCTGGTTTTTCGATAGATAGATTTTTGTGAAATGTTTCGCATTTTAAGAAATAAATTTATAAAAAATGTTTTCCATATTAAGAAATAAATTTAAAAGGAAAATCAAAGCTCGTATATTTATGAAATGACACGGCGCACATTTAATAAACGCATACACTCAGAAAAGTCATTCTGAAATTCACAAAATCCCTGTAAAATGAGAATTGCCTTGAAAGCTACAGAAATCCTTTGGTTTTAGAAATAATTTCTAAATATACGTAAAAAAATTTATTAAATTTAGAAAGACTTGTTTTCTACAATTTAGAAGTATTTTCCATTTAAAGAATACATTTCTTAAAAGTGGAAATAAAAATCTTTGATAAAATACAACTTTCAATAAAATGTTGCTGGTTTATTTGGCCTGTCTTACATGTTTGCATATGACAAATCTTTAAGCAATAATTGTAATTTGGGTAATTTTTTTTAAATTTTAGAAAAATCAAACCTACAATTTAGAAAACACAGTCCCTGGTTTCAAGAAAAACATAGACTTGTCTGGTTGAATTATACTCTCTGATGAGTAAGTTAAGCATAAGTTAAGCTGTCGATTCTTGAAAATTGAACGCTGTTTTCTGAGTGTAGACAGCGTTCAGCTAGGCAACTGTAACGAGATTTTAGAAAGTCACAACAGCTCTTCAGTTGTGTGCTCGTATAACGAAATTCGACTAAACCAAAGGCGAGACTGTTCAACGGCTCAACGGCTTGACAAATATTAAATAAGCTGAAATTAATAAACGCAAAATGAAGCAACTTTAATTTGTAGCAATAAGTTGAACAATTGCGATTTCGTGTTAAAAAACCGTTTTAAACTGAACTAAAGACGATGAGTTCTCGCAGAGTTATCTCGATCGAGTGGCAGTTACAAATTTATCAAATTCCGAAGTGGCACACTTAAATGAGTTCGCACAGCAAGCGATGATTAAATTATAATGCTTTCACGAAGGGTATGCTGCAAAGTCTGTAACGAAATGTTGCGTATACGCAGCGTATAAATAAATCATTTTATATGCCTTTATCCGGGCACTCAGTGTTTTTCGTCGCAGGACAGCTGACGAGCTGCAAGTTTGTTTGCCAGGGCTTTATAATTAAAAGTGATTCGCTTATGCCGAGTTGTGGCATGCATATTTATTTATCTTTTCTTTTCTCCATTATTTTTGTAATTATTTTTATTGCTTCGAGTGTCTGTCTTTCTGTTTGCACAATGTAGTCGTTTTCTTGACTCATTTGTCAATGCGTCGTGTACGCAATAATGTAATGTGTTTTTAAATTCACACACACAAACACACACACACACAGACACACACACACACACACACACAAGGTGACCTAAGGCGCATAAGCCGCAGCTCACTTGTGCCTCATGCAATATTTTTGTGGCACTCGACTTGAGCGTAATGCTCGATAAGCCATTTAGCCAGCTAATTGATTTGTTTGCCTGCCAGCCTGTCTGTTAGCTGGTAACTGGTAGCCGGTTGGCGGCTGGCTGACTGATTGCATGGCTGCTGACACATTGGGGTCTAGCCCGACAAAATTGGAGCAGCGTCAGCGACAAGAATTCACCAACAGTTATATTCACAGGCCACACACAATGCAAAATGCAAACTGCAAAATGTAAATGTGAAATGTAAAATGCAAGTTGCCATTGCAGACGACAGGCTGACAGGCGCACACAACTATTGCAGTATGCATAGCAAGTGTGTGGCAAGTGGCATGGGGCATGTAGATTGTGCAGTGCACAGTGAGTGCAATAAGTAAGCGTGCTGTCAAAATATTCACGCCACAGCAACTAAGCAAATGAGTGTGTCCATTGTCTCTGTTACTTTGACGGCCTCTCTTAACTATGCATGCAGACACGGAATGAATACACCAGCTTGAATCCCACTTGCCTAAGTATGACAAATCTCTTCTTGTTTTCTTAGCAGCTTCTATTTTTATATACATATATTTCGTGTGTTTTGTTCTTCATTTTTTTCTATTTTTTGTTTTCGCTTGCATTGTTTGGCTTGGACTGGCCCTGAGGACTTTAAGATAACGAAAATGTCTTTGGCTGCAATAACAAAAGCAATAGCAACAGCAACAAGAACCCAAATAGGGAAGCCTGACGTGTGAGAAAATGCTGCCCAGCAGGCAAAGCTGACACATTTACAACAACCAAGAGCAGTTTATTCTTGTAGTCAATAAACTAAGGTATTCTCTATAGCTACTCCCTGTGGTCATAAAAACATTAAAAAACAGACAGTAGAGGCATATGCGATTCTTTAAGGTACATGCAAGAAATTCACTTTTGAATTGTCTATTTAATCTGGACTACATTTTTTAATATCCAATCATAAATATTTTTAATTTGTTTTACACTATTGAAAGTTAAAATTGCATAGTTTAGGCAGTTATTAAATCAAGGACACCCCTGTCTAGAGCTAGAAACTTCTTAGTCTGTAAAAAATTGATTTCATATAGAAATAAATAAATAATATACATTTCAAGGTATTTGCTCAAAGAGCAGCTTATTTTACGACCTATTTGAATTTGTCAGTGCAAACGCACGTTATATGTATGGATATTTGTTTTCTTTTTTTAAAGCGCAATCAGCAAATTGTATAAGTGCAATAATCATTATAGGATGGATTTTGTTACAGTAACCCAATCAATATATGCACAAAAAATTTACAATAATAAAGTTGTCAGTTTTACGGAAAATCAATGTCAGATAATCGCATAAGTGTCGGCTTTAACTTAATTCATAATAGGCAATAACAATAACTATTATAATATTGAAAATGTCACCTGCCTGACATTTATCAGCGACTGAAAAAATAAATGCAACGCAAATGGAATTGTCCAAATAAAATGGAAAAAAAACTAATGAAATTAAAGCGATTAAATCGCTTAACAAATTCACAGAAATGATCACAGAGTCGCGCCAATGCACACAATTATAATAAATTTCAGCAATTTAATTCAAATGCGAAACAAAAACACAAACAAAGTATTTTTTGGATATCCTTACCGAAACGTATTACAATTTTAATGAGACTATCCCAATTTAGTCTCTCTTTAACACACTTTTTATTTTTACTTTTTTTAGTATGACACTATTCCAATTTAGTATCTCTTTTAGACTTATTTATATTAAACTAGGAAATATGATTATTATTTGCGTGCAATTTTTAAAACTCGTGTGCATAGAGTGTGAAAATTATGATGCCATATCTGGAAGCTGTTTGTGCATTAAGCTCTTGGCAAATTCGTCGCTTCAAAGATAGTTTTTTTTTTAGTTTTGAGTGGACTTTTTTTTTTTGTAATGTTTTTAAATGAAATGTGACCCGAATCAAACGAAAATGCATTTGCTATTCACAGTTTGAAGCAGCAGCCGGAAATCAGGCAGCCATGACGCCATCTTTCAAAATGGTCGTTTGCGTTTTTCTCCCTTTTTTTCTTCCATTTTTTGTTTGGCGGTGTTGTTGTATTTACTTTTGGGCTATTTGCTGTCTGCCTCTGGTGATTAGCTGTCACGAATTGTGGCGAAAAACAAAAATGAATTATTACCGCGCTGCGTACAAAATGTTGACATAGATTCAAATTATTTGTAACAAAATCAACGAACTGTGGCGACGTCTCCAACGACGTCTCAGCCCCAAAAAGCGTCGCTGATTTGATTAGCTTGAAAATGTTTTCAGAGTAATGCGGCAGGCAGAGAGTGGGGTGGGGGAGGGGGGCGGTAGTTACACAGGGGGATAGGGAAAGAGTTTCCACTTAAATTGCCCATCAAGTTGTTCGGCACGTCTTTATTGTGGGTATTATCCAACTACAACTGGAACAACGACAATAATCTGGAGGATGAGAACTGTGCAAATAATTTGTGCAATTAATAAAGTTTTGTGGAGGCAACTATTGCTTGTAGCTCATTTACTCTGAAGGCCACTTCAAATACTCTTGGCCATAATTTATGTGCAAGCTCTGTGCCCAACACTACGGATTATACCAATGCCCATTGTCATCAATTCAACGGGCCAGCTTCAAGTCAGGCATCGGGCACATAATTACGGCGGTGCCCGTATTGAGCAATACTATTTTTTTTCTTGTTTTTGCCTAGAATCCAAAGAATATAATGAACAATGTGGGCTCAAACTTACACTGAGAAAAGGTCGCTTTTAAAATGAGTTATTCACATTACTTTTGACGCCAAAGCAACTTACCTTATTATTAAGAAATTATGTTTCTAAAAAACATTGTTCTTCTTTATTCCATCGTTTTTCTGCAGCGTAAATTATTTTAAAATTTAGAATAATATGTTTAATTTCATGTTTTCATTTGTTTTTTTATGTGTTTATGGATTTATGGATTTGCTTATTTTATTTCTTATACTAATATTATATAAAATAAAAATTCTTTCTATCAAATGAAAAACGTCATAGTTTTCAGGCTGCTTTTCATTTTAGTCGCTCTAAAGAGAAATATTTTATTATATTTATATTTTCAGAAATATTTTTAATTTTAATGCAATTCTCCAGATGTTAGGTCGATTTTTTCCTAAGTGTAGTTCGATGATGTTTACTCCCATGCTTTGAGTTTTGTGTTATTTGCCATGTTTGCTTCTGGTTCGATTGCTGATTGGTCCTTGACTCCGGCGCCTATTGTGCGTGGGCCATTGACTCATAATCGAGATTGGCTTCGTTCTGGTTCCATATCATTGGGTCGAGACTTTGACCCAGGTACAGCGACTTTAATGCGGCTAATTTTTGTTCATTTTTTCTGTCCTGTTTTTTGGCCCACAACTTTGCTCGTTAAGCAGCGGTCCCAAAAAACCAAGTGACTGAACTAAGGACTGCTTAACAAAAAACCAAAAAAAAAAGAGGTATTGTCAAGTGAACCCCATCAGTTGAGCGTTCCAACGCCATCCATCTATCGGTGGCCATTCATCTCTCTCTGCCCAAGCAGCGCAGCACTTGTGGCATTAATTTTTGCTGTGTAAGCAGATAAATTGCAAAATGCTTCACAGAAAGTCAGACTCTGAAAGTCATCGGCATTAAAATGGATGCCGTGTCGTTCAGCGTTTGCTCAACTGAATTGAACTCGACTCAACTTAACTCAACTTTTCAGTCAACAGCCAACAGCCAACAGCCAACAGCCAATAGCCAACACCGAGAATAAATTTAAATTGCTAGATTCACGCACTTTGACGCCACTCCATTTTCTTAGGGCTATGTAAATATTGTGCAAAACTTATGAATACAGAGCATCATTCATAGATTTATGAAACTAAACCGATTTCCCTTTTTTAGTTTTTACACTTGGCAAAGTTTGTTCAGGTAGGCAACTTATAAATTTTATAATATTTTGTATTAGTATTAGTTGCAGAAATGGCATGGCAAATCTAGCCCCCTAGTCAATTATTATTATCGCAATGAGTCTTTGTGTTTTGAGTTGCGGGTAGTGCCGCGAGGCATATGAAGATTATCATCAAATATTTATAATAATTGCTGGAGGCAACTACTGCTGGCAGACAGTGCGTATTAGTAATATTGACAAAGGAGCCGTCGCACAGTAGCATGGCTAATTAAGTCTAATTGCTGCAAGTGCCCCAGGCAAGAGCAACACATTAACTAATTCGCTTACTCGCCTCAGCGCCAACCGAGCGTGCAGTTTGTAAGCCGAAACCCCGTCTAGAGAAACAGACCGAGGGAGAGAGAGAGAGAGGGAGAGTGTGTGTGTGAGACAGAGATAGAGTGAGAAAGGGGAACTTGAAATTCAAATAGATGAGTGTAGTCGGTTAATTAGTGATGTGTTTTGTAGTTGTGGTATCGAGTTTCTCGCATCCGTTTCAGATTCATTCAGCCGAGTGCTGGATTCACACAGAGAAACAGTGTAAACAAATCGAAAACTAATTTGATAATCCATTATTATTTTCTTTAATACATTTAATAACGTAGAAGAAAGATGCTGAAATGTGTAATATACTAACTGTTGAACTATTGACGACACAGATATACAACGATATTTGTGGAAACCCTTCGATATTTATAAATTGTATTTATCTACAACTGTCTACAGTTTTTTAAATATATTTATATATATACATATTTATAACTATTTTAACATTTAGATTTTCATTAAGTCGGCCTCAGCTGTGTTTGTCTGTAATTTACAAAAATGTTCATCATTGCATTAAATATACAATTTTAAATAACACTGGCATATACGGGATATATTACACATAAATTTATCCACTAGTAAAGTTTAGTTTCAACTTAAAATCACAGCTCAGTTTTCAATATTATTGTTTTTGAGGAAATGAACGATCTGATTTTGATTTGAATTGATTATGTTGGGTATCTGCTGCAAGTTCGTAGCCTGCCTCACGGTCTGCACTCAACTGTGGCAATCGAGTTGGGCCTTCATTTTTGGCTGGGATGATGTAACGGTTAGTGTGGGCCTAATGAGTTCGCTGCTTGGCCGTGTAGCAGGATTTTTAATGCTCGGCTGCCTCGGCGCCGGCAAATGGTCCCTGGATGGTAGATGGGCATCATCATAGCTGGCACTTCATCAATACAGCTAAAGCAAAAGCAACAGCAACATCGACTTTCAACATGTGCTGTGAGGTCTTCAACTGAAGTCGGATTAAGATATAAAAGTCATTAAGCATTACGAGCCAAAGTAGCCCATTTGCCTCTACTTTTTTTTGCTTTTCTGTTTTTTAGGCCCGTACTAAACGTCTGATGGTCCTCACAGAGATTTACATACATTTGTGCAACTGCCACTGTATAAATACTTGTGCTGTTTATTTTTATGTGTATCTCGTAGCTTGTATCTGCTTGCTATCTGCTTCATCTACGAGTGGTATTTTTTTATGCCTCGCCCACCTGGCGTAGAGCACTCGAACTGCCCCTGATTCGGTTTCTGTTTCTTTATTTTGTTTTGCTCGCTTTTTAACGTGAATTATTGAAAAGTCTCGAGCAACAGCAGCACTCGGCGCTTAAGCGGATTTACCTCGAGTTCCTCACTTCTTATTTTTTTTTTGCTGCTTCATCTTGAGCCTAAGTGGCAGCAGAGGGCGGCGACAAGGTGGCCAAACGTTGGCAATGTGGCAATGTGTCGTGTTATATGCAACAGCATGAGGCGCACAAGTCAGTGCGCGTCCAAGTGGGACCAGAGTTTTTTAAAAGGCACAACACAACCGTTAATGAGTTTTTGATACACTCGCAAAAATAAATCACATTCTACAAGTCATCACAAAAACTTTGATATTATTAATAAATCATAATTTAATATTTTATTTTTGAATAGTCTCTTGTACACAAATGCACAAATATGATTGATTCTGAAGATACGATATTTTTTTTAAATCGTCCGGAAAATTTTAAAGTTTTCTTGTTTTTCAAAATGATTTCTAAGCATGAGAATCCATTTTTCTAAAAATTGGAAATAATTGCCCTCAATTAAAAATCACAAAAATATAGAGTTATTTTTTTCATGTTTTTTGTTATGTTTTCTATTATAAAGAAATGCATTTTTAAAATGTGAAAATACAAACTATGAAGCTTAGAATATTAAATATTTATAAGATTTGAAATGAAAAAACTCCCTTAAAAATATTTTTTCTATATTTTTGAAATTCGTACCCTGAAATTAAGTAAAGAAACCATGGCTTTTAGAAAGATTCTTTCTGAATGAGTCGAGTGTTACCCTTGGCACCAAAACTAGGTTGAATTTATAAAAATCAGGTCGATTTTTTCGATGAGTGTAGCAGGCTTTGCGGCATGCATTTAACAACCGCAGAACAAGAAGAAGAAGACATAGAAGAAACAGCTGCAACAGCAACTGTAACAGCAAAAGCCACAGCCGTGTTGCCTGACCTTCGCTCTTGACTTAAGACCCATTTGCATAAGCGCCGCCGTCTCCTCGGCATGTGAGTGGTGCAGTGGAATCCGAATCGGATGCTGGTGCAGGGGTGCCGGGGTGCCTGGTGGCTGGTGATGCCCCTTGCTCGCCATGAGCCATTGCTGTTGTTTGCCCAACTGACGTGGCTTGTAAGCTTGTCCGCAGTCAGCTCTGCGTTTGTTGCATTAATTAAAAATCAGCTGCGATTTATTGACCCAGCGTGAAAGGCAATTGACAGTGTAATCAACAAATGGCAAAATAAAGGGGGGAAATTCGCAAAAATACAAGAATTATGCAATAACGAATTGGTTTGAGCTTAAGTTTAAACTTTATCCATGAAATGAAATCAACTCGATTTGCGTGTGGTAAACGATAATTTATTTGTAATATATTAAGTCTCTAACTGCTATAGAAACTCTCTGAAACTGGCTCTCTTATTCAGAGGGATATGTCTAAATCGAATCGACATTTGATGCTGATCAAGAGTGACTATATACTTTATGGGCTCGCCGATGCTTCCTGCCTATAACTTAACGACTTGCAGGATTAAGCAAATGCATGTGTGCCTTGTCATTCAGCTGGTGTCATTGGCACTTCGGACAAAATTACTAAGATCCCCAAAAAAGTGCTTTTCATTCCTTGGGGATGCACTTTGCACTGGCATGCCAGAGCAATGCTCAAGGATGAAATAAGGACTTGTCATAAGAGTGCAACCATTTAATTTTCTAAATGAAAACAGGGACAGAAACAGAGAGGGAGAAAAATAAGAAAATGTATGAAAATGCAAGCCAACCAAAAAAAAAAAAATAAATAAACAACGAACAACAAAATTCTAAAGTTGTATTAAAAAATTCGTAAAAAGAGAGGAGAGGACAACAAAAATAAATAAAATAGAATGACAAACGGTTTGCTCAGCATTAAAATATGCAAATGCAAATCTCAGTCGGTGGACGAGGCGAGGCGAGGCGGTGGCGAGTCGGGGTTGGATTAAAGGACCGCAAAGTGTTTTGAGTGGGCGTGACATGTGGCGTATGAGCAACAACATTGCGTATACGTATGCAAATGTCTTTAATTAAAATGGTGCAACAAATGCAGGATTCTCTCTGTGTATGTGTGTGTGTGTGTGTGTGTGTGTGTGAATATATTTAATGCTTAATGCAGCACAAACACACAGGGCAACATTTCGCATTTGCATAAGTAAAGCAAACTAAATACGCGCTGAATTGCGCAAGTGTGAGACAAAGTAATGCCACAAGCCAACCACACACACGTCCCCATGGGCAAGTCCCCAGTTGGGTATTTAAATCTATTTACCTGCGTGAACTGCTGCTGCTGCTTCAAGTGCAGATAAGAGTAATCAAATAGTCGTAAAGTTCGAGTGTGTGTATAATTAATTTGGCAAAGCCAACGAAAACAAGCCACATGAATTGAAATTGAGCGCCAAAACCAAAAACTTTTGTCAAAGCATTAAGTTACCTTCAACAAACCAAGAGTCATATTTGCTCGCATGTTATCCCAAATGGCAGCTTCCTAGTTTTCTTTTAGTTATAGTTTCCCACACGTGAAACTTTGCTGGGAAATGCGAGCTGCACGTTATGTAAAGGTTATGTAAAGCGAGCCTAGTCATATTTGCTGTAAGAAATAAGTATATTATTAAGTCTTAGTAATTTACCTAATATTTAATGTATTTTATTCACGCCATTTTCTGTGAGAAAATGAAAATCTGATATGCTTCAATATGAAGTATTATTTGAAGTAGCTGGCTTAATAAGTGTTTTTCAGTTTTCTATGATTATTTTTAATTGCCAAGTATTTGAAGTATTTATTTTAGATAAAATCCGATTACTACATAGTATAGAATGATCGCTGTTAACGTAACGAACATAGAAATATTTTGGGCATAAGTATTTTAGTTGTTTTATATATTTTTTCTTATTGCAAAATATTTAAAATCCTTAAAATATTAATTAGTATAGAATGGAAAATAAATGAACATAGACATCTTTATACTTCATTATTAAGTTTTATATGCATAAGCATTTGAATTAACCTCCTCAATTTAGCTTCTCACTTTTCAATGTTTTCTATGATATGTTCTAGTTGCCTAACATATTGCAAAATCCGAATAGTAAATTGAATGCTAAGACAGTTTTCAGTAAACTTAATTTAATTTGCAGTTTTATTCACTCAAGTTTAATGCGTTTCAGTCACTTAGCCAAATTTCAAGTCACTTGCTCGACTGGCTAACAAGAGTTTTGTTTAATCCATGAGATTTGGTTTTACTTGCATCATGTGCCTTTTGGCTTAAAGAAGTTGTGACTTTCGCATTTAAAATGAACTCGAAGGCTTAAAGACACACGTACGCAACCAAAATGGAATGAAATGAAATGGAATTCATTTGGGAGATGCCGCTGCGAGAACGTCGCATTACGTAAAAGCGCTTTTACGGCTAAATTTGCAGCACACACTCACTCACACCCACACACTCACTCAGACACACATTCTCATACTCTCACACATTTACCCACACACACGTGCGAGCGCAGCTCTCCAGTGTGTGGCTCAAAAAAAATCCAAATCTAGACAATACTCTTGGCCTGGCTAACAGGTTGAAACGCAATCGAAAAAATAGCGCAGACAATAAAGCTTAGCTCTGTGCAACTTATTCTTTGAATATATATATATATATAACGGTATATACATTTCCTTCATTTGTTTTTCGATTTTATTTGTTCATTTTTTTGTTTTTTTTTTTCCCGGCATTTTCCAATAAACTCAAATGCCAGCTTACTTTTGCGGCTTGACAGTAAATGGTTTTTCACTCATAGAAATTTCCTTTAGAATTTGTGAATTACAAACGAGAAACAAGTAAGTGGACTCCAGTCAAGAGAGCATGACGGGCAGATACCCTCTAGCTAGAAGATTACTTAATACTAGGCTAGTAGTTTGTTCAATGAGAATATCTGTATGTTTTTTTCGATCTTAATAAATGATAATAATCCTTTTAAAGTTATTTAATAATATCTTAGATTACATCATATATAAATTGAAAAGCTTTATATTTACTACTGGGTAATCGATTTGTATCGATATTGGCTCTTATAGAGATAAATATATGTTCGGCTTGTTCACACAGACGGATATGACTAATTTCGCTCTTCTGTTGATCTTGATATATACATTTACTTAAAGTACTTTTTAGATATACTTCATGGGGTCGTAGGTGCCTTATTCTGATACTTAAATTCGCTTAATTTCATGAGACCCGTTTTACCCATATTTAATGTGCAGAGCGTATAAAAAACCGCGAAATTACAATGACATTTTCACCATTCACCATTCAATAATAATAATAATAATAACGGCAGATTTTTGTGTTATTAAAATGTCATATTAACGTTAAGCGCGCACTTTTAACTTCTGCCTAGAGTTGCGAATATGTTTTTTTTGTGTGGATATTTGTATACCCTTTGTATATTTTATTTGTAATGCATTGAAGCAGACGTCTCCGACGCTATCAAGTATATTTATTATGAATCAACATTAATGGATGAGTCTATATAGGCTGTTCTGTCTATATATCATATAGCATATGAAAAATCTGTCGAAAGATGAATTCTTGTATAAAAATCTTTTTAGTTGAATAAGTAATCTTAAGCAAACTTTCATTGATATATGCTGTTGAAAATTATAGCGCATTTTTCCTTCTTTCTCCTTTCTACAAGGATATATAAACTTCGGCATGCCTAAAACGGCCGCTTCAATCTTGTTTTTTTTTATATATATATTTTCGTTTGTTTTTTGCTGGCAATCGGAATTTGTTTTTGTAGGCGCCAAAATGACTGCGACACGTTTTCTAACAGAGGCAATTTATCATAAATATGCATATGTATATAAACGAATGTGCATACACTCAGGGGCATTAAAATAGGTGTGAACACAACATAAATTTTTAATGCTCAAACAAAGCACAACTATGGGGAAGCAGACGAAAAAAAAACAATTAGAACGGAATGGAAAAGAATACTACAGCTGCTAAATGTGTTTCAATAAATATAGACAAGTATAAAAACTATGAATTAAAATAAAAACAAAATATATAACAGCTATAAATTGTAGCAAAAAAATGTTTAATTTTAAAATAATTGAATGTCCATGAGTGTAGACACACACACAGACACAATTGCACACACATATGTGGCACATATAAATCCAGCGCTTGTTCGACTGCCTCGCGTCCTCTTCTTCATGCCCTTCCTCATCCACATCCCCATCCCCGTACTCGCCCTCGTCCTTATCGTCGTCCGTGTCCTTGTCGACCTCAGCAAGCCGCACAGCGGTCGCCTTTTGTTTATGCCGCTGTCAGCGTTCGTTTAATTCAACATTAGCGCCTAGCGGCGGGACGAGAGAAACTGTATTTGCTTTATTTGTTTGCCTTCTTTTTGCATACTCTAACAGCGAAGGTGCTACAGAGTACATTGGTTTTGCTGTCATGTTGTCTGTCTGTCCGTTCGTATGAACGTCCTTTTTAAGAGACTTGGAAGCTTGTAACAATTACTTGTCTGTCGCATTCTGGCAGATATATGATTTTATCGATTTGCACTTTGATCTGACTGATTTCTTAGCGACCGAGGAATCGTTGAAAATCGATAATTGTACATAAATAAAATCACATATCTGCCACTGTTTTACAGCCAGCTTTATAGGCAACTAATTTATTTGGTTTATTGTTGTTCATCAAAGAACGCTACCGGCCACACCCAGCCCAGGCAATCCGCTCCGAAATTTCGGAAATGCCTGGATCTTTCGATAGAGTTATCAAATATTGAAGGTATATTACCGATTACCTCCTTCAAGTATCAATAATATATGGCCACGCGCACTCCTGCGCCCATAACTTCAAAAATCGATATATCTTCAAGTGTAAATTGATATACCTGTATAACTTCTACATTTTAAAAATAGACTCACCATACTTGGGACGTAGATTGGTGGATATGTTCTGCAAATGTCGACCTATACATTTTTGTCCCTAAAAAGCTGAAATATCTGAAATATATAAATCAATTATCAATAGATAAGCGATAAAACGATAAATATCTCCCGCAATTTAACAGCTAAACGTAGCAAACTAGATAGGTAGATTACTAGGTAGATTACTAGGTAGATTACTAGGTAGATTACTTCCTTTAAAGATTTTTTGTGGCAACACACACTCAAACCACCAAAAATCTCAAAAGTAAAGTTGCTAGAAAGATTGGTGTTGCCCCGCCTATTCCCAACCCTAAGAGATACAGATATCAAACTAGAAAGTTCGATTACTAGTATACTGCAGTAAAGATAGCTAAAAATAATTTCTTGGCCACGCCCACCCTGTTCTTTGCCAGCTGTTATCAGTTTGCAGTACATTGCTATCAGAGTATTTGGCAGTCATTAATATTCTCATTGCAACATTTTCACTTGTGTTTTTTTTGGGTGTGTGTACATCTGTCAGTATGTGTGTGTGTGTGTGTATGTGTGTGCGTGTATGTGTGCAAATGCTACAGTTGCCGTCAGCGCCGTATGTTGTACGTCGTTCTTTTGTATGCCCCATGGACGTTTTCATTTTCACACGCTTTTATTCTGGCTCGCATTTTTTGCGCTTGCTTTTTAAATTGTCAAACTGTCAAATAAATTACACAAAAAAAAGCATACACACACACATGCCCAATAGATCTGCTCCAATCGGCGGCGTGTTGAAACCTTTTGTAAAATATATATTATATATACATATTATATTATAATATGCCTAGTCTCTCTTGTGGCCTGTTTTGATTGTTGCGGCTTACCGCAGAGCAGTCTTTGTTTTTATTCTTTTCTGTATTTCTTTTCTTTTTGTTTGTGTTGAAAGCTGTCAGACACACGTCGCAGCAGGTTTTACTGTTCTGCACCAATTCATGTTCTTAAAACTCTTTGAACACAATCGAAAATCCCTTTGACGACAGACATTTATTTGTTTATATGTATTATGATATCGTTTATTTTGCCGCTTTATTGGTGGCTACTGTCATACAAAGTGTTATACGTAGGACGTTTATAAAGTTTGCGAGAATCAAAGCAATTTGAAATGTATAGCGAAAAGAAGCAAAACTCTTTCGCCAAGCACATAAAACTTTAATTGCAATGGCGAATTGCATAAATTGTGTTTCAAACTTGGGCGTCCAACCAACTAACCATTTTATGCGTGACTGCAAGGTAAACAAGCACACACACAAACAAACACTCACACTCATACACACACACACACGCACACACATATATACACACACGCATAGAAAAGCGTAGCAATAAAGTCTTGGCCAAAAAGTCAAGCGGATTTTGGCTTGGCAAAGTTTGTCTATGGCAAAAGCCGCTTAGCCTAGTTAAATAAAAGTGCTACAAGAGCTAAACACACATATACACACACACACTCACACACACACACACACACACACACATACACACACAGCAAGCCATGACATATATATAAAGTGTATACATATTTATACACATTGTGGCACCATTATTCGCACAATCCCGTTTCTTCTAAAACTGCGATATAAGTTTTCTTTTTGGTTTTAAATTATATTACTAGCTTCTTTTTTTTAAATTTTATTTTAAAATCAACTTGTCAAACTGGAAATGTTTAACATACCAATCAAAATTAGTATGAGTATGAATCGATGTGTATGTATGTTAATGTGTTTTTATATTATATTATCTTATCATAGTATTTTATTTTATAACAAAATAAGTTTATGAAAGTCGATAATATTATTGATGGAGAGGTAGTATCGGATGAAGGAAAGACTTGTTGATTTAAATATTTGTATTCTGGGGCTAATTAAAATGTGAAACCCTAAACTTTAAGCTTAATTGAAGTCTTAAAAACAGACACTTCTAAGACAAGAGTGTACGTTTAATTATTGAACTGACTGTATACGCGCCCATCCCTGATCAGGATTGAAAGCATTTCAGTTATAGTTTGTAAACTAAGTCGAGTTGTTAGCATTTATTTTTAAGTTGTGGCATTTCAAGCAAGTTCATTTGGCTATTTTAAATGATTTTAAAGTGGACTTTAAGCCGCATTCTCTAGACACACGCACACACACCTTACACACACCTCTCACATACCACACAAACTGAAGTTTACAGGTTTTTTCTTCGGCGGGAATCCCAAAAGGTGCGCGTCGGCTGCTGTTTATTTATGGCAGCTGCGTCTTGGCCACATTTTGTTGCCTTGCGCCACGTTGCGTTGTGTTGCATGTTTTTGTTTTAACAAGGCATTTAAATATTTAAAAAGGCCTCAAAACCTATGCGGCTCCCAGCCATAAATATGCAATGAGTTTCGGAGTTTGGGCTTTTTATTTTTTCTGGTTTCCTTTATTTTTATGTGGCCATCGCACTGACAAGCTGTTGTTCCTCTTTCAACCTCCACTTACCCCCTCCGAGCCCCATTAAATCGAGGCAATATTTTTCAATCAGTGAGTTTTGATGACTTTTTAACTAATGCGAACACAAAAGCCGGCATCGTGTCAGGGCTAAATGTGTAGGTTAATTAGCAACAGCTGCTTGGACATCCCTTAGCTGGCTATTTCATTAGAGACGTCGATTAAATTGCCACAAACTGGACTATATACATATATATATACGATACAGCTGTAAAAAAAAAATTAGCAGCACTGCGACAATTTTTCTTATGAATCCGAAGTCAAATCATTAGTTTTGCAATTTTTTTAACTATAGATTATTAATATATTTTTTGAAGTATTCACTCTATAAATTAAAATGAGTACAGCTCTTGGAATTATTTTCATAAAATAATAATAGCAGCACTTATATATTTTGTAGTTACTTTATATATTATTTATAAAAATCGCTTTAATTCGAGCCCTACCTAGTAAGTACAGCTAAAAGTCACCTGTCACAAATATTTCACTAATTTATTATTAAATCTAAGCGTTTTTTGAATAGGCTTTAAATATGAAATCGATGCAAGTCTTGTGGCATAATGGAATCGTGTGGTAACCTCTCCCCTCCGATATGTATATAAAATATATATATTGACATGGCATCCGGAATAAAACTCTCATCTACGAGAGTCGTAAAAAGTTTAACGTGTAAAGCTTCGAGCCAAAAGCGAAGTTTAGCTCTGATTTTCCACTCCCCTTTCTTTGATTTTCTGTTCCCCTTCCTCTGACTTTCTGCTCCCCATCCTCAGCTATATATATAAAGAAAAAAGTTTCAAATTGTTACACGTCAAATGACACGCGCTGTTGACAACGCTTTTTACTTTTTTTTCTCTTTTTTTCTTCTTTTTTTTGGTGTGTGGGTTTTGCTTTTGACTTTTACTCCGAGAGTTGCTGCTGTGTGTTAATCTGTTGAAATTTGCGTTTTAATAGAAGTATGTGTGCGATTGTGTGTGTGTCCGTGTGTGTGTCCGTGTGTGTGGGGGGCCAATGTTTATTTGTGTATTTTTTTGTTACGGGACAAGTTTAGTCAAGGGAGCACTGCGCGTGGCTGTATAAAAATGCTTATTGCTTTTAAGTACGTGATTTTGCTTTTCGAATTTTATACGTTTTTTTATACACACTTTCTCTTTCTACCTCTCTCTCTCTCGCTCTCTTTGTGTGTGTGGCAGTGACATTAAGCGTATTGAGTTTTACAATTGACAGGACATATGGACAGCAACGTGAATATAATTTAATTAACATAATGGAAAGCAATACGTTGCCACAGGCCGTAGCAGCAGTAGCAGCAGCATCAACAGTGGTAGTCAAAAGATTACACACCACAACTCCCAATATGGTTTTTGCGGCAGTATTAAAAATGTTTTTTTTTTTTGTGAAAGCCCACAAAGAAGCCTCGACAACAATGAACTCCAAAATGATAATAATAAGCAAAATAATGCTAAAATACGGCAGCAGCAAATTTCTGTTTGCCTTTAAATATATAATGAAAATGATCATGAATATGGTCAGTTGGAATACTCGAGTCGAGAGAGTTTTACTGGGAATTACCATAAATTCAGCTGTTAACCACGTGGTTTAAAATGAACAGAGGTAATGAATAAAATGAGTATTTCTTATTCAATCTATCAAATTTGATCCGGCAATTGATGTGTTAAGTACACCTTAAAGCCTGATTCCCCTATCAACATTTACACTCTCGAATGTGCACAGTATGTAAGGTATTTAGATTGTACATTTTCCCATAAGGGACATCATTCTGTACATTCTGTACAAGTATATTTCGAACTTTAGAAATTCAGTCCGTGTATTTCGTGGTTGCTTTGATGATTTTCGTTTTGTATCAATGTTATGAAAAGTTTGTCATTTAATTTAATTTTTTTTTTTTTTTTATTATTTGTGGACTTTATTGTAGTCCAATATAAAGCAAATTCAATAATTTTGCACATTATTATCAGAAAATTTTAAAGTCTCTATCTCTTTTATATCAATATATGTTTTCTTTTGCCTTTTGCACAACTTCATTTCGCATTTTGAACGGGTTCAGTTGAGGGAATAAGAATGCAGCTATTATGCTCGTATTTTCGTTTCAATATACAGATTGTAATGGCATTATAGAAATATTTTCTTTGTATTAGTATTTATAGAAGCTAGCACAGCTTAATTTCCTTAAGCCAGAAGCAAATATGCCGAGCAGAAATCTATTTACCCATCAGACTAGTCACCAAGTGAAAAGCAGATAACTAAGAGATACAAAACAAAAGGAAAATAAAATTTTCATTCAGCTTTGGTGCATTGCTTCTGTCTTTGTTGCTGTGCCGAAATTGAGCGCAGCAATGTTGACATTGCAACTGGCAAATGAACATATAGATAGAAAGGAGAAAGTCAGGTAGATGAGAAAAGAAATTTGCATGCAGTCAAGTCTAATGGACAAATAAGCTGAAGGAATCATTCAATTGTGAAAATGGAAATTTCAGATTTGTGAGAAATACGAATGCCAATTTCTACCTGCCACATAAGAGAGGCGGCTCAGAAACAACAACAACAACAACAACAACAAAAGTGCATATTCAATTTACTGGCAACCATATTTATTCATTTTATTGTTGCTCCTCTTTACCAACTTAGGCATAACAGATAAAGCCATCCAATAATATCCTTACAGGCTAACGGAGCCAAACGGAATCCAAAAGAATTCACAAAGCGAAAGCAGCAGGCAAAAACGTTTTAAATTTCATTTGCTGATAATGCCCCTCCACTCAAAATTCATTTCCCAACTTTGTCACAAACTTTGCAGAATGTTACAACGTTACTACACTTACACACATAACCACACACACAGAAACACGCACAGTTGACAAATATTGAAGTATACCTTATGGCTTGGGAAGATGTCGAGCGGCAAAGCTGATTTGCAGCACTCGTAACTGCCAAGTGGAGTGGCAAGTGTAGCAGCAGCTCAAAAAATATATGTATAAGCACACAGTCGCAGGTCCTGGCACACACACAACACACACTTACACAGCGCACACACAATCAGAAAGAGAATTCAACGTAAAATGTAGAAAAACGCCTTAAAAACTAGAAAATTTGTATGGTATTTAGAAATGTATATATGTATGAGAATAAAAAGAAACAATTATATTACTAAAAACGTTTTAAAAATTAAAAAAAAAAATTATTCTTTAAGTTTAGCTGTTGACTGACTTAAACTATCTCTTGTATTAATATTTGAAAATAATATAAAAGTTCGCAGTGTACCCTGAATATTAACCATATCACATCCAAATTTTAGAAAAATCTACACTGCTGTTGAGTAAAGTATAACCCTGGTCATAAGAAAGGTTTACATCTTAATGTCATTTTTGAACAATAAGCTGAGCGAACTTTGACGCCAAATATATGTAAATTTCCTTAATATCAACGCGTTTTTTTCTGAGTGTATAAGCACAGTATTGGGGGCCTCACACACACATAAACACACATAGCACGCAAACATATACATAACTCATCATCAAGCGCAATTTGTGTTTAACAATCGTTGGTAATCTTTATTGGATGTCAAGCTCTTGCCGTTGCATCTCTCCTTCTCTCTCTCCATCTCTCTCTGTGCCTCTCTCTGTGTCTCTTTCTCTCTCTATCTCTTTTGAACTCTTTATATTGGTGTGCGTAGTGTGTGTAGTGTGTGTATTGTGTATAGTGTGTGTAGTATGTGCGCACCTTAGACATCCGCTACTCTAAAGTTATCTACGTCGAGGGTGTCAGGATAAGGAACATGCATACACTAGCAAAAAAGTACACACAACTCACACACACACACAACCAGCACACACAACCTACACACACAAACACATCTTTGACATATGCAAAGCCTTGCACTTGCCCTACTCAACTGTTCCCTCTGCATCTTTTGCATCTTGTCGAAGATTTTTTAGTGACAACGAAAGTGTAATTGAGTGCCACACAACAGACAATTGGAATACTTGCCACACACACACAGACACACAAACATACACACACATACACCTACATGCAAGTGGACAAAAGTGCTACAACAACTACATTAATAAAAAAAAAATGTTCAAGAAAATTGCCATAGCCATAGTCAGTGTGTCCACATTCTGTGACTGTTTCCGTTCCATTCCGTTGCATTCCAAGCCCCTTTCCCATTCCATTTATAGAGAGTATTTTTAATTTTCTCATTCAGTTTGTAACGCATTGAAGGAGATGAAATGAATGAATTGAAAGATCGATTGGTCGATGGATGAGTTCTTGTATGAACAACTTTTCTATTCAGAGAGTTATGGTAACAAATCTTCTAAACGTTAGACAAAGAATCATAGAACTCGGACTTCCACAACATCTAGCTGTCGTAGGAATAATCGATCGGCTGTTAACAATTTGAAAATTAATTTTAGATGTCGGCAATTTGACTGCTTTCTATAAGGGTATATAATCTTTGGCATGCGTTTCTCTGTTCATTTGATTTTTCATTTCCGCTCTCAGCAGGCAAGGGCTGTTGCGGTGAAGGGGGGTTGAAGTGACGGCAAAGGGACTCTGCAGCATGTGCATTGTGTTGGATTTTTGTTGCCCTTAGGCTGTAGGGCTACAAAGGAGCAACAGCAGCAGCAGCAGCAGCAGCAGCAGCATAGTTGGACAGGTTGCACATGACAAGCGCAAAACTTTTCAAGTGTTGCAACAGATGAGTGTGTGGGGAGGCGGGTTATGGAGGGTAATCGAGCACGACAGCATTTGCCAGTAAGTTGAGTTAAAGCTCTTGAGTGTAATGCCTCACTTTATATTATTATTTTTTTCTTTTTTGTGGGTGCCTCTCTAAGGGAAACGGGCTTTAATTAAAATGCCTCGCATATTTTAAGGACACAGCAGAGTCTTCATGCACGAGCAAGGACGAGTTACATTACCCCACCCACTTCCAAACCCCACCTCTACTCCCTCCACGTAAGGCAATCGACCTCGTACAGTAGAGGAAAAAGCGAGCCAAAACTTTATATATTGATTAACAGTTTGTACAACAGGCAGTTTAATGAAGGGAGCAGGTGGATAAGGTGGTGGTGGGAGGGGGCATTGTTTGAGTAATATGAAATAAAAAGTTCACTTTCAATACTTGTGCATGTCTCAGTGTGTGTAGCTATTACGAACACAAAAACGGCTCAAAAGTTGGTTAAAAGTTGATTTGTTTGTGAATTATTAAATTAAACGAGTTGAGATGTATGTGTATAGAATTTAGTGAAATATATAAATATATAACAGTTGGAATAAGCCAAAAACAATCTAGAGTCTAGATAAAAAAAAAGATTAAGAGAATCATTAGATATTTAATAGGCTGGGCAATAACATTGTTGAACAATCTAATAGGTTAGGGAACATGCGAGCATTCCATTAAAAATAATCATAATAGCAACAATAATAAACATAATAATAATAATTAATATTAAATATTTAAAAAAACAACAACGAACAACAATGATAATGTATAACTTCCCAAAAAAATTGTTTTCTATCGTCTATTGATAATTCTCTAGCTCCAATCTAATCATTAAAGTCGTAGCCCTGTTAAGGGTAAATCGCTTCCGTTTGAACAAACTGATGGATTTATTATTCCACATGACAATCGTGTTGATTTCACATTCTGATGTCTGATGCACAACTGTGCGAAAGATGCGCGGCCTTCAAATAGCTGTCCTAATGCCAATCAATTCTGAATTTATGTAGCGCCTAATGTTGACAGCTTAATTAGCAGAGACCAAAGCATACAAATATCGGCTTACAATACATACAATAATAATACACTAATTGATTTCGGTCATTTGCGGTTTCAAAATATTCGCAAATCGCATATTTGAACGGCGCCACAGAACAATGACCATGATTTTGAGGCTTGGATTCGCATGTCAAACGTAATGAGCAGAAAAGGCCCAACCAAATAAAAACTAATAAAGTCGGTGCGTGCCATTAAATTATACCATAACCGAGGGGATACATATATATATCGTATGTCATTGGGTGTTAGCAAGATGTGAGCGATAATTCAAGTGCATTGATTGCAACGAAACGCATTTTTAAAGACCAATCAACCACAATACCAAGAATTGCCAGCTTGAGAGAGTGATAGACAGGCAGATACTGTAAGATTTACTTTTGTTAGATATAAGTTAAGAATGATTATATGGAATAAATTCTGATTAAAAATAAAAATTTCAATCAATAAAACATGATTGATTGCCTATGAAGAATCGATAAGTCAAGGAAAAATCGCCTAGAATATACCCTGTAATAAGTTGTTAAGTAAATTGTAGGCTTGCTGTTAGTTTGTTCAATGTGCAAATATGATTTGGTTAGCAAAATAAGCGTTTGTTATTCGGTCTTAATAAACAATTGAAGAAGGAAGGCCGTGTATTTAGAATTGTATCTTTTATTGATATCGGAAATGGAGTTGTTTCGATATTGAATAAATATATACAAGATGGAGTCATAGATGTTTCCTTCTGCTTACATACTTTAACCTCCTTACCAATTTTATATACTTTGTATCAAGCATTACTTACAGTATGTGTGTAACAATATGAACTTAAATGAAATGCGAAAACTTATGGTTAAAAGCAAACGACAGCAATAACTTAGTTTGGCTAAAAGCTTGTGCAAACGCTAATTGAGTTTACTATATACTGTTGCTGAATGTTCACGATGCTGGATGCTGGATGGTGATAGTTGGACTACTGGCCAAAATTAAATTGAGCTCTTACACACATGCTACATTTAATAGAGAGTGGGAGAGGGAGAGAGAGAGTGGATGTGGGAGGGGAGGAGTGTGACCTTTGATGCAAAAATGCAAAATTGCTGATGAATTTGTCGCGCTCAATCAGCGTGCTCGGTAAGTGCTCTAACCACGCCTCCTAAGCCCACCAAAGCCCGAAAGCTCCCCTTCAACCGTGCCCACATATCCATGAATTATGGAACGTTCTGTTTTCGTTGCCCAGTGTAGTGCACACATTTCAAGGTTCACCCACTTCAATGAAACTCTCCAATTTCGCTTTTAGTGGATTAGTTGACAGTTTTCAAAACGCATTGCCTTCTCTTTCACACACTTATTTTCTCTCTCTCTCTATCTCTCTCTATAGGCAAACCAATAATCATGCATCGATTGCATTTACTGCAGTTGTGCTTAATCCAGCACAAACTGATGGGTCACATAAAAAAGCCATATATCCCAGAATACCCTCTGCCAGAGAATGGAAAATAAAAATGAAACATTTCATCAAATTATCATACTATAACTATTCAAATAACTGCACTGAACCAATAATTAAATTAAAAAATGATAATATAACTGTTCAGATAATAATAGTGAAATTCAATATAGTAAAAACAATAATAAATATAACATAATTATTATATTTTTAATAATTGTTTTGTATTTTAAAACTCAACTAAATATAAACTGCAGGCATAAATGTATAGAATAATTAGCCAGAATATATTATTATTTTATGTTTCAAATTGATATATAATCATTACTTATTATTTATTTATTTTTACTATGCAATGACTAATTTATAATACTTGCTACTCATAGCAACAAAAGTTCAACTCTTTGTTGTCATAAACAAAATTTATTTTCACAGAAAAAATTCACTGTTCAAACAAAACAGAAAAAACCACTGATCACCAAAAGCGATTTTTTTTGTTGACAATGTATTGAAAGCAAAACAAAATTAAATTTTAAGCAATTTTAATTAACAATTAAAATGTGGGCAAATTGCTAAAATACTCGGTGAGTGAGTAGCTAAAAATTAAATTTAATTAATGTCATTGTTTTTGCAAAGCGATTCATTGTGAAAGCCACCAATTGGTTAGCCTTTTAATTAATTTAAAAACCGAATGCATTAAATCAACGTGCATACCACACAAATATGCAGCCAGGAGCACATCCTTGACAACAGTTGCACGCTTCGATTGAATTTCTATATTCAGTATTGCGCATTCCTCCAATTACGGAGAAAAATGCTTGGGCCAGCGCTCAGATACCCAGTAATCTGTTAAAGATTATCATCGGGATAAATAAATAGCCAGTTGTACTTTTCTTTGTCAAGAAAATAACTCTTTTATAAATTCTCCTTAATCGAGTGCTCGATTCGAAAGAATGATTCACTTATCGATGACAAGTAATCGATTTTTATTGAATGAGTAATCAAGTCGAGAAAAAAACTCCTCTTGTGGATTCTCGTTAATCTAGTCAGATTGAAGAAGTGCTCTAATCGAGAGAATGTTTTAATTTAATCGGATATTTTACTTGATCGATTCTTATCGACATCGGAGCAATAGTAAAACTATGTTTAAAATGAAACAAAATCGATTAGGGTTTGGTATATGTTGTCAAATGGTTAAATGTCTATCTCTCAAGGTGTCAAATTCCATGCGTACTGTTTGAGATGTTGGTGATATCCTTCCTAGCTGTCATTTGGCACACAGGGTATACACACCTCTATGGCTGCGATGGCAACGTTCAATGAAAACCATTTTGTAACCAAAACCAATACAAAAACATCAAATCATCGTATTTGCATGCTCAACTTTTATTTTGCTTCTTTGCTTTTTTTTTCAGCGTCCATTGAAATTGTTATTCCCATTGATAAGGGTCACAGTATTTGAGTGTGTAAGTGTGTGTGTGTGTGCTTGACTATGTGTGTAGAATTCCGCATTGTCTGAACATTTGTCAAACAAACTGGTTAGATATTAATTTGCATACACAAAGCCACAGTGAAATACATTTGCAAATATATATAGAAATATGTATTTTTTGTTGTTGTAATTTTGCTAATTTCGACCATTTTACAGACCATTTTTGTTGCCACATGCAACATGTGTGTGTTTTTGCCACTTGAATTCGAATTTAGCTGTTTTTAGATTGTAATGGGCTTTAAATTGAATTTGCATACGAATCGGTTAAAGTACTGCATTTGCTTGCACATGTATATAGACTTTTGTGCAACACTGTTGGTGGTTTTAGCTAAATGCTGTCCAATTCCCCAATCAATATTGACCAAGTGAGTTCGAATAAGCAGATTAAGCAGAGTGAATATAAAGTGATATTCATATTTATTGCATGTGGTTTTGAATTTTGTATTGAACAACTTTTATAAACTTTTGTGTCTTAATTTAATATCAGATTGAACAGCATTTTGAGAAATAATAATTGATTGAACGCCTACTCAGACGAAGACAAATGCAATCCGCTTAAATAATGAAAATGTGAAGTCTTATCGACATGAAAGCCACAAAGAAACCATTTAGAATACGCCAGTCGAGAGAGATCTCGACTAGGATATACCCTGTTAAATAAACATAAGAATTTGAATTCTTAATAAAATTTTTACAGTTAATCAATAATAATGTATTTTATTGCAATCTGATATCGATTTTAATTGACAAAATTTAACTCAATCTGCGTTCAAGAATTAATATTCTAAATTTAATTTTAAATAAAATCTAAATCCTTACTCTAAATCTGAATTAACATATTTACTTTATGAGCTCAGAGATGCCTCCTTTCGCCAGTTATATAATTTTGCTGACTTCATTACACTCCTCAACCACTTCCAATGATTTGAAGGGTGTAATAACAAGAATTTTCCAGCAGTAAATATACAATAATCCTGTCAGTTATTTCTGCTCGAAGACTTGCAATCAAGTTAAGCTAAAACGCTTAAGGAATTAGTAGCATAAGTTTCATTTGAGTATGATATCTTGTTTAGTTATTCCCAAGTGCATATTGTATATTTAATTAAATTTGTCACAGTTTTCTTTTAAAGGAAAGTATTGCTATTGACATAGAGGAATTCCTTATTGTCACACGCAGTTACATTTTCTTTTGCCAAAGAGCTCGTAAAGAATAGTAAAATAAATAAAAGAAATATTTATTTATATATATAAATAAACTCAGATGGCCTTGGGGCGTCGTGCTGTGAAAGGTTTCGGGCCACTGAAATACTAAGCTATTGCAAAACGGAAAGTAGCTCAAACCGACAATCTTATTATTAAAGGAAGACTGAATTTATGTAGCTAACTATATAATACAAATTATATATACACTTGTACAGGATATTATAATTTGTTCGTGAAGTTTAAAGGTTACGTCCCCGACTTAAAAAAGGTTATATCTTCTTGATCAACAACACTAGCCAATTGACAAAATGATCGAGAACGGATTTCCATATCATATAATTCACAGAGGAACAATCGGTCTTAAAATGACTTTTTTTTAAAACAAAAATTGTTATAATTATTTATTTTAATTTTAATTATCATAGCAAAACTTACTGGCTATGCGTGATAATATGCTGCTAATATTTTGATAAAAAAGATTTAAGATAACAATTTTTTCCTGATCTTTGATGCTTTCACTTATTATTTAATTTATTATTATTTCTATAGAGAAAGAGAGACCGTGAGAAAGAGAGAGTGAGAGTGAATGCAATTAAAACTAGTTTTTCACTGAAGCGAAATCAAACGACTTTATTTTCCGACCTCACATTTCCATTCACGTTGAGTAAATATGCAGCATTGTAATGTTGTTACGACCGGGCCATAATGATGATGTGCCGTTTGTTGGGAGGTTTTTTTCTTTGAATTTTCATACGCCCTGTGGTCTGGCAAAAGAAACGAACAAATAGAGATTGAGAAAGAGAAGAGAGGGGTAGAAGAGGCGTAGAAATTTACGACACGTGTGTATATTTTTAATTATAACACACACGCTGTGAACCGCTGTGTAACCGTTAATGTTAAAGTGCGGCTGTACACTGAGAAAAATAGTCGAGCGGATACTTACAAAAGGATAGCTCACCTTATTACAAAGAAAGTATGTTCTTAAAACGAAAGATTAAATATTTCTAAGAATCTGTCTTTTATTTTTCTTAATTGCAATGTAGTTTTTATTATAATTTAGAATAAATATGTCTAATTTCCAGGGTATTGTTTATGTGTGTGTACACAGAACTTTTATTTGCATTTTTTTGAAACTTATTTCTATCGAAAAAAATATAATGAATTAAAATTATTTTTCAAAGTTAAAACTATTTTTTTCGAATATTTGTAAATGAATTCTAAGAAGCAGAACATTTTAGGCAAATTTTTCAATTTCCCGCCGTGCTGCGTAAATATTAGTTGAACAAAGACGAATGCGAATGTGAATTTTAAGTCCAACAATGGGTGAAACTAATCTCTGGCTGACCATCTTTGTTGCTCAGGCAAATTGCGAAGAGATTTTGCATATTGATAGGCAGTATGAGGGCGGCAGGGCAGCTGGACTCAAGGTCTCAAGGATTCAAGGATTCGCTGTGCACCCCTGCGGCGACTGTTGCTTTGCACTAGTCTTGAATTAAAAAAAGAAAGAAAAAAATTAGAAATACAACAAGAGTAACAAATAAAAAGATGCAAAACTGATAGCATGAAATACGAGTTGTAATGCCATGTAAAGAGCCGCAAATCCTTTTTGTAATCCGGCTTTGTGCCATGCCGATGATAACCTAAAAGTGTGCAAAGCCGTTGAAGCCACACAAAATGTTTGTGAACTACGACAACTACATGAATTAGGGATGATGGGTGTGGCCGGCAGGCAGGCAGGCAGCAGATAGGCACCATCCCATCTATCCAACCATCCATCCATTCATTCGTCCGTCTCAGCGTCCGGATGTTAGAAAATTGCTTAATTTTTCGCAGTGGGGCAAACAAAAGACGAAAACGGAATAACCTGAATATATAAATCGAGGCGAACACAGTCGGCCCCGAGAAAAATCATTATATGGCTCATTTGTTTGCGCCTCTTCAAAAGCTGCTTATTATATTCTGATTATTTTTGGCACGCGTGTAGCCCCACATTCAAGAATGCACAGCAAACTAAGATATACTCAATTATACGATATCCTGCACTATATATATTTCTATATGACGTTTCTTTAGGGCTAATTGATAAATATAAAGCAGCAACTTATTGTTCTAAGCTCAAATTTGCTTCAAAATGATTAAGCCCAACTTTAGTTATACTTAATCTGAGAATATATTTTTAGCTTATTGAGTATTATGTTCATAATATTAAAGTTCTTCAGAATATTATATATTATAGAAAAGAATAATATATAACAAACCTTTGCGTAGTTTTATAATACCCCTTTAGCGCATTTCTGTGCTTACAGGGTAGAGGCAAAAAAAGATACATTTTCAACGGACTTTCCCCAGTTGATGTCCAGTGGCTCGTTGTAAACAAATTCATAAATATACTTACACACACATACTTACTCACACACACATACACAATCACATGTACATAGACACATACAGACACTTATAGCTAGCCACAAGGTCGTGTTGAGCGACTATGCCTAAGGAATGGCCAAATGCCTGCTTCTCGCATAATTTTTTCATTTATTTCCCTATGTGTGTGTGTGTGTATATATATATTATATATAAGTATATATATATTCATTGTGGCACTGCTCGTTTGGCCTGCTTTGTCCATAATGAGATATCTCTATTTCTCTTTTGTTTCATTTCACTTTTTTGTATTCTTTTTCTTTTTTTGTATTTTTGCCAACTCAACGGTTCGTCGTTTTTCTTATTATTGCGTGTATGTGTGTGTGTGTGTGTGTGTTGGTTTTGCATTCGACAAATGCCGTTGGGAAATTCGTGCAGAGCAAAAAATGTTTGGCTCAAACAGCAATGATGCCCCGTCGACGTGGCGTTATTAATTAGAACACGCGCCCAGCTTTATTATTTTTTTTTTTATTGGTCACTCTGCCAGATCTTTCCTAAGTGCATCACACTAACTACACTGCCTCCCTCTCCCTCTCTCTGTGTGCTGTGAAAGGACACAGTTTTGGGTAATTTAAATTCATTGCAATTTTTGGACGGTTCGAGGCATCATTTGCATATGAATGACAACCACAGCAACCCTCCCAAAAAAGAGGAATAAGGAAACAAAGGGACATAGTTAAGTGAAAAGCCAAAGGGAACCGTCTTGACCCTCATATTTAATAAGTGTGCTTAGTATCCTTAGTCAACAGCGAAAATAACAAGCTTTGCATATAGATTGCAAATATCTAGATATATCTATCTATCTAAATTCAGGTGCAATAGAAAAACTAACACCAAAAAAATATCTGTGTCTTTGTATTTAGCGAATTAGCACAGCTTCCAAGCATGAATTTATCTGTTGCAACACATCTTCGAGTTTGCTTTGTGTCTATCAAAATCGTCTCTTGCCACACATACCAAAGCGAAACGCGCACAATTAGACAAATCACACAGAACTTAATAGATTTATTAATATAATCTGTCTGCATCACTAAGGAAATTTTGGTTTCCATAAGGAAACCATTAAGGAAATTGTTAAGCAGCTATAATTTAGCATTATTTTTGGTGCATGAATTAATTATGATCAATTAAATGTTGTGTACCAATAAAGTTGTCTAATTTTAATTACTTTTATTTTGGAATTTTAATTTGGAATTTTATCAATTTATGAATCCTGTATTATTTGGTACTAAAGGTAGTTAAATTAGCTGCTCAAAAAGCATAAACTTTATTCAGAAATTATCATAAAAATGTTGAATGTATTAAATCATTTTAATTATATTTTGATTAATATCAATAATAAATTGCCAAAAGCATAGGTTGTGTATTTTTTGTAGTTTTAATTAAAATATGATGAATTCAAAAAAACATAAAGATCAATTAAGTTTCAGTTGAGGAATGCACTCAAAGTTAAGAATTAAACTGAGATTCATATCCCTATTCAAGGGGAACCTGCTTCAGCTGCTGCAGCAGTTTCCGCATTCACTTTCACAATGTCCTTTTCAATAGCGCACTTCTGCTTCTGCAAGTCCACATCCAAATACAATTTACGCTCATAGATGCTTCCCAATTTGCGGATAATAATGCTCAAATGCTGTTGAATGGAATTCTCCAAATCGGTATCATTCCGTGGATATATTAACTGACCGTTGAGACAACGCTGAAAATCGACTTCGGCATAGGCCTCAGCCAGGCTGTTCTCAATGGTGTCCTGCTCCTTGCGCAATGCACTTATCTCCTGCTCCAGCTGGGTCTTCTCCTGCTTCAGCATCTCATAGTTGTATATCTTCATCTTGAGCTCTTTGGTGAGCATTGCACCGGGATTTAAAAGACGGGCAAATGTTATCGGCAGTGCAAACATTTCGACGTGTGAGTTATATATTTAAAGAATATATATATATATATATATATATATATAAATGTATAAAAGTGTGTCTGACTGGGTAGCAGTATATATTTCATCTGAACAACTATATCAATGACTTGATAAATATTTATAAACAACAATTATCAAGCATGCTGTGTGCATTGAAGTCGAATATGAGGCAAGGAAAGCATCAGCTTAAAATCTCCATTAAATGTGCATTTGAATGAAATAAAAGCCACAACAATCTCATTTCCGCAAATGGAAATACAAAGCGAGAGAGAGATAGAGAGACTGAGAGAGAGAGAGAGAGAGAGAGAGAGAGCGAAACAGACAGTGAGAGATACGCAAATTAAATTGCGTATACGCACAGTTGCCGCTGCGGTAGTCAACGCGGTTGTTAACTCATGTGTGTGTTTGTTGACTATATCGTTAAGGGCATAAATTCAATAATGTGCCGCATCTGCAGTGACAACTCTGTCGCGATAGAGTTGCTAGATCGCAATTTTCGCGCTTTAAATTTATTGAATTGCCTTTCGTTTGATGGCAGGAAAGCACGTCACATAAAGCATAATTTAATAATGGCTGTTGAAAATTACAGCCAAAATTTAGTCAACTCCAGTGGAATTAAGTACACTTATGTAACGTACATTATCCAATGTTTAGAGGCGATCGTTTGTCTTATTTGCTGCGCATTCAATCAAAGTTATTAGAATGCATTCTAGCGAAATGCAAATGAATGCAGTTAACAAGTTGTTGCAATTCAGCTCACAGCAACTCCATTTACATTTATCTTCCCCACAGATTTGGTTGACCAAATGAATGCAAAACTAAAACTTTTATTGACATTCCACTGGACCGAGTAAGGAGCCAGTAAGAACACTAAAAAAAAAAAATCGCCTTGTAAACTAAAAAGTTTGTCTTTAGAAATATTTTCAAAATATAAGCCAACAGTTTTCTTGTCTTTTTCTACAAATTATAAAATCTTGCTCTAAGTCGGAAATCCCAAATCGACGGTATTTTTCTCTATTTCCGAAAAATATTATCTATTATTAAGAAATTCATTTATAATACGTGGAATTTAGAAAAATTTAATGAATTTAGATCTCTTGAATACTATCGAGAGTTTTTGCGACTTAAGTTAAATGAGTTTAGTAAACTATGTAAAATATTTTCTATTGTAAAATCTTTTTTTTAAGTGAAGTGAGAACAAAGTGCATTGCGTATACGCAATATATTTATTTGTTTTTACTTACTTTGTATTTGGCATTTGGGCATTAGACTTAGCTCTTTGGCGAACTATTTACTTATCAAACAAAGTTGCGGGCATTTTATATATTGCATAAGCAAATCCAAATGGCTTCACTTTAATTAATTAAATTGTATTGGCCCATGTCCAACGACTGACTGATGAACTGATAGACTGACTGACTGGTCATCTGTAGACTGTTGCCAAATATTTAGCATTTGGCTGTCTTAACAACAGACAGCTCGCTCAGACAATTGCAAATGCAAATTATTTGGACAACAACTTCTGACATTGACACAACCCAACCCAATCCACCTCATCATACCTACAGGAATAAATGTAGAAATATACACTACATAGCTGTCCAGTGTCCAGTGAGCTGAGAGCTACGCACTTGTATATATATTTATATATATATAGATCTATATATATATATATATATATATATGTATAAGTATTTCCATTTGCGTGCGATTTCTTTCCTTTGACAACTTGAGCCTGATTGTCCTCACACACCGAGGCAATTCGCAATTTGTCTGTCTAGGCCAATCAGCACGAATCGACGATGCATCGTTATGGAAATCTCTTTAAACTTAAGGCATTTTACAGCGGTCAATATTTAGGTCAAGACAGAGAAGAATATGCAGAATTAATTTCTGCTGAAAATAGAGTTTAAAGTAAAGGCAAATAAGTAAGTTAAGAACTTAAAAGAAAAATATTTCGGAAGCAGAATTTAATTTTAAGCTGCGAGCCTTGAAGTATTTATTATATTTGATTGGTTAACCGCAAGAAAAAATACAGACTTCCCAAAAAAAAAATAAAATAAAATTAATACGTTCTTGAAAATAAACTTAGTTTTTAAAGAATATTCGTGTTGAGATTATAACTGTCGATTTAGTGAAAAAAATCCTAAAATATTAAATTATAAGCCGACAATTCATTTTTATTTAATCAATCTAAATTTTCAAAACCCATAAGTACAAATGTCATTATTGAGAATCAAGTTACTAACAAAAAATGACTGCAACCACATGAATTGAATTTGAAGTTCGCTCTTAATAACACGAAGTGAAAAATGATCAATGCAATCATTAAATTAAATTGATAATCGGCTAATAAAGCACTCGCGACACTCAACGCTGCTCATCAATAACAATTGCAAGCCACAACTTTAACCAATTTACTCAACGAGCAGCCACTCAAAATTAAGCATGACAACAGAATTGTGGAATTTTGAAAGTCCAATCCCCAACCTCAATCCCTCTTTGCATACCACGGCTTTGATTATGATAAATGGTTGCGCGCTTCGAGCATATTTCACAATGTGCTGAAAAATAGAATGAAGCGATAATGAGGTGTTATTAATATCATCTTGCGACTTATTTAGTGACAAACAATGGACGGACGCAGCAAAAGACCAAGCGGCCAAAATTATGCAAAGTTGTCCATGACTTTGACGACGAGTCATTGAAGGAGTTGCTATCTATAGCAAGGAGAGGGACGAGAGAGAAAGGGAGAAGGGGAGACTTAACCCATTTTGGGTCCTTGGAAATATAAAAAATAAGCTGGCACTGGGCGCTCTTCAAAGTGTCAAGAAAACAAATGACGGTCAATTTCTTGTGTTTATTCTGCTTTTTTTTCTTTTTTTTTATTTATTTTTTTTTTATTTACTTTATTTTTTGATACCCTTGAACAGGGTATTATAATTTTGAAGTGAAGTGAATTTTGGAGCATTAAAAGATACCATCTCTAAGCTCAGTTGATATAGTTTGTTTGTCTAGCGAACTAGCTACAGATGAGATGATTTAAAGTACAGGAATGGTGCGCGAACAATTTTTTAATATTGTTTATAAATATGTAAATTGGTTTTCTCGCTGAGTTTCCAGTCCAATGGAGTAAAGGTGATGGGATGGTTCCCGATCTCAATCCTGATTAAGAATTTTGGCTGCGACGTTAAAAGTGCTTCAGCTTAAATTAACCAAACCTATAATTCAAAGCTTTATTACGAAATGAAAAGACCTTGGACATAGTTTTCTTCTCAAGTAAACCAAAATGTTGTTATTTTTATGAAGAAACCAAGTATCAAATGTCCAATTATTATTAATAAATTGTCAGTCAACCCATTTTTCAAGGTTTATTTATCTTCATTAAAAAATTAAATGTTAACTTTATTTGGACTGTAATTTTTTACTAATTACCACAGCTATTCCGACACTATTATTTTGAGTTTAATTTTTGTTTGTTTTGATAATTTTATGGTCTTGCAAAGTTTAATTATCTTCAGTAAATATATTAAGTTTTCATGTTTTTAAACTAATTATTTGTATCGCAACTGTACAACAGAATCAAACGGATTGATATTATATATATATTTATCGGAAAGTATATAGAATCGTCGGCTTGTCTAAAATAACTATTCCGTTAACTCTTCCTTTCTTTTTTAACACAAAAGTATCTGCAAGCCATACAGTGAAAATCATGCTGGTCAAGTTTGGGTTGGCGTGTGGCAAGTGTTAAACTTTTCGTATACGCAACGTTGCCTCTACCACTGCCTGAGCCTCTGCCACAGCCTCTGCCACTGCCTAAGACACTTGCGGAGACCGTGGGACGCAACAAAGCTTATGGCAACTGTGGCACTACGACAGGTTGGTAACTCGAGAACATAAAAGGGATTTGGGCTGCGCCTAGTCGAAGGCACAAAAGAATAATATTAAGCTTATTAAAAAGAAAAGCAAGTATTAGATTTAGCTGCAGCCTCATCATAAAAAAATTATATATATATATATTCAAGAATGTTTTAAAATTGTTGTTGTTGATGGTTTTGCCAAGCAGCGAGTTTCGTATTTCCTATTTATATTTTTTAGTAATTTCCATGGCAGATCTAATTACAAAAATCAATATACATAGATAATGGCTTGCTGCCGGCTTGCCACGCGTCAAATAATTTCCTCTATACTAATTCTCCCTCCCCCATTGCCCCTCTGTCTTTAATTAATACTCTTCTTGCGCGTGTGTAATCTGCTTAGTGTCACTTAATTGCAAGGCCAAGTTTAATTAGCTAATCAGCAATTTATGCACCATTAATTGTGCCAACTTTGCCATCTAGACAACAGATAATTAAGTTGTGGAAAATATACATTTTTTTAGATATATTTATTCAATCCGGCATTTTATTATCAATTCCCTAGCATTATTTTTGAATTTTGAATATAAAATAATTAAAATCAGTTTTGGCAATGTTATGGCTGTAGAAAATCTCGAAGAGTCCCTTTGAGCAGTTTGAGCAGTATAATTATAACATGGAAATTAACTACGACTCTGATTGTCAACTTTGTAGCAATCAAACCATGACCAATAATGCATTGCTCATAATAAATGTCTAACACATTTTTGAAAATAATGGCAACTTAGCCAAGAGATAAAACTTTTATGGGTGCAATCGAGTGAAAAAGAAATTTATTTTATGATCACACTTTGCTGACACGAAGAACGCATAATAAACGGCCAGATCTCGAGTGGAAAATGTATATATGGAGAGCAGAACTAAAACGGCAAGAATTTGTAAATTAATTAAATGTGCTGTCAATTTCAGGCCAAGGCATAATTTCTCCCTATATTGCACAGAGAGCGTAGTGGGCCTTTTCAATTTGCCTGGCCAAGCACAAATGGCAGACAAGCAGACAGGCGCAAACCTGGAAGAAATGCCAATAAAATATGGTCAATGTGATAAGGCCGATAAGCAAACTAGGCCAGAGTCTGACTAACAGCAAAAAACCAGTAGAGAAAAAACAGCAAAAATTACACCACAACAAGCGTTACATAAATCAAAACAAATGGCAAAGAAAAATGTGCACAATACAAAAAAATGAAAAAGAAAAAAAAAACAAGAAAATGGCAACTAAAATTGGTGTTAAAATAAAGAGGAACCCAACAACGGAGTTGTGCCACGGACTCGCAATCGATGGATGGGCACCAACTCATCATTCAGCTGGTCCAATTCCAGGTTGAACGGGACGGGATTTCAACGATATGCGGGGGGTGTGGTAGTTGTAGATGGAACCTCGTTGCCCATAATGTTGCTCAATCATGTAAAACATGGGTAATTAGCAGCGAGGCACAGCGCTGAACAGCTCCAAAGATAATGCATTGCGCACATCTGTGAAAACGGGTGGGTGGCGGATAGAGAACGGCAGCATATTATACACTCTGGAAAAATATCTACTTGAAAGGTATATAATTTCTAGAAAGTAAAAAACATTTTTCTTTAAATTATTATTGGTATTTTTTTTATTTTGTAGTCATACTATATTTTTTAATAAGAAATACATTTCTAAAAGGTAGAAATGCATGTCTTGAAAAAATCCATGACTAAATTCAGAAATTAATAATGTAATTTGAGATTCGGGAAATAAATGGACTCGGATTAAAATCCCCAAAAAAATCGAGAGTTTCTTCGAAATCTTAAAATTCAAATGTTTAATAATAAGAAACAAGAAAGCTAATATAAAAATTTTCTTTGTACAAGTATAGAAAAAAGAACACCCTGCAAATTAGAAAAATCCATTCTTAAATCAAAAAATGTAAATCATGATTCTTAGAAAGTAACAATCTTCAATTTTAAAATTGGCTTGCTGAATAATAAGGTGAGCTAGCCTTGGCGTCAAGCGTATGACGAATTTTCAAAATGCAGTGGGATTTTTTTTTCGAGTGGATATAGAAGTGGTCTGTGGGCAGTGGACAGTGAGGCGTGGCGTGACAGTCAATTGGCAGACATTTCCATTTGGCTTTTGCAGGCATATTGAATTTCACTTTGGTAATTTACGTAATTGCGCAACAGCATTATGCGGCACTATAAGAGAGAGATGATGGGGGCTAGGCGAGGCGATAGGCGTGTAGCGAGGGGCGAGGGGGGGGGGTAGGTCTGGTAGAGAAGTAGTCACATACATAATTGCAATTATTATTAGTTGTAGCCGCTCTTGTGCTTGTGGTTGTTCTAATTACTGTTGTTGTTGTTGTTGTTGTGGCAGTTGTCGGCGTGTCAACGGCTGCAATCTACGCTTCAAAGCTGCAGAAAGAGCTGTGTGTGTGTGAGTGTGTGTGTAGGTGTTACTCATGCATGTGGCATCTGTAATTGCAATGCGGACAATTGCGTTGAAAGACGTAGTTGCCCAGTTAGCTACGGTTACACATTGTGTTTGAATTCGCTTCGCAGAATCGAAGCATCAAAGTGGAAATCTTAAATGAATCTCTGGCAAGGAATAAGCACTTACAGTGACTTCAAAAATGATAGCACTATCAATGCAGAGCTTAAACAATGACTTCTGACTCTGTTGTCTTTGCTTTCATGTTGTTTGTGCTGGAAAAGGCTTTCACTGACTGAAAATAAATCTTGAAAAACGTTAAAGGGTTTGAAGGTTCAAGGGACTGATTTTCTTTTTTTTTTTTGTGGAGCGGATAGAAACAATTATTTATCAATATATTGAACTTTAAACATACGAAATGTGATGTTGCCTTATTTGCCCTATTAATGAAAAAGGGGGCTTTCAACAGGAAACGGAGTCTGTTATGATTTAGCTTATAAAAACAAAATTATAAGATTTTCTATTAGTTTATTTGTTTTTAATTTTTTTGTTATTAAAATAAATGATTCGCTTAATGTTTGCTGACCTCTTTTTATAATTTAAACATGTTATTCGCTGGTTACAGGTCATTGTCCATACTCTGTCCGGGCTATTCTATACAGAGCTATTCTTTTAACTTTGCGATTCCGTAGAGCAGACAATTTCTTTGAAATACTTTATCAGATCCAGTGATCCAGAAGAAATTCACCCACGAAGAAAGGTTAATATGTTTATTGTGTTATTTTAGATAAAGCCAAAGTATAAATTAATATAGCAGACAAGTTGAAAAATAAATACGTTGACAGCAATTCTCGGAATGTTTAAGAACACAACCGTGCCACTTTAAAACATCACATAAAGTACATGGCTGACAGTTGAGGTTCTGCAGAAATTTATTTATACCAAAAATAAAACATAGTCATTGATATTAGTCAGAAATTGTTAAAATAAAAATGATAAAAGAAAGTCCCCACGCAATGCTTGAGATATGGAATTGGTTTGATATTTGGCATGGATTTACTTAAAGTCCAAGTTCAATGAGCATTTCCCAATAATAGATAAGACACATAAACAAAGATTACAGAAAAACACGTAATACTACTGAATACGTAGCTAAAACACGATCGACTTGACAATTTCATAATAGGCTGATAAGAATAGAATAGAATGATGTTAGCTGAACCCAAGAAACACATTTAACATTCCTTGTGATAGTTGTACATTGATTAATAGCAATAAAAATAAATAAACAAAAAATAATGAAACCAATTAATAGGTTATCTACAATGTCTTTATGATGATCGATAGATGTATATGCATGTTCAGTCTTTCTGATGAATTGCATCGCAATTGTAATGGAAATAGAGACGAGGATCCATGCAAGTTGTGTGTTGTCTCCACTCAAGATATGCTGATTTATGTGCACATATTTGCTTATGCCATCATAACTTTAAGTAGCCAGTACTTATGCCCAATATTTTCTACACTTCCACCGCCCCCATACACTACCCCTGCCCCGTTTTTAAGTAAGGGAGGGTTGGGGGAGGAAAACAAATCGCTGCCATCAGTTCTCAGTGGAATGTTTAAAGAGCGTTTTAAAATTCAGCTAACGCAAACGGCACCGAATGTTGCGCTCTTATTTTTTTGTTTAAATACCCTGTCAGAGGGTATTCTAATTTTGTCGTCTATCTTGAAAGCGCATAGAGTATATATATATGCTTAATCTGCATCAGTAGTGTGGAGTGGATATAGCCATGCCCGTGCGAAAATCTGTACTCCATATATAAATACTTGTTACTCCTTCTGGTACAATAAAATTACACAAATGTGAAAAATTCAGTACAGAAACATTTTATTTAGGGCGTGCTTCTCTTTATGTATAACTTTTCCTTTTCGTTTTTAGCAAAAATGATGCGTTTTCGTTTTTCAGCGCTTTAATTAACGCAAACTTTTGTTGGCGATGTAACACAAACTTTACACCAATAATATCTGAAGTGTGCTGCAGAAATAATAAATTAAAATATATAATTATGTGTTAACTCATTAATGAGTATGGCAAAATAATTCTAAAAATACTACAAAAGATACAAATAATTCAAATGCATATCTGATACTTTTTTTTAATATGATAATTGGTATTTCCTATTAAATCTAGTAGCTCTTTAGTGTCCGTTTTCAAAATGCAGAAATGTAGCAAATTCGCAAATTGGAGCGCGCCTGATTCAGGTGCAGATGTCAGCAGATTAAAAATGTATACGTATAATTTATGTACAGCGTGCCTCAGATAGCCATCCGTATTCAATTGCAGCAACCAAACATTAAGATAAATATTTTAAACTGCCAGCAAAAAAAGTATTTGTATTTGTAGGTATTTTATTTTTATAATCTCTTGATTGGAGCTTGCCTTAAACAATAGATGATGATGTTAGTAGATTAACTCCGTTCTATAAGTGTATTTTTTCTTCGGCTTGCATCAGATAACCGTTTTCACTGTTTTTTTTACGGTTTTTGTTGTAGTACTTGTAATAATTGTTGTTGTTGTAGCTGTGTCGTGTTGTTATTGCTGTTTTTGTTGGTTGGATGGCATGTCTGTGTATTATTTCCATACGCACGCTGCTTAAGCATGGCAATAAATTTTGTGAGCATTTTCATATGCGTCGTCAACAAATGCGCCAAAAACCCACACAAAACGCACGCAGGACCTCAACGATGCCTGCTCTACAGTAGTGCCTCCCTAACACTACCCTGCCCCGCCCCTCCCCACCTTTCATCTCACAAGTAGACGACGCGCCCACAGCACGCGCTGCTGCGGTTACACGGGCAATGAAGCATGCTACAAGGGGCAGCAAGTGGTTGCCGGAGGGGGGCAGGTGGCGGAGTATTGGTGGTGGTGGGGGCAAAACCCAACCGAAATGTAGCTCATATAAGACTTGCCACGCCCCCCCCCCCTTCCCCCCTGCCCACACTCCTTATTTGGTTCTTGTTCTTGTACGCTTCTGTGTTTTCTTTTGCAATTTTCAATTAAAGCGCTCAACATGTTGCATGCCACATGCGCTGCGCGAAAGTATTTAGTGACAAATTAAGTGCGCTCATATACGTGTTAATTTTCAAATGCTAACGAAATTGTGCAACACTGGCAAGCAAACTGCCAAAGGGCCAAAAGGCAGCTTAACGCAATTTATTAAAACATTTGCGCACAAATTGTTTATTTTGTTGCCACAGTTTATGGCACAAAAGCGTTCGATGATCGAGCGCTGTCGCACAATTTATGAGTCACAAACAATCGCTGCCACAAATTTTGTTGTTCTTTTTTTTTTGGAGTGCCATGCCGCATGCGGCAGGTTTTAAGTGTCGCATTTTATGTGATGACAATAAGAAAAGCATTTCGTGCCGCTTATTCGGACATTGTAGTTTGTTGTGCCAATTTCATTGACAATGTGTGTGGCAGTGTGGCAGTGTGGCAGCGTGTCAATGTGGCCGGCTGTGGAGTGGCATTAAAACTCGCCGGACGTGGAGTGCATTATGGCTTAATTTTAATGCGGCATGTTCATAACTTTTATGTGCTGCTGCCACACAAGTTGCAATAAACACATGCGGCGGCAAGCATTTACCTGCTCATCAAAAATTATACGTAATTGGCCACATTGAACCCGATTGTTGGCTGTTGCCCCCTTGCCACTTGCCACTTGCCACTTGGCCTTTGCCCCTTGCAGCTGTCACAAGTTGTTGGCGGTTTTTGGGAGTATGTTACGTTAACAGCTGTTGCAGCCATTTAACCAACGCCAGTTATGACCACAAATTGCATTTTCAGTTTCGTGCCGCATTCTGTTTTCATCCCTTTTGTTGGCCGAGTTCAGCTGACAATTCTCAAAGCAAAATCCAAAATTAATTGCACAACTTTCACTCGAATTGTTCTCGAATTCAATTTCAACACAATTCACGAATATTCGAAACAGTTGTAACAGTAAAAGTTGTAAGTATAAATTCTCAATATAAGAAAATTTCCAATGCAGATATAATCATGTAAATATTTTCTCAATATATCCATTAACACATTAAGTAAAATAAATTAAGTAAGAAAGTAAATAATTGAGAAAGTTCAAAAAAAGAAATAATTATAAAAGGAATGCAAAAGTAATTGGTTTTAACTAAATTTAACTTATTTGACATTGAATTTCAACAAAATCTCGGAATTGTATCCGATCTTAATGCGATCACAGTTGCCTCCTTCTGTTTGTCACACCCTTTTCATATTTTAATGGGATTAGGGTATTAAAACAAATCTTGCTTGAAATTCGCTTTAGTTTTAGCAAAAATATGCCAGTTTAATACCAGCAAGTTGACAGAAATCTGAAAGATCTGGAAAGAGGTTTAACAAACCAAAACATAAGTAAAATTAAGAAGAAAATGCTTTATGGAACCATTTTACTCCCGCAGAGTACAAATGAGAAATGCAAACAAATGTGAAATTGTTATACATGTGTAAATGGTCAACAGACAAAGGGAAAGAGAAAGGAAGAGAAGATAAGATAGAGAAAGAGAGAGAGAGAGAAAAACTGAGACAGAGAAGGACGGAGGTTGGTCTAAAATTTCTTGGTCACAATGGCCAAACATGTTTCACTTTCGCACACAGACTGTAGCATAAATATGCAATGGTGTCCAGTGTCTGTCTTTATTCGACTCTATATAGCAATGGATATATAAATAGCACACATACAAAATTAAGTTCTTTTTTTAACATTTTAAAATTTATTTAAGCTACAAATTTCCTAACCTATGAAACATAATTTAGTTAGGCTTAAAAATAATTATAAAACTATTTACAAAAGCAGTCAAAAGAACGTTGGATCAGAAGAGATAGATAATTTGAATTGAAACTAGCGTGAAAGTTGTAGAAACTTATAAATGTTAAAAGAAAAATACTTAAAAATATGTTGATCACAAAAAAGGTTGAAAATTTGGTTGAAAGTAGTAAAAAATTACATAAGCAAATACAGGATAAATCTAGCATTTATTTATGTTTCAGTGTAAGTGTAATATAACTTGGATAAATGCTCAAAAATAGGTTGATCACAGAAAGTTTGATAATTTGGATAATTAAGAAAACTTGCTTGAAAACTTGAAGAAGCTGTAGGTGGAAGAAATTTGTTAAGAAATGTGTATGCAAAGTTGTGCCCAGCTGCCCTGCACTATTTAACTGTGCATAGCTGTATATGCGTGTATAATAAATACATATATATATATACATATATATATATATAGTGTAATCCAAAACTATATTATGCTGTTGGCTTCTATCCGCTGGCTGCTGCTGGGCAACTTCTAAGCTTTGAAACTTGAAACGTTGCACTTGGCGTTGAGCAAACAGTCCAGACCAAAAACACGCAGAGAGAGAGAGACAGAGAGGGGGGTGAGGAAATGAGCAAAAAAAAAGGGGAGGAAGGTGCAGAAAAGGAGTTACTGAACTGGCGGCAATTTCAGACAAAAGGCAGTCGCCTCACAATTGAGTTCCAGAGTCAACTGACCGTTCCACAGTCAGTGACTAAGTCACGTCACAAAAGTCAGAGGAGAGGATGCTCATTGTTTGCAGACGTAAGTAAATGTACATAAAATTTATTTCAGCTCATGTGGGGTGTGCAGAGTAGGCAGTCAGACCATGGAAATATATGCAGATGTGACCAGTTTCTTGACTCTGCCCTTTTGTTGCGCAATAAACATATATAAGATTTTATATGCGACACACAACGCAAATGACAACGAGACGTACCACTTATATATATACATATATATATTTGTGTATATCTAAATATATATGTGTACTTGGTCTCAATCAATCGAAAATCGAAGCAAATGCAGCGCACATTTGCCAAATTCAATTTGTGTCATTGGAACCTTATACAGAACAAGATAACAAAGCTTTAAAGTCTCGTTTGCTTGTTCTTTAGCATAGTTGAAATTGCTGATGTTGTTTAGTTGCATAAAGAGAATATTGTTGAAGCAGTTGTCCAAATAATTCAACATTATCGGAATATTAAATGCGATATTTTAAAGTTTAAATTTGACAAGCGGCTTGTTTGTTTTGAGTCGGAATTGTTTCATGCTAAAATTGAATGTGGATAATCCAAAGTTGATTTAGTTGCATAAAGAGAATGTCGACTAACTAGCTGTTAAGCTAGCTAAAATCAGCTATAAGAATTAATCATTTGTATTTGAATAAACATTTGTTTTCCAGCCGAAATTGAGTAAGTTCTTGCATTGCAATTGCATAATGTCGAAAATAGAAGTGGATAGTTCTGGTCAATTTAGTAGTTAAAACCAGCTAAAAGAGTTAATAAATTATCTTCCTGCACACATTGAACAACATTTTATATATTCTTCTAGCTCTGAAACAAATTTGAGGATTTGATGATGTTTGAAATATACTAAGAAAAGAAATAAACTTACCCCCAATTCTGTATTGAAGCTGCGAAAAACATATGAAAAGAAAACTTGTTTTTAAAGTTACTCAAACAACTAAAAATGACTTCTATATATATATATATACTACTCACACATATATGTATATGTGCTTTGTAAGATAAGAATTGTTGTGGCGCATACACGTCGTATGCGCGATATTATATACTTATGCTTAGTAGCTCTTCTTAACTTATGCAAATGGGGGGCAGAAAAGGCAAAGCTAAACAAGAAGCGGGGCAAAACTAAAAGTAATAAAAAATGCTAATTTTATGTTATTGTTGCTGATTCGCTCACTTTGACATTGTCCGCTTTTGTGCTTTATGCTTTGTGCTTGTTTCATTATTGTTTTTCCTTTTTTCCACTGTTTTTTCTATATATTTTTTTTTTGCTTTTAAATTGTCGCCGTCATCATTCGTCGTTGTCTTTTGGTTTGCTTTTATCTTTGGCCACACAACAGGAAATGATTTATGCAAAATGGAAGACGCGCAACTAATTTAAACTTGCCCCAGACGCACACTCACACACATACGAGTAGTTGGGTTTGGGGACACCCCAAAACGTGGCACTGAATTTGCTTTCGCATTTGCCTTCTTTATTTTTATTGACCAGTCATCTGAGCTCATATCCTTTGGCTTATTGAAACTTCCGTTACCGGATATTGAACGTATTATTTATACGTGTGTCGACAATTTCTCTCTCTCTCTCTCACACACTCTCCTACTCTTTTCCTCTATATTTAAACTTAAAGCACAAAGTCAAATACCCTTGCGGCGTACATCAGCTAATTGCCTAATTGTTGTTTAATAATAAAAATGAAAATCACATTACTTAGCCAGCACAGCCAAAAAGAAATAAGAACTAAAGCAATCAAATTGATTGTATTTGATGGTTCCACCCACTCCTTAAGGAAAGCATCGTGGCTTGAGCCATAAATCTTGAGCGCACTTGCTGCTGCTTGTGCCACTTCGTCAGTCAACCCAGTGAAACCACCCAAAACCACCCACCTGCAATCGCCTAAGGGTCCTCGACGAGTGTTTTTGGCACAATGCTCAAAACGCAGCACTGCAAACAATGGAGAAACCAGAGAAATGCCAGCAAGCAATGCTTAGTTTGAACAGGAAGTCAGCAGTCAGCAGCCAAAAGCAGCGACATATTTATGCCCTATCCCCATGCCCCAAGGCAACACTTTCTAACCGATTACCGCACTGGGTTGCTCTCTAAGAAACTTTCGCGAACTTCACACAGAGAGAAAGTCCTTCAAGCCATCCAGCTACAATTGAATGCGAAATTGATTCGAGTTGCCGTTGGGCTAATCATTTATTATCCGAATGGGTCTTACACAAATTCAATATTTGGGATTACTTGGTGAGATATTGCAAGGAGATGTGATATATAAAGCTATCCCACGAGTTTTTACACAAATTCAATACTTGATTGTATCGAGAGGAGTTAAACATACTATTTGATAGAGTTTTATTCAAATTCAACACTTGAGACTGCATCGAGATAGATAAAAATATTAATTACACAAATTCTTTGGATTTTGATCCTTTTGTTAAAAAATATTAAATATTATATATAATCTGCAACAACTCTAAACATACTACATACATACTATAATTTAAAGAGCTATAGCTATGATATATTACAGTTTCTTCTGATTTCAAAACTAATCCGGATGTTTTGTCAATAATTTTAAATTTACTTAACATATTTCACATACATAGATATAGAAAAGACAGTTATATTTACATAACAAACACATATACACAACACCAAATTGCATCGGGTGATATAGCAAATACTATTGCTACTACTACGAGTACAACTCTTTGCATTCTCATATTACAAAGACAGATTATTTTGTAAACGAATTGTAAATACATTTTCAAATCATAGACTACTTGGAGAACTTTGTTTATACATATACCATATCGCTCACTCTAATCTTGTTGAGTAGTTATGCTTTGCAGTTACTCGAATTGTCATAATACTCTATTTTAATCTCTATGGCCAAGAAAGCAATGCAACTAAAAGCAGTCTGAAGGCATCTAGTTTTATTGCACTCTGCTCTCTCTCTCTCTTTCTCTATCTCTCTCTCTCCCAGGTTTCCTATATAGACACACAGACATACACACACACACCCCTGTGAACCTTGCCTCTTCACCCTGTTTCCTGTTGGGGCCATTTTGCTTGGCTGGTTTTCGTTGTCGGGTGCATTAAAAATAAACGACTGTGGCCAGCGCTCAATTTGGAATGAAATTGGCGCAAATACCAAAAATTTATACAATGGCAAATGCAGCACAAGCAAAAAATAATAAAAAAATAAAGGAAAATGCCAACGAAAAAAAAGGAGGCAAAAAAAAAGCGGAAATAAAATAAAAAGAAAACACAAAAAGCAGCAAAAACAGCAAATTGAAAAGCCATACAAATCAAATTGCGTGGGTGTGTCTATGTGTGTGTGTGTGTGTGTGTGGCGCTGGCGAGTTTATTTAAGTGTTGGTGTGTGTGTCTTTGTGGGTTATATAATTTATAAGCGGCCATCAGGAGTGCTCATTATGTGGCACAAAATAAGTAAGTGGCACTCGTTTATACACAAAGTAAACAACGTGCCAAAATGTCTGACAATGTCCTTTACCCCCCCTCCACTTCCATCTGACCGCTCCCTTTCCCCTCCCTTTCCCTTTCAGTGTGTGGGAAAATGCATAACAGTGACCAGCACGCAAGGACCATAAATGAGCCTTGAAGCACTCCCATATCTCTCATGTGGCACTTAAGTTTGTTGCCACGCTCGATTTTATATGGCACATTCCTCTCTTTCTCTCGCCCCTCCTCCCCTACACCTCTTCCCATTGTCTTTGACTCGATAATGCAATCAATTTGCCTGCCCCCATTTGTTATCTCAATTTCTGCAACACACTCACACACACAGGGCACACAGTTCACAGAGCTAAGCGGGCACATGGCACATAAAGTGTTGCAATAATTTTGCGGATTCGATTTGCGAGTTCTTTCACAGGGCTGCAAAACAATTTCGAGAGCTGATCTTAATGGATTGTAAATCTCATTTGTGTGTGTAGCCAATTAGGAGTGAATCTTTTGTGGGCCGTATGGCTGTGCGCTTGATTGAAAAGCAGGCATACCTAAATATGATAATTCTATTACGGCACTCCTCAACCTTCACTCGCCTTTTTTTTTATAGGTATATAAAAAGCAAGCAATTTCACATCTTCTTTAAGATGAAAATTTAAATATTGAAAAATCTACCCTCGATATATGTACATATTAATATTAAATCAGCTGCCATTAAAGCACTTTCCTCTTGACACATGAAATAAATGATTTAAAGCGGATTTCCCATTCGAGCTGAAGTCATATTGGATGCCAAGTTTATTGCGAAAAGTCAAAAATATTACGATTGCCGATTCGCATTTGATTTGCAGCCCTGGCCCAAAGGAATTGAAATACTACAAATAGCGAAAGCATCGCTGCATAAATTATTACCAATTGCTGAGTGGAAGTTAATAGACTTCTTGCTGCTGCTCCTAATGCAAATATAAAAACGAAAGCGAGGCGAGGCGTGGCGAGGCGTGGCATAGCGAGGCCATTGCGAAATCAAAGAAGCAAATTCAAAGAATTTCGCGTAAAATTTAATTACAGAGAACTAAGACCGGCGAGCTACAGCGGAATTGCGTCAAAAGAGATGCGATCCGGAGAGGACGCCTTCCGGTTGCACCGGGCAGTCAAGGATGCCCCGGCATCGAGTGTACTTCAGTTTTGGTTTGCTTATGCATATTTCAGTGAGGCAAGGCTGCATCCACATTAACAGTGGCAGCTTTGTTGTTGCACCAGATGCACAAACAGCGAGGCAACTGCCTTAATGAACGTTCGACGTGACCGACCCCGACCTCCCACACGCCCTTTGACCTTTAGTCGCGCCTTCAAGTAGCGAAGCCCGGTGGCATAGTCGTTTGCATATTCATTGGTCAGTTTTACCCCTCATCATACCACACACAAACATCTTTAGCAGTTGCTTTGAGCGTAAATATTCCGAGTACTTTAAACAATTCATTAATTTGCATTACAAGCGATGTTGATGCTGAATGCGTTATTTTAAACTTGAAGGCACGTCAAGTCGCAGCTAACAGCAAACAGAGTGAATTCCTATAAGTCCTAGTAAAGAATTTATAATAACTAGAACATGAAAACAAGCTAGAATGCGAGAATCAGATTTTAAATACTTAGTAGACCATAAAGTCTTTAGTCTGAAATCTTTAAAGTTGGTCAAATGATACGGCTGGGCATATTATATTTCAATTGGAATGCAAAATCTTTGTATTTTCATATTTTGCTGCTATCGGAAATCGGTTTATAAAATGAAATAATTTTGAACTTCTTTTGGTATATATTCCAATCATAAATAGCATTATACACTGAAACCTTAACATTAAAAGATTGTATGATTAAACAACATTGGCAAAGATTAACAAAACTCCAAATGACTTGCTCAAACATTGCATCAATATAAGTTAACATTTTAGAAGTAGACTATGACTCTCACTAATTTGGCTTTTAAATTCTTTACATTCTTATATCGCTTTTAGTTTGAGAGAAAATTGTAATGGAAAACTCTAATTTCGAATGACACACTTAAAATCCAAATTTCAAACATAAACAAGAAATCCCATTTGGAACTCAATATTGATATTGATTTCACAAACACACACACAACACACAACACACACAGACACAAGACACACAGTCGCAACCTCATGCAATCATTTTAAGCAATTTCCGTTTTGCATTTTGTATATAAAAATGGGCAGTCTTCTGGGGGCGAGCACAATTTGCAGCTGAGCTGAAAAGTATGCTGCAGCTTTTCTTGGTTTATCTATATATATATATAAATATATATCTATAGGGAGAGGGAATGGGAGAAATTGATGCAGAGGTGTTTTAGCACATCAGCACACAAATTAAGCTGAAAATAGCAACAAGAACAACAGAAAAAAAAAATAAAAACAATAACAATTACAAACAGTAAAGCAATGAAAATGGAAACTCATGATGGACATCATTTCAAGCTAAATGCTTCGCCCATTGCCCGGTAATTGCCAACAAGAAACAGCAACGGCAACAACAACAACAACGACCATCAAAAACCCAGCACAACAAAAATGCTTCTGTTGCTTTCTGTGCGCTGTGCAATTTTCCATTTACAATGTTTAATGGAAATATCAAGCCATCAGTTTTCCAGCTGTCCATAGTGCTTATGCTTTCCCCCAGTGCAACACGCCTCCTCCTTCTCCCCACCGCTTGCCATGTTGCTGTCACTGCTAATTGCAATAACAATTGCAATGGACTAACTGAATCTGAAAGCAAGAAAAACTAGGCCAGAGAACTGCGTCCCTGCCTGCCTGCCTCCTTGGATGCCTCCCTGGATGCCCGCCTGGCTGCCTGTCGCCTTCGGCGTGGTTTAACAAGCAGGGTGCAAATTTTACAAATTATAATCGTCATTTGTCATGATGATTCTCTAAGCATGCAGCAAGAACTCGGAGCTGTGTTTGGTCCGAACAGCACACTCAAAAAAATTTAAAAAAAACTAGCCCTGAAGAAAATTTCTATTGTACATGTGAAAACTTAAAATACCAATGTTTATTAATTAAGATAAGCAAAAATAAAGCTTATGATTAGAATTCTCTATTTACACATTTAAAAAAACACATCGAAAATTTGACGTATTTTTTCTAAATCTGAGAAAAGTGTATGCTGAACTTAGAACAAAGAAAAAAATGGTTTTTAGAAGTCTACTTTCTGCATAATAAGGTGAGTTACACTTGGCATCAAAAGAATATCTAAAATCCAGGTCGAATTATTTTCCGAGTGTATATAGAGAAAGAGAGAGAGAGAGAGATTGAGGCGAGATGAGATGAGATGACATGAGGCAAAGACCTTCACCCACATCGCATTTTTATTGACACATTGAAATGACAAGGGACACGAAAGCAACAACGACAGCAACAGCAGCAGCAGCAGCAAAGCAAACTTGATGATGAGGTGTGGAAGGCGAACTAAGAAAACTGAATTAGCAAATTCACTGGTGCTCCATTTCTGGCCTCAATCTCTTTCAGTTTTCGACTCCTCCACCTCTCCCCTTCTCTTAGGCACGTCGCCGGCAGCGCACTCCAAAGATTTCCAGGCCCTGGCGACAACGTTGCTGTGTATCGAAGAGCATGCTACCAAATGCATCGCGCATTGTCATGCTCAGATCCTCGACATGTCCAATATCGCAGTAGGCCATTAGTTGGCCGTTGCGCAACAGCCGCTCACAATCTGTGCCTGCCACCAGATGCGGCTCGTAGTGATAGACTGCCACACATAGACGCACTTGCTGACGTTGCAGCAACAGTGGAATCATTGCACTCCACTGCACATTCGTCAGATCTAAGACATCGTTTAAGGCATTGAGCAAATCCTTCAGATTATTGTCCTGCTCGGTGGCATTCACAAGGTGCAAATGATAGCTAAGCAGGCTCAGACAGCTTACAATCAACAGATTGTGGCACAATTGAAACATGGCTGAGAAAACTTTTATTTTACGCTTTTATCTAAGAGTAGTGTGTAATTTGCTTCAGCAATTTTAATCGCGTTAGTTACAATCGAAAGTGTAAATTGAACTGCCAACTGCCTCAGACAAATACGTGACTTTATATTTCGATGTCCCAAGTCTCTCAGTCTGACTGAGTTGGCTGGCTGACGTGTGAGCCGAGCAGAATGATTGTGCATAGCTCAAACTGCGTCAGTTCAGCTTTTTTGATAGAGCGTCGAATTCCAGCTGATATATAAACAAAATTGGAGCTTAGCTTAGAGGTATTCAATAACTCAACCCATTTCCGACCATTGTACAAAAAATGTACCAAATTTGAATAGCAGTTTTTAGCAGGTATAAAATGCTCAAAATCTCTCTTGTTGAGTTTGATATGGGCAAATTAGGGATAACGAATTAGATTATTCCTAAATTTTAGTCAGTGATAAAAATGCTACGCTACCTTTTTCCTTTTGCTATTGCTGGAGCTATGAACTTTAAAATAGCAAATGTATCAGCTCCATTGCTAAGTTCTGCTCTGCTCTGTCATGTGCAAAGGCAATAGCAGTAGCAGGGGCAAAAACAAAATTACATTGTGCTCTCAATAGTTGATAGAAAGAGCAGTAAGCAAACAATTAAAACACTGATTTTCACAATTTAAGTGCGCAGTTTCATCATGCACAACAGTCTAGAGAACGAAGAACAGTATTGAAAGTTTGGTTTGCACATGTTTTTGAGTTTTAATTTTTTTTTTTTTGCATTTGAGCCATATCGATCTATAAGCAATACAATCAAGTCACTTAACTTAAATATTAAAAAGAGTTATTCTCTTGAGTGCTGGAGAGTTAAAGAATATATATCTAAGTAATTATAGCTGGTTATGTATGCAATTGCAATAATTCATTTGTTTCTCTACAAAACATTTGAAGAGCATGCTAAATTTGCGCACTAAACTTCCACAAATTCTGTATAAATACAATTAAATAGTTTCCACAGCTGGAATGCATTCAAATTCTTTGAAACAAGACATTGTTTTTAAGTATGCACAAAATGCGTTGCAGATATGAGAACATTGCGAATGTTTAATGTTTAACTTGATTTTTCTTTTTTGGATGGCCGTCGAGGCTACGTGATTTTGCAACAATTTCAAATGCAGCACGTGGCAAGCCGCATCAGCAGCGGCATGACAAACTTTTATTTGCCTAATGCTGACGCTCAATTGCCAGCAACGTCAATATTAGCAAGAAGAATTTTTAACCAACACTTCGAAGCTTTGACTGCACTGATTCCAATTAAAAACGTAAATTCAAAGCTAATAAAAACAACTTTGAATGCGCCGGCCGAGACAGCTTGACTAGAAGATACCCTATAACCAGTTGAAAAATATAGTAATATAAATATAAAATGATAATAAACATATCAAAAATAAATCAATTTGTTTACACCAGTAACTAAAATAACCTGTTTGATAATGTTATGATTTTGTTCAGTGTGAAAAGACATTTATATTATATTATAGATCTTTAAGATTGTGTATTTAATTGCTATCGGTAATCGATAAATATAGATATTCGCGAAACCGTTGCAGTTATCGATAACATGTAATAAACTTCACATGCTTGGGGTAAAAGCGGACTTGTATTTAATTTGAAGTCGCTAGCTCTTATAATCTCTGAGATTGACTTCTTCATATATATAAATAGACAAAAATGGCAAATTCAACTCGCCTTTTGACGTCGATCATGAAAATAAATACCTTATGGTATCGGACATACCTCCAACTGTCTGTTTCATACTCCTGCATAACTTAATTGTGCCATGTTTAATGATTTTCCAGCTAATTCAATAACCTAAAACACTCCAATTGACTTGTAGACATATTTATTTAAAAAACCTCATTCAATAATTCATTTACATTTAATAGCAACTAATTTTTGGATACACAAGCATAATTAAGTAAGTAATGCAATTTAAAATAAGCGGGAATAATTGAGCAGCAACGTGCGCAGATATTCTGCCAAAAAATGGGCAAGAGAAGCGTAGCAAATTTTGTAATACCCTACAACCATTCAAATTGGTAAGGAAGGATAGCATGAGGCTGTGGAAATGTATATAAGAAAAGTAAATCTATACAATACAATAATAAGTATCTATTTTTATTATATATCAATAATATACAGTCTGTCTGATTGCTGAACTCTGCCAGAATGGGCAACTCCTAGTTGATCTAGTTTTAAACTCTGTCTTGCTGGCAATGAAATGTTTTTGCCAACGCCAGCAACAACAGCTGCAAAATCGCATATATATATATATATTTATATATATATTTTATATGCATGCCATAAATCGTTTAGCAAAAAGTCATACCAATAAATGTTCAAGCGAAATGCAGAGACGCATTACACAACTAATTGGAGTTGGTGGCCGGGATCAGGATATAATTCTGCAGCTGTTGCCACAGCTGGCAAAACTGGGTTGAAACGTGCCAGCCAAATTCAAAACAAATAATAATAATAAAAAAAAATCCAAATGGTCGGACGAACATTTAAATTATAATTTTAATAAAAATAAAATCAAAACGAAAAGGCTGCAAAAATTGTACACCGACATAGTGCGGTTACAATGGGTCACTAGAGCGATATCTCCAACACCCTTCCCCACCTTGCCCTTTAGCACAGCCCTTTTTATGAAGAAAATGGCGCAACGGCCATTTGCCGTTGGCCGGAAACAAATTACAGCAAACAATTTAAAAAATGTTTGCAAACAAACAAGAGCAAAAAACAACAATAACGACGACAACAACAATAAACCATACAAAAAGCAAGCAGACGGAAATGTTATCTAGGCAATGGAACAGACAGACAGACAGCCAGAATGAGAGACAGAGAGTAGGACAGACAGACAGAGGGGCAGACAGCGGGACAAACAACAGCGGCCAAGATAAAAAGTTCCATTCATTTCGAGAGACGATGTCCTGCTGCTAGTTCCTGTTCCTGTTCCTTCTGCTCCTGCTCCTACACCGGTTTCTCCTCTTCTTGATATCCGTTCGCTGTTGCGTTGCCGCTTTTAACCTTTTCGTTTCACTTAGTTAAGCAAAAAATGAAATTTTTATTGCCAAAATGCATAAATGAATAGAAAATAGTTACACAAGCCAAAAAACCAAAAACAAGCCCAGCAGGGCGTCGGTTTGGTTAGCTTGGTCGGCCTGTTCTAGCCACAAACAATCACACACAGACACACCTGAATCTGCACCTGCAGCAGAATTTACTCTTTGACTTTTTGTTGCTGCCGTTCTTTGTACCACACCTAAGCAAAATGTTAGCCTCAGCACTAAATCTGAACTTGTCTAATAACTTGACCTGCATGTTTGCATTTCATAATTTCACAATACCCTGGACTTACTTTGACTTGGTTTTGGCAGCAGTTTATATTTTATATCATTTTTGAATTAACAACAGCAAAGATATAGCTAACTCCAGAATTTAGCTACAAATAAAAGAAACAGCATAAATATGAAATATATCTATAGCAAACGCAGAGCTGTTTAACTATTAAAAAGTTCAGAATTTCGAAAGTTTGAAGAATGAATAAAATGGAACTGTTAGTGTATTCAAGCTTTGGCTCTGCAAGCAAACTATTTTTTATGCCCCGAGTCCATCGCAAATGACGAAGAAAGCGCCATAATGAAGTTGTGCAAAAGTATGCAACAGAGAGCAGGAAGCCAGCAATCGAACCCATAAATTATATACATTCCCGTCTATATTTCTATATGCATTTGAACCAATCTCAGAGATTATAATAGTTACATACTTCAAATTTTATATTTAATTTCTCTTATTCCAAAGACAGGCAAATTGTATTTAATTTTGCCAATAAATGTGAATTTCCGATCGCTTTGAATAACACAATCTTAAAGATATAGATTTACAATCAACATATAATAAGCCCACACATTCTATTGATCAACTGTGATAATTAAGATCTTGATATTGAACAAAATATTATCTGCAAACAATTGATTTTTGTTTCGGGTTTGACTTAATATATTTACATTTATTTATTTATTTTCAAATGTTTCACAACTGTATTCAGGGCATCTGCTAGTCGAGCTCTCTCACGTCTGCAAAATTCCAACTTGTTTAGCCTTATTATTGGCGTTATTATTTTTGGCTCAAAGAAACTTTTGATGGCAATGATTTAGATATTACGAAAGAGGAGAGTAGCAAATTAAGCAACAGCAGCAATCAGGCTACTTGCCACTTGTAGCAACTCACTTTCTGCTCGACTCCTCCCCCCTGCACATATGCGTAACTTTTTCTAGCATTTCAATTGCCAAATAATAAACATGTTGGCAACAAAAAGCGCCTAAAAACACAGAGCAACTTGCTGCTTCGAATGCAAATCAGAAAGCCATCAGACAGCCAACAAATATGCAGACCCACTTGCATTTGGGCCAATGAAGCGTTTAGGCCCACAGGCGGAACACTTTAAAAGTAACTTATCCTTCTTCTCTCTTCTCACCTCTTCTCTTCCCCCTTTTTTTTGACGATTCCAGGACTCTACATGCAATTTGCATAAAACTTGCATATGCCTCGTTGTCCCGTTAGCATAAAACTTACTTTGTTGCTGTTGTTGCACGAAGCTGGGCTTGCTTAATTGCAGCGCCTGCTTACGGCTAAGTTTTCAATAATGCGGAAAGCATGTAGCATGCAGCTTGTAGCTGGCAAAATCCTGCCTATTGTGCATCAATCTCTAATGACGTTCCTTTGTTCTATAAAAAAAAATTTTAAAAAAATGGGGAAAAATGTGTGTCAATTTGAGAAGTTACTTAGCCAAAGTGTTAGCTAAGTTAGCGTGTAAATATGCTTAACGCTTCACATTGAGCGAATGCTGCTTGCAACACTCAAGCGAAAGTCGAGTAAGAGAATATTGATTAATACAAAGTGAATGCGAAAAAAGGAAACTTTATTGGTGCTTGACATTATTCACAGCGCTTACAATAATTGGCAATTAGCTTGGAGCAGCTAAGAATAGAAGTTCCTCTGAAGCCATAATTAACTTGTAATGCCACCATGATTTATCTCCCTACCTCTTTCTCTATCTCTCTCTCTCTCTCTCTCTCTCTCTCTCTCTCACTCTCTCTGTCTATCTGCTCCTTGACTTTGGGTGCTGCAGCGTATTTGCTTTCAATTTCATTAGACTGTCTATCTAACCATAGAATCATTAACGTTCCAATGCACACTCGACACGCACTCAGTCGTGGCAAGTTCTGCTTGGCCATAAGCAAATACAAATACAATAAATTCAGAACTCAATACAGAACATGTTGGACTTCAAATACCCTACGTGCTAATATGCCACACTCAGACAAAAAATTACCCTAGAAGCATAATTTGAAGAAAAAACTTTTAAAATTATAAATATTATGTTTCTATTTTTAGAAATGTTTCCTTAGATATAATAAAAAATAAATAATAATAAATAAATCTGTAAAACTTCGATTTGAAAACAAACGTTATATTTATATATATATTTATATCTATATTTATAAATATAGAAATTATATAGTAAGTCCAAAAGATTTTAGGAAAAGTATGACAATTTCAATGTCATAAATGCTATTTGATTTATTTATTTATTATAATTTATTAGAATTTAATGCTGACAACAATTATTTTTTATTTATTGGTTTGTTGACAGAAAATGTTTATAGTCTGACACATATTTTAATTATTTGTTTTATTATTCAATGAGCTATTTTACTTTAAAAACGTTGTAATTTTGGCACGGAGGCAATGGAGACTCATAATGGATTTGCGAAATGTTAAGAACGTGAAGGTGAATGTAGGAAATGTTGGGCATAATGGTATTCGGCTCTTAGACTTTACCTGTTATCCAAGCTAGAAAATTAAAGGCGTTTTTCCGAGTGTGCTATTATTTAGATTTTCGTGTTATAAATTCGCTTATACACATATACTTCAAGCAGCTGCTGGATTCCTGAACGGGTTGCCTGATGCCACGTATCTGAGTAGTTTACAACATATCCTTTCGATCTAACGCTATCCGGAGCTTTGGTTTGGATATCTGAGGGAATATTTTAAAGCAAATGTCTTATCGAAAGTGGCTTGTTGTAAAACATTTAAAGGGCTAGCACTTTCTTAACTGAAACAACAACTGATCTCAGCATAATAAATTTCCGTTTGCCATCTTACTCCAATAGGCTTCCTTTTATTTTGAATTTTTTTAATTTTTTTTCTTCCTATTAGTTCCATTTAATCTCTCCCTTCCTGATTGGCCTTTGCATGATCGAGGTTGTTTTATTTTCTAAGTCTTTCAATGCCTTTCTTCACGTTTTATCGTTGAGTAAAGAGAATTCCACTTCATTTGATTACATTTTCAATTCTAAAATACATTTTCAAAATTGGCATTTCCCCGTAAAATCTCTTAGTGTGCCTAACTGTTGTTAAGTTATCCTACTCTACTTAACTACTTTTCAAAATTTATAAGCCATTTTCAGTGCACATTAATAAATAAATCAAACAGCTGCTAATCAAGCAAGTAAACGAATATGCCCTATGAAATCTTAGGGTATTAAGCACAACACACAAGCAACCAAATTGAACGCACGATTTCCACTTGCAGCTAAAGCTAAATAACTCAATGTGGGCGCATTTGAACACTTGAAGCATACTTCAAGCCCACGCACACAAACACACACACACATCGCACACACACTCGCACTCACACACTGGCACACACACACAAATACAGTGCACAGCTGCATATTGAGAATTGTTCGACTTTGCGCCTGAATGAGCCAATGAGTGATTGAAAAACTGTGAATGATTGAAGGCTTTGTCTGAGTGTAATTTAATTAAACAAATCAAACCGGACATGGGTGGGTGTGTGTGTTTGCCTGGCTATGTGTGTGTGTGTGTGTGTTCGCATATAAGGGGCGTCAAATGAGCGTATTTCTTTCATTTAATTGAAAATGTGTTCAATAAACGCGAACAAATGAAACAACAGCAGAAAGTGAATGTTTCGGAGAGGTGGAGGAGGAAATGCGATCTACTCGTAAACTTATTCACTGCTTTCACTAATTAAGTGGGTTTTTGCACGCTTTGAAATTGCTACATATGTACATAAATTTAATCCCCCAACCCATTCAAAGTATTAAGTTGTTGATGTTGACCCCATGAGGTATATACATTTATTCCAAATACTTGAAAAAAATTCGTCTCTCTGTCTGCCGCCCACCTATTTACTGAATATCGATAATTATCAATAACTGACAGTAATAAAAAATAGACAAGATACATTGTATTTATTATTTAAATTTCATTTATAAACAATGCATACATACAATGCATGATGGCGATAGTTAAAGTTAGATAGTTCGATAGCTCTGTCGCAAATATAGTTTTTTGTTATACCCTTTTAGAGTTGATAATACAATAACTATAACGCATATTAGTATAATTATGTTACTTATCTTTGCTGATACAATATCTATATTAAAATTAAAAATCATCTTTGAATGTTCATAACAATATTTCAAATTGTGTATGTAAGCTTCGGTGTACCTCTTGTATATTTGTGATTCGCGCAAAGGCTTTGTTGAATTTAATTTATTTGTGTACAAAATTCTATAAATAAATACATATTGTAGCCAGTTTTTTGGCGCAGCGTCACGCATAAAGCCAAATAAATTAAATCGCCTTAAAACATACACGTCTTCCATTAACAGACTTTGAACACGTTGCTAGTGTGTGCGTATGTGTGTGTGTGTGTGTGTGTGTGTGTGTGTGTTTGTTTTGCTCATGCTAAATATAAATTATAAAACAGGTGCGCAGTTAATTCTAAAATGAATGGGCTGCTAAAAAATAATTATCATATTTTATCGCATTTTCGCATTTATATGATAATTGAAAGAGTTTTATGATTTATTTGGTATTTACTTTTGTTCAATGACTATTAACACATATGTTTTCTCTTTTATTTAGCACCTCTCTTTAAGCCTAATGCAAATTTCGCAATATTTATGGCCAATATTAATTAATTGCTAATAATATTAAAACGATTTACAGGTTTTATAATTTTAATCTATGCAGGAAATGAGTTTTAGTTTTTGTGTTGGGAATAAGAGCTATAAATATATTAAATATTAGAGTAGCTTGGAAAAGCTGAGCAAATAATGTAAATAGTCAATTGAATCAATAGGTATTTGAAAAATGTGAAATGCAAAATGTAAAATTCAAAAAATTAGATTTTAATGCAATTTAGTGTTGCTAATTTTAAGCAACGAAATGAATATTTGAAAGACGACTGTTTAAATATTAAATACCATTTGCAGGGCCACAATTCCATTACGAATTTTATGCAAGCTAATGGCTGTCACATTCCAATATGGCGCCGCATCCGTACACAAAATGGCGAATGCAACCTGACCTTGTTCAAAATGGGAAGGCAGTAATAAATGGTTCTTTAGTCCTTTCTTCATCTTCTGCTGCTGCCAGCAACACATGCCGAATGCACCCAAAAAGGCAAACAACAAAAAGGCACATTTCCAAAATAGTCATTAACAATGAGAGCTCTTATATAGCAAGCTGATCGTAGAAATAAATAAAGTCGGAAATGAAGCACACATGAGAAATATATGCACACATGAGAAATATATATAACTGATTTCACTTTGAACATTTTTTACATTTTTATAGCTTATAAAAATTTAAGGCTGTATCATTTTTAAATTGGTTTCTTTGCAAGAAAGTGGCCTGTCTCATATTTTAATTTATTTAATTACACCTTTAATTGCAGTTTTTTTTTATAATAAACTTTAAGGCTCCAGCCGAGAATGCGCGACGAGGAGATTATTAAATGTTAACAAAATCTGTGCTTCTTCACCGACTTCAGAATATTTTTTGTTGATCAATAATATGACAGACAGGCGGATATGGCTAAATTGACTCGCTGGATGATGCTGATTAACTTTAATGTATACTTACTTTGATGTCGAAGATTTTTCCATCTTATTTTAATTTAAAATTAAAATTTGTATCAATTTTTAATGTGTTCAATGTATAAAAATAATGTAGAAAATTGGTTTAAATTAACAGCTTAAATTGCCACTGACGTGCAACGAAACGAGTAAAAGTCAAAAATGCGGAAATCAGAATTGTTTGCTGACTTCAAAATCTCGTCATAAACTTTTCCTTTATTGACATTTGCCAAACTGCACAAAACTTTGCAAACAACACGCGAAAATAGAAAGCGAAAAAGAAAAAAACAAGAAAAAAATTGGCCAAACTATTTTCGACTTATCGCCAAAAATGGGCCATTGAATAAATATCAAAAGCAAATGGCCATAAATATTTCTGATCGGCTTTTCATTTCAATACCGTATATATTTCTTTTCATTCTTTTTCGAAAAGGCGCACACATTTTTTTATGATTGTTTTGCAGGCTCGCTTTTTTTTGGGCACATGGAAATTCTTATTTTTAGCGAGCTCTGCGAGATATGTTAAAATCATTTATGCCGCTTTAAAAGCCACAAATGTCGGACCATTGCTGACAGGCGGAGCCCAGAGAGTATTCTTTGTTGTTGTTTTGTATAGGGATTTGCACGGTTGTAAAGCGATACCCGCCAAAGTATGCGTGAATATCACAATAACGAATATAACTCGCATATAACGTATACGCAGTGTGCGCTTTAACGACGATAGAAAACGCGACGAGCAACTTTACGATGCCCCCGCATCATTTGATTTTATTGAAAATGGGCCAAGCAGCGACTTGCAAGTGTCAAAAAAGCAAAACACACAAAATACAACAGCAAAAATGATAAAGAACAGCTAGTTGAGACAAACCGAGAATTCCATACTCTCAACCCAACTAGCTGATAAGTTTCCTTTTTCTTCTCTTATTTTGACAGGCTGACAGAACACATCTATATCCAATAGCGTTACATGCGGCATTAAAAAATTATGAAACCAAAAAAAAAGAAGAGTAAGCCAGGATTTGTTGGTTCTTGTTTTTTTCGCTCCGCTGAGGAAGTTGGCCTGCTCTGTTGTCCTTGAGCCAGTTTGTGCGCCCTTTGTTTATGATTAATGCGATGATGATTCTGACAACGTTGAGAATGCAACAACAACAACAACAATGCAACAAAGGAACGAAGCGCAGCACATCAAATGCAAATAACTGGCGGCCTGACTATAATCAAATCGAAACATGGCAACAGCATCAAACTTGTCGACAACGGAAACTGCACAAAATGACAAACAAAGCACAGCCCAAGGGCTTTCTATCTGTGAGTGTGTGTGTTTGTGTGTGTGTACCTGTGTGTGTGTGTGTGTGAGTGAGTGTGTGCGAGTGTGTCAAGGCCAGATAAATCAATTATATTATGGCATTTCAACACTCAGAAGAATAATCACCCCAACAGGAAAATCGACAAAAAAATTGAATGTTTTCCTTATTTTTAGAAATAATTTCTAAATATAAGAAAATATGTAATTCGAAAATTCGAAACATTTGATGTGTTTTTCTAATTCTTAGTAATATTTTATATTATTAAGAAAACGTTTCTAATATTAGAAATGCAAATCCAAAAACCAAAAAATTCTTTGTAAAATTCAGAAGCAAGTAATGAAATTTAGTAGTTTTATATTAGTGTTAAGCAAGCTATTTTTTTCTGATGAAGTAGATACATTTTTATAAACTATTTTAAATGTTTGTTTATGTGAAATATTAAAATACTAATGTTTTAATAATAATATAAGTAACCAATAGCTAATGTAAAAAGTCGCTTATGTGCATATAAAAAACAACTCCCTGGAAGTTAAACCTGAAATTTTGAAATGCAAATCGTAGTTTTTAGAAATGTACTTTCTAAATAACACAATTAAAAGCGATTTTTTTCCAAGTGTATGCAGCTGTTATATGCAATATTTCTATTTCTTGTTACAAAACTACTTTCATGTTTTCCGGCTTTATTGACATTTTCTATTTGCCAGCGGACAGGAGAAACTAACAGAGACGGACAACAAACAAACACTTTGAGAATTTATTTTCAATTTTTTTTGCATATCACATTAGCATATGACAAATTTGAATTCTGCTTGTGGAAAATGCGAAAATGGAATAAGAAAAATGCGCTTGCAGCTCTTCCTGTCTGCTGAGAATTCGAAAAAACGTCTTTTGCTCACAGTGAGTGAAAATATAATCTTTGTGTTGACCATTATTGTTTCGGATAACAAACAAATAGATAAACAAGTAGGAGTACTTGATTTGATGTCACGACTTGTAGATTCTCTGGAATTGGGTTTTATTGACTTTAAATTGGTAAGCGATACACATATGTTAAGTAGCTAATAAAATGTTTGAGTGATGGAAAGTCGTCTGTAGTTTTGATCTAGAGGTCGACCTATAATTAAACTGCCCTAGGTTTTGAAAATATAATAATTTTTGACAACGCTATGGTTGTGGACAGTTTCGACCAGGTCGTGGAAGCACTTATGCTCTATAATTTCTATATTAATTTAATGCCAGACTTGCATTTTCTGTTTTGAATGTAGTATTAGAGAAGAGCCTAAGTCATGATAAAAAAGTCCTGGTGTTCGAAAAATCTGATAATTTTTGACAAAGTTATGTCTTTGGAATATCTTAACCCATTCTTACAAATACATTTGTGAAGTATAATTTCCCATACAACTTTAAGTTTAGTTTTGGCAAAGTTATGATTGTGGAAAGTTTCGACCAGTTTTTTTGGGAGCACAATTTTCAAATGAATTTCGAAATTTGCGAATTTGTGTTTGTAATCTTAAGAGTCAATATACATACATACATACATGCATACATATAATCAAACACACACACTTACAAACATGTGCAAAAGATTTCGATAATAGACCACCGCTATTATAGCACGATATACAAACTCTCGATCGATAGACCGCAAATGCTGTCACACTATTTACGCCGCATCCAACTATCGATAATAAACTATCGCTTGCAACAAATTCAAAACATATCAGTGTGTATTAAACTGCATGAAATCATAAAAACATTTAAGCTGCAGCATGCTATTAATTAACATCAAATAGATAGTATTATTTCAACAAACGTGCATATTAAACTAAACTTTAAACAGTAACTTACACAAAATTTTAAATCACGACGGTAATGTGCGCCAAATGCCGCAACGAACAGCTGTTTACGAAACATCCCTGTTTTTGTCTATACGAAATTAGTTATTTATTGAAATTAAAGGAGTAATTTATAAACAACTAGAAATAAATATAAAATAGTAATAAAATGTCAGTTTGCACATCCGCTGAGATAGCAGAGAAACGTCGCATTGCACTGGCAAAGCTACAGGCAAAAACTAAACAAGGCCCGCCAACAAATTCAAATGCAAAACCAGCTTCAAATATTTTGATCGCAAAACCAGCGACCAATTTTTATAAATCTCCGCCAGAAAACACAACAAAAGCAGCTGCTACTAGTAATAACAATAATAATAATAACAGTAATAATAAGAGCTCGGCTTTTCTGAATGCACTCAAGGCCATTAAATCAACATCCGCGCGGGAATTGAGCCGTCAATCTACGCATCCTTATCAGCGTCCAAAATCGTCTCTAAAACTAAGTCCCGAGAAATTGGAGCAGCCTTTAGCTAATGGAGCTTTGGCGCCTGTTTTTACAAAATCCATAAATTGTCGCATTTATATGATAAGCGCTCGACGCTTTACCATCGAGCCCTCGGGCTATCATGCGAAATTGATTGAGGTCTTTAAGAACATACCCAGTAAATCTTACGATAGCCAAACGCGCATTTGGAATTTCGAACTCGAGGATTATCAGTTGCTACAGCAACATGTGGGCGATCTCAAGCCTCAAGTGCTCCTGGGCACCATACCAAAGAAAGTGATTAAGTTGTGCCAGCAGCCAACAAAGCCGCTGGAACGCAGCGTTTTAGCTTCGATAGACGAGAAACTGGCCGAAAAACTAATGCCCTTCCAGAAGGAGGGCGTCTGGTGAGTAGTTGACTACTCTTTACTTTAAGTGATGCTCCGATTAATGTTCATCCCTTCCCCCTTTGTAGTTTTGCCATTGCGCAGCAAGGTCGTGTCATGATCTGTGATGAAATGGGCCTAGGTAAAACATATCAAGCGTTGGCTGTTGCTGATTATTTTCGGGAGGATTGGCCACTGCTCGTATGCACCACGGCCAGCACAAGGGATACCTGGGCTCGCCATATTACTGAATTGTTACCGTCGGTACCGGTGCACTGTGTCCAGGTGCTGGCCAATAATCAGTATTTGCATGATGCCAAAGTGCTCATCGCCAGCTACAACATGATGGAGCGTTCCATAGACAAATTGTTACAGCGCAAGTTCGGCTTTGTCATCTACGATGAATCGCATACGCTCAAAAATGGCAAAGCGAAGTGCACAGCAGTTGCCAAGCGTCTGGCGGATCAAGCCAAGCGTGTCATTTTGTTGTCCGGGACGCCGGCATTGTCCCGTCCTTTGGAGCTCTTTACGCAGCTGCAACTCGTCGATGGTCGCTTCATGACCTTCATGGAGTACAGTAAGTTAAACGATATTTTTTTTTATTGTAAGGGAAATGACTGCAATTACAACAGTAAAAGTCAAATCTGTACAGCTTTTGTTTTAAATGATTATATATATTTTATTATATTTTTAGCTAGTCGCTATTGTGATGGCAAACAGACGCAGTTTGGGTGGGATGCCAATGGACAATCGAATTTGGAGGAGCTGAAGGTGATCTTAACGCTCAAATACATGCTGAGGCGCACCAAAGCTGAGGTCTTGCCACAGTTGGCCGAGAAGAATCGGTAATTTGTATATTCTTAGCCTCTTTGTTATTTAATTGTTGTTCTTTTCGCTGTCAGTGAAACAGTTGTGTTGGATCCGGCTTTGGTCTGGACGAACGATGATGCCAAAAGCACCTGCAATCAATTTAGTACTGCTCTACAAAATGCTAAAGGCAAATCTCGGGACGACGTTTTACTGCGATTCTATGCGCGCACAGCGGAGGTGAAAACGAGGGCAGTCTGGTAAGATTGCGAGATCTATCAGATCATAATATAATGACTATATAGTGTTTATATGTGCATCAAGTTCCACCTCAATTATAAATTATTAAATAAATATATATGTGCCACAAATCCTTTTCTTATGCAGCGCATATTTAAAGACTTTGGTCAAGGAGCAGCCGAAGTTTATTATATTTGCACATCATCGCGTGATGATGGATGCGATTTGTGATTGCCTGCGCGAACTCAAAGTGCAATTCATACGCATCGATGGGCGAACGGTGAGCGATGTTCGAGCCGACTATGTGGACACATTCCAAAAGAAGAGCAGCTGCAAGGCGGCGGTGCTATCCCTAAAGGCCTGCAACTCAGGCATCACTCTGACGGCAGCCGAGTTGATCGTATTCGCTGAGCTTGACTGGAATCCAAGCGTATGTTAACAGCTCCCATTCCTTTTTTTATATAATTTTTATATATGCTCTGCAGACTTTGGCGCAGGCAGAGAGTCGAGCTCATCGCATTGGCCAAACAAAGCCGGTGATTTGTCGTTATTTGATGGCTCATCAAACAGCGGATGATACCATCTGGAATATGCTGAAGAGCAAGCAGGAGGTGCTCAGCAAAGTGGGCATCTTTGGCGACAATCTACAGCAGGCCACACACACAGCAGCACCCACAACCGTAAATTAATAAAACATCAGCAAAGCATTTGATATTCAGCTTTCTCAATTGCAGTCCCGAAAAATGAAGCAGTACTTTTCACCGGTCAAGTCAACGTCGCGCACAATAGAGCAGTATTATTCACCTGTGAAGGCATCGACTACATCAAACAGCAATAAGGAAAAACCAACTGTTTCAGAAGTAGACAGTGCACAAGATATTGCAGCATTTTTCAAAGATGATGTTGATGATGAAGCTTTTATGGAACTGAATATTTGATGGTTTAGTCAAGGCTTTCGAATGTTCTGCATAAGAATGATGTGCTGATGATGATGATGGATCTGGAATTTATATTAATCAGTCAGTTTTCAAATAAATCAATCTGCAGTTAAGTGTCAAATACCATTAACATGTTAAAGATTCTACATGCTACAAATTCATTTTATGAAAAACAAATTCATTTTATTTCGTATATTTTGAGTTTGTTGTTAATGTAAATGCTCTGTATAATAATAAATCAAACTTCAGTTAACTGTAAGAAAAACTATTTTAATTTGCTATTAATGTTTTATGTGTGCAACATATTCATTTTAGATTTATCTTCTAATGTTTTTTTTCTGGCTTTAGGTCAAGTGTTTTTTTATTTATTGTATGGAGTCCTGAAGTCAGCAACAAAACATATTTAAATATATAATATATATTTATTTGAAAGCATACTCAATTCGTAGCTTCATTTAAATGTATTTTCTATAAATCTTAAACTAAAACTGTTTTGTGATTAGAATTTATTGCGCATGCTCTGCGAGAAAAACTTCCAACTTGTTCACTGCCTTGGCAACAAATCAAACAATTGTCGACAAAACTTTTTGAATTGACTCAAAACTGTCAGATATATATATATATATATATATGTATGTATGTATATATGTATAAAGAATATGTGTATGGATATTGAGATATAAACAAGAGGCATGACTAGCTCAGTGGACAACTTTGATACACAGGATGTTGATGGCGAGGAAGAGGAACTCGGCGATGACTACGGCATCTCATTTCTGCGCGACATCATCAGCTTAGAGTAAGTGCAAACAACCAATATATATTTATATATATATATATATATATATATATATAACTGTATAATTGCAGACACTCCTATGGCTATGACTGCAAGCGACTGTTCAACTTGGTGTTGGTGGATGATGATACGCTGATCTTTGCTTCCGGCAACTTTCTGCACTACTTCAGCATTAAACGACGTGAGGTGACTTTCCGCCAGACAGTCTTTGGCTGCGGCATTGGCTTTATAACGGTGCGTTAATATGAATGCGAAATATTCTGATACCAAATAAGTAATTGCAGCTGATAACAGAACCAAAAAATGCAGATTTTCGATGAAAGCTCATAGTAAGTTCCAAGTTTGGTAGCCTTAGCTCTATTGCGGAAGATATAAGCTATTGGAAAATAAAATATTAGAGTTCGTTCCTAGTAATCTAGCTTTCGAGATTGCTAACTGTAGCCCTTAAAGATATTAGCTTTCCGATTTAATCCTCTTAAAGGGTGTTGCTAGTAATATAACTTTCAAATTTGATGGCTTGATTTTAAATTGTGTGAGATATATGATTTTATCGATTTGCATCGTTAGGTATATTGGTTTTCGGAGGCGTAACGGTCGTATCCAACCTATTTTTTATCGATCTTTGAGGGGAGTTACCAGGAAGAATCTGTCGACACTATCATATAAATTGTTGAAGATGTGTGCATTTTAGATTTAGAGGGCCGAAGTTAATTGCAAGTTTGAATAAGTTAAAATAATAAACAAATTTTATATATCCAAATTCTCTTCATAGAAAAACGAACGTCCCGAGTTCCAGAATCTGTTTACTGTGGCCGAGAATGGGCCGCGTCCGACGATCTTCATCTATGAGTATCCCTCGCATGAGGTGCGCATCAAGCTGTTGAATGCGGCCAAGAATTGTTTCACTGCCGGCGCGTACAATTCGAGTGGGGAACTGTTTGCCTCACAGGCGGGTTATCCGGATTTCATCATCACCATTTGGCGCTGGCAGCAGGCCGAGGTTGTGTTGCGTGCCAAATCCTTTCAGAGCAACATACACTTTGTGCACTTCTCTGAACATAATCCGATACTGCTCTGCTCCTCGGGACTCAGTCACATAAAATTCTGGAAGATGGCAAATACTTTTACCGGTCTCAAACTCAAGGGGGATTTGGGTCGCTTTGGCAAGACGGATTTCAGTGATATATGTGCCATGTATATGCTACCCGATGAGAATGTCATCTCCGGCTGTGATTGGGGCAACATTTTGCTGTGGGAAGCGGGCCTGATCAAGTTCGAGGTTTGCCGGAAGGGACGCAAGCCTTGCCACTTGAAGCCGATCACACGCATCACGATGCGGAATGGTGAGGTGACCACCGTGGGCATGGATGGCTATGTGCGCGTCTGGTTTTGGGAGACGGTCGATCTGGCCGATCCGCCAGAGGATGATCTCTTCGTCGAAATCGATCCGATTTATGAGTTTAAAATCTCCGATGTGGAATTGCGTTGTCTGCAAAAGATTAAACCATTTGAGGACACAAATTTTGGCTATTATGCGCAGGATGGCGGTGGCGGGATTTGGTATTGTGACATCAATACCTTCGATGTACCACAGCCGGCCAAGCAGCTCTACTCGTGTGTGGGTGGACGTGTGATCGCTGCCCAAATGTCACCGGTTTCCCCGCATCTGTTGGCGCTCTCCGAGACGGGGAAGATCTTTGTGTATGATTATGAAAAGTGCCGGCTGCTGTTGGAGAAACAATTTGTGGCACATGGAGTGGACATCATTTGGCTGGACACACAAGTCTCTAGCTATGGCACAGAGTTGCTCGCTGCCTTTGAGGATGGCATATTGAGGCAGCTGTTCCTGGATTTGAGTGTGCCCTCGAAAGCTTCAGTGCGTCTCGTTGAGGCGTACAAGGCACACACGGCACCCATCACCTGCTTGAGTGTGAATCGTCAGAGCACCGTGCTCATAACAGGCTCCGCGGACAAGAGCATGTTCATCTATCGGCTAGGCAATGATGTGAATCGGTTGGTTCAACTGCAGCCATTGGGATTTGTGGAGTTCAAAGCGGTGCCAAACTGTTTCCACTGGAGTCTGGAGCAACCTGTAGTTGTCTTAATTGGTTGCAAGAGTGGCGAAGTCTATGAGTATAGTATAAGCACCGATATCACCGAGGAGCAGACCTATTTGTCCTTCAATATCACAGATGCCACACGCATGCGCAGCACTCGCTTTGTCTCCGTGAAGAGTCGCATCCGGCGGGATCTGAAACGGGAACGAACCAAGAAACGCAAGGAGCGAAAAAGGGAGCGGAAAATGCGTGAAATTGAGAAATTGAAGCAAGCGAATCCCGGCTTGCAAATTGACATGGAAAGCGCTTTGGCCGACTCCGAACCAGATGAGGAGGAGGACCCTCTGCACATACCCAGTATGCCCAATCGGGTTATTTGGCTGCGTTACACAGAGCGGGACACCATCTGGGTCTCCATGGCCGGCTATGATGCGGGCTATATCTACGAGCTGGATTTTGAGAGTGCCGAGCCGAAAGTGTGCACTGAGATTACAGATGCCGATGACATCGAAATACACTCCTACTTCATTGTGTAAGTGCGGGGAATGATGCTTTAAGGTGTTTTGAGGAGAGATTGAGAGAGATTTTCCTCATTCCCTTACTAAGGCCGGGATGGGATCCATGTGTTAGGCAGGAGTTTCGGTGTAAAACAATGGCATAATCCTGACTCAAGGTATCGGAAACTTCTCCTCTCATCCCCTTACTTAGACCACGATGGGACCCTTATGTGAGGGAAAAGATATTCTTGAGCCTTATCATTGGAAAATTCTAATAAGGATGTTATAGATGCTTAGCTCATATAACTTTGATAAGTTAGAAGATTTTGAGACTTCTTCTGCCCTCAGTTCCTTCCTTAGGTCACAATGGGAATCTTGCATAAAGCGAACATCCCTTCTTGATCCATAGCCATAGCTGGGATAACGCAGATAGTTGACTGAAAATTCATACAACCAGATTACGGAGTCTTCTCCTTTCTTTATTCCCTTATTTAAATCGGTATTGGACCCTTCACTAGGCTAGGCATGTTGCCCTTAGTTCCTTAGTTCGGATAACTATAATAAGTTACTGAGAGTACCTAAAATTAATTTTCGGAGGCTCCTTCTCTCACACCTTAGATAAGACAAGGGATATTGTAGATCCCCGATTAAGTCTAATTAATAACTGAGAATGCTGAATGAATTTACTTAGGCCAGTATTGCGCCCTGTTGTCGATTCTTAACCCGGGTAATTGTGATGGTTTCAACTTCCTTTATTTCTTCACTTGAGACAGGATTGAACACTTATCTAAGGCTAGGGTTGTTCTTGGCCCCTGATTAGTTACTGAGAATACCTACAATTAGTTTTTATAGTCTTCTCCTTCGCCACCAACTCTTGTCTAACCCAATCAAATCCCTTTCCCCACATAGTGATGAGTATATAATGTTTGGTCTGATGAATGGCAGTCTGCGCATCAATCGCCTCAATCCGGAGGATTTCACCGACCTAGCCGATTATCGCACTTATCCGATGCACGATGCCATCAAAGGAACAATTCCGGCGATTATCAGCAGCTACAACGGTGAACGATTGGTGAGCGTTGGCTACGATGGCAATATCTTCCTGTACAAGTGGAACGGCCCCAAATTGGTGAGGAATCCATTGAGACGGCATCTGCCAGCGATGCCCGGCAGACCGGAGGTCGAGGATATTGTGGATGTGGAGACGCCATCGCTGGAACAGGAGAAGATCAATGCAGAACTGCAGCGACAACAGGAGGCAGCCGACGCACACGATCGCGATGTCCTCGCCAAGATCGGGGCACTGCAGAGTGTGTACTTTGAAATTGTCAAACGCAACGATGAATTGCCACAAGGTCTGCGGGTGCCCGACAAGGATCTCCTCCTCGATCAGCGCATCGTCCAACAAGTTCGGGACGAACTCCAAGCCGAGCTGGACGATGTCCGTGAGGATCTCGCTTATGATTTAGAGTTTGCCCAAGTTGGACACACAAAGCTCTACAATAATTTCCTCAAGAAACTGGATCATGTGCCATATACTGTCACGCCCCTTTGGTGAGTCCAAAGTGAGTCAGAGACTTTTTAGGCTAAATATTTAATCTTGTGTCTTTTGTAGTGCTAGAATTGAGCCGTTGTCCACTTTTCGTCTGGAAACGCTTGGCGAGGAATTTCAGCAAATCAAACGAGACATTGAGGAACGTCTCAAAATGGAGCACGATATGCGGTGAGCTTTTATTTATCCGTATATCTTCTATATATTTTCTGATTCTTGAAACCATAATCTCTACGACTAAATATATCTATATTCTATATATTTTATCATCCCACACAAACCACAAGCAGCCGAGAGATCGATGAGCTTGTGCCAGACAAGCCGGAAGTGTATGAGATATCAATTATATACATATATATGTATAATTATATATAATATATCTTTGTATATATTATATTTATATGATAATTAACGGATTTTAATAGCACCTATTTATAATCCTATTTATTGCACTTAATATTTTCACCATGCTTACTGTTCCCAAAAATCTGCTAATCTTTCATTTAATGATATTATTCTCAACTGGAACAACTATATATATAATTGTTCATATAGTAAATTTAGAACTCTTGTTGTTCAACTCAAAAGTTAACTGAATAATAATAATAAGCCCAAGTTGACTACAGGGTATTCTCCTAGTCGCATACTCTCTCTCTCTCTTTCGACGAGAGCACTCAATTTTTGCCCGGTTTTCATCATTAAAATTAATCTTTCTTTAAATATACAGTCTAACTGAAGTGGTTGTCAGTGATGAGAAGGAGGATTCGATTGGTAATCCGCCGGCGGAGACGTTCTTCTTTGGCCGTGATCCGTCGAGTGTTACGCCCAAATTTAGCCGTAAAATGATGCGCTTACTGACACGTTACCGGAACCGACAACTTTACGAGGTGAGACGGATTTTCGACTGGGAGAAATTGGAGCGGCAGAAGCCCGATCCGAATCGCAATCATCCCGATGACGATGCACAGATTGCAGCAGCTAAACGCAATCTGGGCGATTATAAACTGAAATCCGGATCCGAATACGAGCCGAAGAGCTCGGAAACCCTTACAGCCAAATACATTGAGATTGTGGAGTGTCGCGAGCGATACTTTGAAATGCTGGACTCGTACAATGTACAGGTGATGATGTTGCGGGATCGCAAAAGGGAGCTCATGGAGTTCATCGAATCCAAGCGACAACGACTCGCAAGAATTCATCAATTTTTACCGGAAGCAAATCGCATACAGATGCGGCACATCAAAGAGATCGATATGGAAACGGAATATCCCGAACTGAATCTGATCGAGCGCTTTGAGCCCGGCTGCGGTGTCAATGTCGATGATATACTCTACCTGGAGGCGAATGTGGAGCAGTTAATCGCTGCGCGCAAAACCAAACTGACGCTGGATAGGATTAGTCTGTACGAAATGGAGGCATTCGGCAATCCCGATCTTCAAGAGGTGACCAAATACAAAGCACTACAAATTTCCAAGGTGGAAAGATCGCTGCCCGACGATGAAATGACGGAGTTTATTAAAAGATTGCCCGCCACCAGTGATCCGGCGTATTTTGAATGCGATGCGGAGGGAAATGTGCCCATGATGCAAGAGGTGCGTCATCGTTGGCTCAGAGTCATGGTTGTGGAGCAACTGCACATCATGGCCGAGATTGATGAGGAGATCCGCTTGTTTGATATGGCACTGGATAATATACAGATGCAGCGGTTCCAGGTGAAAATGGATTCGGAATTCCTCTCCTCGTACATGATCAGTCTCGATCAGGAGCTGTATGTGCTGCGGGATAGCGAGGAGATCGAGACGCAGCTGCTCCAGAATGCCAAACAGGCGATGGGTATACGCAACGAAATGCAGATTGTGATCAATGCCACCAATCGCCAGTTGGAGGAACTCCGCAAGATCATCGATCGACTCAGCGAGCAAATTGGCCAGCTCCAGTTGAGTTTCATGAATTCGGTGAAGGGGCATCGATTCTATGATTTCTTGCGCCGCATTTTCAAAAGGAAATGGCGTCCACCGAAGCGTGTCCATGGCGACGACGAGTCCTCGTCTTCGTCGTCGTCCTCCTCGTCGTCCAGTGAGGATGAGACTGCCGATGCCCAGAGCATTGACTCGCTGGACATGACCACCATCCGGCTGGATGAGGCCACTTGTCCCGTTGGCTTGGAGCGCAGTCTTTACGAATGGACCTTCACTGTGCGCTCGGAGCGACACGAGCTGGAGCGCATCCTCGCCGGGAGTCACCGCGATGTGGACCACAAGCGTCGCCAGATTGCCGAAATGCAAACCAAGATGAAGCACAACGAGGAGATCTATCAGCAGGAAAAGAATAAACTGCTGGACTTTCGGGTAGGTTATTGGGGGAGAGTCCTTTTGAGTTTGGCTTTAAAGTTTCTTCCATTTTGCAAATCATTTCTAAACGGAAAAATAATTTCTTAAAGAAAATCACCTCACTCCAAAGTGCTTCTGGTTTTTAGAATTAATTTCTAAAAATTAGAAAGGCGTTTATTCCTTTTTTACAAAATATGTATTCTATTATTAAAAAAAAAGAAAAACGAAAAAAACTAGAAAGTTTTTCTGGTTTTTAGAAATAATATAGATATACGAAAAACATTTTTTTAAAATTAAAATGGCTAGCTCTGAAAACTAGATGTATATTTGGAAACTTTTTGGAAAAACTAGTCGCGGAATTAAGAAAAGAAAAACGCAACTTTTTAGAAAGGCACACTCTCGATTTTACAAGCTTAAAAAGAATGTCTATTTTATATACATATGTCAGGTAGAGGGTTTTTTATTAATAGTGTAGGAGTGTTTTAAAATCTTTGCAGAATGGATGAAAATGGAAATACAAGTTTGTGTGGCGAAACTAAAATATTTATATATAAACTATATTAATATCCATTCCCATGGAAGGTCAAGCCTTGAACCTACTAATACCAACTAGAAGTGTACAAATATATAATATATTATTATGTAACTTATTCCAGCGCAACCGGCAGACGGAGATAAACAAGGTGCAGATAAGTACGGTGCTGCGCATGGATCAACTGCAGCATTTCCGCGAGGGTGAAAACTATCGGGATGTGTCCAATGCGATACTGTTCGATGCGGAAATACTGAGCGATCTACGCCGCCGTGCCGAGAAGCTGCACGAGGAGACGCTGGCCACAAGGCGGTGGCATCGCATCAACTTCATCCATCTGCGTCGCATGAACCGCGACATCAAATTCATGCGATTCGAGATCACCCGGCTCGAGGAGGAGATCAGGCAAGCGATGATGAAGCGCTTCGGCCTAATCATCAATCTCGATGAGCTCGAGGAGGAGGTGCTGCGTCGCTACATCTTTGACCTGGAGTCAACCGCCGAGGATGAGTTGCGAGCCCTCGAAAAGGAGCTCAAGGAGCGGCAGGTCAGTGTATAGAAATTCTGTTACTAAACACTCAGAAAAAGAAGTGCATTTTAGTAATTCGCCAGGAGTAACTCACATTGATCTTTCTAAAAAGCACAGTTTTTCTAGTTTCCTTGCATTTAGAAATTGTTTCAAGCCTCTCTATTTTTGAGAAAAATGTTTTCTTATATTAAGTTGTCTCCAAAATGAATCGACTTTATCACTTTTCATCACTCTGCCCCACCCAGATTGAATTATCTCGCTGCGAGGAGGAGCTGGTGCAGGTGACGCAAAACAACACGGAGAAGGTGAACATACAAACGGTGCTCCTCGAGCAGAAGAACATGCTGGATGTTATCCTCGATGTGCAGGAGCGCAACTATCTCAAGTGGGCAAATCCCCAAGTGCTCAATCTGAGCTACGACATTGAGAAACTGATGGGCATCGATAGCCAGCTGCTGCAACAGATTGAGGTGGGTTCACAGCTCTGCTCTCTCCCAAATTACTCAGTCTAATCTCTAATCTGTCCCACCAGTGTCTGGAACGTGAGATATGCACGCTGCGTCTGAAGGCGAAACCATTGCAGATTAACGAAACGGATGCGTTGCCTCGTGTGGCCAACAGTGAGCTGATGCCGGAGCAAACGGAGACGGAGCTATGTCCGGCCATACTCAATGTGGATGCGTATATGTTGCCACCCATGCCGGATGAGTTCATCATGGACCGCGTCCACACCATTGTCCAAAAGAGTTTCAATCATTTCCTTGGACGCCATACGACGCCGGAAAATGTGCGCAAATTTGCGCAAAGATCATCGCTATATTTATGCCAGGCCGCATATAGTTTCCAAGGTCGATATACGGACCGAATAGCCGAGTGTATAACGGAGCATCTGGAGAGCATTGTGCCCAAGAAATATCTGATACACATCAGTGCGGAGGAGTTGCGTAAATTGTTCAATGAAGTCGTCGCCGTTTTCGATTATGAGCGATCCGATGTGAATACGGAGGATTTGATTTCGGGCATCTTTGAGCATGCCAAGGATGCGCTGTGTACTCGTGGCATCTGTGAGATCGTCAATCGCACTCAGTTTATTGTGTTGCACATGTTCAAGGAGTTGATTGAGGTGTTGCCACTGGAGGAGTTCCAGGCGGAGGAGACGCTGCGCATCATTGTCGATGTGCTCGAACGTGAACCGATGACAGATCCGCGTGCCATCAATGTGGATGATCTCATAGCGACCACCCTGAAGCATGCCAAGGATAATCTGCTTGATGGGATTACGGCGCTGCCCATCCGTCAGCTAGGCAACAGCATCCAGAAAGAGTTGCTCAAGCGGCGCCAATTTAAGCCACCCAATTGTCAATCTCCGCTTGCGGTTCGCATTGCCAGCAAGAAACACGGCCCAAAAACCGGATTACCCTTTTAGTATTGAAATCTTAGAGCACCCTGCTCTAATTTTGGGTGCAAGTTTTCGTCGGTGAATATTAACATTGATATTATTTGTAATTAAGATGTAATCTTTATGTAAAATATGATTAAACTCAATTTTTTCGGGGCTAGTTAAACAGCAAGTTGAGACAGAGAAAGAGAATATGTTTAGTGGCACAGACTATAAATAAATATATATGTATATATATAAATATATATGTATATATATATATATATATGTATATATATAAATATATATATATATAAATATAGATACAGATATATAGTCTATAGTCTTTGCTGCTAGATATACTCGCTCCGTCTAAACTTTTTGTTTAACTATCTCGAATAACAGACTAAGAATTGGCTTCATGATATATAAATACTTGTATGCTTTTCAATAATAGAAAATATTTAAACATACTGTTTTATTTGTGTAAGATTGATAGGCAGATTAAGCAATAATAATAATAATATAACGAGAATGGAGAATGCATAACTGGGCCAAGTCTGGATTCAATATCAAACTGAATCTGAATATTCACTCCAACGCCGCTTGACCGTATTAATTTTGTGTGGGAGCAGCTCGAGCATCTCGCGCACAACGCCAATCTCGCCATGCAGCCGCTCGGCAGCCTCCTTGTGCTCCACACAGGATTCACTGAATCTTTTATAGTACAAAAAACATTGATTGAGTTGCTCCAACTGCTGCTGGGGATGCGAACTGATCAGCTTGTAGTAGAGTCGCCCGATATGGAAATGGGCATAGAGCATTGTGCGCAACTCATCCATATCCATGTTGGGTCGCCAGAGATCACCTGCATCCGGTTGCACCAAATACGATTTGACAAAGCACTCAAAATGTTTGATGGCCTTCCAACAGCTCTGATTGACCCGTTTGACATCCGCAGGTGTGGGAGATGACTGCGCCTTGATGGCATCGAGGCGTATGTCGAGGATAGCAGCATGTGCTGTGCCCGCCACATACCAACACTCGCGACAGATTTTCAGATAATGACCATGATCGAGCAGTTCCAGCAAATCCTCTAAATATTTGGCGCGTCGCTTTTGCATCTTGGCCTGATTCTCGGGCAGCTCTTCAAAGAAGGCAATGTGATCATAGGCCTCGGAATAATCCTGCATAATTCTGGCATACTCGGTGGCCTCCGTCTCCGCCTTGTAGTAATCCTTGGCCACATCCAGCCACTCGCTGACAAAGTGAAAAACCAGCTTGGCATCGTCAAAGGTCAAACAATAATCGCAACTGATGCGATTCTCACAGGCAGCGAGATCGAGATCCAAAAAGCGATAATCCTCCTCAACGAGTTTTAGCTGCTTGGTGGCCTGGGCGAGATGCTCCTCTTCCTCCTCATCATCCCGCATCAGCCGCTCCTTGGACGACAGCAAGAGCAGCAAGCCGTACTTGGCCCAGCAGCGTGCCACATCCGCATAGCGATGCTTAAATGTTTCGGCTACATCCGCCTGCTGCTGCTGACTCATCTGTGGCTGCAACATGTTTGCCTCGTGCTCGGCCATTATTAATGTGGCTGCAGCCAAAAGATGACGTGCTTCTTTAAAGCGCTCCTGGCCTATATAGTATTGGGAGAGTGTTGCCGTATTTAAAGCAAAGTCGATTGCTTCGTAGCATTTGTATTTAAGCTGGCGATGCAAAGTGCGATGACAGCATTGAGCGGATTTCTCTGGTTCCTCCACATGACCCCACATCTGAGCCAGGTAAAAGCAGCATAGTGTGTACAGATTCTCTAGTTCCTTGCTGCCAGTGGCACCTGCAGTCAACTCCACTTCCTCCGAGACTGGATTAAATAGATCAAACATGGTCATTGGCAGCTCTCCTCCAGCCTGAAACTCTTCGTAATTCTGCTCCGCTTGCAACAGCAGCTCCAGCGCCTTTTTGTACTCCAGCCTGGCGGCATAGACAATGCTCAGCTCGTTGATGGCGCCCACATAGGCAATGATGCACTGCGGCCGTTGTTTGCGCTCCTCCACCAACTCCAAGCAACGCTTTAGTAACTTTTCTCCATCGATCGATTCCTCGGTGTAGATGTGAATGCGACCCAAGTCCCGGCAAATAAAACCCAACATTGATTGATAGACAAATTCATCATGACTGCCCTCATCTTCGCTGGCTCGTATCGAGATCAGTTGATCCTCCAGCTGCTTTTTTAAATCGTGAAGAATATCGCGCGCTTTGTAATGGGATCGATAGGGTTCGGTTGGGGGATCGCTGCGACTGTCCTGCTCGATTAGTGCGCTCGCCTTCTCGTACAGCTCCCGGTAGTCGCTGAGCACCTCTTTAGGTATTACCATTTCTAATTTCGTAATTTTTCACACTTTTTGTTCTAGTTTTGAGCTATTATTTTTTTCAACTTAATTTGTTTAGCAGGCTGGTCGATAAGTTATCAGATGTTTCACATGGCAAAGGACATCGATATATCGAACACAAAGTACCGATATTTGTATAGGTTCATAGCGGCGGTGGGTCGATCACTTATATGCTCACCTGCTGGTCACACTTCTAATATGTATCGAATACAGTGCCGATATTTGTTGACACTTATTAACAGTCATTATTCCTGAATCTTCATCTGTTTATCCATCTAAATTGCAGGGTGTGCCGATGGGTTATAAGCTGATCAGCTGCTCACATTGCAATGAAAATCGTTACATCGAATACAGTGTCGATATTTCTATCGATATTTCACATTTTTGCTTTGTTTTTTGTCATTATTTCGCTATATTCATTTGTTTAGTTAGTTAGTCACATTCCTAAACTGATATATCAAATACATATTATATGCAGCTATTAAAATGCGGTGGTCAGTCGATAAGTCAACCAGCTGGTCACATTGTTAGCACAATCGATATATCGCTACATTATTGATATTCGCTAGTAACTTGGTAACAGCACAAACGCGATTTTTCTATTAAAGAACGAAATTGTAAACAAGAAAAAGAAAACAATTCCAAATTAATGGCATCAGAGGGCGAGGATATGAATATGACGCCAGTGGAAAGTGAAATTTCTGCAACAGAAACGGACACAGAAGCAGAGGACTGCAGCGTGGAATCAGACGCAGAGAGTATTGAAGTGGAAACTGTGCCGATTTCCACAGAAGAAGCAGAAATGGAAGAGCTGCTGGGACAACTGGAGGATTATACGCCTACAGTGCCAGATGCACTCACGATGCGCATTTTGCATAGCGTAAGTTAATCTCGACACTCTGCTAACAATATTCGTAATTTATCTATATATTTATTGCCAGTCTGGTTTTGCGTCTGTTGATCCACGAATTGTGCGCATTATTTCGGTGTCTGCCCAAAAATTCATTTCGGATATTGCCAACGATGCTTTGCAACACTGCAAAACGCGTACAACTAATATTCAACACTCAAGCGGTCACAGTTCCAACAAGGTAAACAAATTTATTTAGTTCTTATTAAAATTATTAATTTAGTTTTATATTTGCAGGACAAGAAGAACCCGAAGGATCGCAAATACACCTTGGCTATGGAGGATTTGGTGCCAGCCTTGGCAGATCATGGCATAACAATGCGAAAGCCCCAATATTTCGTTTAAAATTAATACAAAATTTAAATTAATTTAAAATAAAATTAAATGTAAGAGTACTTATTTTCATGCGAGTACAATTAGTTACAGCTATCGGTTACTTGACTGGCACGCTATCGAAATCAAACAAGTTGATGGTGCCTATCGATTGTGCAAACAGCTGTTCAGTAACAAGAAGCAGCACAAAATGGGAGTGTTTTCGTCGAGAGTGCAATTTTATTTTTTTATCCCTTAAGTGCTAAATACATGCAATCAACTGCTGAAAATAAGTTAAAACAACTTGCTAACGTTGCGCGGACTGAATACTTATAACGGCAGTGACGTCACATCGATGAAAGCGTGCGAAAAAAGCAAACGAAAATTGGGACAACGACGACAGTGGGAAAAATCGAACTTTGTGCGCGAGTGTGTGTGAGTGTATAATTTGAAACAAAAGCAAATATCAAATGCAATACATATAAGTGCAATACATAATAAGTATATAAATATATATATATATCTATCTATCTAATGTGTAAATTATTTTGCCAATAATTGCAAAAATGTTACGCAGCAATAATCGAATAATCGATAATTGAATAAACGAAAAGTAAACAAAACCCCCCACCCGCCCCCTCTAAGCAAATCACAAAATGGATCTGGAAGAGACGAGCGACACTGGATTTCCGGCACTTGGCTTTCCAGAAGTGGGCACCTGGAATCGCACACATAATGTGCCGCTGGAAAACATGAAAATCGATGCGCCAATGGTAAATATGCATCTACATGTATATATGTATGCGTGTGTGCGTGTATATGCACTTTGAATGAGCGAGAGTGAATCAGCCGAGGACAGCTTTATCATTCGTACAGCGAACGTCGCCTAATCTGCTGCTTCTTGCCTGCTTCCTCTTCAATAGCCAGTCATAGTCACAGTTAATTGAAGCGATCGTCGCCATAATTCTTGTGTCTTATCAATCACTGGCCATTGGCACACTACTTTCAATACTGCTCAACATTGTTGCTGATAACAGAGTTGACAACAGTTTAACCCATTGAAAGCCAGGCGAGCCAAGAAATGAAATAGAAAGAGATGAATATTTTACTTTGTTCAAAGAATGGATTATTTTTGTTTTCAACATTTAAAAATGGTTTAAGTTAATGAATCTCTTTAATTTATGTTTCTTTAACCAATTATAATAACTCCACTGAATCGTAGAAAAATAAGAAAAAACATACAACACAATAATAAATTACAAATTTTGAATGTCATTTCTTACAAATGTATTTATCGGACAGCCTTTGTTTTTACCGTGTTTAGAACAGAAGTTCAAAATTTTAATATTGTACGTACTATATATCTTTGATCTCTTTGCGAGAGAATCTACAACACGACGATATATAATAATAATAATTACAATTCGTTTAGATCGCTTTCTGCATTTGTTATCTAAAATTTTGGTCAACTCTTTTCCCCCCAATTATAATATATATATACTATATAATAATGCTAAAATTTAGAGTCATAATGCGTTGCGTGAAGGATTTGAGAAGTCGTCGCAGCAGTAGCCGCAGCAGCAGCAGCCTGCCCAATTTCATCATGGTAGACGAGAAGGACGAGGATGAAATGGATCATGATGCGGATGATGATGGTTTCGGGTTGGACAACATGCATTCGTCATATTCAATATTGAATAATCGTTGCTCCGAGTTGTTCTATATGCCACAGGGCGTTGGGCCCGCCTATCAGAATCTCTTCACCACCGTCGATCAATTTGATTTTAGTAAATATCAAAAATCCTTGGCCTGGCACAGCATCAAACCGATCCGGGCCCAAGTTGTGCGTTGCCCCAAACTGCTGTTGTCACATTTGAAGTGTCATTTTGTTATACCATGCTCTAAGTTGCGGCATCCATCGAATTTTAGCATTTTTAATTTGTACTTTGACTGCGACGTGAATAGCGCCGTCAAAGCCTTCGTCCTGATCGCCTCCCAATATTCCGTTGACTTTATGCAGGACGGTTATTGGTCGGATTTTGTCAATCCGTTTACGGGACGTGCCTATTTCCAACCTGCTGCAACATCATACTGCCAGCAGCAGCCGCAGAAGGTTCATCATCATTCGCGGTATTCGCGCTTCCTGGGCCACAATATGCAATTCAGGGATATCAACGGTTGCACCATCATCAAGGAGGCCACAACATGCACCTTCTCCGGCGCCATTTTCAGCGATGTGCCAGTCGATCATTTTGACTAATCCATGAATCATGTATTCCACATCCACTTTTTATTCTTTATTCTTTTCATCATAAAATTTTGATTGTCTGCCGACATCCAAGTCGTTTTCAACTTTATTTGTATACTGTACTGTGTGTGTTTGTGTTTGGGAATCGATTGCCCAATAAATCGAAATCTATGGTGCACCTTTACTAATCTTTAGCTTATGCCAAGACAATTGTTCAGTTTTTTTTTTCAAAATTATAGTATTGGAAAGCGAAAGCTGTTGTTTCTAGGAAGTTTTATGGATTAACATTTAATTAAAGTGTATAAAAGCCATATCAATACATATATAAAAATATAACTGATATTTTGCTGTATTTGTTAATGTTCATAATAAATTTCACATTAAATTAAATATGTATATTTACAACATTATTACATATATGTTTACATATATATTTTTATAAGCACAAAGAAATATTCATAAAAGCAGCTGATTTATTTCCTCATTAATCAAACATTTTAATGACTTACTGTGCTTATTGCGTTTTATTTAATTATCTTTAACAGTTATTCAAGATTTCTGATTAATGAAATGAATACCGAGAATGCAATAAAACACTGTAAATAACAATGAGCAACACGGAGTAAATAAAAAAAAATATATTTGTACATATTTTTAATCTGGGAACTCATTAAAAATGTGAAAATGGTTGTTAAAAAGTGAGTAACAGGCAGGTGGAAGCAATTACGGTCCCATAAGACAAATATATTCATGATCAACATCAACTGCCGAAAATAAATAATAAAAGAAATAAAATCTACATTAAGAAACTCAGATTATGTTGTATTGAAAAAACTACCAGAATACCCAGCAAGGATTGAACTATTGGGTACAGGGTATCTTTTAGTCTAGCTCTCTCGTTTAGAGCTAACTCTAACCCACAATTTTATTTGTGATAACTTCAAGTCTCGGTCTCTCCACAAGCGCATTCCACCTTTAGTTTTACTGCTAAAACTAAAAAAAATAAGTTATAATGTTAAAGATCAACCTGCTGTGCTTTTTCTAGATTTGGTTGCTGTGCTCGCTGCTGACAACGATCACATGGGTGACCTACAACACCTTTTATAACTCGCGTGTAATCGGAATGCTCATCACAAAGATTGCCAATCGTTGGTTCATCAAAGGTGCTTACTTCAAGATTGGTTCTGTGGCATTGAATCCGTTGGCCGGCAAGATAATGTTCCGGGATTTTGTGTACATCACCTACGATTATACGATGCGGGTGCAGGATGGCTATTTCATATTCCGCTGGTGGCGCTCCTATGTGCCCAAGGATGTCTCCGAGGGTTAGTTTGATTTATACATTAAAATTGAAATGAACTTTAATAATTCCCTTGCTTTACAGATCTCTCCCATTCGGATACGCGTTTGTCTGTTCAGCTAAATGGCTATGAGTTGCATATCTATAATCGCTCCGATTTGTACGATAAGTTGGAGAAGACTTTCGGGCTGGAGCCATCGCTGCTGATACCCACCGATGTGGTTAGCAACGAGGAGCGCAACAAGCTCAAGGAGCACAACATGAACATGGAAAATGCCCGTCAAAGTAAACGTGTCAATAGCGTTAAGAATTCGGAGGCAATGCAGGCGACCACCTGGCGAGATTTAATACCCGTCATCAAGATTGATATTAGTTCGGGTCGCTTTGTTTTTGGCAATCGTCTGACGCCGACGACACTCTCCATTTCCGTGGAGGAAGCTCATTGCACGTACAGCACAAAGCCCGCCAATTGTCGTCTCGATCATTTCATGCACTTTGTCAAGGCGAAGGTGGAGAATGCCAAGGTGCTCTTCTGTCCCAGCCCAAAATACACCGGTTTGATTGATGAACCACCTCGCTATATGGGCGAGGGATTTGTGGTTATGATGTCCAATCAAATGGATCTATATTTCTATATGGATGAGCCGGGCTTGGTGCCGGAGCAGCCCGTACAAATTGAGCTGGCCAATGGTGATGTGGTGGAGCCATCGCCACCCGTTTGGGGCATTAATGCGCACTGCTTAAAGGGCACCGATTTCAGCTATGGTCCCTGGGCGGATAGACAGCGAGATCATTTGTATCGCTATTTCTATCCATCCGATTGGAAGGAGGCAGAAGTGACGCCCACACCACAGCCGGGCGAGCTGCGCAGCTATCAGTCGTTTGACGTGACGCTGTGCGTCCTGAATGAGGCCACCATCGATGTACTCTTCTCCAAGGAGAAGGAAACGAATGCCATGCACATAACCGTTGGACCCGCCTCCTATGTGGAGGTCACCATACCCTGGATAACCCACTCCGATGGCTATACGTCCAAAATACAGGGACAACTCTTTCATGTGGAGGCCACCACATCGCTCCAGTATCGCAGCCTCGCCGAATTCGAATCCTTGGAGTACAAAGTGCGCATTCATTATCCGACCAAATGGAATGCACCACAGGATTGGAATATTTCGCTGGCTGGTTGTAAAACAACAGCTTATATTGTGTATAAGCACAAGTGCTTCTTCCAGGATCTCATCGAGGATTGGGCGAACAAGGCACGACCCGATATACTCAGCTTTGTGCCATACACCTGCAATTTCAATATACGCTTAAATGAATTTGAGATCCTTATGCTGTGCAACGAATACAATTGGATCGATTGCAGCAGCGCCAATCAGGAGAATAATCATTTGGGATTTTGCGGCGATGTTTTCGAGATGAGTTTCGCGCTGCCCTTTGATGATTTTCTGCCCAAGACTGTGACGCTCAAGTTTTGGATACATGGCGAGGGGCTCGACCTGAGCCTGTATGTGCCGGAGGTGTCTTCGGTGCGTCCCATTGTCCTAGCCATAGACGAGAACGCAAGACTGTTGACCCGCGAGGGCAAATTGATACGACGACCCGAACTCTATACGAAAAAATGGCGCAAGATTTGTCAGCGCAGCGCCGGTTGGATTGACTGTTGGGCGGTGCCCATTTTAGCTTTGTCCATTCAATATGTTTATCATCCAGTGCCGCCGCTGGGACCAGATCCTCAGGCGGATATTACCACGCCGGAGAAGGAGGAGATTTTACTGAGCCCCATGCGCATACCCAAGGTGCGTAAATCTCCCGTGAGCAGCAGCTGGCAGCAATCGGAGCAGCAGAAATTCGATCCGGGTACTTTGGCAGCGGATCATGTCACCGTCGAGGTGGAAATCGGCAGCTCTGTGCTGATGGCCTACGGCAATGTTTTGCGGAATTTCATCAACCTCAAAGAGAACATCTTCGGTGAGGATCAAAGCTTCACGGATATGGAACAATCGAATGTTAGCCTAAAGGAGACGGGTGCACCGAACAATCCCAAGGATCAATTGTTGGCCAAGGAGAAGGAGATGGCCAACAAATCCATATCAGAGACAACGGCACCGGAGGAGAAACGTAAACCATTCGATCCACGACTGTATCGTCCGCTGGAGGTGATGGTCTCGGTGATTGTGCATGATATCCAGGCGCATGTGATGAAGAACTGCAATCCCGATGATCCACCGTGTCCGGTGGTGTTAATCGAACGCTTTGGCTTTGAGATGAACAAACGGTATACGGAGACAACGTTGCAGGTGCTTGTCAGTCCCGCCTATCTGCTCACCTCGGATTCGCTGCAGCGCCAGCAACGCGAGCAGCACATCCAACAGGGTCACCTGCTGCTCTCGGCGGTGCAGGTGCGCGGACATGCCATGTTCAGCAATGAGGGCTGTGCTCTGGACGAGGATACACTCGAATATTCCTGGCTCGTCGAGGTGCAACTGGGCAAGTTGACAGGGAAATTGACTTTGCCACAGCTGGTGAATGTTGTCACTGGCTTGGAGACTCTTGTGCTGCTCGCCATCGATCCCGAGAACTGCCTGAAGTCACCAAAAACGGTGCGCAATTGTCATCATGGTGTGCCCAGTAATCTCTGTCCGCACACCAAGGAGGAGAACAAATACAAATGTCCCTCGGCCGAGGATATTAAGTACAAAATGACTCGTGTATCTGTGGATGCCGTCGATGTTTATCTCATTGAGAGCGGCACAGCGTTGCACGCTTGGATCTCACCCATTCGACTGGCGAATTGTAATCTGCATGGGCAGCGTGTCAAATCGGGCATCTCGGGTCTGCTGCCCTCCATCTTGTTGCGACTGTTTATGCTGCACGCAGGGAATGTGCCCAATAGCGCTTTTAACACCAACACCACGGGCAGTAATCGCTCGGGCAAGCTGCGTCGCGCCGATCAGGATTCGTTGAAGTCCAGTCAGGATGTGCCCAACAGCAGTGCCCATTTTGGTCACAAGTCCGGCAAGCGCAGCTCGAATTCCTTTTCGCAGCGTCGCGATTCACGCGAGGATCGCCGATGCTTCACTGATGCTCATGGCCCCAAACGCACCCCGGAAACGGCGGAGCTCAGCGAGAACTGGGTCGAGGTTGGCTGCACCTCGTTGGGACCCATTCTGCTGGAGGGTGCCTCCGCTCTGCCCATACCCGATCACGAACTGCATCTCGTGCAGCACAAGTAAGCAGCTTTCATTTAGCAGCTTGGCTTAAATTAATTTCCTTTACTTTTTTCTTAGTTTTCTGCGCGAACATGATGCGAAATTTAAACGTTTGTGGTTTCTGTGGTCCAACAATGGAAACGCAATCAGCTCCGCGTCGGAGACATCGCGTTGCGGCTGCATCGGTGGCTGCGTCTTCTTTGGCAGCAATCGCAACGGGCAAAAGTTCTTCAAGCCCACCGCTCAGGATGTCCATGACAATTATAATATTGCACGCTATTTGTGAGTCTTTTTTAGCAGTCGATCTCCTTATTGCTTGTTAAAGTAGGTGGCGGGGTCTACTCTGAAAAGTTGTAAACAACCGCCTGTAGACAACCGCCTGTAGACAACCGCCTTAACCCAACCTAAGCTAATCCATTCAACATTTCCCTCGCTTGCAGCATCATCAACAACAACAAGGACTTTGGCTTTGGCGAGAGTATTTTGCATCAGGGTCAGTTGGTCTTCCACACGCCGCCTTACAGTCTGCACTGTGTCTCGTTGCACGACGCCGCGGACTTCAATGGCAAGGGCAAGTTGTATCGACCCGCTGTCGAGTTGCGCAATGGCAGCTTGAAGAAATCGGAGCACTGTTCACTGTCAGATGGTGCTAAGTTTAAAATTGGCGGTGGTGTTGTGGACAAACCAGAGTTGAGCAGCAGTCGCCACAAATCGCGAGAGAGCATTGGTTCCCCAAATACATTGGAGCGACGCAGCAAGCGATATACGTGCACCAGGCAGACCTCGGTGGAGGTGCCCTACGCACGACTGCTGGACAGTCCCTCCAAGAAGCTGCAGTTGCAGCAGCAGCAACACGACTGCGCCGTGGAGGTGGCCAATGCTGCCGCTAGCATACCAAGACGCGGCTCGGATTCGCACAGATTACGCGTCTCGCCGCCAAAGACAAGCATCTCGGACTCCAGACTGACCGGCGAAGCGGCGCTCGACGATGAGCACGAGGTGAGCAGTGGAATTGTAGCCCAGGCTTGGCTAGATATTCATTTTTTATACTCCCACACAGATGCCCGATGAGATGTCGCATTCGGCGCCGCACTCACATCCATTGGAATTTGAGATCGCTGACATTGCGCTGCATGTGGGGGAACAGTTGCCGCGCGAGGTACAGCGCACCATATCGCTGACCTCGGAGAATCCCTCCGAGATGTTCTTCTCCGCCGAGGAGGATATCTCGAATGTGATGTCGCAGCGCGGCTCCATGAAGCAGCGCAACGGCAATGGTTCCATCATTTTATCCGGCCGCAAACGTTTCTCCTCCGATCTGAGGTGAGTGCTCCTACCTCATCCTTACAATTCAGTTCGGTTCAGTTTTATGAAGTCCTTGTTAACTTTGCAGCATTGGCGCTCAGAATGAGAATAGCAGCCACACTCTGCCCACTTATCGCAGCGATCTGGAGATCCATGCGCCGGAGAACAACAAAACTTTGCCCAAGCGGCCGCAGAGCACCACAGAATTGGTAAAAAGAGTAATGCGAATAATTGTGCAAAACACTTTTTTAGTGCTCTATGTTAGGTCTCTCACTATGTTATGTAAAATGTATATCCTATATCTATATATTATAATATATATATATACCAAAAGCTTTACTGCTTTCGAGGCTCCTGTTCAATTTTCACTTTCACCCAAAAACGAAAACGTTTTTCCACAGTTCTTTCGCAGAGCTGCCATTTAATGCATGTTTCCTTCAAGTATATCTATAAGATTTCTATCTCTCTATCTCTTGCTCTCTATACTATAACTGTTATCTCTGCTATATTTATATAAAAAAAATCCACACCTAAATCTATTCCTCTCCACGAAAAACTCAAACTGTTTGATTCATCCAAAAACGAAATCTAAAACAAATCGTTAAAAAATAACAAAAATAAAAAACAAAAAACAAAACCGTAAAACTCATCCAGAATGAAGACGCGAGACGCATTCACGGTCTTGCCACACCAATAAGAAAATTAACAAATATCTCATCACGACCCGAGTACCGACACTTTGTTCACGACGTGAGTAGTTCTTAGCAAAACCGCAAAACCAAAGTATAAATACCAAAAAAAAAAAAAACTCCTACTAAAACTAAATCTTTAACTAACACGTAGCTCTACTCAAATTGAACCTTTCTTTTTTTAGCAAATCTTTATGTATAACCTAATTTAAATATCGAGTATAGTTTTCGTATCTCTATCTATAACAAATAAGAAAGCACAGGAAAATAAAATACCCTTGCAGGCAGTTTTAAAATCAATTCAAAATATTTATATATTTATTTAATATACTTTTTTTTAAATCTTATATTTATTATAAGTTCAGAATCAATTATTTATTTTTTTATATTTGGAACATTGATCTCAAATATAAAATATTAAATAAATTAATATTTAAGTAAAATTTATAATCCAAAATGAATTTATTTCTTATTTTGCTCTAACAACCTCTGCAAGGGTATAGAAAAATTTGTGTGCATGTCCACAATTCTGCATGCAACTTGGAGTTAGTCTAAGTCTAATGATTTCTAGTCTAGTTTTAAGAACTCGTCGAATTTACGTGTTTAATGCACTTTTTCATTGCCAATCAACAACGAAAAGAATAAGTTTTGTGCTTGCTTGCGCCACTTGGTCTGACTAAATTTCTATTTGATTTGTAGCCGTTGCAATTGAAATTGAATTGTTAAAAATTTCTAATTCTATTTTTACACACTGCTCTGCATTTCACAGGCTGATTCGCGTGGCTCGTCATCGGGCACTCCATCGTTGTCCTCCAACTCGTTCATCTCGGCGATGTCTTCGCAGGAGGATGTTGCCTTGGTCAACTTGCATCAGCAGGTCAATCGACCTATTATCGATTCACCGCTTCTCATGGCCAGCTATTTGAATCACTTGTCGCAGGTTAAGTGCTTCAATTGGAATGGTTGCTCCTTTCCCCTCGGACCGGATGTGTTCTCCACGCCGCTCTTCCACGAGAACGAGGACGGTGGCCTGACCTATATTGGCAGCAAAATGTTGCCCCACTTCGATTTATATTCGTGCTGGCGTGAGATTAAAGTGGTGCCACGCTATGAGAATAGCACTGGTAGCAACAGTTCGGCCACTTTTCTGGGTGGTCCCAAATCGCATCCCTGGGATCCCAGTGTACTGCTCAAGGAGGAGGAATCGGATAAGACCACCAACGGTTTCGACGATGGCGAGTTCATGAGTCTCCAAGCGGAGGGCGGTGCTGCCTGCACCTCGGTGGTGGCCAGACTCAAAGGCCAGCTCAATGTGTTCCTCACCCCCCTGCTGTTGGAGGGCCTGCAGCGGTGAGTAAAAATTACAGGGTATTTTATTTTATTTGATTGTATTATAATTTTCTAGAGAAGTTTATAGCTCATAAACGGAGATTTCTCCTAACTCATAAAATATATGTGTTCTTGATCAGCATCACTAGCCAAGTCGACCTTAAATTAAAACTGAAGATTAGATCGAATAACTATATCATATAGCTTAGCTGCATGAGCAACATCTTTGTTTATAGAAATATCCAAACCAAACCAGTTAGATTCATCAGATTTACATTTAAAGCAATCTCTTGTTAATTGTTGCATTGAGATCTTTATTTGAATTAATCCTATAAAATATATATTCACACACACGCATACAAACACACAAACACACACACGATACACACAGCACACATACACATTTAAAGTATTGTGAACTAAAAACAAATGGAAAGAATTTAACTACGTTTGACACGCAAATGGGAGCGTTTCGCCTGCCTGATGGCCACATTCAGATTGCTCTGGCTGTTGAGCTGGTCACGCGGAAACGAGTCCATCAGCTTCTTCAGATAGCTCTCGTTGGGATTCTACAAGAACTTGGAGTTATTTGCGTGCAAACCCAAAAGCAAACCCGAATTTACCTCAGGTGCATCGTCAGTTTGTTTGTTGTCGCGTTTGATGCGTTTGCCGGATTCGAGTTGATACTGGTTGGGATTGTTGCTGTTGTGTTCGTTGTTGGAGTGCTGCTGCTGCTGCTGCTGTTGATAGTTGTCATAATTGAGCAACTCGCTCTGCTCCTTGTCCGCCTGCAACAGTTGCTGGCCCAGCTCATGCTCGCTGCTGATGTAGCCACCATGCTCCGTTTCGATGCGATAGCGAACCGGTTCGCGTTCATTATTTGCAATAAAACTGCAAAATTCAACAGTAACTGGGCACATCGTGTGTGGAGATTATTTTTGGTTTTGGTTTTGGTTTTGTGTGTGGTTTGGGTTACTTGTGTGTGTTGTATTTATTTATATGCGGCCAACCTGTCGCCATTGTTGGCCAGCGGCAACGATTCACCCGTTTCAAGCTCATCAGCTGCGGCCGGCGCCGCATTCTGTTGCACATCCTCATCCAGCGAGGAACTCTCCTGGTCAGTCTGAGTCTCAGCTGCCTGCTGCATCTGCTGCTGTTGCTGCTGTTCCTCCCGAGCCACACGTGCCAACTGCTGACGTTCATAGGCCTCCGCTTGCTGGCGCTCCTCTTCACTCTCCTGTGGCTGTCCATCATCCTCGGCAACCATTCTGTCCTCCGACCAAGTGTTGGCACCGCCGCCATCATTGCTGTACTCATTGTTATTGAACACATCCGGAGCAGCATCTTCTTTGCTGATCCAACTGTCCAGTTGTTTGGGCAACTTCAACGATTCCTCGCGTTGTGCTTGGGATGCGAGCTGCTCCAGACTATCCAGCGAATTGGGCGAATTCTGATTCAATGATATATCCGCAAAATCATGCAAAATCGGTCGCTGCTTGTAACGCTGCTGACGCTGCAGACACATTGCATCTTCCGGATCACATTCCTCGTCATCCTCGTACTTCTGCTTGGCACCGGCGGAGGAAGAGCTGCACTTGTTATTCTCCACATTGAGATCGAGAAAACCGTCCATGGATTTGCACGATGTCGTCGTACATCTTCGTGTGGTGGACGTGCAACGTTTTGTGGTCGGTCGCTTTTTGCACTTGGGTGGCTGGTGCTGCTGCTGCTGTTCGGTGCATTGATCGGGTTCATCTTCATCGTGGCATGCATCACCATTATGCGAGCTTAGCGCTGGCTCCAAATCATCGTCGAGCGATTCCATGTCATCGTAGGACTGCTGTTTCTTCGCCTGCCTATGATGACCCCTTAGACTTGCTTGCTTTTAAAAAGGATGCATTTATAAATCAATCGTATTTATCTAGCAATTCTCTCTCTCGCCTTACACACCCTCTAAGTCAAATGGCCCATTGCCAGCGTCATCCAAGAGCTTGTTGAGTGCATTCAGATCATCCAGCGATAAACCATTGAGTGTAGATTCCACTTCGGCATCGCTTAGACCATTTGTCAGATCGGCAAAATCGGGTGAGTTGAGTTCAGCAACCTGTCCAGTTTTCACTTCTGCTTCCTGTCGCAATACTCAGCTTTAACTTAAGATTATTTAAGAGTATTGTTTATCTACCTACCACCGGGTATGCTGCCATTAAGGGCAGCAAGCACAATAGCAGTGTTATATGCAGTATCAGCATTTTTCTGGGAAAATCAGAGCACTTTAATTTGTATTTTACGTTTTGTCTGATGGAACGACAATGTTACACTCTTCCCTGGCTTACTTGGATGCAATCAATTCGAATAAAGCAAACTGTGTGTGTCTAGACGCAAAGAGAATATGATTTCAAACTGGGACTTATTCAAGAGTCAATGTGGTGACTTTCCTTGATTTGTATAGCTAATCGAATTGGCCAACGCGTTGATTTTCTCGACCTTCTCTCAGAATAAGTCGAATGGTTGCTCCTTAAGATTATGATTAAGATTATGACTTCCCTGTTGGTCGCTTTTATATTCAACTTAACTCGAATGTCTTCTCTTTAAGCTTATTCTTCCTTTTAGTACTTCATTCATTGCTCTTCTCATGCCTATCTCTTCACTTTCATTTGATTTATTGAGCAATCTAATAAATATTTTTCCAATGTTTTTTTTTTAGAATGGTGGAGGCAGCTGTGCCAACGATACAATCGATGCATCTGCTGTCTGTGGTTAATTTCATACACGCCTCGTGCATAGCCAAAGTGAAGAATGACAATATTCTGAAGCGTGATCAAAGCCTCAGCTACTGGTCACAGGTGCACTCGAATTCCAAGCGTTCGACAACCGAACGACATTTACAGGGACCCGGCGACTCATTTCTAAGCGATGTCTATGAGGAGAGCATATCGACAAAGACCCAGGGTCTGATTGTGTTGCCCAAGGTGAGCATCACCATGCTACAATCATCCATTGTGGAGGAGATTATATCCGTGGCAGCACTGGACAATGTTCAGGTAAGTTGGAATTGTAAATGATCTCCAAGATTGTTTTCATATTCAAGTAAATTTAATTCTACAGGATCTCAGCTGCGTCTCACTGCTCACTTTTTATATGGAAGGCATCTCCACCAAATTTCATCTGGGCAAAACGACTCGTGCCTCCATGCATAATGTCTACATTCAACAGACAGTTCAATCGGGCAGCAGTCACAAGAAGGGTGGCATAATGAAGGGTACCCGAGCACTGTTGGCTCATCTCTCCTCGCAGACGCGACCCGACAATGTTCAAGGTGAACCCATACTCATTGAAACATCCGAGAAGCAGCTGGAAGAATTAGTTATAACACTCGATATTGGACGAGCGCATGCGCAGCTGCGTCGCCTTAAGACCGAGGGGCAATCGTGTGCACCCGAAACGCCAGTGATTGTCACAGCGATACCGGAGCACAAGAGCAAGGTGCTCTTCGAGTGCCTCAAAATGCCCGAGAGCACGGGCATCGAGAGCATCGGTTACATCATGTTCGAGTGTGGACTGGAAGGTGTTGGCGTTAAGATCGTGAAGCGTTCACATTTCGAGAAATCGGAGAACAGCAAAGAGGAACTGGCCGAAATGACAGCTGGGGCAGAGGCAGCATCGACTGCTGCTGCTGCTGGTGGCTCCTTCAATCTCAACGAGTTGGTTGGCGCGTCTGGCAATGCTGCAAGTGAAGCTGCTACAACTGGAGATGCAACTGGCGCCACATCGAAAGCAGAGGCCGCCTGGCGTTTGATCACCAAGAAGCCACCGACACCCAAAACGCCCAAAGAAAAGTTCCAAAATGCACTGGACAACATTATAGTCAGTGATAGCGGCACAGCTGCATCCAAACAGCCGCCGCCCGATGAGGATGTGGAGAAGGGAACTGGTGCAGCTAGCACGGCGCAGAGTGCAACAGGTGTAGGTGCAACTGGTGCACAGAAATCGGGTGCTGCAAGTGCTGCCAAGGATGGTGGCTACGACAAGGCTCTCTCCAATGTAAAAGGCACGGATAAAACCTCGTCCTGCGTCATCGAGTTGAAATCGGTGTGGTTCAATTTTGCGGCGCCTCCCTGTGTGCCCATCACACGTAAGATCGACTTGACACGATTGGATTGGAATCTGCTGAGCACCGCCTCGCCAGCGATCACTGCCTGGATGAATCCCAGCAATCGACTGGCCATTAAAATAGTCTCGCTGCTCAAAGTGTTGCACACGCGGCAAACAGCTGTTGCTGCCTGCCTCATGGCCGATGCCATGGAAAACGAGAAGATTCAGCGCAATCCAAAGATAAAGAAGGTAGGTAGGAATGGAGAGTAAAGTCACAATGTTGTCAGATATCTAATATAAGCCATAAATAATCCCAATCTTTCTCGCTCTCACTTTTCCTCTCCTTTATAGAGTCGCTATGCGAATAATTATACGCTGTTGTCAAAGACGCTGCAGGAGGATCCCAGCTGTCAGCTGTGCTACATTATGCAGAAACTGGTGCTGGACGAGGGTGTTCAACGCATCGAGCAGATCTTCAAGCATGGCGAGGTGCCGCACCTAAATACGCTGCGACAGGTGAGCAATTCTTATAATATATAACAATATATACATATATATTTAAATGGTGTATCCATTTCATACAGGGCATCATTGTGTTGAGTCGCCAGTGGAAGAACACCTTGTACAATCCAATATTGTTCGAGCATCAGTATAAAAATAAATTGGCGCGACCTATAAATGTGACATTCTCGTTTCCGCAGAACGAGGAGGAGTGCGAGGCGGATGAGTGTGAAGGTGATGTTGAAATGGGCGCCTATGCGGGCGTTGGCGACCATCCGGAAGAGAGTGAGAATGCTTTATTACTTGGGCAAACACAGCATCATCGAACTCACATTGGTATTCCTTTGATTAACTCAGCTGCTCAACAACTACTGCAATTGCCCACGTTCGGCATGCAGTCAACTACTTTTTGTTATATAACTAATGATATCTGTATATGTATATATATATATATATGTATATATAGAAGTTTATTTTTGTGTGCATGCAAATTGTTGTGTTTATACAAGAAATGTCTTTTTAGAATATGTTAATTGAATTATATCAAAGGCATTTCTTGACTTGTTTTAAGTGTTTCCTTTTTAAACTCTTGCAATTATCCTTATTTAATTTTCTTTTTTTTTCTTTACTTCTGTGCTCTTCCTGCAACTCTTGCAATTACTCTTATTTGATTTTTCTATTTTCCAACTCTTATTTTATTTGTTGTATTTTCCGTTTTTATCCTCATCTGATATTTATGTATATATATATATATATGCTTATGGAAGTTGATTTTTGACTAGATTTAAATATTTCTTCTTTACTTCTGATCCTTTTGCTTCAACTTTATTTGATTTTATATTTTCCTCTTACTTCTCCATTTATTACTGTTTCAATTTATCTTTTCCAACTCTCTCCATTATCCTTTTTTTAATATCTGTGTTTTCTTTTATTTTCATTTTTTATATTATTTATTTCATATGTTTTCTGTTCAAAATGCTTTAAGTGTTCATGACTTCATTTTGTTTGATGCTTTGCTTTTGCATTATGTATTCAAATATTCAATGTTGTTCAATCTCTCTGTCTCTCTGACTATACTATCCAACCAAGTTCAGGCTCTCAAATACTGTTGTGCAGTGTGCTAAATAATTGTATTGAAGTTCATTTAAAATACTTCACTTAAAGTTGTCTTTAATGATATTTAATTTGATTATTTTGCTCACTGCACTCAACGAAATTAAATCTTATGCTCCCAACATTCTGATTGATATACGCAACAATAAATTTGTGCCATAACTCAATACCTTTTTTAACTTGCCACATTTAGATAATACACAATACGGTGGCATGTCCTATGCCCATGAGACTGCTCATCATGGGCCCGGTTCGCAGAGATCGGCATCCACATCGCCCAATATATACCAGACACGTCGTGGGTAAGTTTTCACTTCGATTGGCTTGTGGCGACTTATTGCATGTCTCGCATATTAATGGCATGTGTTTTTACTTTCATACCCCGCTCCAACTATTCTCCATCCAAAATATATCCAACCTAAATGTGAACGTCTTGTTTTGTGCTTCTTAAGTCTGAGCAAAGTGCATAGCAAAGCCTCGAATTTCTCACATGGCAATTCGTCTCGTTCCAGCATACAAATGCTTCCCATTATCTCGAATCTGGTGGAGAAACAAGTGCCAGAATTTGGTGAGTGCTTGGCATACATTTAGCATATAGCCATATAAATTATTAATTAATTAATTTTGTGCTTCTCCTTAGAATACGGCGCATTGCAGGAGGGCTCGTTGAGCTCGACGAATTCGGTGAACAAGTTTTGGCTGGGCGCCGAGAATCACAAGGAGGATTTGTACTTCTGGATGGCTAAGCATCAGGACAACAACAAGAAGAAGGAGCATTCCGCCGAAAAGGAGCACGATGCCCAACCCTTGCCGCCCAAGTTGCCAGGACAGACGCACACACGCCGGGACATTATGCAGGACTCCATAAAGCTGCTCGATGCACATCTGATCTTTGAGCCATTGCTCACTTGTCTAGGCGTTATGCCACAACAAATGATCAACAAGTTCTCGAATGCTGACATCTCATCGCTAGAGAACTTTGGCACGAATCTATCACTAATTGGCACCTTTGATTCCATACGCGTCGATATTGTGGTCAGCGAGGCGGGCGATAAGAACAAGAACAGCAACAGCAGCAGCAGTAGCAGCAATACCAAACCCGCCTCCGCCACCGCCGCCAAGTTGAACAAGAAATCGAATGGAGCACGTGGCTCTATCATGATAGACACACCGCTCTTTCTGTGCGAACGCGTCGGAGTTGAGCTCGAGGTGCTCAAAATGTCCGATGGTATGGTGGATCAGGCACGCCAAAATGTCATCTATATGTCACGGCGTCAGCTCAAGAAGCACACGAGCACTGTGATCAATTTTAGTCTCAATGTGCGCTTCATTTCGCAGCAGGTGAATATGCCACTGCTGCGACTGCTCCATCAGATATGCAACATGTATCAGAATGTCAAGGATGCGCAGAACGAGTTCCACGAACATCCCGAACTGAGCAAGAAGAGCCAGACCAAGGATGAGTGTAGCTTGGGTAAGTTGAGGATCCGGTTAAAACTAATCTAATAAGTCGCAATACTATTTGAATTATATCATTTAATACTCTATTTATTTACAGCCTCCGAGCCAACGGATATGCTGCCCTTCACTTCGGTTGCGGAGCGTTTTGCTGCCCACGGGGAGAGTTTCTCGGATGAGCGCTACGACAAGTTCAATGAGACGATGCCGATGCCATCAAATCGGCCACGTGGAAGTGCCCTGGCGCCCATAATACAACTGACACCCTCGCCAAATGCCAAAAATCGACCGCAAAGTTTTGCTCAGAAGCTGAGATCGACGGGCAAATCCGTCAAAGGGAAGCTGGGCTACACCAATCTGAACGAGTCCAGTTCGTCACCGCTGCGAGATAGTCCAACAATGTCGCTGCACGAGCAGAACATGCTCAAGCTGACCACCGAGTCGAAGGCATCGTTGAATGGCGGCTGTGCGACCAGCGTTAGTGGCGATTACAACAACACACTGACCAAATCGGGCATGCCAACGTTGCTGCCACCGTTGCTGGAGACGCCCAACTGCTGGAAGACCATCTATCATCTGCTGGAACTCTATGGCACCATGCCAGAGACTAAGACAGTGGTTCAGCGCAGTTCCCTCAACGAGCACAAGAAGCCAGCAACCAGTTTCAATAATAACGATGATGATGATGTGACAAATGCACCGACTCCTCTGCCCCAGCATCGGGAGATGAACTTGCTCGACGGAGTGCCGCAGGAGCGAACGCGTCTCATTGTCTTCGGAGTGGCCAAGATACACAAGACCCGATTGCTGGCGACTCTATCGGGCCTGAAGCTTGAGTCGGAGATCACCACGCTAAATAGCACAGCCACCTGGCGCAAGAAGGCACGACCCGTTTCGCTGGAGTGCTCCCTCACTGGGCAAGTGGGACGCGCTATGATTGTCCTGCTCGAGGGCGTGGCGCCCAGTCAACAGTAAGTTTGATTATGTCCTGTGAAGATTATACTCTGTTACCGGAGGTAGAAGATGCTGGGAAATTGATAAAAATTGATAATTGCAAATCGATAAAACAGCAAATCTACCTTAACCAGTCACCAAAAATAGTTGTTATAAGATATACCCATAATCACCAAAAACGATATTTCTAAAGGTTGAATTCGATAAAATTGATGGTGTGAGTCGATCAAATCATATATTTGTAGATTACTAAGAACATCCATGAAAAATGTGTGTTTCTGTGTTGCAGCTGTTATCAGTTAGTATTACTTATTGGTATCAGAGTATTTCACAGTTCTGACTTGTTTTCCATTTTAATTAAAATTTTAATTTCATTTAACAGAACCGTTGTCAAGGTGACCGTAGGCAAGAGTCAGACACTCTACTCGAGCCTCTCGAAGCGCGGCAAGGACAAGAATAGTGGCCTGCTGTCCATTGGACCCGTTAACATAGACATTCCCCAGCATCCGGTGGCCTTGCATGGCATGATGACGCGCAGCTCCAAGCAATTGTCATCGACACTCCAAGAGTTGCGTGTCAAACGCAATTCAGGTCGTTCTACGCTGCGTTCGCATACGGCGGAGGAACCAGACTCTCCATTCCATGCACGCAACTCGGGCGGCACCAACAGCGGCGTGGGCACTGCTAGCGAGATGCGCGAACGCACCGTCTCCGGCGGAGCACAGCCGCAGCCACAACTGGCGGCGCGACGTGCCGCACGCCTCGCCCAATCCAAGCCAGCAACAGCGATGCAGCAGAATGGTTTGCTGCAGCCGCTCGTGATGCAATTCAATGTGCTGCTCCAGAGTCTGTCCATAAATGCAGCGCTGTTGCCATCTCTGCAGGCGCAGTATCGCATGAATCATGTCAGCTCCATGGGTGTCACCGGGCAGCGTGCCAAGTTTGTCATCGATCTGCCCACGCACACGCTGAGCTTCAATACCAAACTGCAGGTGAGTTGCTGTTGCAGTTGGATGCCATTTTGAACATTCAATTTGCCAGATACCAAACGGCTTATGTTGGATTACTCCAAATAAAGATCACTCATTAATTCTATCAGCGGGGCTATTGTGTGCCAGTAGAAAATCTAAGAAGACACTTCCTTACTTACATTCCTCCAGGAATGGACTAAGACCTTCTATATAAGCTAAACTCAACTATCTTTTCTCTTACCAGAACGAAATGAATTTGCCATCGGAGGCATGCATTGGTTTGCCGCCGGTGCACGTGCTGGCCGAATATATACCGGACAATCGACAGGAGAACACGGAGAGCATTGAGGGCATTGTGCTGCGACAGGGTGGCTATGTGAATGCCAGCGCGGAGATTGGTGAATTCGAGCGTTGTCTGACCACCGATCTGCTGAATCATTTGGTCTTCGTGCAGAAGGTTTTCATGCGCGAAATCAACGAAGTGCTGCAGAAGGTTTATGGTGGCGAGAAACCTGTGCCGCTCTGGACCGAGGATAGCGGGGATAATGCCAGTGTGCAGGAATCGACACTGAAGCGCATCCTCTTCTCCATCAACATATCAATGAAACGCATTCAGTTGACAGCCACCACGCCCTGTTCGTCGGCGGTGCGATTCGAGACTGGCACTTTGGAGTTGCAGTTGTCGAATCGTGTGAAGAATTTGGGTGATTTGAGTAATCGCAAGCTGTTCTTCAAGGCGCACATCGATTTCAATTTGTCACTCGGTCAAATCATTAGGAATGTGATCTTTGATGAGGCGGAGCCGGAATTTCAGCAATATGCCTTTTTCCATACGACCATCGGTCTGCGTAACGCCTTCCAGGATGAGCTGCTCAATGAAGACAAGGAGCTCATATTGTTGACGCTAAAGCGTCCCCTGGTCTACGTACAGCCGATAGCCGTGGACAAGGCCATATTGGTCTGGCTGAACTATAAGAATGCCTACGAATATTGGGCGGAGAAGCGTGCGAATCTCTGCTACGATCATGCACCGAATGCCACCCAGCAGGTCTTTGACCGGGTCGCCTTTGGACAAATAGCAAGCTCGAATTTATCTACGCTCTTTCTGCAACTAACCGTCGAGGATATGGGCATCTGTTTGCCCCTGAAACAGGTCAATACGGTGGTGAGTTTAATTTATTATTATACTCTGATACCGAAGGTGTTTTGTGCTGTCGTAAGGATAGATTACTTGGATACTCCTGCAACATTTGTTGCCGATCACGCCCCATATACAGATCGATATTATTCGGCTATATCCACTCTGTTCTTTGCAACCTGTTATCAGCTGGTATTAATCTTTGGTATCAGTGTATTTTCCACTTGTTTACTTTTATTTAGTATTTGATTTCCCATATCTACTCTCTGCAGCCTTATGGTTCTCGTTCGTATCAGGATTTTGATGCCAAGGGCGCCGTTGTCATCACGCTGGAGAACACAATAATCTCGGCTTGCAATTCGGGTTCGTTGGTGTCGAAGGGTAAATTTCAAGGACTGTGTCTGCGTTTTGCCGATGATTTCGAGACGAATCTGGACGACTGGAAGCCGAGCAGTGTGGAGCCCATTATGAATGTGTGCGTTGTCTCCGAGGGCACATTTGAGGTCTGCTCCCGCACCACGGCGGCCAAGAAGGGTGAGAACGCCAAGTGGCTGTTGAATGTCAAGTGGCAAATGGAGGGCGTCGACATCCATTTGGATGTGAACATTGGCAAACAGCTGTCATCACTGGGACACACACTGACCATGCTCACCGGCTTCGAGGAGGACGATCAAACCCAAATAGAATCGCCCGACAGCGATGAGGGTGATCAGAGCAGCCGGGACACTTATGTACGACGTCGCGGCGAATTTGATAATCTGCCGGCGTTTGTCTTTGATCCCACAATCGACTCCAAGAAGCGTTCGTTCATGATGGAAAAGGAGATGGCCGAGCAGCTGAAGATCATCAACGACTTGCGCACGTTGGGCGCCTCCCACAATACGGTCGCGCACGAGGAGCGACGACTGCAGGAGCTGCAAGCTATTTGCTATAAATACTTTCGACGTGATATGATACAAAAGTGGAAGCGGCCCTCCTTGCGTCGATCTCTCAAGAATTACAGTCGCTCCCATTCGTATATTGGCAGCGGTGTTGCTGGAGCAGCTGCTGGCAATGTGGTGTTGCCTGCTGGTGTTGCCAGTATGCAACGCGAGTTGCCCCTGGACAATAGCAGTCATAGCTATGCGGGACGACGTCTCGACACGATTGCCTCCAACGATGAGATCTCCAGTTTGCAGAGCACGCCCGCATCTTGTCATTCGCGCAGCGCTTCGCTCAAAACGGGCGTTAGTCGGGTGACTTTTACGGATGCCATGCGTCAAACGTCGTTGCCAAATGCGGACACAGATGCGGAGACGGCAGATAATGAATTGGATTGGCGTCAGGATTGTTGTACGCCCAGTGAAATGGATGTGGATGGCATCTCAGTGGAGATGCGACGCAAGCACGCCTATGCGCATGCCCAGAAACAGCAGCCAGAGCCGAACATCGACTTCGAACTGGATGTGAAAGTGCTGGTCAATTCGGGTAAGTGTGTGCTGCACACCAAGGAGAATCATGCGGGCGAGGAGAGTGCGGCCGGTGCAGCTGCAGCTGCAGCCGCCGCCTCCAGCGCGAAGACGCACAAACGAGAGCGCAGCATTGGCAATGATTGGGGCAGTCCAACTCCGTCGCGTCGACAGCGCGATAAAAGCAAGCTCAGATTTAATGCGAGTGCCCATAATGCTCTGCTCGCAGATCTGACCATCTTTCACATACCCGGCTTGGATGTCAAGTTGCATTATCAATCGCGCACGCTGCCGGAACTCGGGCAGGAGTTGCACACAACTCCAGCAGTAACAGCAACAGCAACAGCAGCAGCAGCAGCAATTGCTGGTCGTCGCCTGGGCAACAAGCGTGCCACTTTGAGTGCCTGGATGACGCTGCAAAGCATACCCGAGGAGACAATCATCTCGCCGCACATCCTCGAGTTTCTCGAGCAGACACTCGAACCCATTCCGACCCGTCAGCAGGCGAATAGTATTCCCGTGACACCCTCACATGCGACACCCGTCAATCTGGACATATTGCCGGCAAATTATGCCACCTATGCCTCGTTTCCCGTCGATGTCATCGTCTATTTCCACATGCAACCGTCCACGTTTAGATTTAGCTGTCTGCCCGTGTCGCGTGTGGAGTGCATGCTGCAACTGCCCAGCTTGGATATTGTGTTTAGCTCCAAGCGCAGCAGTGGCGAGGAGGAGCAGCAGCAATCGCAAACCCATTCGCATGCAGATCAACAGCTGCCCACGGGTGGTCTGAGCGTCACTGGTTGCCTCGCCGATTTCAATGTGTACATCTTCCATCCTTATGGCGGCAAGAAGACCTCGAAGGAGACCCAATTCTCACCGCTGAGCGACAGCGAACGCAAAGATTCGCTCAGCATCAATGTGGAGTTTGTCAAGTTTCACATAACTCGCTGCAGGAAAGTCTACATTGAACCACTGCCCAGCTCGAAGAGGGCTCTAGATCAATCCAGGGCTGTCATACGCTTCTCCACAATTGTGGACATTGGCAGCGCCAGTTTCAAATACGATATGCGTCGCCTCACCGAGATTTTGGCCTTTCCCAAGGCCTGGTATCGTCGTCGCATTGTGCGGCGTCTCTTCCTGGGCGATCTCAGTGTTCATCAGCAACAGCAGCAGCAGCAACAAGCGGGCGCTGAAACTCCAACGGGCTGTGCTCCAACCACACCCACTCCGAGCGAGGGTCGCTCCAAGGATAAACTCCGGCTCGACTTTGAGCAACAATCGCAGCAACAATCGCACCAGCAACTTGGTCACTTTGGCGCCGTTCGCAAACTGAAATCATTGGGTAAATCCTCGAGTGCTGAATCTTCGGGCACTCCTCCCTCGGAGAAGAATCAGATTACTGCGTGGGAAACTCTTGTCATTTTTGCTGTCAACTTCACCAAGCTGAATGTGCAGATGAACATTGGCAATGTGTGCGGCAATGTGGTCTGGCTGACCAAGGATTTCCGGTCGGATGGCCGGCTGTCCATAGGCAGCACAGGCTATAAGAATATGTATGCGGGCATCTATTTGGGTGGCTCGGCACTGGATGCCAAGGGTGGCATTGTCGGCGGCAGTTTTGAGGTGAACAAGATCAACAAACGTTTCCACATCAAGGAGGAGTCCGGTATGGAGCCATATCATACGCTGGGACTGAGTTTTATGGCGTTGGAGTTGCGTTTGGACTACATGGGCACCTCGGTGCTGATGACACGCATCAGCACCTTTGCCGCCGCCATGAAGGATGAGTGGCGCACCGCCACACAGGCGGCGGCCACCTGTGGCAAGGATCAACCGCGTGCGCTGATTTTCATACACGGTGATCTCAGCTGGGATCAGCTACAGATTATGATATCCAAATCGACGACAGCGGATTTAATGAAGATGTATTTTAAACTCGAGGAGTTCTTCACCCAGCAATTCAAGTCCTCGAAACGCGTCTTCTCCAGCTTGGAGCCACGTTTGCAGGATCGTTCGGCCAGCATTCGGCGTCGCCAGCAGCACAAGAAGAAGCCCAATGGAGAGTTGCCACAAGCAGCTGTTACTGCTACGGCTGCCCCCAACTATTGTGGCGTGGACAATACGGATGCACGTCATCATCGCCACTGGCAGAAGCCGCTGGCGCAGGCGATTGGCTTGGTGGTGCCCTCACTGGTTACACGGCTGCCACGGCATGGCAACGTACTCGGCGGCACCGTTGAGCTGCGTGGCCAGAACATCTCCCTCGCCTGCTTCCATGGCATAAATTTCAAGTCCAAGGCTTGGGCGTTGTTCAGTCTCAAGTCGCCTTCGATTAATTTTGCTACCGAGGCGCGTCAGTTGGAGGACACCAGCGAGGTGCTCGTCTGTCAGACTTTGACCTCGAGTCTGGGCCAGACAGTCGAGGGACAGCAGCAACAGAATCATTCCATGGCCATCGTTAGTCGCATTACGCGTAATATTATCTTCCCGCCACAGTTCAAGACGCTTAATGAGTGGTTCCACTATGCCTTCGCCAACAGCGAGATCGATGGTGAGTCTATCCAGCAATTTTTAGCTCCAATCTAATTACGATTCTTCTTATACATTCCCTTTTACAGCTGTTGATCGCTTCCCGATGTTGGAGTGCGAGCGTGAGATTGCCTCCAATTCCATTGAGCGCACTCGTGCCTCGGGCAGCAGCAGTGCAGCCAAATCCCAGGAGCACAATCACAATCGCGAGGTCATCTTTGCACTGCCCAGTCTCCAGCTGCACTTCAAGACTGAGCACAAACAGGGGCCAACAACGCCAGAACCAACGGGTAACAAAAAAAAAAAAAACACAAAAACACAAAAAAACCATGAAAACTTATTCGAAAACATAATTGAAATATTTGTTCTTTTTAGCAGAAACGAAACCTGAAGTCTTGTGCAGTTTTATGACCGATTTTGATGATCATATATTTGTCACCGTCGATGCGGATGCTTTCTTCTTTTTGCATGATCTGATTACGTCATATGTCACCGAAAAGGAGAAAGTGGTGCGTACTTGTTATATAACCATAAATGGAACTCTTTGTACTCAATGCCTGGGTAGTAATTGGAGTTTTTGCAAATCTCCCACAATAATGGAAATGATTACTATTCGATTAATCTGAACAGTTTTCAATAAAGAAGACTCAATATAAAATTAAAATAAATACCTGCCAAAGAATTAGCTAAGGACTAAACAAACAAAATGAGTACCTGTCAAATAAGTTGTTAATGACTAATAATTAATACCAGCTAGTATGCCATACAAAAGTAGCTTTATTCATGCAAATTAACCCTTTTGCAGATCGGAGCTCAATCGGCGCGTGCCGCCTCGCCAAATCTAATAATTAATACCAGCTAGTATGCCATACAAAAGTAGCTTTATTCATGCAAATTAACCCTTTTGCAGATCGGAGCTCAATCGGCGCGTGCCGCCTCGCCAAATCTATCGCAGAAGACCAACCTGAAGCCATACTTAACGGATGAGATACTCAAGGATAAGAAGAGCAACTCCAATACGAACTTGACTGTGCAGCAGGCCCAGAAGTTGAGCGGCAGCAAGAGCAGCCTGGAGCCGCTGCAGGGCAGCCACACAAATCTGGCCAACTCCACAAGCAACGCGGCAACAAATGCAATGACAACAACACCAAGCACGACAACAACGACAAACACGACAACAACAGCAAATACGACAATGGTAACAACAACGGCAACAACAACAGCAACTCCGTCAACGGCAACAAATCCAGCAGCAGGCGATGTCAAAGATGGCAGTGCCCAGAGCAAGCCAGGAGCAGATGGGAATGCTCAGCTGCCCAGCTTTGATATCGAGTCCTTTGTGCGGGATTGGCGTCACTTTGAGTGTCAGACGTGGCACCTGGAGCCGACAGTGCGTCTGCTTTCGTGGGCCGGTAAGTCCATTGAGCCATATGGCGTCGACTATATACTCAATAAGCTGGGCTTTAGCCACGCTCGCACCACAATACCCAAGTGGTTGCAGCGTGGTTTCATGGACCCACTTGACAAGGTGGAGGCTCTGATGATGCTCCAACTGTTGCTGATGGTACGCGAAAATAAATCGGATGCAGGAAATGCCAAGCAGCAGCAGCATCATCATCGACCAGCTCCAAAATAAGCCTGAAGCGGAAGAGAGCACTTCGAAAATGACAATTAAGAAATCTATCAATTAGCTTTAATCAGCAAATCAGCATTGTATAGCGATCTTTATAGCCCATTTAATACTTGTAATATCTGTGTGATTTGTGTAATTTATATATATATGTATACGTATGTCGAGTTCTTGAACATTTCTTATGTATTGCATAAGAAATAGTTTGATTGCGCTCCAAGTTCGTCGGCTTATTACTATTATTATAATTATTATTATTACTATTATTAATAACTAGCCAAATGGTCAGCTTTGTTAAATTGTAAATTGTTTGCTCGCGTTTTCCCCCTTTTGAATGTGTTTCATTTCGATCTAAGTATAAAATCAAGCGCATCGCGTAATTTGCTCAATTTTAGCGCTTTGTAGTTAAACCTATTGTTTTTAAAACTGATTGTGCAGAGCCAATGTTTAAACTATAAGTAGCTCTAATTGATAAATATATCTATATATATGTATACACTTACTTACTATATTATTAAACGAAAACTGTATAAGTTTCTAAATAGGCAATAAAGTCAACTTTTAAAAGTGCATACTTACAACATACGATAAATCTTGGTATGTTTTTATTTTATAGGCACTTATAGGATGGCTACTTTAGTTATTGAGTTAATGATTACTTTACTAAATTTATGCTCCTTTTGGATGGAAAAGGTAATTTTGCCTCGAATTCCATGTTAATTTTATATTTCCAAAAAATGCTTATAAAGCTTGGGTAAAACATTTCACATTTATAGCTTTGTTAAAAGTGATCCGATTTTCGAAAACCAGGGCTTTTTGATTATGGTTTCACCTCTAGAATAATACTACGTTTAAAGTTGAAAACGAGATTCTAATTTGATATTCATGATAAAAATAAATTGACAAAAAGTGCTTCTAGGGACTTGTCCAAACATTCCTCAGCCACAACTTGGCCAAAACTGAACCGATTTTAAAAGACCAGGTCTTCTTGATCATGGCTCTGCCTCTCGAATAAAACATTTAAGTTTTAAGAAATATTTATGTAAGAATTCTCGCCTATTTAATTTGTGGACTGCTGCTTTGATTAAAATGCTGAGTATAACTGAAAGTTTAGCAATTTGCTTGTCGCTCTGGCGAGTAAACAGAAGTTGAAGTAATTCTGATAGTTTGTTGGATATTATTTGGGTAGCATATGGCTTGGGCATTTTAAAAAGCGATGGCTTTGAAGAAAATTCTCGGTTAATTTTTGCCTGACTTTGCATTCCGTTTCAGTTCGAGTTTCCTTTCCCAATTCCCCCATTCCCCCATTCCCCATCCCCTCTCCCCCACCCACAGTCTTCCGAGCTTGCTTGAGTAAACTTTGCATCCGTTGCGTGTATCCGGTTTTGTTTTCGTTTTGTGCCGCTGCTTGAGCAGAGCGCAAATGTTGTTTTTTTATTTTTTGTTTCTTCGCTTTTTTAGCCTTTCAACTTTATGTATTTTTTCTTTTTCTTTTCCTTTTTATTTTTTGCCTGTCACAGTTCTTTATTTTGTGCGCCTGTGTCTCTCTGTAAACATTTCATTTTCATCAAGGTTGCGTTTTTAATTATTTTTCCTTTCTCTTGTTTCATGGCGCTTTTTTGTGCGCCCAGCTTCTTTTCTTCGCTTTTTTTTTTGCTTAGCATACTATTAGGCTCGGCCTGTTTCTACATCATTTTGTGCAGCAACTGAAGAAGAAACAACACAAAAAAGACATTGGGCGCTTTCTAAGAGAAAGTCGCCCATTTGATGAGCTTTTCACGCATTGTAGGCGCGCCCTGATAGTCATTGCATATAGGGGTACAAATGGGGATTGAGTTTGAGGGGGTAACACCCTCGGGCAGGGTCACCCACACACAAAAGGCCATGAATGCGAGTGGTTTACTTTGGAGATTAGTTTATCTAAAGTTAATGAGGGTTAAAACTAATAGGCGAATGGCTTAATTTTTAATTATGAGACTTGGTTTCTCCCTTTTCAGTGCTTGTGTTTTCTGTTTCCTTTACATTTTTGTGGTTCGCTTCTTTATGCTTTTGTTTCATCTGGTTTTTTTTTTCATTTTTTTTTTGTTCACTTGTGTCTTGATGCTGTGGCATTTAATTTTTGTCATTTTGGCACAGAGCCACCGGCAACATGCGGGCTTAGAAAATGGCATTTTAAAAGCGAAACAAATGCGGAGATTGGCTTTATTTTTAAATTAAATTGTTAAAATGGGATCAAAACAATCGTAAAATTAATGCAGCAGCTAAGCTAGTTTTTTCACTTTAATTGGCTAGTTAAGTAATATTAAAAATAGTTAAAAGACTCTTCTGAAGATCTTGTTATCAAATTAAGTATACGCCGCGTGCGTCTGACAACAACAATTGACATTTGATTTTGTCGGCAAGCGATTTTGTGGCCCAAAGCTAGTAATTTTATTTGACATTTGATGCCAAAAAAAAAACCAATACTCGCACGAAATTTTATTAGTTTTTGCACTGTGAGCTGTTGACCTACGGCAAGTTGAGCAAACTGCTCACATTACAAACGCCAGTGTTGAACATTTTTCAATTAAATGTGCAAACAACTTGCTAAAAAATATTTGTCAATTTATTGAGAGGCAGCGCTTTACAGACTCTCACAAATTGCTGTGATTTAGTTGACGGTGAAACCATGAAATATGAGTCTTGGGTCTGTCATAACAAATGTGATTCCACCCATACAAAAAGTACACACATATGCACATAAATTGCAGAAGGCGTCATTAGAAAACTTGCGTTTTGCTGGAATTGAGCCTTATTTATGTGGCCCAAAGCCGTTGGGCAATCAGACACACCCTGCTCAGACATTCGTAAATTTATGCAACAGCCCTCGAGCCGGGCGCTAAATTATTTTTTAATTTCCCTGGGTTGAGAGACCTAAGAAAAGTTTTTTTTTTCTTTCGTGTTGTTGCAGAAAACACAAGAAGCAACATAATAATCAAGTCAATAAAAAAGCCATAAAAAACCGAAAATATCGCAAAAGGCCAAGGCGCTTGGCATGTCCAAGTCTATTTGTCTAACTGTGTATGTGTGTGGCTATTGTGGCATGCCCAAGACATATACAGACACACACACATACACAAAGGACATGCCATAGACAAATATCAGACAAGACAAGACAAGACAAGGGCAATACGTACAAACTTGTAGAACGATAAAGCAGGCAATAAAAACCACTGAGCATAATAAAAATTACATTTTATTTTATTTCTTGTGTGTTGTGGTTGTTCTTGTTGCTGCTGTTTGTTGTTGTTGCGATTGCTGCTGTTGTTGTAAAGATACAGCATTTTTAAATACATACGCACATCAACAGGCTACAGGCTAAAGTCCTGTCACAAATTACGTTAAGATATTTTTGTCCCTAGATTGCGTGGCCAGCAAACAACAACAACAACAACAACAGCAACGACAACAAATAGGAAACAACAGCAAGAAATTGATGCCGCATACTTTGAATAATGTGCCACACCCCTCCACCCACACCCCTCCCAGCATAGATCTGTGTTCCCCTGGCCAAGCAAATAATGACTCCCCCGTGTGCCTGTTGAAGTGACCAAGTACTACGATTACCATTTGTGGACATTTAACTGTTTCTAATAATTATGCAAATGTGTGTCACTTCATGTCGCCCTCTCGTGGGGCACCAAAAGCATCTACCCCCTCTCTCCTTGGCCCACTACTCTCTGTGCCCAGCTCAATTATGTGCCGTATATAATCAAGTGGTGGCGTCCATAAAAAGCACTCAACAACTGGGACATTATCAAATTTAATGATGCACTGTTTCATTTCAGTCTCAAGTGGGAATTGTCTTGACTGCTTTTTTTTGGCTGTGGATCAACTTACAGTTTTTTAATTTCCTTTAAATGTGTACACTTTTATTTAATTGCATTGACAGCGGCTAGAAATGTAGCAGAAATTAATATAAATGTTGTTTATTTTATTAATATTACTATTTATATTCGGTTTTGTTTCAGTTTTTAATTGCATTGACAGCTATAATACATAATACATAGCTATAATACAGTTATAATTGACCAATATAAATATTGCGTATTTAATAAATATTGTTATTTATATTCGATTTTATTTTGTGGTTTTCTTCTTATCACTTATTCTTCTTACAGTTGCCCCAAGCAATTTAAAATTAATGACTGTTTTTGATTTATTTAATTTCACTTTTAATTGCATTAACAGAAGTTAAAAATTGAACAGAAATTAATATTGTGTATTTTACAAATGATACTGATTATTTTAGAATTTGTTTAAAAGTTTTCTACTTTTCATTTCATCACTTTTAGTCAAATATTTTTAAATTGATGAGTTTTATTATTTAATTTGATTTTTTATAACTGTGATAGCGGAAATAAATTGTCCAGAAATGAATATATGTATTGTGTAAATTTTACTATTTTAATTCGATTTTGTTATTTGGTTTTTTCTTATAGCTGAAATATATTTTATATTTTCTTATTGGGCTGCCAGCAGATTAAAAGCGTTAAGGAATTAATATAAATATTAGATTTGGTTATTTCATTTCCTTATTTTCTCTTAGTATTTTAAAGTTTTAAGTTCTTGGCTATAAAATCTGCAAAAAGGGTTGGAATAATTCCACACTCTGCCACAAGCCGGATGTCGCCCGACCATGCAAATTAAGTGAAAAATTACAAGGCACAAGAAATAATTACATACTTTGAATGCACTTCACTATGTGCGCGAGTGTGTGTGCGTGTGTGCTAGTGTGTGTATGTGTGTGTGTGTTAGTGTGTCCGGAGGTCACACAAAGCCAGTTGCGCTTGCATAATTATAAAATTACTTGCCGCCAAGTGGCAAACAACGCGCACTTCCTTGGCTCATTGTTATACGATTCGCACTCCTGCATAGAAAATGAACTGTTACATAAGTGCTATATGGAAGTATATAGTATATGGCCATGTTCTTTGACTCACAATCCAACTGGGGTATTACGAGAACAAATACTAAAACTAATTACTTGGCGGATGCTATAAAAGTGTGACTTGTTGCTGGATTAAACTTCGTTTATTTTCACTTCAGTTTTACGCTGACAGGAATAATCCTTAGTAGAATTTTAGATAAGGTTTCAGGGTATAATCTTTATTTGAGGGCGTACGCAGAAGTAGTAGTTTGTGGGGTAGAATGGGGGGAAATGAGGATGTTTTTTTTTTAATAAATAAAAGTAATCATTTGAGTTTGATTTACTTTATTATTGTAAATATATTTTTCTTAATTTATATTTTGTATTTGTAATATATAAAGCTAACTTAAGACCTAACTAAGGTCTGCAGCTTTAAACTAACTAATATTAAATAGCAATAGCAACTAAGGGATTCCTCTACTTGATTGCTTTCCTCTCGTTTAACATTTTACAAATTTATTTTGCTAACTTATTTCCTATTTAATATTTTACTGACTAAGTTGCTTATAATTTTTTAACAAATCTAAGAAAAGGTTAAGTTGTTAGCTGGTAGATTCTAAGAAAAGGAGCATTGTATTGGAGTTGTGGAAGGAGGATCAACTGTAACTTGAGAGACTTGGGCAGCATTTTATCAAATACTTATAAGTTGGCTTCCTTTTACGATTTTATAATTTAGATATATTTATGTAAATAATTTCACAATGTAGTATTTGTAAACACACCCAAGCAAATTAACGTTGTGACTGGTAGGGTCTGAAGCAAGCTGATATGTGATATGAGAGAGTTGAGCAGTAATATATGAAATACACAGCTCTAAACAGTATTATTTATATTTATATATTTACGTTCTATTTCACAATGTCGTATTTCTGGAAACTCCCAACCTTTACCACTTTTTCAACAACTCCCCTAGTATTAAATTAAATTTCCGGCTTGTAATGATGCTTAAGTATTATTAGATTCATATTCGCAACTACCAACTATTTCCGTAATTAGATTAAAAACTGTGTGTGTGTGTGTGTGTGTGTGTGTGTGTCTATAGGCCATGAAAACCGGCTGATGCGTTTCATGTTTATGGCCCTTAAGCACTTTTGCTTATTTTTGGTTTCCCTTCTGGCTGGGGTGCCGTTACGTGTGAAGTTCATTAACAGTCGTCAGGCGATCAGCAGCATTGCATCATTTTTCAATGGGCCTGCTGCCTGCTGTGCTCACACCTGGCTAACTGGCGGGGGTCGAAAGAGGTGGCTTGGTGGGTGGTAAGAGGGATAGCCATTATGGGCTGCCACTTGGCCAACGACAATGGCAAATGTCGGGAGTTGGATTTTCTTATTCAACTGCAGCGAGCCATAAAATTATTATGCAAATACCGGCTAGGGGATAGGAGAAAAGGAGGGGAGTGCGGCAGTATGGAGGGGTGGGGGAGTGGGGAGGGAAGGAGTGTGCACATTAGACGCACATGCCGTTAATATGCAAATGCATGGAGCTCGTTCATAGAAAAAAAAAAGAAAAGTACAAAAAAAGGAAAGCCCGCAGCAGAGCTTTTTTTCCACACTGAAAGCCTGCCAACGGGGGCTCTGGCCATTCATTTCAGAGGGGGCAGGGGGTTGAAGAGGAGGAGGAGCTGAAACTGGGCAGCTACAAAGGAGCGTACAATGGAGTAGACTCGTCGTTCTATTGGGCGTTGTTGCTCAGACCATGTGCATAGTTTGTAAGACTAATGAGCAGTCCGAAGTGTTGGCGGATTAGACGCAAATTGAACGAGGGGAGGGGGAGGGGTGGTGGGCAGAAGGGAGAAGCAGCCATTAAGATGTTGCAAGGTGGGAAAAAATATTTAACATGCAGGTGCATCCTTCGGCGCAAGTTGCAACTATAAAACATTTTAATTCGGGTGGGATATTAATTGATTTAGCTTAAGCTGAGCGGTTGCATGTGTACAGAAGAAGATAAGATAAGACAAGACTTAAGCAAGTAAGAATGCTTGTCTGGTAAATACAGAAGTTATTAATATTGCTAAGGTTATTCTTAAAGTGCTCTGCACATTAAAATTTAAGAAAGCTGAAAAAGAAAGAATTTTAAATGGAAAAATCGCTTTTCATCCTCTTGTTTTCATTATTGTTAGATTCTCACAGGATTCATAATCTAAAATCGTTTCAATATTGATAGCAACAAAAAATAGAAAACTATTTATCAAATAATTTGAATATTTTAAAATAGTGGTAAGATTAATTTTATATCTATTGATGCTTTCAATATTGGAACAAAAAAATAAAGATGAGGTTTTCCATTTAGTCAATTTTTTGATCCCCTGCAGGTTAACTGGCCCATATATTTATATAGATATATTTCCATATATATTGAGAAACTCATTAAAACTTGATATTGCAATTTGATTATTTTCATAATTAATTCGGACGACTGTTGACTGTCGGCCAAATGCTGCACGCAGCTGAGATTGAATAATTACGCCGGGGCTAAATTAAATTTGTAGGGAAAATTTTGGAACTTAGCCTCGAGTGAAAGGAAAAGGTCGCGATTTGACATCGACAACAGCAACAAAAGCAACATCAACAACTAAATAAGCTGGAAAGCGGGCGAGTGGCTGTGGAAAACCGCCAGCCATGAATAAATTTTGGCAGCTCGGTTATCAGTCAAGTTAAGATACATATACCGTACATAAAGTATAAGCCTGTTTGTGCCCTGCCTCAGAATACTTAAACCAAAGGAGCTTGTAATCTTAATTATATATTACAAAGTGTTGTGGCTTCTCGGGCTCTGGCATCGATGCGATACGAGGGGTGGTGCAAGTTGTTTTCTCGTGAAAAGTAAGCAGGAAATGAATGAATTTTTCAGTGGCATAATCCGGCAATGTGCCAATGTGTTTGCCACGCCCCCTAAGCCCTCCTCAACCCAACCACTGTCTCAATCACACCCCTTAAGCCTGCTCGCTGGCATCGCGCTAACCCCTCTTCACGCAGCGCTTGTCATAAAATATTGTCTGGTAAGAAAAGAAAAACTTTTCAATGCTCTCTCTGAAAACCCCTCTTCCCGACACAGCTACAGCTTGACAAGGCATACAACCCTCAAGACCCCCTCGCCCCTGCCTCTCCCCTGCTCTACCCCACTCTCAGTTAGTGTAAGACATTGAAGTGTATAAGAATAAGTGTTGGGATTAGGCGCTTGACTTGAAAATTTTATAAAACAAAATTTTTGCATAAGCTCTGGCGATGGTTCCTCAGCTTTGACTCTCGGTTCTCCACAGGACTGCTCCTTCTGCTCCTTCTGCTTTCGCTGTGGTTGCGACAGCTAAGCGCGTTAGCTGTTCAAGGATTTAATGGAAAATCGCGAGTTCTTGCCCGGCTCTTCAAGGGGACACAACGGGACAGAGGCAACGGGGTAAATCACGCATTTAATTCCAAAACATTTAACAGTTTTTGGCTCTTATCTAATATTTTACAAACCATTTATATGATGATTAGCGCAAAGTGACTGCGGCATTCCTTTGCTTCTCGCAACCAGCAAAACAGATAAAAAATAGCAAGAGAAATGTAAAAAGTGAAAAATGGTAAATACTTTCTGTTTTGGCTTATGCGAAGGCCACTTCAAATGACTTTATGTTCATATCTTTTTATAATTTAACTGCAACAACTGTATTTTAAATAGAAACTGGAAAATTATTTTAGATGAGTACTTTTACAATAGATTTCAATACTGGATGCAGAATTTCGTTGATAAGTTTTGATATTTGTTATAAATATATACATCAAAACACGTTATTCATTTATGTGTTAAAGAGATTTTAAAGAAATATTGTTTTTCGAGATTTCTGATTATTTTTTTTTATATTTATTATATTTTTAAACACTTATCGAGCATTTTAAAATATTGAGAGCAAAAACATTTTATAGATTTCTATGCTGTAAAGATTTTAGATGAATATTAGATTAGACGTCTTGTGAGTAATTTCTTTTTTAAATGTAATGAATATTATAAAATATGGACCAATTAGTCTTATACTTTTTGATGTGCTAATGAATTCAGAGTAAAATACATCATTAAATATTATATATAGCCAATAGGACAATAACACAAGCTGTAACATATTTATAGCCTATTTGGCCTACATCGAGCTCAATTTTTCTGTCTAGAATCTTGTGTATGTTGTAAAATATATAATATACACACATTTAGTTTATAGCGAATTTGTTGAGCTGCCAAGTAGTAAAATAGTTTCAGTTGCAAATCAACAAGGATTTTTTGGGTAAAACAATAACATCAAGATCTATAAAATGGCTGTAAAAGAAGTGACGCAGCTAAATGAACTTAGACTTTGATTTTTATAACCTTTAATGTAACATATAATTTAATATAATATAAATAATATTTAACTGCATCTAGGGTATTTGTCGGTCGATCACTCTATGCACTTCCCACGTACTTGTTGTAGTTTCAATTTGTGTAGCACATTAATCAGCATTCGATTTGAATCTCATTATCAGAGAAGCCGCACCACCCACAAAGCACCAGGCACCACTCACCACTCACCACTCACCAGGCACCAAACACTGTTGAGCAGTTTCGCTGGCAGCCCACAGGCAATAAATTTCAGCATCAAATGTTGAGTAATTTTTTTGTATGTTTTTTTTTTGTTCTATATATTTGATAGGGCTGGCGGCAGTGTGGTTTTAATATCCATCATTACTTACTAGGGAGGAGGCTACCTGGACGAAATTAGTATGCGAAGGCATGAAAATCATTAGGACAAGGACAGTGTGGGGGGCGCCATCTCTAACTGTCACTCTAACTGTGTGTGGGTGTGTGTATGTGGGTGTGTGTAGGCTTTGCTGCATTCGTGGGTGTCACTAATTAAATTATACACATAACAAGCAGGCAGCACTTGGCTGAACAGATCCCCTCTGTGCGTGTGTGTGTGTGTGTGCTTGTGTGTGTTTGCCACAGGTGTAATTAAAACGCGCCTAATGCAATAAATTTGTGCCCACTTTTGTTGTTGTTGTTGTTGTTGTTGGCTCATGTATAAATAATTGAAGTTCATTATCAGCCCAATGGATGCAATGGACTCGACATGGCTACCACTTTACTGAGTCGTCGAGCTAAATAAACACCGTCCAACAAAGCAGCAAACCAGCAAAACCGGCAAACCGGCAAACCAACAAACCAACAATCCAGCAACTAATTAAAGCTATTGCCGAAGGCAAATGACTTTTGCGGTTGTCCGTGGCTCGAGATTGCTTCCGATAAAAATTATAGACTAGTTGAAAGTGCGGTCCGCATCATGCTGCCGTCATTAAGATGCTTAACTGGCCTGGCATACCCAACTGCTAGAGACCTCTGAAATAAAAAAAACAAAAGGGGGATTACTATTACTATTGGGGAGAGTGTTTGAATGGCTGATACCTCGTTGGAAGCCTAGAGGAAGGATAACTCACTTATTATTCACAAAGCATACTTCTAGAAACCAATATTTTAATTTTCTAATTGCCAGGGAACACTTTGCTAAAAATCCAAGCAACTCTCACTATAAGAAAATATATCTGAAAAAGAAAAGAACATCATATTTTTGAGATTGGCGATTTTAAGAAGTATTCTTTCTTGTATTTGGAAATTAGTTCTTAAAGCAAGAACATTTTTCTAGATTTCGGAGTGATTTCTCTGCTGAGTGAGTTAATATAACTAAATAACGCATTTTGAATCCATATCAAGGATATATTCTTCACATTTGTTATATATGTTTCCACAAAGCTATAGAAACCTAATTGATTCGGGCGAAGGCATCTTCTTCATTTGTTACATAGTCTACTATAAAACCCATAATGCCCTTTCGTCTGTCATTTAATGGGTACAGCGAAGCAAAGCAAAAAAATCAACATTATTTGCCACATTTCCATTTGTATTTCAGTTTTTTAATTCGAAAGGATTGCCAGCCTACAATTCGGGGCCTGCTTTCAGCCGCTTGATGGGATAGCCGCGGGGAGGGGGAAGGTGGGGAAAGGAGCCCCTCAAGCAATGGGTTAAATCGCTTGTAATTACGCTACATAAATTTTAAATAAGTATCCGTTTCTTTTCGCTGCTTTCTGCGTCCTTTTGCACAGCCGCACAGGATATGCTCGCACTCCTTTTGCGAATTCCCTTTGTGTGTGCGGGTGTGTGTGTGTGTGTGTGTGTGTGTTAATTGTGCTGGTTAGAGCGACTTTGACTGGCAGTTTTGCGGTTGTTCACTTCGAGCACAATGCCAATTTCGAGCTTCATGTACTTCTCACCCCTCGTCAACTTCTAGTCTCTCCTCTTTTGCTCGCTGACCTTTCACATTTTTTATGCATTAGCTTTCGCAGTGTGGGGTGTCCTTTTGCTTCGGCTTACATGCTAATTGTAGCCAGAAATCCTGTTTATTGTGTGCACATCAAACTTTTAGTGTTGGTAAGCGGCTTAGTATTCAAATTGAATGTAATACATTTTGTCTAAATTGCATGCGAGCAGCTCTTAACGCAAAATCCTTGGATTTCAACTGACTTAAGGCAGCCATTCCAATAAAATTGTCAAGAAAGGGTTGCTCTTGTTTATGCTGTTGAGAGAGAGAAAGAGATGCTGAGAAAGTTGAATATTCGCCGAGGATAACTGTGCTTAACTCTTTGCTCACATCTCAGTTCTAATATGTCACAGCTTATCTGGCCATAATGCTCATCGCACACATTATCGTTATCGTTATGCTTTTGAGTGTGCTGCTAAAGTGCGGAGCTGATTTCGATCGGATTTTATCATTCGAAGTTGCAGTTAAGAAAAGTCCATGACTACGATTTCTAATGTGTGATAATCTATTCGTATATCTACACAGAATTTTACTATGTGTTAAGTTTAATCATAATTAAAGAAAGTCAAACTGAGGTCCTTTTTATGCTATTGTCTTTTTAACTTAACTTAGATTAAGTTGTTGGACTATTGGCAATATTATTGTATCTTGTATCTTTATATTAGTTTTATTTTACTTTATGTTATGGTCCAGTAAAGTTAAATAAAGTGAACTTGAAGTCCTTGGAATATAGGACTATAGTTTAAGAAAGCTTTCCCAAAAAATTCATTCTGAGTCAGCACAAGCAATTAGTGATATTAAAATCACTAATGAAACAGAAATTATAGAAGAGCGTCTGAGGAAGGGTTACACACATATAAGATAAAGTTATATTGAGCCAAGCTTGGCACTAGATAACTGTAACCGTTTGGCGAATATCGATACAAATCGATTACCGACAGCAATAAAAAGCCCCAATTGTAAAGATAAAGCCATCAAATTGATATATTATATACACAGACATATTATTGATTTACTTTAGTCAGTCTACTATCTTTTTAAAATCTATATTCAAGCTATACTTCCCAAAGAATTCTTCCGACTACAAAGATTTATCTTGCTTATATCAAGAACTTATTGAATTTACCACAAAAGTATGCTTCGCAGGATATTTTTTAATTATTTGATGTATTTGCATAATTAATTGGGGAAAAATGTTTATCTGACACCTGACATTTAATTCGGCGTAGACAAACGACAGGTTTTGCTGTTGTTTCGCAAGATTACTTCTTTTTCTTAATAAAATCACCTTTACCCATTTATGGTTGTGCATCCAGCCATATTCCACCTGCTCAATAAAATTGTTTTAAATAATCACATTAAGCATAACACCCACTTTTACAGGAAAACGTACATATAAAGCGCATCAATTTCATGCCTTGAACAGCAACAACAGCAACAATACAATGAACATAAATATATGTATATATACAGAAAAGGAAGGCAACCAAACAAAAAAAAAAGAGAAAGGAATTCCATCGAAAGGCATTAAAAATTGTTACGTATACGGCGAGTGGGCGCCGCTCATCCAACTGCTCCGTGGGCGGTGCTCGACAAAAGCGGATATTGATAAATTCACGGCAATCAATAAAAAGTGATAAATGACAATTGCGTGTAAGCAAAAGTACAATAAATAAATGAAATAAGCAGAAATACGAATACGAATACGAATCAGAAATAAGTAAACTCTGTGTAAGGGCATAAATTTAAAACTTAACGAGTGCCCTTTTTTCTGGCACCACTTCCCACAACATCTGCCTACATCATCCCCTTCCACAGCCATATCAGTCCCTCCGGTCCCCCCTTCCACTGCCACATCAGCCCCTCGGGTCTGTGAGGCGTTAATTGCAATTACTTGTACGAACCGGTGCTTGACAATCAGTTGTTTGGGCCGCACTCCCAACGCAATGCTGCTAATTGCTTTCTAATATCACTTTCTCAAATGAATTCCTTTGAATGCTAGAGTTTTGCTATGCCTCACATTTAGACACATTTCTGCTCGTTGACTGCACATTGGCAAAATAAAACAGATACAAAAATTGCACTTTGTAATGAAAAACTTCAGAGAATGTCTCCCTATTTGGGGCCGTTTTTGTGTGATTGTGTTTGTATCTGCTTTCTTTGTATACCCTTCAAATGTGCAACGCTTAAATTGAGTAACTTTGCTGGTTCGTTATACACAAAAAGTTCTTTTCCCTCTGCTTTTGTTTCTAAAGATGCAATGCATATGCAAAATATAAAACCAGCAACAAATTAAATGAACTTTATTTTATTTTTGTTTGTTTATTTAATGTGTACTAAAAGCAGTCCACAACTTTTAAAAAGGTTTTTGAAAAACTAAAGCTTATAACAAAATCAGAGCTTCATTTTAAATGATATACAATTAAAAAAAAAATAATATAATATATATATGAGGATTGTGGTAGAATATCTCGAGATTAATTTATTTATATTAGCCTTTAAGTTGTTTATTCATATTTATTTTCCTTCTTTCAAAATTTTTCTATTAAATTTCTTCCTGTTAGTTTTATGTAATTTTCATTACATTAATTTTAAATAACAACGTAAAATATTTTAGCAACTGTAGACTTTCGTTGGTCCACATTAAACAAATAAATCAAGACTTGGTCTGGCAACAGTGGACAATAGAAAATACACTTTCCAGGATTCCTATTCAAATGGCATGGAGTGTGCATGAGAATCATATTATTTCTGCTTTTCTAAACATTTTCTACTTTTAAAATAAATATTTTGCCTCAGTAACTTCTTAAACATTTAATTTTCTCTACTCACTACTATTAAAATTGTATTTTTTATTAGATAACTATAACTACGTAATGAAAATCACAAGCATTACTATTATTTGGAGGGGAATTAACTCGTCCATAACCCGAATATCCATTTTTTTGGTATGTCATATTGTTAACCATTGTTTGTCTCATGGTTGAGTGCACCAGAGAATTGATGGGAGGGGAGTGGGCGTCGCAGGTGCAATTGTAAAATGCAGAGAAGTATTCGTGTTTCTGTCTGCCGCTCTGTTGACACAAGAACCAGTTGCTGTGATCAAATTGTTAACTGAAATAGGAAATCTTAGTTATGCATTTGCTACACATAGTTATCCAGTCAGCTCTCCAATTGTTCGCATTGTTATATTCCTAGTCTGTGTGTGTTCTGTGTGTGTGTTATTTGACATCATAGCACGCGCTTGTTAGCTGTGATATGCCTTTGTCCAGCTGGATTTTTTGTCTCTTGTCTGTTGTCTGTTGTCTTTTGTTTTGTGGCCCCTTTTTGAAATGGTCAATAAAATTGCCGTTGCTCAGCAGTCAAGCGCAAAATGCTTTCACTTGGCAGAGAGAGAGAGAGAGAGAGAGAGAGAGAGAGAGAGAGAAAGAGAGCTGTTGTCCACATATATGTATGACAGGCAATTACAGTAAACATAACAGTAAAAAAAACTGCACACACTCACACACACACACACACAAATTTGCATTTATGTATCGCAAGTCAAATTAAAAATACTTCGATTTTAAGTGCACACAAAACAATAGAGGGGGGGCGGGGGCGGAGTGTTTGGGAGGCGTGGCAGTAAGGCGAACCAACCAATTAAGGAACAACTCGTTCAAAACACACACACACACACACACTGTCATTTCATATGCCATCAAATGTTATTATTAGATTTTTGATTTTACGAGGTCAGAAGTTCAATTTTATTATTTTTGCTGTTGCTATTGTTATTTTAAGTTCGTTTTGACTAAGAGGCGTTCGAAAGGGGTGTGTCTGCAACACAATTCGTTTGCAAGAACATTGTCAAATATATATAATTGACCAAGTGAAATAATTTTTATTTTGAATGGTAGGTTTAAACTATTTTGTTGCATACATTTGGGAGTAAAGTCATTTGAATAGCATTTGAAATGTTATAAATAAGCAAAAATCGATGTTAATAGTTTTTTAAGGAGGCATAATTTAATGGTTGATTTAATTCCAAACAATCGGAACGATTTTGAAGAACGAATAAGTTTGTTTTCTTCACCAGAAACACTGTCAACGAATTCTCTGATAATAAAGATGTGAACGCGCGGGGGGAGAGAAACTGTGCGATACACTTGACTTGAAAAAAGTGTCACAAGCACAGACACAAATACACACATACATACACGTGCACATACATATACAATTACACTTGTAGAGACTGTTGTGGCAGACGCTTGTTGGCCAGCAGCCATTTTGGCCCGCCTCGTTGCCCAAAAGCGAAGCGCACTTGAGCGCCGAAACGAGCGATAACCGCAAAGTGCAGACACACACACAGAGAGATGTGTGTGGGTGTGTGTGTGTGTGTGTATGTGTGTGTGTGTATGCAATATTGCTCAGTTTGTTTTGCGCCTGTATAGCAAACACTCAGAAAAAAATTGCCTTGAATTAACACATCTTATTATTCAAAAATATATATACAAAATCTTTCTAAAAAACACAGAATTTTGACAAGCAAGGCAAGCTTTTCTAATTTCTAACAACAAGAAATATTTTCTAGTTTTTATGCGTTTTTCTGAGTGTATTCTGTATTCTGTACTTTGTACATAGTCTTTTCCCACAGCTCGCTGCGCTGCATCCCTTGGGCGTAGCGTCTTTTGACACGTTTAATGGACTGCGCCTGCTCTGCTCCACTCTGTCCTGCTCTGTTCCCAGGATGTGCTCCTGTCCTGGGTCAGGACTCTTGTTGCGGCCGCATTGCGGCCAGTTGTCCTGTTGCAGTTATCCTGGCGTCCAGCAGCAGGTAACCAGCCTCATCATACTTTGATTTTGCATTCCCTCTTGGCGTTGTCTTCACTTTTTTCCATTTTCCATTTCCGCTGCAAAAGTTTTGCGCACAAATTTTCCTTTCTTTTTCATAGACAGTAATTCCTTAGCGGCTGCTTACGCGGCTCAAATTTTAGGACAGCGAATGGCAAAAACAATTGCAGCACAGTGCATAGAAAGGGAGGAACTTATACACAGACTGACTCTTTATTATACCATATAAAATAACTCGCAAGAAAAGTTGGCTTACGCTTGCTGATCAAGAACTTTCTGAAAACTGAAAGGATTTTTCAAATGATTCACTACACACCAAAAAAAATTGGTTCTTAATTGAAGGAAATTTGTACGCTTTTGGAATAGCCTATTACTAAGACAGCATTCTTCTAAATTGCAGAGTATTGTCATTATAAAATCCATGGTTTTTCTTCTCTTTGATTCCAGCGTTTTTCTATAATTTTCGTATAACTAATAAAGTTATTTAAAAGTTCTTTATAAAATCAAGAATTGTTTTCTTTATTTTCTGTGTGACTTTAATTTTTAAGAAGATTTTTTTGTGAGTGTCTATTTTATATCTGAGTTTATGTTTTAAGTTCAGCTGCCTGAATACCAATTTCTCATTTCTACGATTTTGTAAGCATTTATGTAAGTTGAAAGTCGCTGGCCACGCCTACAACGCCTGTACACACACACACACACGGATATATATATATATATACAATATATATAGACTCTGTTTGAATATTATGCACATGCAGCTTTGTCTTGGCAGCTCTTCCTTTTGGCTTTATTGCAGCTCGCTGATGAGTCGCATGACAATGAGGCAGTGCCACTTCCACACACCCCACACTCCACACCCCCCATCCCGCAGCTGTTTTGGCAGCGTACATGTCACATCGAAATAACAATAACAACAGCATTAAACTTGTTGTTGACGATGACAACGAACAACCAACAACGAACAAGGAACAAGGAACAAGAGCGACAGGAAATTGACAACAATAGCAAACCGCGTTTGTCTGCGGGTAATTTTGATATTGGGCGCTGGGTGTTGTGTGGCATTGATGCACGAACAAGTTGCCACTGCTGCTGCTGCCACACATAATCAGCCATGTTGAAAGTGCGCGAGTGTGTGTGTGTTCTAATTTCCATAACGCCTTTAAGCTGCAAATGTGAAACCGTTAAGACAAGTTGGCAATCAATTTTTGAAATGCGCTGAGCAAAGTGATTTATGAGCTTTTGTGTGTGTCGCAATAAAATGGCAAACATCTTTCATTTCATTTGCTCTAATCGAATCAATATTTGCTATCTGCCAGACAGAACCACAAGCACTTCCTCTACGCACACACACACACACACATGCACACAGAGAGAGAGTCGCCCCCAAGAGTGGCTCGAATGCACTTCACTGATTTAGTGTTTGCGACATTTCCTGCTTCCCTTTTTGTTGGCTTCCGTTTGTTGTAGCAGTTGCTGTTGTTGTTGTTGCAGCTCTTTTTGTTGTTGCTGCTACAGCTGCTGTTGCTGCTGTTGCTGCTGTTGCTGCTGTTGCTGCTATGTGGCAACCAGCAGTGTCATCATGTCGGGGGCACTTCAAAGCGCCATAATATCATCGTCTGACCGCGCTTTCATTGTCGTTCACTTTTCACACTTTCACTGCGGCCAACTGCAACAACAACAGCATTAGCTGCAACATCAACTCTTGTGGCACAACGAAAAAAAAGTATCAACTGTCGCCGCATTCTGACCATGCCACACTTTGCTGCGGCATTTTCGCTTATCCGTTGGCTATTAAGCCGTAATTGACACTTGGTCCAGTTAGCCAACATTTTCTTTTCTTCTCCCCGAACCCTGGCATTGAATTTATGGCGTTTGATTAGTGTTTGGTATTTGAGATATGTTTATTCTTTTTATAGCGTTTCTAAAGCTTACATGGTATCTTGGCTAAAAGCATTTAACAACATTACCGATAGAATCTAAAATTAAATAGGGTCTTGGGTAGAAACACTATTTAATATTAGATTCTATTTTGGGTTTCGGAATTATTTTTTAAAGATGTCAAGCCAGAAGACAATGTTATTTGTAAGAAGCTTATCTTTGAATAATTTCGGTGGAAAGAAGACCAAAGGGTGGGCAACAATCATTACACAAATCTGGCGTGTTCACTAAATGCTGATACAGAGGCAGCAGAATCAATCAATGGTTGCCACTGGCTTATATGCAACTCCAACCTCCATCGAGATTTGGCAACGGTTTGAAAAGCAATTATATTTCTTCCTTAGACTGGAGACTGATTGGGTTGCACCCTTCTTAAGTAGGAGACAGATCGCCAATTCAAAACCAACATAATCAAAGCATTCAATTGTGGCACAAACTGCCTTTGCATTGGACTTGAGCCAGGTACGTTGTTGCGATCTACGAGTTACAGGATTCTTTTACTGAGCTGTGGTGGCCCAACAGCATTTAGCATTCAACTCAGCTTCCATTTTCGTAGTTAATTAATTCTATAGCAGTTGCGTAGTCGTATATTGCACTTGCTTTAGTACCATAAACACACACATTAAGTATACGACCCATGGGTTTGAGATTATGTTGTTGCTGGTGAATAAAATGTGAACAATAGAAAACTCACAGCGTGAACATAGAACTTCTTCAAATAACTTATAAAATATACACAAACAAATACTTGTAATCTTGAAATAACTGCAATATTGTATTTCATGGTTTTAATATATGTGAGTTTTTACTAGTTGCAAATGTAGCTCAAAACTGAGTGGAGGCAAATCGAACTCAAATATTTATGTTTATGTTTGCGAGGAGTTGAGCAAGCTGCAAGGTTGCACAGCAACTTCAGAGAAACAGCTGCTGTGCAAGAAGGTAAGTCGAATGTAAAAGTAGAAGTAGAAGTAGAAGCACACTTGGCAACGAAGCTGAAAACCCTATCAATTACTGATCGAATCGAGGCAAACCCGAAAGGACTTTGACTATGGGCGTGTTTTGTGTCAAACTAACTGCAAACATAAATGAAATGTCAATGCAAGCAGCACGCACAAAAATGAATTTTCAATAATACGGCAAAAAGGAGTAAGCATTCGAAAAGAATAACGGTGTCCAGGGGAATGCTGTCTGTGTGTGTGTATTGCTGCAGCATACATCAAGTCTCGCTTGAGTGGCACAAGAAGCGGCTGCTGCCACTGCTCTTGCATTGCAAATGCATAAACACAGTTTGATATTATTCCAGCTGCCAGCTGCGCACATTGAATGCTGAAGCTGAATCTGCAGTTCCCTTACCTGCAACATGCTCAACTCCCCCAACCCACCACACTCCCTGCCACATGACATAACATTAAAAAAATAGAAGGGCAACACGTTGACAACGTCACGAGTCCGAGCCAGCGACGACGCCGGCATGTGGCATGTGGCAGCGACAGCCATTGACAGCCAACTGTCGAGCAGCTCGTGTTGCATCACTCATCAGGCGGGAGCAGCAACAATCTTTTGCAGGGTATCTGCACGTCGTGACGTTAACTGTCAACTGTCAACTGTTGAGCAAATTTTCGCGTTGCATTAAATATTCAAAGTATTGTAAACGTTGAATGCCACCGAAGTTGCAGCATTCGATGTGCATAATTTCCACTTGGATTTGTGCAATGCAAAATGTCACATGCTACATGCTACATGCTGCATACCGCATGCTTCTTGCTGCTGTTGCTCTTTCGACAGTGAATTATTTATGGGTTGTGGTCGGTTTGCTCAGCAAATTTAACAGCTTATTAATAATGCATTTTTTTCCTGCTGACTTGCTACATTTCCATTTGTCCTCCAGCCCACAGCTGGCAAATATATATAAAAACATTTATATTTGTTTAGATCTATATATATATATATATATACATATAAGACTTATACAAATAGTGTATTTATTTTTGGGGAAAGTCTGCTGTCATTGATTATTATCGTGGCTTTTTGTTCAAATCTCAACTGTCAATAATTTTGTGATTATCCGATTTACATTGTGTCTATTTGCCTGCCTGCCTATCTGTCTTTCTGACTGTCTAGCATGCTTTGCATAGCTCAGCGCAAATTTACAAATTTCAACAATAAGTCAGCAGAAAATTATTATGTTTGGTGTCTGGGCCATCTATAAAATGTTGGCAACAAGCCTTACACCATGCAACAAATTTTTCAATTTGTCTTTAGAGAACCTCAAATATTTTTAAGCAGTTACTGGTATATCGTTTATGAAGTTAACTTAAAAATTTAAGAAAAATTAAGTTAAAAAGTTTTAAATACACTTACAAATTAATTATTCTTGTATTTCGTAAGTCTCTCCGGGTGAAAGTTTAAAGCGTCTTTCACTTTTGAACCTTTTATGCAATAATTCACGAGCTTGTTTGTTTTAAAATACAATTTAAATTAATCAGCTTGCTCAAAGTTGGTCAGTCTAAATAGCTGGTAGTTAATTAGATAATTGTTGCAGTAATATTGCTAACTTTTTTTGTACTGCCCTCGAACCCTTTATCTTATTAATGTTTAATTATGCTCTCAATGTTTAGTCCTTTTGATTATGAAAATGCATTCTTATTTTATTATATATTAATTTTAGTGCTGATTTTACGGCCTTCGCATTCCAATCTTGCAAATTGTATATACAATTTGTTTTATCATGCTCTCAATGTTAAACCCATTTGTTTATTAGCAGCATCATCTTTCATCACTTAAACACGTTTTGAAAAATTTGAGTCAAACCAAATTAGAGCCTATGAGTGTGTTTACTGATTGCAACCACTGTGAAACAGTTGCGCCTCCGCCAGCCGTACGTCTAAACGTTGCGCCACAGATAACCATAACTCACTCAGCCTGCCATGCCTCCCTCCCTCACCTGTAGCCCTCCATCCTGTGTCTGGCTGTCTTGCGTCTGCACTTTGGTGTTATGCGCGCCTTTTGGATTGACAGGCAGCAGCGAAAAGTGGCAGCCAAAAAACTGCCAAGCGTTGTGTTATTTTTTATTATTTTTTTGTTTATTTTTGTAGAGAAAAACATGAGCTCTTCTTGTTTTCAATTTGAGTTTTTTGCTTGGTTTTTTTTGAGGTAATTGAAGTGTAATTACTTTAGTGTTACGAGCTTAGATTTTAGTGTGTGTGTGTGTGTGTGTGTGTGTGTGTGTGTGTGTGTGGGCAAGCCACGCTCATTGCCATCAATTGTCTGGCTTTAGGCAAATGCTGAGCGCACCGTGCGCAAACAGTAAATAAAGTTTAAAATTCAATTACAAGGCAATGGCTCACAAGTTGATTGCCGCACTGACTGACTGACTAACTGACTAACTGACTAAATGACTAGTTGACTGCTAGCTGACTGACTGAGTGATTGACAGGATGGATGGATGGCTTGGCAAAAGCAAATGATAGAGTCGGCAATTGAAAGAGGATTGCCTTTTGTCATACTGAAAATCAAATCCTTTATTGCTGCTTTGCTGTTGGATCAATTAACGTTGAATGTGTGTGCAAAGGCAAGACCGCAAAAGCCACACACACACAGACACACACACACACACACATACCAGTCCCAGCTGGCTATTGGGTCACAAAACGTGGCAACGCCAACCACTGACAACAACTACTCAACTCCTGCAGTTTTTCGGTTAACAATTTTGTGTGCGAGTGTGTGTGAGTGTGTATGAGTGTTGACAGTAGACAATTGGAATGTGCTGTACTGGACGTTGGTACAGTCGAACCGTTTTGCGGTAAAACGTTAATTTTCCAGCGAGTACTTGTCAACACTGGCAGCAGCAGCAGCAACAGCAGCAGCAGTAAAAGCAACAGCAGCAGATATCATCGCGGTTTATTGTTCCAATCGCAATGAGAAAATGTTCTGGCCAAACGAAATGAAAATTGAACATTTTCATTGCAAAATGCATGCAATACACACCCATAACAATGTGAATATAATAACGCTAAAACAACATTGCTTACTTTTACAGTTCTTTGAACAAAACAACCAAAAAATGTTAGCCCAAAAAGTACATGCATACAACCGCGAAAAAAATAATAGCACCACTCTCCACATGAAAAGCTGGTTTCATGAGGTGCATTTATATATTGAAATTTGTAAGTTTCAGGAAATTGTGCAGACTTTCTTAGAAATGAAAGACATTTAAAAACATGAGTATAAAATAAACGATAAAAATAATAGCACCACATTTTAAATGATATTTTCAAAGACTTCATTATTTAGAGTTAGCTGTTTATTAAAGTTAAGATTATTTTGTAGAGGCGTAGTGGTGGTATTAATTTTCGCTCAACTGTATATATACAGTAATCACATACATATATATGGTGGGGTACTATATTTCATTTCCGGCAAACGAAAATTTGCTTTAGACGCAAAACTCAAAGTGTTTGCTTACATGAAGCACTTTGGTAAATATCAATTAAAACTGATTTACCCCAAGCTATCTGTGTTTGTATTTGTGTGTGTGTGCAGATCGGGCAGCTCTTCGTTAATCCAAATTCAGCATTCAATTGTGGGACAAACTGAATTTCGGTGGCATTGCCTTTGCCTTTGCCGTGTACTTGAGCCAGATACGTTGTTACAGGCTTTTTTTACTCGAGCTATTGAGAATCTCAGTTTGTGGTTTTTTGTCTCTTCCCTGAAACTGTTGCCCATCAGCAGTTAGCACTTAACTGAGTTTCCATTTTCGCAGTTAATTAATTCTCAAGCAGGTGCGTAATCGTATATTGCACTTGCTTTAGTACCATAAAACACACATTAAGTATACGACCCATGAGCTTGATATTATGTGGTTGTTGGTGAATGAGATGTGAATAATAGAAAACTCACGACTTGAACATAGAACTTCTTGAAATAAATTATAAAATGCTAAAAAAAAATCCTTGTACTCTTGAAATAAATGCAATATTGTATTTTATGGCTTTAATATAGTATAAGCCAACAATGCTGAAGTACATATATTTATGTGAAGCGAGTGCTGTTGACTGAGTAGAAGTAATAGCTAAAGTCCTAAGCAACTGAGACAACAAGTGAGTATTAATTAGTTGACTGGACTGGGCGATACCCTGCAAATGGCAGCTAATGATATAGTTCATGAAATGTGTACAGCTGATCAATATATTAAGTAAATTTATCAACCATCTTATGTTAAGTATCAATTGGAGAAGTTTGTGAAATTTATCGATTTATATCAATATTTGCAAAAAGGGTGCAGTTATCGATACATCAATATAAATTTTATATGGTAGCAGAGAATTTGTATTTCAGATTTGTAGTCATTAGCTCAATTAATCTCAGTTGGCCTCTCGGATCAACTTATTAGATCAACTCGGCTTTTGATGCTGATCAAGAATATATATAATTTATTGGATTACAGCTGCTTCCTTCTGGCTGTTTGCACTTTTTGTTATAACCATTGTAGCCATTTTTATGTGTTCAGGGTATAAAAACAATACAAACAGTGAGAAACAAGGCAAAGAAATAAAAGCTGCTTCGCATTGTGCACTTTCTACATATATAAGTAAAACTTGTTGTGCGCCCATTGTTGTAGTTGTTATTGTTGTTGTTATAGTTGTTATTGTTATTTTGCTGGAATTTTTTTGTAGCTGCTGCTGTGGCGCACCTGAAATTTCACGATTGCAGCGGTTTTATGTGATTGCGCAATATGCGGGCAACAAGCGAGCAACATGCGGCGCCGCCAGGAGCCAACAACAAAGTAAGCAATATGTATATATACACCTTATCTTACATATATATATATTTATATATGCATACATACACTCGGAAAAAAAGTCGCCCAGAAAGTAGAATCTTAAAATTAGAAGGTCTTTCCCTCAAAAATTGCGTTTTCTTAATCGAATATATTCATTTATAAAACAACTATTCTAAAAAAATTAAATGCGAACCTCATTTCTAAAATATTTTTTGTATATGTGAAATCCTGTACCACTATGTTATTATTAATATAAAATACCAACAATTTTAGGGTTTCTTGTACACCTAATAAAAAATGACCTGAAAATCTTTCAACTTTAGAAAAATTAAGACGGATATTAGGAAATAAATACTCTGGTTTTTAGAAATATTCTTTGTGAGTTATCCTTTTAATCAAAATTCAGGTCGATTATCTTTCTGCGTGTATATATATCTGTTGTATGTCGGCCAGCTGCAAAGGGGGAATGCAATGGCAAAGTATTTATTCGGTAGTTGTTCGGCCAGCAGAAAAGTATGCTACGATTTCATTCTTGGCTGCTTATACACACCACATACACACACACACAGAGCACACACACACTGAGGTAGGTAGGTGTGATCGGACAGCTGGCTGGGCATGGCATAGGCCGATGGCAGTGCATTGATAAGACTATGGCAGTCCATTATGCAGCTCACTTGGCGTGGCCCACAAAAATTGTATTGAAACTGATAAAAAAGGCGAATTGTGTGTCGAATTGTTTTCGGCTTTTGTTTTTGGGGTCCATATTAAAGTTGTGTTAAATTTACCGCAGCAAAGAGTGAAACAAAAGTCAATGGCCAAGTATCCCTACCCACGTATATATAGATATTGATGAGCTTTTAACATTCAATTAACTGGAAATTGGCCGAAAGTCGCATTAATTGGCCCAACTGCGAAAAGGCCAAATCAATTGCGATTAACTTAAAAGCTTTGGTTCGTTGGATTCCGCTGATTGTGCCATTTGTGTGTTTAGACTTACACACAATAAAATTGTTTGAGTCCAATGCCCCGAAATAAAAACATTTGCGCACAATTTGCGCATTTTTGCATTGCGTGCATTATGCAAAATAAAAAAATATATAAACGTATAATTTTGTGTGTGGCTTTGGCACAACTAACAAGTAAAATTACATTCAACATTCATTTAATGCTCTTTTTACACCCTATAACGATTAAAATTGCATAATAAGGTAGCTTCCGCGATCTCATATAGCTTATATATGCATGCAATATGTATATATATATATATTAGTTAGTTTATCGGATTATAGCTTAGCCGTATGCATAATATTTTGAAGTAATTTTAAGCACGATTTTCGCAAATTTGCACAAAAAGTTTATACCCACACTTAGGGTATTAAAATCGCAAACACAATTTGCATTTGAATCAATAATTTTGATAATAATAATATTAATAATATGTGTGTAATATTTGACAATTAACATGCAATCGCCACAAAGTGCATAGCTATTTTCCATTTTCTATTTTCCATTTGCCATTTACCATTTTGTATTTTCTATTTGCTATTTGCGGACTAATGTTGCAGGCGTGTTTAATGCGCGACAACCAAAATACCAAGGGACATAATTGATGCATTAGCTGTATTATGTATAATTGAAGTTCTTAACGCCACTCTAAAAACCACCCACCCTTCTTGTTTTTACCACCCAACAAAAATATATATAAATACCAATGTCAACTGTCGCGATGCATTCATAAATCAAATGAGCTGAAATGCGTTTTCAATGTTTTTGCGCTTCATGTTCATTATGATTATTTGCAATTTGTGTGTTGGTTGGGTGCTGGGCTGTCAGGGTAGCGGGCTATAGTTCCCAACGTGTCGCTTAGCTGACAAAATATTCATAATGCGGCTAACATGTCGTATGCGTGCTGTGTTATTCTTTTTGTGGTGCTGCGGCTTACACTTTGCTGCTGCTCTTAGCGGCTTTTGGGCTCTCCTGTTTTTGGGGCTTATCATGTCTGCCCATTAGCTATTTTCCCACTATCGTATCTCTAAATATAAATTGCATGGGTATATTGTGGGGTGGGGGGAGTGGTAATGCAAATTGACACAAATTGAAATGAATATTTACTCGCTGCTTAGCAGGTGACTTTGGTTCCTTGGAAAATTGAGTTTGAAAATACGAAATAATCTAGAATTCAGCTTGTGGTTTTGATTGATATACATGTCTATACTAACTACAATTTACAATGACAAATTTCGAGACTTGCTATGTAGAAATTGACGACGTGGTTAAGGATACGACCATATTGAAACTCTTCAATTATCTGAAACTATTTACAATTATGCTTAACATAACTTATCTGTGCGTCTATGAGTCCTCTTCCGCTATCTTATCATTTGAAAGGGTCAAGTTCCAAATATATTTTCTTTTAGTATTAAATTATTAAATATAATTATTTGAAATTATTATATTAAATTATATATTATTATATTATTAAATTGAATAATTATGAAGTATGTGAATAATCTCATAAATCCATAAGCCATTTAGTTAATTAGGTTGACTATATTTGTTCGCTGATTGAGCAAAATTTTGAGTAGCAGCAGCAACCAGACACTCCTCCACTGCGCCGATTTGCTTCAATTTAAGGACTCGACTCGAATAAGAATGCTGGCAAAGCAAAAATGTCAAGGACGAGGGGTTTTTTCTGGAGTGATTTGCTGGCGCAGAATAATGGTAAATAATTTAATCAAGTCGAGCCAAGGCGGTATGGGCTTTGAATGCTTCAACGTTTGAATGTTTGAATGTTTTTGAGCCTTTTGAGGGTTGTGGCAAATCAATTTTAATCAATTTTGCTCTTGTGCCACGCCCAAGTGCTTGCAAATAATTGATTTGGCTGCCATTAAAGGCGCAAATCGCAGACAATCAATTGCGCGAGGCGAAGATGCTTTCCATGACAAGATGTGGAAGGATGGGTGGTAATGGGTGGGTAACTACTCGCAGGCCCAAACAAATTAAGGACAATTATTTCAATTAACCAAATGCAAATAAATCGAAGCGCCGTTAGGCAAACACCAGCGCACAAAAACCAAACAGCAAGTACTTTTTTCTTTTTCTTTTTTGGCAGGAGATCTGCAATTTTTTTTCTTTTACATCCTTACCACTTTATGTAGTTTGTGCGGATTTTGTTGCTGGTTGCGTTTTGGCTGTTTTGTCTGTTGAACTGCAAATAATTTAGCAGCCGAGTTTGCTTAGGTTTTAATTAATAATGAATCGAGAAACTCATTACGCGGCAGTAAACAAACGCAACAACAAGCAGAAAGTAGCAGCAGGTAGCAAGCGGTTTGAGGGGGCTTAGGAGTTGTTTTGGGTACACTCGGAAAACAAATTGCACTGAATTTTTCGAAAATCACTTGAAAAATATAATGTATTTTTTGATGTTAGACATAATTTCTAGATATAAGTATAAAATATAACTTTAGAAAGGCATGCCATAAAGCGACAATCCCAAAAAGATGGTTTCTTTTACTTTTTAGAAATATTTTCCTCATATCCACATTTTTATAAGAAATTCTTATTACTTGGCACTGCCACAAATAAATAATACATGTTTTTCATTACTCACTCCTTCCTTGCTCTATTATTAGTTAGAAGAAAGAAGACGCCAAGAGTATGGCGGATTTCTATAAGAAAGATCTTTTTTTTTTTGAGTGTTAGCACTCCCACACACACACCCCTAACACTTCATGCTAATCACACTGATGGCCCGCACAATGCCGAATACGGTGCGATGAGTGTACATTGCGGACGGGTTACCGGGACAACTTACCTAATGAACCTGTTGAGGTCGACTCTCCAACCATTCGATTTCAGTTCTGCCACTAGATCAACAGGCAAATAAACTGGGCAAGATGCTCGCAGCAATACACATATAGATTTATGTGTGTGAGTGGGTGTATGTGAGTGTATGTGTGTGTGTGTGTGGTTTATTACGCTGCTCTTGGCAATTATATTTGTTACCCAATTAGCGTAAAATTGTGTTTATTGGCAGACGAGGACCGCGACGCACGTAAGAGCCGCATTGAATTACCTAATGAAGTTGTAGCAAGTATGTACAGTTATACATAGTTGTTATACCCTCAACTAATTACAAAATGTGTAAACAGGGTATATTGGTTTTGTACACAAGTATGTAAAAGGCAGAGAAAAGAAGCAGCTGCGAACACTTATAGTATATATATATATATATATTATTGAACAGCCAGAACAAGTTGATTAAATATATAAGAGCTAGAGACTTCAAGAAATCTCTCTCTCTCTCTCTCTCTCTCTCTTCAAAAAGGCAGTGATTCTTTTCCTGAGTGTAGAACATATTTAACAGCTGGCTGCAGGGTATCTCATAGTCGAGGTCACTCGACAACAGCACGCGTGCTTGTTGTAGATGTACTTCACGTCGTGGACTAGCCACAGACTGCAATGTCTGCTGTGTCTATTAGTTTGCTAACCTAATTTGCTAAAAACACACACAAGCCTATGGGGCGTGTCTAAAACTCTGTCTAAGCATGCTGCTGCTGCTGTTGCTGCCTGAGCTGAGCTGAGCTGCCATAACTTCTTAGCTTGCCCCAAACAAGAACAATGGAGTCGTTTGTTGTTATTGCTCAAGTTACTGTTGCTCTTGTTGTTATTGTTGTTCTCGTAGGTGTTACGGCTAATGCTCTGGATAAAATATGTAATTAAATATGCTTGCTTTTTAGGCTATAAATCGCTTGTGGGCTTTTCTCTGCTGCAAATGAGTACTTTGTATTTGCTTTGTTATTGCATTGCTAGTCAGGTTTAAGTGTAGGTTAACTTCAAGCTACTGATGCACTTTGCACTTTATTGAATTAATCTTTTTGTCCTGTCAAAAAAAAATTATATATATTTATATTACTTATTAGCTGAAAGTCAACTCGGTGTGGCTCAGTTTCACAGTGGCCTCAATCAAAACTGACTGCTTAATTAACCCTTTGTGCTGCTGGCTGCAACTTGAGTTACGAACAACAATTGGCGCTAATTATTTTTGGTCGAGGAACGCTTAAAGCCATTTAAAGTGCTGGCACTGGCATTGCGAAAAGCAAAATATGAGATAAGTCTTTAGTTAAAGTGGGCACGTTCTATGCCTTCTTTGTTTGCAGTTAAATGGTTTGGAATTAATTAAAAGTTGCTATGGGAATTAATACACTGAGCACTAGATATTTGTTTACGTTAATTGTGCCTTTTATTTGGCTGCGCTCTTTCACTTCATTGTAATGATATTAATGCAAATAAGTCTGTTATAATTGTTTGGCTTATTTTACACAGGCTGCAAGGAGGCCATTAAATTACTTTATTTAGAAGAGAACAAACCTTACGCATTTATAAATGATTAATTTACTGATTTAGATTATAATATTTATACAAATAATTAAATTAAATTTCAGTAGTTGTACGCAAGCATTTAAATTTGTGTGCACTTCTACTTAAGAGCGAACAAAATCTAACTCCTCAAAATATTTAATTAATTCACTGACTTTGGAATTCTTGCTCTCTTTCTCCATAGTTGATAAACTACATGGCTATGCCAAGCGCTAAAATTCGTTCTTTATGCCGTTCTTCTTATTTATTTAACTGTGAGTTATGTGCTCACGATTTGTGCTTAGCGCTCGGCCACAGCCGTTAACTTCTAATCGGAACTGTTGCTATGTATTTATATGGCAAGTAGACTGAACCGACCCAAGGCATGCATGATTTATGTGTGCTTATTTATGTAGCCGGTGCTAAGGGAAATTCTTGCAACCCCAGCCTTGTAGCAAGGGCAACGCAAAGGCGTTTGCCATTGTCTTTGCTAACCACACAATTATTTATTAGCTTTTGTAGAGGCTGCGATTCTTGGAGCTTCTTTTCTCTCACTTGATGCGTGGATATATTTATGTGTATGTGTGTGTGCGTGTGTGTGTGTATGTGTGTGCTGCTTGTTTTGTTATCCTGGCTGCTTAAGACAGCTTAAGACAGCAGGTCAGACACAGACTGAGCCCTGTTGAAAAATTCATTTTCATGTTGCTGCAGCTTAAGTAATTTTTCATAAACATGCCGTCAGACGTTTGTATGCCGCATGTTGCTACATGTTGCGCTTGCCCAAGATACAAAAAAAAAAGGAGAAGAAATTTAATTTCAGCTACTTATGCATACTAGCTGGCTGTAAGCTGCTTAGCCGCACTGCAAGCACACGCACAGCCATCTGCCGTCGACTTTCATTTCACATCAATCATACGCCATGTGAGCTGCTGTTGCTGCTGTTGGTGTTGCTGTTGCTGCTACTACAGTTTCGTATTTAAAATGTCAATTATTATGGTACGAGCAAAGAAGGGCTAAGGTCCGAACCATTGGCCAGCTCAATTAAATCGTACATGTTGCAGTCACTTTGAGTTTTTCAGCTGCCTTTGTTGACCATAAAATAGCTTTAATGGCGCTCGTTTGGATTGCGTCTCCGCCTTGAGCTGGCATGTAACTCTTTCACTCATTTATCATCCTTTGAAAGCCCAATAACTCCATGCATATGTGTGTATATGTGTGTGTGTGGAAATGTATTGGGTTTCAGTGTGCGCTTTAATAAAGTTGAGCATCGTTTATTTTAAGCATTTTTATTGCACATATTTCGCGTTTCATTGCAACAAATATCCTCTTAATTTTACTTCTCTCTTTCTCTCTCTCTCTCTCTCTCTCTCTCTCTCTGTCAGCTCAAGTCTTTATGATATGGCCATTTAAAAATGATGAAACCTCTGCCAAATTGACAACTTGTTTTTGTTTGATTGCCTTGCATTTATAACGGTTTGTGAATTAATTGCGCATACGTCGTGTGTGACATGTACGTGGCAAGACAGAGTGTCTGACTCTCTTCTTCCTGGTGGCACCTTAAGTATTGCCTCGCTTGCAACTGACACGTTGCCGTTGCATAACTCACTTCCTCAAATGTCGTCAAACTGCATTCGTTTTGGCTTCCTTTCATCCAGCAAAAGGGATATTTTATTGAGGTCATTTTGTTGGGCATATCCAGCACTATTTTCCCTGTGATGTGTGTTGAATGCATTTAAAATATATTTAACATATATGAAATCCTAAATTTAGTAGTAGCCAAGCTATAAACTAGACTGTTCAGTTTATAGCTGCAATTTTGCTGAATTTAATAATAATAATAATAAAAAATACTTTTTATATTTCTCCATCTGCACTTTGATTTTCTTTTTTTATTAATTGGTAAAAGCAAGACTAAAATCACATAAATATAATATGCATTTACCGACAAAAATCTCCTGATTAATAATAAATTATATTTTATATGGAAAAAATGATTCAGTGTGCATTATTAGAGCATTTAAAATTCGTGCTGAAATATGGAAAAACATTTACATGTTAAATTCCTGCATCATCATGCAAATATATTGAAATATTTGCAATGCGTGCTATATGAGCATATAAGAAAGGAAAAATTGTTTAGAAATACAAGCACGTAAGTACACACATATATATATAGTTATGTGCTTACAACTTATGTACGCTTGTATACCCTGTAGCAAAGGGTAAATCTTCTATCACTTTTTGTATAAAACGATCTATTAAAACCAACGATGCTATGTATATTTATCAATATGTCACAGGCAATAAGTGGTTTGCTGTTTAAGGAGTATCTTCTAGTCACGACGACTCGATTACATCACTCTTAGTTCTTTCCTTAACAGAATAGAGGATATGTTGCTGGAAATTTGCGATGAGCAGAAGCAGCAGCAAAAGCAGCTGTATTCATCGAGTTGCATATCAAATGCAGGGGCCAAAATGCATCTTGCTTTTGTGGCACACTTCCGTTTCCGTTGCCTGACACACACACAGACACTGTGTTGTGTATGCAAGGGGGGTGGGGGAAGGCGACAAGATAGTGTCAAACACAATACTTGCTTAACACTTCTTGTTGCTGATTGCATTGCCTTGTTATTTGGGCAGCACATTTCGCATGCACTCGCATTGCATTTGAGTATGTATATATAAACATATCTACATATCAATATTTGAATAAATAGAAATAATATTTCTATGTCAAGCAGATTAAAAATGAAGCTGCGAACGTGTCTTTGGCTTCAATTGCAGCACATTAGTTTGTTTTTCAATTAGCAAAGAGTGACAGATAGAGAATGAGCTCAGTTTAGCTTCAGTTGATGGAACTGCAGACAAGATCCACTAATTGATTTTTTATCTTTTAACACACTTTTTCTTTTGCTTTTCCAGCACTTCTCCAGCACTTTTAGTTTTCGTTTTCTATTTGCCAGCGGATTTGCCATGTTTCTCCACTTTATTTTTCTACTGTGTTCGTTTGTCGCAAAAATTATTTTAATTTTGCTTCTTTTTGGAGTTGCATAAATGGCAATAAAATTTTCCTCGATTTGCCAACTATTTATTAATTATGTGGGTTTTTTTGTTTGTTAAATCAACTGTTTTTAAGCGGGTTACGTCCAATTTGCCATCAGCATTATTAACGATATGTATAATATGCTCAATTAGTATGATATGAATGTGCATTATATGTCAATGAGATTTGAGCATTACGTTTTTATGTTTTAGTCTAACTATAAGCTAGAAATTTTACTTATTTCAAATTTGATTTATATTCATTTCAAAGGGTTTATATTGTTTCACTTTATTTTGGTACTAAGTTTAGCAGCAGTTTTTTTTTTAATTATATCACTAGTAAATCCAGAAGGGCATCTAATGGTTGGCACTGCGAAAATATCTGATTTTGAACTAACATGTGCGCAAGAAAATTATTAAATATTTATTTATTAATATTACTTAGTTTTGCTTGTTTATTTTATTTTTTTTTTAGTATTTGCAACTGGCAGTTGCCGCGATGTTCGCTTGATAAACGATGTGACAATTTAAATCTATTGGGGAGAGCTGCATGATTAATTGGCCTCAGCCTGCTGGCACCGCGTTCTTGTTGCCTGTTGTCTGACAAACATCCAGCCAAACAAATACATCAAAAACAACAGCAGAAACAAACATAACAACGTCGTGCAACACTTTTGTGTGGAACTGTCAATTTTTTTAAAATAGAGAATAGAATTTAAAAAAAAATCCATTCAATTTGTTGGTATATTTCACAAAAACAGAACTATTCTGTCTATGAAAGTTATATATTTACTCTATATGTACTACATTTATTAAAATAAATCTTAGTTGTTTAACGTATTATGCGTTTACTATTTATTTTTTTATAAAAGAAATTTACTTACTTAATAGATATTTAAGTTATTGAAATACATGTTTTTGTTGCCTAACGTTTTTCATTAACGGGTTATTTTATTACACTTATACTTTTTACTAATAGACACTTACCCTTTGACACTAACTCTAAGGTACTAATTGGCATTCTTAACTATTTATATAACCTTAACAAAGTGAATATGAACAATATCTACTCCACACTTATGCCATAAACTTCATCATATAATTAGCATATCTATGATCAAGTTTGCTACATTTGTAGTCAATAGGAAAGACTTAATTAGTAAAACTGTTTTAGATATGTATTACGTCAACTATTGCAATCTTATCTGTGCCTGGAGAGAGTTAATGCTCGCATGTGCCCCCAAAAAGGACGAATATCATTTTTGTGAAATTTTTATTAGAAACGCCGCAGGCCAAAGCAACTTGGTTGTGTTTTGGTTGTTGATTATTTAAATGGCATAAGATGTGCCATAATGATAATGCTCTTGCACGTTTTATAGCATTTGGTTCACCGATTACAGCAGAAAGGGCCAGCAATTAATTGCATTTGTAGTTTTGGCTTCTTTTGGCTTGCCACTTGCCACTTGTCTCTTGCCCCTCAGTCATGTGTATAAATATATATACACATCTATATAGATATATATAAATATATATGGTAGTTATTGCAGTTGTACTCATAGTTTGTATATGGTGAAAAACTTTGCAAGCCGCTTATCTCCAACTGAAGTGAAGTTCAACAAGCCCGCAAGTGTGTGGCATTAAAAAGTTTTTAAATTTACGCAAAACGTTCGTTATGATGCGACTTAATTGTTAGCTGTTAAGATTTAACACACACACACTCACACAAACATTGTTGGGGATGGTAAAAAGTCATATATACGATATACTGATTATAAATCGTATGCAAAGTTTTTTGCTGTTGTTAAATTTTGTAGTGCCTAGCGGCAAATGAAAAACTTTTTAACGCATATTCACTACTCGCATCTTTATATTCATTGCATCTGCCAACAAGTTTTTAAGCGTGTTTCCATCGGTTTTCTTTTTGGTTTTTGTTGTGGTGTTTTCTTAATAATATTGTACATTCTGTGCAAATTGGCATTTGGTAAATATATATTAGATATTTAATATATAAAAAAGCAGTGGGAGGAGCTCGATTTTTTATATTTTATACACTTGATCAATAATATGTATATAATAGGTATATAATATGTTAATTAGAAGTGTATATCTTTACAATTGCTACCGAGAATTGATTTGTATCTAATTAACAACAAGTTTTTACACAATTTCGATATACCTTGTTCCCAGTTTATAAATATAATTATATATACATTTTTGTATACACTTTTAATCAATCACTTTCGATTTTGTACTATGACATATTATTGTCTATCACTTATTTCCTTCAATATTAGTTTACCCCAACTCCAATGCTTAAATGGAAACGTTTATTGGCACAAACACTTTTTAGGTATTTTCATGCATGAACAATTTGATATGCCAAGTTTGAGTTAACAACTCTATAGATGTGGTAACCAATAAAAAAGCGAATTTCGTGGAACACGCTGCTAAGCTCTTTGTATGAATAATATTTGTGAAAAGTGCGCTGAAAAAGGGTTGTAAAAAACTGTGTGCCTTAAGCCATAAGCAAAACAAATGCACTTTTGCATTTTTGTGCGCTGTCAACGGATCTTTTTTCTTCTTTCAGTTTTGAAGTTGTTCTGTTTAAGAATACATACAAATTTCGAGCTGCACTTAACTATAAAGTAGCTAAGGTAAACAATATCAAAAACAAACATGCTGAGCGGCCAACCAAAGAAATACACACACACACACTCGCACACAGACATCGGGGCAATAAAATATGGCGAAAGAAAAAAAAACTGTGAAAGCAGCGAAAAATTATATATGTATTATCTGCAAAATATGCACAGCAGGTGCAGCGAGCCGCTGACTGCAGCTATGCCTGTATGTGTGTGTGTGAGAGTGAGTGTGAGTGTGTGTGCGTGTGTGTGTGTGAGTGTGCATAAGTGTGTTTATGTGCTCGTGAGGTGCATCCGCTTTTTGGTCGAGTAGCCGCAGCACTCAGCGCCAGCTACAGCTAAAGATATGGCTCTAGATACACTCAGAAAAACAAATCGACAAGGTTAACCATCTTATTATTAAAAAAAGGTATATATTTCTAAAAGACAGTGGCTACATTTTCTAAAATTTTAAAAATATATATTTAATTTTCAGCAGGTTTTTTATATGTTTTAGGAGAAACTCGAACAATATCTTTTTCTCTTATATTTTAGATAGTTCATAAATTCATATAGCTTAATTTGGAAAAACATACGGTGTCACATCGATTCAAAATGGATGAAGTAAGGGCATCCCATTGAAAAGTTCGACTTTAAGACTTGCTTTGTCTTAAAAATAGTAAATATTTCTAAAAAATTAAAAGAAACGTATATTTGGGATTGTGGATTTGGGGCAAGGCCTTCTTAATTTTTTGAAGAATGAAATTACTTCTAAATGCAAGAAAATCTTTCGGGTTGTCCGTGCCATTTTTTCTGAGTGCGGAATGAGAGAGGGAGAGAGAGAGATATTGAGAGAGGGAGCGATACACACATTAATGTTGTCCAAGTGCTACACTAAATTATGTATGAGTGTGTGTGTATTTATAATATGTGTGCATGTGTGTGTGAGTGTGTGTGTGTATGTGTGTTGTGTGTGCTTGTCTATGCGCAAATAGTTTTTCAAAGTGCCTGGCAGAGCTGGCTGCTTGGTTTACTTGGCGTAGACACCACCTGTAATTATGTTGAAAGTAAAATGCTTATAAAATATTAACTGCTGCATGCCACATGATGCTCGCCACATGTATGCGTGCACATGTGTATGTACGTGAGTGTGTGTGTAAATTTAATATTTAAAATGAGTTCGCTGTTGTGGTTCCCATTATTGTTGTTGTTGCAACATTTAACTAACAGCGATTTGGCTTGGCCGCAGCAAATTTGCATCTGTTCGCTCATTCGTTCATTGAAAAACATTTTTTTCTGCAATTTTCCACATTTTTCTCTCTTTCTTTCTCTTCCTCTCTCCTCTCTCTCTCTCTCTCTCTCTCTTTCTCTCACAGGTTGCACTTTTCATTTAGCCAGTGGGCCAACTGGTTGTGCTAATAGAAATAAAAACAAAACTGAACACAAACTAAGCCAAGCTAAATGCTCAAAGGCTACAGCTAAAACCCATCTCCTTCTCCCCCCCCCCCCCCCGTCCACGCCTACGCCCACTTCGAGTCTCCCCTACCCCTCCTCACTCCTTGTCGGCAATGAAAACAAAAAGCGATTTGCAAGTTTTCTATTGCGCATAAAAGTATGCTGTGGGAAATTTTTTCCCATGACGTTTTGCTGAACATTCCCGCTTTGCTTTTCTCACTCACTCGTTTTCCATATTTTCTTTTTTCATTTTCATTTTCTTTTTTTTTTTTGTGTGCTTGTTTTGTTTTTGCTTTTCATAAAACCAAACTATTAAGCCAAGTGTTAAACTCATTTAGCGCGGATTTATGCGCCCGAGTGCCCCATACAAGATGGCTTGCTTTCAAAGGGGGCTGGTGGGGCTGGTGGGGCTGGTGGTGCCTGTGGCTGGGTGGATGGTATGAAGCGTCATGCATATACGGTCACGAGTGTGTCGTGTGTGTGTACTCTTGTTTGTGCATATAAACGTATGTGGTCTCTGTGTGTTTGCGTCTGCTTTGTAAAATTTCCGCTTTCTTTTATGCGATTTTAATAAGCCTTTTTGCAGCATTGGTCGCTGTTGCTTTGTGCCTGCTTCTGCTTGCTGCCACTGCTTTATGCCACTTTTCACATATAAATTAGGTTTTCTATTAAGAGCTCCATTTTTTTTATGCATTTTTTTGTTGCCTGAATTTGTGGCGTGAAATTTTCGAAGGCTGTCTATTATATTGGGCTCGTATTGCTAAAGCCATGTGGATAATTATAAATTAATCATAGCCATGACCTAAATGCAATCCATTATTGTTCATCTTAATAGCAATTACTTCTTATTTATGGTATCTTTGAGGAAGAGCTTATTTTTTAAGGCGCCAGTCACGTATGAATTATTTATTTTAATATTCAACTAAGAAGCGCATTTAATAAATTAAATTTTTAATATCTCAGTCTCCTCTTTCTTTCCTTAACTAGCATTCATTTTTATCTGAAATAAAAAATAAAAATAAAAAAATCAATATCAGCAAACTCAAATATTGACGTTTAGAATTGCAAGATTTGTTCTAATAATTTTTTTCTGTTAAACTTAATTTTAGTTATGGTAAACTAGATTTATTTAGTTTGATTTAATCAAATTTAATTTTGTACTTAACGACTTTGTTGCATTGTAGTAAATGAAAAGAAATTTAGAATTAAAATTGAATATTATCAGATGATGTTGACTTATTTAAAGCAACATTTTTAATTCCTACAGATTAGGTTTAATTTATGAGTTCAAGGAAATAGGAAAGAGCTGTCAATGCTATTTCTGAAATGTGCAATTGTAAAACAATACAAAATTCATTAAGCTTAATACATTGCAAAAAGCTTATAAATGAGTGTGTGTGCCAAGCAGAAAAGTCATTATTTGCCTGATGTCGTTACCTGATATTGTCGTATTAATTTTTGATATGTAATCTGATTTATTGGAAAATTTTTGCCAGCCAGCTAGCACAACAACACAAGCGGACATGCCTTTTTCTTGTTGACTCACCTAGTGAAATAATAAAGACAGAATTTGATTGTTATTGTTGTAGTTGTTGCTGCTCTGTTACAAAAATTTGGCAGTTTGCCTACACAATATTCGTAGTTTTGCATAAACTATCAATTCCGAGACGGACTGATTTTTGAGATAGCTTTAACAACCACAGACTGGGAAGTAGCTGGCGACTCTGTCAGCCTGTGGGTAGCCAGTGAAGTGTATAAAGAAAAGTGCCAATCAAAGTTAATTGAAAATTCATTGAATGTTGTTTATTTAAGTAAGGCACACAACCCAAACAACTCTGTCTCTCTGTCTTGAAACGTGTATATCTCTCGTGTCGATTGTCGTGTTCTTCTTGTTGTTATTGTCATCTGCACTGTTTGCAGCTCAGCTTACAATGCAAACAATTTTGATCATGACACACATAAATAGCCCTTACACAGACGAAATGCATAAATTAGTAAAGATTGAATACGACGTATTTTGCAACTGTAAAATACAAAACCACGTACTTAAAATAGACAATAAATAAAAGTGTTTGTATAAAACACTAGTTATGTTTTATTATGCAAAGAACATATTTTTTAATAATTTTATGTTTATTTGTTTAAAATCAAGGAAGGAACTCTAGAGAGCCTTCCTGCGCCAGGCAATTAAATACATCAAAGTCTTGCTGAATTTAGATATGTTAAACTAAATATTCATTTCGTTTGATTTCATTTCATTTTCTTTCAAACAGCTAAATTGGATAGGATAAATAAATTAGATATATTAAATTAAAAAACATTATTGCTTAAATTTTGAATTCAAATTGACTATTTTTATTTTTATTTAATGCTGCAGTGATATTTTAAGCAGAGACTATATTCACGATATTGGTTAACAAAATCTACTTTTTGGTTAACAAAATCTAGGAATCTTATTGGATCATAATGGAAGTGTTACACTAGATTCAAAAGATGTCTAAGTATATTATATAGCCTTCCAATCGATATGGCTTTATCTTTGACTCATATAGCTATCGTTTTGCGTCGAACTTTTCTAATGGAATCTGGGATCGTCTGCGTCACACAGACGGACAAACTCAACGTTTGATGCTGAACAAGAAGAAATGTATTCTTTTCTGCCTATTATTTTTTTGCACATGGTCATTCTACTATTTATTTTTTTGTTGTGCCATTTTCGGTACAGGATATTAATATTTAATGCCCTTTTGAAATTGTTTACTTCAACAGCTGTCTTACATTCATTGTTGGCAAGTGTCTTACTTTTAATTACAGCAAAAAAAGAAAGTATGCAACGTATTACGTGCAACGAAGTGTTGCACAGTGTATTACACGTATTACGGGCTATCAATAGCCCTTGCACATTACGACACATTTTGGAATACAATGTTTGGGTTAAGAGAAGATTATTCTTCGCAGTTTGTAATGCGATTCCGTAGAAATCTGTAAAAATGTTTTTCTTTATTTACCATTTCCCATGGCACACAGCACAAATTGAACTGCAAATAGTGTAAAGTGGTGTGTAGTGGTGTGTGGTAGTGTGTGGTGCTGCGGTATGAAGTGGAGTTGTGCTGTGGTGGCGTTGCTCGTGACGTGGCTGAACTTTGACTGTCTGTGAGTTAGCCGAGAGCCACCCAATGTGGCAATGTCATTTGCATTGAGCTCAAGCTGGCTCTGGCACTGGCTCTGGCTACATTTACAGTTGCTAAAAGTGTTTACCTTTTACTTAAGAAATTACACTTGGGCAAACAGAATTTGCGTGCGCGTTGCGGCTGAGTGGTGCGCTGTGGTCGCCCCCTCAAGTCCAAAGGGGCTGTGTGTACAATTTTTCAGCACGAATCAAACGCAACATCCGGCGGCAAGTACTCACAGAGAGGGAGAGAGAGAGAGAGACAGAGAGAGGGAAAGAGAGAGAGAGAGAGAGCACTGAGAAATTAAGAGAAAGGCAGCCCAAGTTTCGAGCCCAAAGTCGACTTTGTGTCGACAGCCTACAAAATTGAAAAGTTTTCGTTGCTTTTGGATTATTTGGTTTTGTTTGAAGTGAGCGCCGAATTGGTGTGTGTGTGTGTGTGTATGTGTGTATGTATATTTAATGTTGACTTTTGTACGCTAATAGCAAAAGGCGAACTCCAAGTCGGTAGCGAAAAAGTTCAAAAGTTCGGACTACAGATAATTTGTGGTTCTTAAAGTTTTTAATATGGGGCCAATGAATTACATTTGCCAGCAAATTGTGAACTGCTTTGCGGTTGATACTTTACACTACGGATATAATTTCACAATTTGCTGATTATTGAATTTTATGAAATCATATTTTAAAAAAAATATTTCAATTGAAATTTAATTTTTACAATACACTTTATGTTTAATTTTTAATTTTATCGTGAAGATGGTTAGTGATTTAAAAACGCATCTGTTACAAACCTAAAACATATTATTATACGTTCTAAAAACCATGTGATTGTTTCTATAGCAGTTGTATGATATTGTGATCCGATCCGACATATTTATCGACAGCTAACTTATATTACTCAATTCACAACCTCTTTAAGAATTAAAAGTTCAAAAAAGTTGATGTTGTTGATGAAAATGAATAATATAAATATAAAAACATCTCCAGAATACACATTTGAAAAATATTTAACACTATGACAAACAATTCTCAGACCATTTTAAAGTCGCCTTTGAGGGTGATGCATTTGAGCGAACCGTTGCTTATCATTAAAGCAATAGTCCATTTCCTCGAATACATTAATGTGAAGCAGCCCAAGGGACTCATTGTGTCAACTGGCTAGCACATAAACGGGTCTTTTTATGTTGGCTAGCAACTGTTAGCCTATTGATTGGCCACGGGACTGGCTATGTATGGACGAATGGATGAATGGATGGATGCATGGACGAAAATAAATACACTGGTGAATGGTCAACACTCTCAATATTTATGACCATTTTAACCGCAAACAATTGATGCTTAAAAGCCAAACAATGAAATTTAGAACTTCCAATTAGAAACACAACCCACAACCCAACACACAAAAGCAGACGATAATAAAAAATGTTTATGGCATAAGCACAAAAGGCGTGTCGTGTTCAAGTGCCAACAACGACAACGACAACGACAACAATAATAACAAGCTCGTAAATTTGGTTTACCTGTAATGGTAACCAGGCACCAATAAGTGGCCAGTGGACAGGCAGTTAAAAGCGGGACGGAAACGCAAAAAGTCAAAGGCCAGCAACAGTAACAACAACTGATTGAGATCTAAAGTCGTTCGACAATTGCGTGTCTGCCACATGCATTTCACATGTTGTTGCAAATAGTTTGCTATCTTTTTTTTGGTGGCGTGGTTGGCAACTCCAGTTGGAGTCGGGCAAAGCGAAAAGTGGAGTCGGTAACAGTGGCAAAACCAAAGCCATTACATTCAAATCAGACAGTGCAGTTAGTTAGTGTCCATTGTGTCCAATGCAGCCAGCATCAGAGTCAGAGCCATAGCCACAGCACGCCAATACCCTATATGAATGGCAGTGATTGAAGAGCCATGTTTCCCTCATCAAATATAGACTATAGTTTAAGAAACATAAGTTAAGAAATAGTTCGTACTAAATTACAATAAATTTAGACTAATTTAGTAACAAACCTTTAAGATAATCAATGACTCCAAGAAATGATCGCCCACATTCCAATTGTGCTCTAAAAAAATTTAACTTCTCAGATTTAATTGCTTTGCATAATTGAAAGCGTGCTCGTGTCTTCAATTCTCATTTGCCTAGTTGTCTTCTCAGCTGTTAGAGCTGAATGAGTGTCATAAGCAATTCTATAGCTTTGAGTGCACATTCCCGTTCACAGGGTATATAAAATAGGCAACACATATGCAGAGAGACAGGCGATACACACAAACCCACGCTAATCAAGTATACGTAGCGTGGGCTCAAATTTGTGCTCAGTCGCGACTTGCGCCTGTTGCAGTGACAATTGTCTGTGTTGGTTGTTAATGCATGTGTATGATGTTCGTTGTTGCATGTGCATTGCATTTTACCCGAAAATCAAGTTGAATGCTTTGCTTATTTTTGCAGATGAGCAGACGAGCAAACCATTCGCTCCGCTTGGGCGGCGCTCAGTTCAATTATAAGCTGCCAGCATTGTTTTTGTTGCTGTTGCTGTTTGCCTTTGGTTGGGTGCTGTTGCTGGTTGTTATTTATTTTTTATTTTGAATTCGTTTTAAACGCCCGAGCGTCTTTAAAGTGACTTGTCTACCCAAAAATTTGTTTAAAGTAAAATGGCATCTCCTCGAGTGTATTGAAGGAAACTGCAACCGGCTAAAGAGCAGCGTTCAGGCGCCAAGCTGGCTGGCAACCCATTGGCAACTGCAAATGCAAATTGGCCTCAACGCGCATGATGTTACAAATTCAAAATGGCGTTGCCAAACGCTCCAACTAACCATGTAGTCACAGCGCAACTACGCACGACTACGCACGACTATCAGATACCCTGTTTGCGTACAGCCTTGACTTATGCATACACTCAGAAAAAGAATGGCATTGCAAAGCTTTTTTTACGTGTTTTCCTTTTTGTTTTTCTTTTCTTACAACAAATTTCTAAGCTTAAAATATTATAAGATATTAATCTCAAAAAATATGGTGCTCTTTTCTATGTTTAAGTACAATTTTCTATTTTTAAGAAATGCATTTAAAATTATTAAAAAAATGCATTTTAAAACTCAGAAAATAGTAATGAAATTTGTTCTATTGACTCATAAATTGGAGTTTAGCTGCTATACCGTAAAATAGAAAGTTTGAAATTAAATTATGTTAATATTAAATTTACAAAAAATCGATTTTATTAATTCTATGTGTACACCTAAAAAGCAACACTCTCAAAATAAGACATATATTTTTTAAATTTTAGAAAAATGCTCCCTGAAATTAAAAATGTAAGCACTGATTTTTCGAAAGCAACGATCTTAAATTTTGGAAATTTGCTCTCGAATTTTTATAACTTTGGAGAATTGCTAAAATTCAGAGCATATATTTTTCTGAGTGTACTATGCATTTACACACATTTTTTGCAGACTGTCGATTAGAGGGTATTCGATATATTTGCATGACACTCAACTGCGGCAACTTCTGCAGAGACTTTTCGGCATTTGTCGTTCTTTTCACTGGCAGCCTTCAGAAAATTAGATAGTGCATCGAGCTGGTTGACAAACTAAAATGCTTGTCTATTTTTTTCGAACTAAACCAGTGTCAGGCAGCAAAAAGAAATCACAGGCTTTATATATCTTTTTTCACATGTTGGAAACAAATTGTAAAACTTAACTTGGCAAACGTCGATTAATTTAACAAAGCAGACAATAAATTTAGACAAATAAATAGTTCTTTAATATAAAACTGATCCCAATAGTTGCTAAAAATGAATCTTCTTATGTGGAATGTGAATCTTGTTGGTAATTGCATACTAAGTATTTGTGACCCAGTCTCTTAAAATGTTGTCTGGAAAATGACGCCAGTTGCTGCGCAGTCACATAAAGCACACAAAGCGTTAAGGATGCGTCTGCTGGGGCAAGTTATTATTCTTTTCGTTAAGGTCTGCTGCTGTCTTGAGTCGACTTTTTGGGGCGACACTGAGAGATGTGGCAGCAACAGCAACGGCAACAGCAACGGCAACAGCAACATGGGTTAGTTAATGAAACCCGCTCTACTCTTGCTTTACGTACTCGCATTTTCTTTTGCATTTTTTTTTTTGTGCAGCTTGCCATTTGTGAAAGTCTGCAATTATTTTGTTGTTGTTTTTGTTGCCATTCGCTGAAACTGGACAGTAATTATAAGGCCATTAGCGAAAGCTTTACAAAATGAAAGGGCGATGTTGCGGATTGGGGATTGGGCAACTCGACGCATGGTTATTGTGTAAATGCATTAAGCGTAATGTTAAACAGAAATTAAACAAGTGGCTGCTCAGCAATTGCCACTCGAATTTGTGGCCAAAAAGGATGTGCAACTGAATTTGAAGCCAAGTGATAAATGGCAATTGCTGTGTGAAAGTGCTTGTACAGTAAATACACAATAAAAAACATGTGCTACAAATGGGCAAGCTTGCTTGATTGCAATTTATATACATTATTATTAAAAGCTGAAGCAATGCTGGAAGACAGAAGAAACTTTTGTCATTCTCATTCCAATTTGTATGAAATTACATCAAATTTTGTATCCTTATTAGTTTTATGGCTTAGATATGCCCCAAAACTGTTTCCTTACATACAGTTGCGGTGAAAATAATATCAGTGATGCTTCTCAAAACATTTAATAAAAATATGACTCATTTTAAGGTGATCAAATCGAGACCTCTTCAAAACCTTCAGTATGAGAGAAAAGCTCAATTCTGCAAAACAAATTATTCGTTTCTAATCAGGAAATGCTTTAAAATACTTTTATTTTCTAAATACTAAACGTAGTAAAATATAACCACTCATTATGGAAATATTATTTGGCCGCAGGTAAAGCTGAGAAAACTGAACTATTATTTCACAACTATTATATTGATAATCAAAATAAATATTATATATTTTATATTTTAAGTTTGTTGTTTTTAATTTTCCACAACTATTATTTTGACCGCAGTTGTACATAATTATGTAGTTTGGCATCTACAGGACCCACGAAAACAAACAGCTCAAGGTCATGTTTAAGCTGAATCTGCATAGTGTGGCGTTAAATTTCATATGTCATTAAAAAGCATCATAAAAAGCGCAAACGCAAATATGCAAATTAGCTAAGGCACATATGAGGAGAGGTATAGACAGAGGGAGGGAAGGAGGGAGGGAGAAAATAACGCTCGCAAACATGTTGGCAATCATTATCAAAAGAAATAGCTGCAGTTTCGTTGAGAATAAAAATCACTCCGATGACAGAGAAATGGCTCAGACGTATGGGTTGCTTGGCTGCCGGGTTGGTTACTCAGGACGACCCGCTATCAAATGGACTTACGCCTTAAGAGGACAGCCCGACAACCCGACAGCTACCCCTTAATTGCCCCATTAAGCAAATAACGAGTTCTACATATACCCATATTCAACGCGTGTAGCTGCTTACCGCTGCCTCGTAATTGTCATCAAATTTCGTCAAGTGTTTGTTCTGAAAAATAATAGTAATATGTAAAAATAAATAAAGGATAAGCGAACAAAAGCTAAACCTCAAATAAACCTCAAGTCTTGTTAGCATTTTTCCATTTATTTTCTTTTGAATTTGATCTTGTGTAAAGTTTTGCGCTTCCAATTAAAATTCAACCAACTTCAGATTGTGGCAACTTAAAATGTATATAATGGAGAAAAGTAGTTTGTGTTGTTGGTAAAGTTTGCAGTTCACATTTAGGAGTTTTTCAAAATTAAACATGTGAGAAACTAATTCGATTGCAAATTCAAGCTAAACACGTTTCAAATTACAAACATAAAATATGCTTTTAGCTTGAAATATAACTTTGCACTAAACTGTGCTGCTTATGCAGGTTTTGGTTTTGTTTTCAGATTTAAGCATTGAACCAGCATCGCTAACCGAGCTTACAAAATGATAAGTTAGTAATAAGTAGTAAGCATAATATATTTAAGTAACGAATGCTAAGCTAGGCCTGGAGCTAGATTGTCGTAGAACAGGTTGGAAAGGCTTAATATTTTAAATATTTGCATTTTGTGTAGTTAAGGTAATGACAAAAACTAAAAACACAAACTTTCTGTTTTTTCGTCTTATTACTTTCATTATATCATTTAATTATGTAACAATATATTAACTCTTTTTGTGTAGAGCTTAAAACTAAATAAGATATTACTTAAAATTCAAGTGCTTATCTTGTTGTGTTGAGCATATAGCTCATGCGCTATTTGAGAGAGTTTTTGGCCGTTTGTTTTGTTGGCCAATTAAACCAAACCCATTTCATGTTGCTCTGCTCGAAAGATAAACGTGGCGCTATCAAAGCAACAATGATGGGGGAGGAATGGAACAAAACTTGACTGTTTTTAATGTGGAAAAGTTTTGTGTGTGCTGTTGTTGTTGTTGTGTGTGTGTGTGTAATAAATATGAAGCACAACGTTACCAAGTTGCAAGCATTCAGTCCGAGTCAATAGCCAGGGGCGATCTATTGCGGGCTGCCTGGTTTCCGTTTCCGTTTCCCTTGCCGTTTCCGTTTGCGCTTCCGTTGGCTTTGACAGCAACATATATAAAAAAACGATATAATAGGAAAAAAAAAATTGAAAATTGTGCATTGCCAAAGTTTGTTTTACTGCTTGAAATCAGACGCTCTTCCTAAAAGATGTTGCTGCTGTTGTCCTTTTGCTGTTGCTGCTGCTGCTGCCGCTGCTGCTGTTGTTGTCCTTTTTGCTGTTGTCCTCGTCAATTGCAATTGCATTGGGATCTTTGATTTGTTCTCTGTTTGCCGGCTTGGCTTTTGTCATGCATGCAAATGTCCAACTCAAACTTAACTACACATGTAAGCCTTGAGCTGATGTTGAATCAAATTTGTCGCATCTTGGTCAAACTTTAAGGCTCACTTTAATAGTTATGCAACAGCACTGAGATCGGGCTGAGGCTTTTAATGGATACTGGTTAGTGGTTACTGGTTGCTGCTTGATTTATGCAGCTGAGTCCCGGACACAAGAATAACACAGTCAAGTGCATGGCAAACACTTGGCCCGGCCCAGACTCTCTTGGCTTTTTGTATAATTTTTCACATAGGCAGCACAAGCGACTCAGCCCGGCTCCCAACACAAATGCATAAAAAGCCAGACAGCTGAGCATAAAATATTGTTGTTATATAAAAAGCAGTCACTGCCCTACACTCAGAAAAATAAAATCACACTGAATTTTAGAAATTTTCCAAGTGTTTGTATATTTTTAAAGTGTTTTTTTCTGTAGAAAGGATATTTTAAAATGATTGTCTGATTTTCTACTTTATAGAAATCCATTCCTTAATAATATAAAATATTTCATAGATTTCAAAAAGCACCATAATAAAGGAAATTCGGATTTTAGGGCAGGTCTTTCTAATATTAAGAAAAACATTTTCTTGTTTTTAAAAGTTATTACTAAGATCAAGATTTGAATTTTCTAAATTTAAGATCTTTTTTTTCAGTATATTAACTTCAGCTTCAACTCTGACTCCAACTTCAACTCCCTTAACCCGATGCTTGGTGCCTGTGCTTCTTTTGCAGCACAAAGGCAGCACATGCAGTTGCTGCCACTCTTGCTGTTGCTGCCGCTGCTGCTGTTGCTGGTGCTGGTGCTGCTGCTGCAGTTGTGGCTGCCACTGCCACTGCTGCTGCTGTTGGGCAGCGTCTGGCGCGTCGCTTTGTATGTGGCCATTGAATGCATGAAAAATGAACTGAAGAATGAACCCGAAAACTGCTTGGCAAGTGTCGCTGGCAGCCCAGTTAGGCTGCGTTTTGCGCAGTCATTGCACATGGCCAAAAGCAAATGGTGAGGAAGAGGAGCAGAAGTTACGTATACGCAGCGCTGCCCAAGTGACTGTAAATGTTTGATAAGAAGCGACTATTGATGGTGCAAGCTCAACTTGCGCTTCTTAAGTGGTTGCATAGTGCAACATAATAGCTACGTCCTGCACTCCATTCCAGAGGCGCTGCCACTCTTTGTGCTACTTATCTGTGCCTGCATACTGAAATTATAAATTGAGAAAGTATTTGTTGGACTCTGATAAACTTGAGGCACAATCTAAACAAGGATTGAATGATGTTCGAATGCTATCATTTCTTACTGAATTTTAACCAAAATATCTGCTCTACTTATTGCAAAGAATGCACGACTAGTCGTCCAAGTTCGATATAGAACGATAAATAAGCTAAAAAGTATCATTTAATTTTAGTTAAATATGTGCTAAGAATATTAAACAAATCTAAAAATAGTTATTCTTTACTTATACCAAAGAAATTGATGACTAGAGCAGTCTTCGACTAAGTCTGATAGAACAAAATAAATAAACAAAAAGGCATAATTTTAGTTAGCAGCTTTGAACGTGAGTTAAACTGAGAATTCCATAAGTTATAAGTACTGAAAATATCTAAAAATAATTTTGGTTTAACCCTCAACTTTTAAGATGGCCTATTTCCCGGTTATTCTCTCAATATTTTTTGTAGTAGTAAAGTGTTAAATACACACATGTAAAGGAAAATCAATTACTATTCAATTTGCATGCTGAGCTTTGCTTCCCTTGGATTACAGATCCTGGAATTATAAGCGTGAGAACAAAAGCCGCTCAAGCGTGGAATTTAATATAAACGCATTGTGGCTTGTTTTGCCTTGAAGGCAATTACATTTGTGCAACAACAACAGCCACTAGGACCAAAATGGCAAATGGCAGGTGAAGGTAATACGCCGCCAAACCTGCGCCAAATTGACACGCGCCACTATTTACGGGGACGTCGCAATGAGCACATTGTTATGATGATGGTGGCGTCACCAAATGAGCGGTATAACTCAATAAAAGCCATTGTTGACGCAGCCAGGACACGTTTGCTGCCTTGCCTTGACGGGCTGCCTGGTGGAATGAATGAACGGATGGCTGGCTGACTGACTGGTTGACTGGCTGGCTGACTGGCTGGCTGGGATAAATGGCTGATACCCAGGCAACCGTGCTAATATTAAATAAGCAATATAAACAGTTGGGCTGCAACAAAATCTAACCCGCTGATTGGGTGGCAAACAGAACGTCACAACTCGCAGCGCGCAGCTCGCTAGCGGTTTGCCGCGACATAAATTACGGCCAACGCTTGGCTGCCTCATCACTCAAGCGACGCATAGTTTGTAGCGTCTTTTATTAGCTACGCGCTGACGGCATAATTTTGCAACGTAAGCAGCTTAAAAATTTGCATACATTCATACACTCAGCAAAACAAAAAAAAACAGATTAGAAAATTAGAAAATAGTTCTGTAAATAATAAAGCTTTGTCTGTTTTTATAAATCATTTTCAAATGGTGGAAAACAGTTTTTGTTTAGTTAGAAAACTAACTTAATGGTGTTTTTATTATTTTTTTTTAATATTATATATTAGTAGGAAGTGCATTTCTAAGACGAACAAATGAAAATACTCTTTTTAAAAACAATACTTTCTTCAACTCAGAAAATTTCAATGAAATTTGCTCTCTCAATTGTTATATTGAAATCTTCAAATACAAATGTTTGTTAATGAAATATACTATAAATAGCAAAAACAACTAATATAAATATTATTTTTTTTATTCTTGTTTAAAAGTATGATCAGTTTCTAACATTCAGTGCGAAATTTTTGGGAGTGTTGAGCCACACACAAATACGCATATGTGCGTTGCCATTTTAAATTAGCTGGGTTGAGGGGGAGCTGGGGGTGAGGGTATGGGTTTGGTATATGGGATAAGGCAACGTCTGGCGTCTAATTGAAACTATGCGGCTGCTTAAATTGAGACAATTAGAGCCAAAACTCTTGACAAAGTGTGTAAATTTGGCAGCCAACAAAATCTTGATTGCACAAGCCATGCAGATTTTTCAATTTACATTTCATTTGCTGCCGGGTTGTGTGTGAAATGTGTGTGTGTGTGTGTGTGTGTTTGCGTTTTGCAAGCAGCAATAATTGAAATAAAGTCATGAAAATACGACAAACTGAACAGCATCGTTAGAAAATGTCATAAATTCTCTACGAATGTGATTTGGACTTGGTTAGTTTATCAGTTTGGTTTTATCATTAAAAATAAAGATAAAGAAAAATTGTGTAGCTCTGCAAATCGAGTTACAGCAGCACTAAATGCCCTAGAATCTTACCAAGTATTCTTAGTATTACTAAGATGTATTAAATTGTGCACTTGTAGCATATAGAAATGTAAATATATTGAATCCATTATGAAAAATGATCGTATGTGACAAAATCCCAATTTTACAGGAAATCCGCAAATAACTAAAATAATAAAATATAATATTTTCTATTATTCCACTTTATAGTTGAGCTTCTTTTCTTTGCTGGAAATATATTTCTCTAATTTAAACATATTTTGATTGTTAAATTTAAAGTTCTTTTTATTAGCAATTCAACTGTAAAAAGTTGTCTATCCGAAGTGGGTCCTAAGAATATGCCAAGTTAACTCGCCACACAATCATCTTGCATTCAACTCACGCACACACACTCACACACACACAAACAGGTAATGGCGTTCTGAACATGCATAAGCTGGCTACAAAACACGCATATTTTCTGGGCTATTGTCAAATTGCTTGGCTTTGGTTGGTTGCTCGCTTGGTTGGTCGACTTGGCTGCAGTTCGGTTCTTTTGCTCAGTACTCGGTACTGGCACATTCGAAGGACATTAGCATAAAAGCGTTACTAATACACAGCTACAGACATCAGGCCAGCTAACAAGAAATACTTAATGAAGCAATTTTTAGCAGCAGCACTAGCAGCAGCAGCAGCAGCTACCAGCAACCAGCAACTGCAGCTGAATAAAAAGCAACAACTCAACTTCAACTTCCTGCCAAAGCCGAAAAGCTTACACTACATATGCTCCTCTCTCTTCCCCTCTTCCATTTTCTCCCCCCCCCCTCACTCTCTCTCTCTCTCCCACTCTGCCCTCTCCTTCCCACTTCCTCTGTCAACTCTTGTGTGTGTGTACAGGTGACTTAATGAACATGCAACTCATTCTGGTTTTCATACAACGACGCGAGTACACTCAGCTAAAAAATCAACCTGATTTTTTGAAAATTTCGCCCTATTTCACATAAAAAAATATTTTTTTTATAGATACTTGGTAAATCCAAACAGTTACTAGTTTAATTTGAATTCCAAGCTAGACGATAGCTAAACTTGAAGATAAAAATTGCGCATTTAATACCGAAAATTGCATTACTTCCTTCAGAATTTTTGAATTTGAAAAGAAGGAATTCTTTTATGAAAATGAGGATTGCGTTTTGAACTTTTTTAAAATGTATTTCGTTGTAATAAAATATATTTTAAAAAAATTGAAAGAGTCACGATTTTTTGGGATTGTCGATTTGGGGCAAGTATGTATAACTTTCAGAAAAACAAGAAAAACTTTCTAGTTTTCAGGGTGATTTTTTTTAGTGTGTGCGAATGTGTTTGTGTATGAGTGAGTATGTGTATGTGTATGTGTATGTGTGTGTGCATATGCTGTAACTTGTTTGCATAGGCCCCAGGAATGTCCGGGGTCAGGTCGTCTGCTGTTCTTGCCTATGTGCAGGTATTTAGCAAAAGCTTCTCCTAGTCGCAACAACAGCAACTGCAACAACAGCAACTGCAACAACAGCAACTGAAACAACAACAACTGCAACAGGAAGTGCAGCAACAGCAAGAAAAACATTCTACACATGCATAAGACACTAAATTGTGTTGAAATCAACAATGAGCTGAAAACAGAGCACTCGCACACAGAGAAGGCAGCAAGCTGCTCCTTCTGTTGCATGCCCTTGTCGCATGCCCCTGTTGCATGCCCCAGCCGCTGCTGTTGCCAAGACAAAGACACCAATACGTGCTCAGCTGGGGCTCAGTTGGGTAAATGCATACAAATGGTTTTGGCTCCGTTGGCATCCGCAATGCACCGCCTGCAACTTGCAACCTGCCACAAGGTTGAAGGGGCAGCAGTGATGCGAAATTATGCACATTGACAATATGGCATATATCCCATATCCCATATACGAAGCATGGATACCGATACAGCTAGTTGACACCACATTTGCAGCAGGAGGCAAGTCTTGTTGCCAAACTATTGGCCTCAAGCGGTCGACCATTGTGCAAATATGTTGTCCTCATCATCATCATCAGGTGAGGCACTTGCCTTATTAACACAACAACAGCAAAAACAACATTAATTGGCAACATGCAGTTACAGTTAAGTTTTTGCAGCAAGTGCTGCATTTAAGCAACTTGGAAAAGCTCATCAAATGAAAAAGTAAACAGTCAATAATCAGCAGCGATCTGCAGTTGAGGGAGTTTCAATAAACAAAAAATATATAAGAAAAAATCAAGCAAACGCTCGACTAGAAGATACCCTGCACGCAGTAGTAAAATACATTTATTCTCTTAAACACAGTTTCACAAACCTAAAACTGAAATCAACAGCTTGTTGAAAGCAGTTTTTTTGAACATGTTTGCTTCTGTCATTAGTGTTGAATTTAATAGTTTAATTAAAAAGATAAACATCTGATAGATGGTCAAAATAAATATAAGTTAACTACCAAATCATAAAGCTAACGAATTCAAATAATAAGTATTATAAGCAACTGTCCGCCTCTTCAAAACACTCTAATATAATAAAGCAAACAAAATTGCTTGTAAATAATATTTCTTAAATGGTAAATAATATTTCTTGTCCGGAAATGGTAATATTTTATCAGTGATTTATGTGCAATGGTCTATAAATCTAATTCTAAATGCTAATCCAGAGACTTAATCTGAGTGGAGACTAGTTGCTGCTGCCAAATGATTTCAGTTGTTGGCACATTCAATAAATAAAAAAGACCATAGCTTGGCATATTAAAGCAGTCATGGAGCATGTGAGGCGAGTGACAGGCGCATGCCGTGCAGCAGTTTGTGGCAGACACTCGATGCAACACTTTTGGCCATTTGGCAAATAAAGAAATTTAACAATTTCACTAGTCAAACTGGTGAAATTCAACAGTTTCGTTCACTCAAAGAATGAATGTGTGTGTGTGTGTGTGTGTGTGTGTGTGTGTGTGTGTGTGTGTGTCAGAGCAATGCCACAAGTCATAAATTCAATTTGGCTAACAAATACACACATCTCCAGTTGCAGACATTCTTTGGCTGCCTAATTTTTCACTTTCTTTCATTCCTTTTGCATATTTATTATGACACACATTGATTTATTTTTAGGGTTTTGTTTTTATTTTTGATTTAATCAAATGCAAGCCGTAAACTAATTAAAATGATTAAAATCTTGTGCTGCAATTGGCATTTCTCCCGCCTCAGATCAATTCACTGAAATTGACTTTAGATTTTTGTATATATCTGCAAAATTTTGTTTGTAAATTTGAGATGCAATTTAAAATGTTTTTATTTATATTGTTTTGTTGTGCTTTGCTCGTTGCCAAATAGAATCTGTAAAAATCTATAATAATATAGCAAGTTTGGTCCAAACTTAAATAATATAAAAAGGCAGCAGCAGCAGCAGCAGCAACAAATATCCGATTAAATTATGCTCAAAGTCAAAAGCGCAGACAAAATGGCCAGCAAAAATTGTACGAAGCACTTTTCGTGTGCACTGCAACGAAATAAGAAAACTTTTGCAGAGACACACACACACAACACTCAGACACACACACACACATGCAGCCTGCTTTTGCCAGCAAAATAAATCAAATAATTCAATTTTAAGCTAAACTTATTTTCGTATTAAAAATGAAAATCAAATAGAAGATAAAAAAGGATCAAGCACTTTTCCCTCTCTCTTCCCCTGTACCCACTCCGCTGCAACTCGCTTATCTGCTCAGTGTGACAGTGGGCGTTGTGGGCGTGGCACTGGCAGCAGCAATGCCAACGCATAAAACTGCAACCGCATGCCATGTGTCCTAGTGTGAGTGTGTGTGCTGTGCTGGTGTGTGTGTGTGTGTGTGTGTGTGAAAGTCATATCCTTTTGCAATTTCGTTGCTGCTGGCCACTAACCTCACACATATCGTATGTGTGTACTTGTCCCTACCCCACCCCCGTCCCCAACCCCTCTCTCCACATGTGCCCAGCACAATAAAATTGTTTGTCGTTTGTACGTTGAAGCAAAATGCTCGCTGCTTGCCTCAGATTTATGCCCAGCATAAAAGGGGTGCTGGGGGAAGCAGGGTGCGAGTTAAGGGGCACAAGCTGAAAGTAGTTTACTTCAGCTGTAAATTGCATGAAAGTTAAGCAGTTTCAGTGTCCAGCTTAGCTAATACCGCGCTCAGTTGCACAACAGCCATTTTGAGTGCGAATACACTCAGAAAATCACTCCTCAAAAATATATAAATAATCTCTAAATATTAGATACAAATTAGATGTGAGAAGTATTTTTTATTATTAAGAAATGAATTTCTAAAAAGTATAAATACAAACTGTAATTTAAAGAAAAATCCTGGTTTAAATTCAGAAGCAAGTAAAGCAATTTACCGACTCGCTTTTTATATTAGAGTTGAGAGGAATTCACGCAAATCGCCAAACAAAAGTCGCTTTCTTAAATACCCCAAAAATTACAAGTTCTTTCAAGTTAAGTTTACGAATTTTGTCATGTTTGTGAGTAAAATTGCCAATTTTTAATAATAATAAATGTAACAAAAATATAGTACAAGAATTATTTAACGTAGATAAATATAAAAAACAGCCTGGAAATTAGACATATTTTTTCTAAGTTTTAGAAAAATGTACCCTGGTTTTTAGAAGGCCAAGACCATAAATTTTGGAAATTTACTTTCTGATTAAAATGCTAAAAAACTCTTGACGACAATAGTATGCCCATTTACTAAAATTCACGGCAACTATTTTTATGAGTGTGAAGTTGCGAGGGGAGGAATGGGAGTTTGAACAAAATCAATTAACAACTTAAACAAAGGAAGCCACAGACTGCCCCTCTCTCTCTCTCTCTCTCTCTCTCTCTGTCTCTCTCTCCCTCTCCTAAGGTCTTTCAGTTTTATCTGACGTCTTTTCATCGATTGATTTTTATTACGCATACGCAACGTGTTGCCACAAATAATGCAACATGGAAAACGTCTGTTACAGTTTTGAGTGTGTGTGCGTTTTTCTTTCCGCGCTGTCTGCGGCCTGTAAAGAACATATAATAAATAATAATATGTGCATAATAATCAACAACAACAACAACAGCAGCAGCAGCACTGTGAGTGAAAGATGGCACGGAAATAACATTTTTCATAATCGAAATCGTGACTGTAATTTTGAGCCATGACCAAAAATAGACGGGCACATTGCTTCCCATAATTGATATCAACCATATTTCGCATATTTCTTATTAATGTGATTTAATCTATAATACAAAATAAATGTTATAAATATTATGCGAAGCTTTGAATTATAAATAATAAAGACACCTAAAATTTTGAATTCAAAAATCCCAAAATAAATCTTAAAAAAATGCCCAAATGGCTTTTTTAAGCTGTCATCATTTATTTATCTGGCAGAAATTTTTAATATTCTTTTAAAATATATTTATTTTGAAAAATTTCTAGCAAATATGTTGAAATCATTTTTGGGAAGAGCTTTTACGGCACTGTTGCCTTTTGTCTGAATGAAATTGCTATTTTGGATTTTGGTTCATTCTATTTTTATGATTGGCATGTGTTAATAAATTTTCAAGGCTCATCGTTTGGCTCACGTTGTCCATTTCCCGTTTCCCGTTCCCCGCAATTCGCATTTTCCATTTTCCGTACTCAATTTTCCGCAGTGCGTGAATGTTGACACGTGTTTGCAGTGTTTTGGCTACCACACAAATAGCAATAGGTGTGTGCGTCGTGTGTGTTTGTCTTTGTGGTGTGTGTGTATGCTGCGTTGTGTTGATGATGGCTACAAATTAACTCAAACTAGTTCTGTGGAATCTTGAGAGTTTGCTCGAGTGTAGGTGTGAACAATCCGATAATCCATCGGATTAAACGTCAATAGACTTATTATGTGCTATAATTGGAAGCCATTGTTACACGAACATAATTATTAATGAAAATAGGAAAGAAAGAAAAGAAGTGCCAAGTTTCTTAGCCATAACAATTACAGCACAATTTTTATAGTTTCTAAAAGGGTTTAAAAAGATACAAAAGCTATACAAAAAAGTATTTGTATTTTAATCTTATTTATTTATCATAATTATTGTAATGGTAATAATTTAATTCGGTTTTTTATTTCGATACTTTTAGATTTTTTCGTCCTTTTTCAAAATCCTGCATTACACAATTAAAATATTCTCTACAAAGGTATAAAAAAAGATTCAAAAGCTGTATAAAAAAGTATTTTCGTTGCAATGTTAACCATTTAGATAATTAGGCTATTTTGCATTTATTTTGACATATTTATATTTATACCTTTGCCTTCGTAGACTGAACTTCAAAACACAAATTTTAATTTTACATTTTTACTTTTAATTGTTCAATACTTCTTTGTTGCATCTAGGAATAAGTTTATAAATACATCATCACCTATCAAGCTGAATATAATTATAATAAATATTAATAAATAATGCAACATAATTTTAATATAATTAATATACCGGTAAAGGCTAAAATATGGAATTAAAAAAGTTCCTTTACCCTGTCCATTATGGCAATAAAGAAAAACCACAAATAAATTATTAGTATGATATTCTTGCATTTAAATATATTCTTATTTCTATTATGTTGCCCGAGCTGTTGAAGTTTTTCACGATTTTTTCGATGGTAAATAAGCTTATGGATACCCATTTCTAACTAATCAACTTCAAATGTAATTTGGCCAATCCTCTTTCCAGATAATAAATAAAAGCAAATAAATAAAAAGAGGGTTTTTTTTTGGAATTATTTATCAAATGCGATCACATCGAACTTCATGGCAAATTAACTTGAAATGTTTTCAAGTCTTTTTTTTTTTGCATACTCGTCACGCATTTTGATAAAACACTGAATATATTTGCGTCTCACTTTTGACATTTATATTTTCGGTTGTTTTTAAGGATTTGGATTGGTATTATGGAATAAAAGGAAACGTCAAACTGTGGAAATGCATATAAAAAAACATATATATATATATTTTCATTTGTGTGTTGCTACACATTTCGATACGCATTCATCAAACATTGACAATTTTATCTATCCGATGTTAAACTGACCACTGCTGTCCACAGGCATATTCGCCACCATCCCCTATCCCTAACCACCCCGTCCATCCCTTCGAAAAAAAAGAATGTAAATTTATGCGATTGCCGTTGGAGGAAATGCGTGTTTAGCAAATGTTTTTAAATTGTATAACGAGAATTTATGACGGACAGCGTTTTTGGGTGAAGGTAAAAATTGCATGTTAAAATTCGTTTAATATTTTTGTATATTTTATTTCCCACTTTCTGTATCGTTTTTGGTGTTTTTTTTTTTTTTTTTTGGCTTGGGTGTCGAAAAGAAATATAGAAATATATATAAATATATATATATATATATATATATATATAAATGACAGGCGTGCACATAAATTGTCATTTATTTTGGGGCGTGTTGGTTTTTTTCTTTTTTGTGCAGGCAGCATTTCAATGAGCAAATGCAAATAAATTAAAAACACACGCAAAACGTGAAAAATATTGATGCTCTTTATTTTTTTATTTATATTTTATGTCTACATTTGGGGAACGTGACGAAATGTGTTTCAACTGCTGCTGCTGCTGCTGCTGCGGCTGCTGCTTCTGCTGCTGCCGTCGTTCAGTTGGCCAGCACTTGAAAAATATGCGAAGCGTTCTGCAAATTAGATGGCCTACTTCGGAGCTGGCTAATACGTCGTATACGCAATGCATGAGGAAACACGTGAAAAGCTGAAAAATTAATAGGAAACTTAGTCAGCGACTTGACTTGAATTAAAGACGCTGTGGTTGCTGTGGCCCTGTGGTTTACCGGATGTCTGTGTGCGTGTGTGTGCGAGTGTGTGCGAATGTGTGTGTGTGATGAATGTGTGCAAACCGCTTAATTATTCATTGAGGGCAATGCATTGGAAATGGCCGGGCCAACGTAATATGCCACAGCCACAAGCTTACAAATAGTGGCACAAACTTGTACCAGACCATGGAATTGTGGTGCGCTGTTAGCGGTGCCACCGAATGCTCCACATTAGTCAGCATGGTGCACATTGATTAGAGCGCTCGACTGTAATAAATGACGCACACACTCACACAAGGGGCACACAAACAAACAATCATAACATGTGAAGATGTGCGCAAACAATGACTAGACTAAAAGACTCAGTGGCTAAATTGTGTGTGTGTGTGTGTGTGTGTGTTTGTGTGTGAGGAGGCGTAACAACAACAACTTTTCTCGACGGATGTGTGTCGACTGCCGCATTGTTTGCCTGATGAGCAAATCCCGCGAGGCATCTAATGTTATTTTTATGGCAATTTTATGTTTGCCCAACTCACCCGTTACCCCGTCCATTGCCCCCCTCCCCCCTCTCTCTCTCTCTTCAACCCCTTGGAGTAATGTGTGTGGGTTGCTTGTGTTGGTCCGCATGCATTTACACATCATAAAGCCAACGATAATTGCAGTGAAAAATAGAAAAATTCTTGCATTGTCTACTCTCTCTGGACTCGACGCCCCTTCGAGTTCTATCTCTGCGTGTGTGTGTGTCAAGTAATAATATGTCTGTAATCATTAGAAGCCAGCGTGCAATGACTTCACACACACACACACACACACTCTCTTACATAGGCTACAGTAATCAACTGACTGTATTTGCTTAAAATCCGACAAAAATGTACGTATTTCTTTACTTCATCTGTGGAAAGTATTTGAGATTCGTCTGCTGAAATACGAACTGGTCAGAGGGTAAAGGTCAAAGGCTAAAAGTCTCTTAAGCAGATTTAATCAAAACAATTTAAGCACACAATATACATTTAACATTGTAGACTTTGATTACTCACTGGTCTTTTGACAACATCTGGTAGATTAGAAAGTCACCTAACTAAACTGAGCATTGTCAGTAGCGGAATCTGTCGATTTTGTGATAATGAGGAAGAATCCTCATCAAACAATGCATTCCAATAATACAAATAATGTAAAGAATTGTGTATTTATAATCGTAACAACATTTTCAAAGTGTGGATATCTTAAAATACGCCCTTTTACTGGCTTCAGGTCAAGTGTCAAGTGCCTTCCTCACATTTTAATGTACATATTATAAAGTTACCACAATTTTTGGTGTGATTGGAATGTAGATTATTATTATCATTATTTGATTGTAGATTTTTTCTTTTTATTGTGTTCTTCATAAAATGTAAATCGCAGTTTTATTATTTGATTAAAAACACTTTCGACTTTAATGTCGCCTGCACCAAAAACACCACTGAGTAAGTGTGTGTGAGTGTGTGTAACTTTCCTCGTGTGAATGTGATGTGTGTGTTGCTGTGCGTGTTATTCTCCCCTTTCTTTTTTTGGTTTTTTTTTTCTGTAATATTTAACATGAACAAAATGCGAGCGTGCCTTGCTTGCGTTTCGTTTTGCGAACCCAATGACCGACTTCTTTGTTGAGTGGGTGTTCTCTGAGTGTGTATGTGTGAGTGTGGGCGTGAGTGTGTGTATGTGCGCGTAGAGTTGGTGCCTTCAATTGTAGCTGCTGCTGACTGCCAACACTTTCAATTGTTTGCAACTAAACTAAAAAGTTGACTCTATACAAAAACTATAGCATACTTTTGAGCGTTCACATATTTTATGCATAAATTACAATAAACTGTTTAAATTAAGAATTTTACTTGAAAGAAGGAAAATCAAAATATGCAAAATGGCCAAAAAAAGTATAAGACTTACAAATAATAAGTAATTTCAATTGCTTGCACCTAAACTAAAAAGACAATGAAGAATTTGTTCACATATTTTATGTAAGCAAACCAAAATAATTTAGATTAAGATTTTTGTTACAAATAAATCAAAAAACAAATGCATAACTATTACAAAAAAAGGAGCTAAGATCTGCAGATAAATTGAAGTAAAAATGTCACAAAATTTGTGCTTGCCATGCAAGTTTATCTGTTGATCAGACAAATATATATATATTTGAATATATATCTGGTTAGTGAGACAGACAATTAAACAAGCAGTCAGCTTGTGCGGAGCACAATTTGTAATAAAATGAAACATTTAAATTATTTTGTAGGCATCAGCAGTAGAAGCAGCCAAAGCAGTCCCTGCAAAAACATAAAGAAAAGTAATTTGTATGCTAAATAGATGAGACTCCAAGAGAGGGGGGCGAGGGAGTACTATGAGGGGGGATAGTCACACTATTTTGCAAGTTGCTCACATTTGCATGCTAAATAGCTGCAACTGACTAAATCCGTTGATGACAATCCCATCCACAGAGCCAGACAGACTCATTGTCTGATCTACCCCAAAATAAGCCAAGAGTACAAATTTGATTTTCAAATGCCAACAACTGTATCTGTGTGTGTGTGTGTGTGTGTGAGTGTGGGTGTTGTGTCTCTCAGCTTCTTGTAATTGAAACGTTAAATAATGAAGCGAGTGAAGCGTAAAAGATTCAATCAGTTCATGAATACGGCACACAGAGCAGAGAGGCGCCAATTAGTTTTGAATTGCGTAGATTTAAACGAATTTTAGCTGCTCCAGCGACTCACAAAGAGTACTCCCAAACTGAGTCCTGAGCAGGACACGTAGTAAGCTTAAGCAACAGCACCATCTTCTTCTTACACTCACAAAAACGAAAATCGCCTTACTTTTATTTATGTATTTATTTACTTATTTAACGTCAACTAAAGTCAGTCGACACGAACAACAATACAAAGATGGGAATGCATTAAATTAAAAATAAGGTTTCAAATTAATTTTATATTAAAAGATCAGAAATATTTATAAGATTTTGCCGACAATGGTTTGTCAGCCTTTTATTCGGCAAGTAAATTTCTAAAATGTATGTTTGCTGGGCTTCTACCCATAAAAATTAGAGTTTATATTCCAAATTTAAATTCTCTAACTTTTTTAGTCTCAGTCTGTCTAAGGATTTTTCTAAAATGTAGTAAAAAAAAAATGCGTAAAAATATGCCTTACTTTCAGGGTATTTATTTTCTATGTGTATTACATATATAATCAATTTGAGATTAGCTTTTTGTTTCTTATATTATTACTAAACATTAATATATGGAAATTTCTCAATTATTTTTAGACGGTTTGTTTTTTTCTGAATTTTGGATAGGGTTTTTCTAAAAACTAAGGTTTTTTCCAATAATAGAAAATACTTCTACAGAATAGAAAAAAATTGCCATATTTTTGAAGTTGTCTAACCTTTGCTAATTGTTAGAAATTTTTTATAATTTTCACATTAATATATGGCTGCTATATATGTAGATGAATGGGTTGATTTTTTTTTGAGTGTACGTACAAAATTCGATAATCAAATTTATGCAATTTGCACAACAAGTTGAAACAAGACACACAGAGAGAAAAAGAGAGAGAAAAAGAGAGAAGAAGTGTGAATTGCTCAACGAAAAAGTTGTCGCAATCAATTTCAGTTCATTTGCCACCCTTTCCTTTCCCTCTCTTTCTCTCTCTCTCTTTATCTATCTGTCTGTCTATCTGTCTGTCTCTGTCTTGCTGTCTTTGTGGCTAAATTAGCATGAATTGCAACCTGGCCAAAAGTAAAGTTTTTCGCTTAAGTAAAAGTGCAAAATTCTTAATTCTCTGCCTAGCTATTGCTGTCTCCCCCTCTCTCTCTCTCTTTCTCTCCTCCCTCACTCTCTCTATCTCTTTCTACTTATATGTCTATCTCTTTCTTGCGGCACACACAAATTGCGTTGAAATTAGCTCAAATTGAGACGCGTCTCAGCGTTATGACTGTCAATGAGGCAAGTGCTGCCTGCTGCCTGCCGCTTTTTGCCTGCCCCAACTTCAGGCATGTGCACCAACAACAACAACAGCAACAACCAAAATGCCTGCCTCGGTTACTGGGCCAGTTTGGGCCAAGTTTGACTTCAGTCTACCAGTCAGCAGTTTCTCTTTCTTCTTCTTTCCCCATGTTTGGCCAATTCATCCGCAGACTTTTGTTGTTGTTGTTATTGTAATTGCTGCCTATCAATGAGTATGTTTTTGTCTTTGCTGTTGTTTTTGTTGTTGCAACATGTGAGTCTGGCTTATAAACAATTCAAGGAACGCAGCGAGTAGCACGCTGCAAATGACTTAGATTTTCCAAATGCTGCAGTTATCAATGAATCATAAATCAATGAATCATATAATGTAGATATATATATTTACAGTTTTCGAACTAAATCTGGTGATAGATTTGTTATATGCTCCATTTGAATTTAAGTTTCAAATTAAATTAAATACTTTCAATTTAATTAAATTCAATAATTGACTTTTAATTTTCTTACGATATATGCTTATAAATGTACATATCTTAAATGCTTATCGGGGTATAAATTATTAATAATCTTTATTTTTATTTTAAATTTTAGTTTAATTAGATTTTTTTAATTTTGTGTAATATTTAGATAATTGATAGTATCTAAAAACTACTGATTTAAAAATTACTATCAATAAATTGTATTTTTTTTGTATAACTAACCATAAACATGTTGAATATAAGTTTAATTTTTAGACTCACTTTTCAATTTCGCGCTTGATTTGCTGATATTAAAATTTATATCTGAAATTTGTTTGATTCTTGCTGTCAGTTACAAAATTTCCCACTATTTTATTCAAAAATCTAACTGTACGCCAACAAAAGCTGCAAAATAAAATGGAAATGAAACATGAGAGAGAGTGCGGAGAGATAGAGCAGAGAGCAGAGAGTAGCAGCAAGAGCAAAGCAGCCTTCCATCTCTCTCACTCTCTCTCCCACTGTCCTGCTCTCAAAAGTTGGCACTCTCTCGATTCCCGCGCTCTCGTTTCGTTTTGTTCGCAACCTCAGACAATGTGAAACTGGTTTAGGTCCAAGTTTAGCTCGGTTCTTGTGCTTATCCTCTGAGATAACGGGCGTCAATCGGTCAGCGGTTCGGGCGGCGTTCGGGTCGGTCGTGGTGTGTATGTGTGGCGCCAAAGTGAAAACCAGGTAATGAGGAGAGCAAAGCTTTTAGTCTTGCTCGGTTATTGGTGCTGTGTGGTTGAGACGACGACAAGTTGCGCTGCGACTGCGACTCCGACTGCCGACAAGCAAAAAGCGACGATTTCAACAACGACGACGACGATAACAACATGTCTCTGATTGTGTGTGTGTGCGAGTGTGTGAAAGTGTGTGTGCGTGCGTGAATTAGCAGTGCAATGCGAGAATTATGAATACGAGTGTGTGACGAGGCACAAAAAACAAACAAACAAACAAACAAACACAACAACAACAACAACAAAACACAACTCAAAAAACATTCAGTGAGTGTATTCGTTTCCATATTCATATTCGTGGTTTGTGTTTGTGTGTGTGTTCGCTTGACAAATTAAAATGCATAAATTATGAATGAAAGTACCGTTACGTGCGTGTCAACTAATCATTTGTTATTATTTTAATGCTACAACAAAAAAACAAAACAAGAAAACAAAACTAGAATTCAAACTTTAAGCCCAACAACCCTCAATACAAAGAAAAGCAAATAAGAATAATTCCAATTGCCGGCAGCAGCTAAAAAGCTGACTTTTCTTATTACCAGCAACATCATCGACTTCCTGGCCAAAAATATTAATATATTTATTATTAAAGCTCAATGCGAAAAACAGCACGCTAAAAAGTGAGTATTTTCCATAATTTTTGCAGGCCGCAATTTTCTGTTCAACTTTTACACCTTGGCCTCAGGTGTCAACATAAATTAGCTATAATTATGAAATTCTAGCCATAAAACGGCCTAAAAAAGGCAGACACAAATTGTGCTATTTTATGGCTCCAATTCGGGCACTGGTTGCAACTATAAGCAATTTGAGTTGCCCCCTTGCCTCGAAAATGTATTTAAAAATATATAAATTAATGCAGCTTTAGGCAAATACCTTTACTTTGTGCAAAATTCCCTTTGAGAAATTAATTAAAAATATATGTATAAAAATAAATTATGCTAAATTGCTGGCAGTATTTATTTTAAGAAATTCATTTATAATTCTGCAAGCAAACGAGAAAAGTTTTGAGAGTTTACGGATTAATCGACTGGGAAATGCTTAAAATAAATTTAAAAGAAATTAAATTAAAAAAGGTTTCCTTTTTATGCAAGATAAATATTGAAAAATATATCTATTATAAATTAAAAGCCAATTTAAATATTAAAATAAGGCAAAATATATAAAATAAATATGAAATACTTAAATACCACAGTACTCTACAGAAAACTATTGTAAAATGCTCTGAAGAAATTACAACGCAAAAAAGGTGTAAATTAAATCATTTTTTGTGTTTATAGTTAAAAAGTAAATACAAATATATATATTACGATATGAATATATATAAAAACTGTTTTAAAGAAGCCACAAGGCAAAACATTAAAAAATGAACACATTCAATAAAAAAATTATAAATATTTGACGAAGCTTAACAGAGTTGAAAGATTGACCTATTTATTGTATACATATATCAATTTATATATATATTTTATAAAAATATATATTCGCTTATGCTAAAGCTTAAGCTTGAATTTTAAAGCAAAAAACCTTTGGCCATGGCCCTAACACACACTCACACACACACACAGAGACAGCAGCAGCAGCAGCAAAATAAATGGCCAGGCTTAAAACAACGTTATTTAGTCAGTTTGTCCGTATGTCAGTCTGTTCGTCCGTTAGTCAGTCAAGCAATGCCGGCATTCAGTCATTTCTTCATTCACTCAGCATTCATCAGAGTTTGGCCTAAATAACAGCACGTGTTTACCATCTGTGTGTGTGTGAGTGTACGTGTGTGAGTGTGTGAGTGCGCGTGTGTGTGTGTGTGCTGTGGCTGTCTTTGTGCTGCAATCCATTGAACACGGCAATTGAAATATTTGCTTCGCTTATTTTTTTGGCCTGTCAGTTTTTGAAATGAGTGTTTCTGTATTTTTTCTCTTTTGGGCACTCGCTGCGTATGCGTAATTTAATTTCATTTGTTGAAGCGGCCAAAGATGGATTCAGAGCATCGCTGCGCCAAAGTGACTTGTAAGCCGGCAGCCAAAACAGACGCAGCAGCAGCCCCAACATGTGAGTGACCTTTGTGAGGTGATGTCCTTCGTCCTTCGACCTTAGTTGTTACACAAGGGAAAAAATTCGACAAATTTCTCAATTTTAATAACTTCCTCTTAACTCAGATATAAAAGCCGTGCTAGTAAGTAGTAGTAGGAAATTGGGGTTTTCATTTCCACTTTTTAGAAATGTTTTTCTTAGCAATAGAAAATATTTCTCAAAATTGAAAAATATCGCAATATATTTTGAATTTATGGCAAGCATATCAAAATTTTAGAAATTTGGATCTGAATATTTAGAAATGATCTGTATATTTTATTTAATTTTAGGGTTGATTTTTTTTCGTAGTGTAGTGCTTAGTTTGTGCTTTGGTTATTTGCATATTTAACAAGACGACGCCATTCTAGCCACATAATTAATTATGCAAAAGGCTGAGAAAAACAGAACTTGGCTATGCAAATGCCTCTCAAGTCCTCCATTTATTTGCTTATATATACACACATATATATAGTAACCAAACACACACTGAGGGGGACAGACACTAGGACAGACATCATGTATACGCAGCGTGGTCCAAGAACAACTTACTATTTTACATAAGCCACTCAATGGGTCTGTGTCATGAATGTATGCGTGAATCTCGTTTTAAATAGCTGAAAACAAGGTGCCAAAAATTATTCATAGCTTCTAATTATCAAACATGATTTTCATTTGAAAAGTTTTCACAATGCGTGTGTTTGTTGTGCGTGTGTGCAGAATTTCTTGTGTTTGCTTAATTGATTTTATGTAAATGAAATTTCAAACAACGCCGCTCAAAGACAATAACACACAATGGGAAACCGAATCCGAATGCGAGTTGATTAATTTATGCATTCAGCAAGCGTCTTAGTTTAGTTTATTGCACAGCACTCGATTCACTCGGAAACTAAATGGAATGCAACAGGCAGAAGGAGATGTCTACAAATCCATTCCATATATATATTTCCGATCAGCAACAGATGTCGACTCGATTTAGCTATGACCTCTGGTTTGTCTGTATTTTCTCTTATTTTTATATGCAGATCAAGTCTATTTTATTTGATCGATAACTGCCCCCAAAGACAAAGCAGTGGGGAATATGTAGAGCTAGAGAAATTAGAAATATACTTTCTCATTTACCAGAGGCGCATCAAGTTTATTTCATTATATTGATAACTATATATTGAAAAGGGTAACTCCTAGCCGAGCACTCTCGCCTATTACGTCCCAACTACACATATCGAATAACATCAAGTTAAATAGATAAATGTGATGATAGGTGTCTTTACATTTTAAATTGAGTACTGAGTATTTATGGATAGTTTATTTACAGTCTGGCAGAAATAAGAGGAATGATTTATAAGCCTTATTGAACCTAATCAAATCGTTTCTACTTGAAAAGTAATTTATACAAATACTTGATGAGGATGAATGGAATCTGTTCTTCTTCTTTAAAAACAGTAGTCTCATTAATAACTAACAAACATTTAAATGCGAAATCTAAGAAAAATTTCAAATTAAACTCAATCAGAAGAAAACTTAAACTAAAACTCAACTTAAACACATTTATTTCATATTTCTTGCAGTTGAATGTTGCTGTTTGATGCAATGTTAAAACTGTCGTATTGCTGATTTTTTAACTAATTTCGTGCACGCGTTAAGCGAGCAGCAGGATCAGCCAACAACAACAATAACAAGAAGAAGAGCAAGAAGAAGAAGCAGCAGAAGCAGCAGCAGAAAGAAGGCAAACTGTAATGGAAAAAGAAGCAGAAACAAACGCGTGCAAATAGACAAACACAAATTGCTGAACAAACACGGCCAGGGACGCATGTAAATGTGTCTGTGTGTTTGTGTGTAACTGTGAATACTTTTACACTCAAGGTGTGTGTGTGTGTGCGACTGTCTGTGTGTTTTGTGAGTGTGTGTGTAGCGCATAATAAGAAGCGCAAATAGCAAAAGGAGCGCATGGAAAATAAAAATAAATAGCAAACGACAAAACGCAGGCCACAAACTAAAACAAGGTGGAGGTGTAAGAGGAGCAGGAGCAAGTAAAACCATAGGAGCAGGAGAGGCAAGAGGAGCAGAAGGAGCAAGAGTAGCGAGAGGAGCAGAAAAAGCAGGAGCAAGTGGAGCAAAAGAACTTCGAGCCATTGGCGGATGACGCGTTCCCTCGTTGGCGGTCAAGGCGAAATTTATTGCATTGAGCAAATGAGACAAAAAAAGCAACAACAACAACAGCAACAAAAAAATAAAACGCAAAGCAAACAGCAGTAAAAGCAGTCAAAGGAGAAAGAAACAGCAGAAAAGAGAAAAAAAAACAACAAATAACAATAACAATCCCAAATATTGTGGCTGGAACGAAGAAAAATATGCCAAAAAAAACCGCAACAAATTGAAAAATTAAAGTTTTACCAAAGCAACGCAAGCAAAACTTGTCCAAGAAAAAGTGTTGCAAGCAACCAAAAGAGGAGCAGAGAGAAGGAGAGAGAGAGTGAGAGAGAGAGAGAGAGAGAGAAGAAGGGCGAGCAGAGAGGAGGGTAAAAAGTAGTGGCAACACATTAATGCAACAAAATGGGTGCAACTTTGCATAGACGACGACGCTGTGGCCCCTGCCTGCAACTTAGCGACGACTGCTGCTGTTGCTGCACCACTTGCCACACGGCATCCTTATGCAGCCTGCTGCTGACAACACTGGCAACTCTGGCAATCCTACTGCCCAGCACTGGTGAGTAGTACACTTATACAAAATAAACGACCCAACATTTTAGTAAATTGCCACACTTTGGCCGTCTATGGTTACTCACCATATTGTTCAGAAAATATATTTCTAAAACTAATGATTTGTAAAATTTTGTAAAATTTGCAGTTCCATTTTTTGTGGTGAATCTTTGCAAATTTAGAAAAACTATTTCTAATTTTCCCAGGTTGTTGTTTTCAACTTTTTAGAAATGCATTTCTTAATATAAGAAAATATTTTAAAAAAAGAACAAAATCATAATTTTTGTAAGTGTATTTTTCAAGCGTGAGAAGGGGAAGCGGTAACTGGTAGTAACGGTATCAGGCGTGCGACGTTGAGAATGTTTATTTAATTTATTAGCAACTTTGGCCAAAAGCGACGAACGGGACCCACAAAAATTGGTCAAAGAAGTTTTACTTTTTGTCGACCCTCCCCCAAAAGCAGCCCTCCCCTTATTGGTTTTGGGGGTGGGGGAGGGCGTGCAAACATTTTAGCCAACAATATTAGTTGGCAGACACCACGGCTGCCACAATTTTGGCGCCCCTGTGTGTGGCACATACCAACACACCAACACACCGACATACCGACACTCTGGATATATTTTGCTTACGACCACTTAATCGATTTAAGGCCGTGTCGAGTTCTTCTCTGCCCAAAACAGGAACTTTGACAGTTTCGAGAGAAAGAGAAAGAGAAAGAGAGAGGGGGAGAGAAATAAAGTCAGCGACTGTTGCAGAATCAAAGCAATCCGGTTTTGGAATCCATTGGCAAAGTGTTCGAGAAATCGCAAATCTGTGGTAGACATTGGCGAAACGATAAACTTTGTGGCATGTTTAACCCTCTTCACGAACTTCGCTTCAGCCTTCAGCCTTCAGCCTTGACGCATTAATCTGAACTTTTGCTTTACTTATTTTTAATTAAGTTCATCAAACTTGAACTACTTGAAAAATATAAACAGAATTAACTGACATCCTTTGCGCTGCTGCGACTTAATTTATGGCGGGGATTTGTATTTTCTGCAGCTCTATAAATAGTTGTTAAATATCATTGCTATAATAGTCAGACAGCTACGAGATATAGGATTAGTCTAGATTAATACTATCCTATTTATAATCATTATTGTTGCTGAAGCTAAATAAATAGCTGCTCAAATTTATAAATACAAAATGGGAAATGTTATTTTACATATTAGGAGACTCCTATTTTGAATTATTAATGTTGTTTTATATTTGCTGAAGCTAATGAAATAGTTGTATACTGACAGCAAGAACAAAGAAGACGAACTCAAAGAAGGCTAAGGACAGTAGGAAGGCTTACAAAATATTATAATATCTGAAGTGTGTTGCACCAGCTGAGTTTTATTTCAGACTGATGGTATTGCTTAAAATACTAGCTTAAGGCTTAGCTTTAAAACTAAATCGACAACTGATAAGAGCTCTCCTAAAAAAGTATAATCGTAAAATAATCAGTCTAGACGCTTTTGCAGCTGCAAAAGATAAGCTTAAGAAAGATAGTTTAAGTTCATTTAAGTTTGTTGACAAAAACTTGTCAGAGAATTTCAGTAGCAGTTCATTTTCGTATCCTTGACACAGTTGTTGTGATTATTGAGTAGCTTGTGAAAGTTTTACTCATATGCAGCAAATTAAATAATTGATATAATTACTAACTGCTTTTTTACTACTCTAGTCGGCATACACTGCGTATACGTGTTTTATGCTATGAGCAACTTTATTAACAATTTTCACACTTCATAAGCATCTGCCAGTTATTAGTGGATATTGCGTTAATTAATTAAAGAAGAGTGCTTGTTAGTTAGTTGCGTTGACGAGTTCCTTGCCAAAACTTGCACGCATTTAATTAATAAACTAACAGTGTTGAACTTTCCATCATTATCACTTGTTTTCCTCATTTTTTTTTTGTACAATTTGTTTAGTTTGGAACTGAGACAAGTTGACGTAGTGAATATTTTTTTTGCTGCTGCCTTTGCTTAGTATTCACATTTAAAAAGGCAGAGAGAAAACAGCATTTTTCTTTTAAGCAAATAATTTGATCAAATGCGAGTCGGGGGCAAGTAATAATTGACAAATACAGCGTCGTCTAGACAGGCTGCAAAAGACTGAAAATGGAAATGGTTATTATTACAGCAAGGGGAGGTAGTTGTTATTATTGTTATCGTTGCTGTTGTCGTTGTTGTTGTTGTTCACTTAATTGGCTCGGAAAGCGCGTCCACTGAATTATAGATAAAAATCTTGCTTACTGTTATTACGAGGTCACGTACGCATTTTCCAAGCGAAACAAAAAATATCCAATGAACAAAAAAAGAAAGATATATTTTTATAGAGAAAGGAAAGTGAGCAACAATAATGAAATTAAGTAAACGTGGCTCGAAATGTAATCAAAATGGCCAAAAGGGAAGCACATATTTATTGGCCTCCCTACATGCCACTAATGTTAACCAACACGCAGACTGCCAACTGCCAGTTAATACAACAAAAAAATTAAGAGGTGTCCATAGAATTGTGTTCGGGGGTGTATTAATGCAGCAGCTGATTAAAAGACGACATTCAGCAAATATTGTTATAAATTAGTTGAATCACTTAGTAGCATTTAGGCAAATTAATTAACATTTTTCTCACATATTTTCAAGTGTACAAGAATAATTTACACAGCTGCATATCAATTTTGAGGTGTGTGTGTGTGTGGTGTGTGTGTGGTGTATCTGACTGGTGGTGTAATTAATCATGGCTGGCAAAATTAATGCTCTCAATTTAATTGAATTAATCGATTATGGTTATTGCTATGAATAAGCCTCGTTGTGTGTGTTTGGAGTTTTTGCCAACAGGCAGCTTACAAGCCGAAACGATTTTAAATTATATTATTACAGCTTTTTATGTGTGTATGTGTAGGCGTATGTATGTGTGTGTGTGTGTGCGTGTGTGTGTGTGTGTGTGGGTGTTTGTGTTTGCCTGCTTTAATTGATATCCTAATTAAAGAAAATAGCTATTGTTGCATTTGACAATCACAGTTTGTACATTGTCACAGCTGCTTTGATTTATTTTCCAACAAATTTCACATTCTTGTCCAACTTATTATCATAATTTGTATTCATTTTGTGCACTTTCACCTTTTGATGACCTGCCTGAATCTAAATATAGGAAACAAAACGTTATAGTTCAATCATGCTGAACATGGTATTGACGTGAGTGGAACCTCTTTTTCCTTTCCTTCTCTCTCTCTGTCTCTCTCTCTCTCTCTCTCACTCTTTAATATAATTATTATTATGACATAATCAACAAAACAAAACAAATTAAATAAGCATTGAAATTAATCAGACAACACATCTAACTGACTTACAGAAATTTAGGGTATATCAGCTAATTAATCAGAAAGTATATTTTTAAAGACTCGCGATTTTCTTTTCTTAATTTAACGATACATTTTTCTACAATTTTGAAAAAAATATATCGAATTTTCAAAGAGTTTTTTCATTCATGCTTATATTATAAATAAACATTTTTATTTTAAGATTACAAAAATCTTAGGTCGGCTAAAAACTTATTTATTTAATAGTTTAACTTGAATTGCTGAACTCTTACCTTGTTTTCCGAGCCAGTAAGTTTCATTATTTATTTTTGAATCTTAAAAAGAAATTTTCTTAGAACAACGGTATGCTTTCCCACTTTTTAGAAATTTATGTTTTAATAATGGAAAATACTTCTAAGAAAATAAAAAAGTAAGTTTTTTTTCTCATTTTTCCTCCAATTTCTTCTAGTTTTCATGTCTAGTGTGTTGCTAAGTTTCACGAATTGTAAATGCCTTTTTTCGAGCAGTCTGTTAACAATTGGCCCAACTAGACGCCGTTGTTGTTGTTGTTATTGTTGTTGTTAAATGCAAATAGACAAATGACAAACATAAATGCAATGGAATACTGTGTGTATATATAGAAAAAGTTTCTTTTTGGACTTTGTAGCTGCAATTAAATCGCTGGCTTTGCCCATTTCTATGAGCAGGCTTCAAATCGATGACAAAGTTCTCTTGTTTTGTTTCTGCCCCATTCCCGTGGAGCAACGCAGCAGTTATGCAAATGCAAGTGCGACTGCAATGCAGCAAAGGGGCGAGAAACGTGCTCCATTTTCGACAGCAACAAACAACAATGGCAACAACAACGACAACAGCAACAACAATAACGAGCTTGACAAAAAAGAACGCACTCATTGTCGAAGGAAGAAAACGAGCCTGACACGGACAGACCGACAGACAGACAGAGAGTCGGGCATGCAGACAGAGAGACGTGGCAAGGACACAGACTGTGGCATAGACAATGGCAGCAGGCCTGTCGCAGCTGCTCTTGTTGCAGACTGAGAAACAAACTTCCGCTTCTGATTGCAGATTAAGCACGTTCCACGTCCGTCTGTCTCAATCCACCCCCAAAATCCACACCCCTTCCACCGCCCTGCTTGGGGCATGGCATTGATGCGTATTGATGCTGCAGGCAAAAACTGTTTTCTTTTTTTATTAGTTGCTCCAGGCCCGTCCAAACTGATCCATGCCGGCATCAACTAACCAATCACTCTAAATCATCATCTTTGTATATCGCAAACCGTTGTCTTTTCATATTTGCATTATTTTAAGATACTATTATAACTAATATTATAGGGGAAACCTTTTTTTAACCTAAAAGAAATGTATCAATGTAAAGTCTTAAATATAATATATCTTGTATATGCCCATAATTTATCTAAGTAAAGGATCTCTTATTTTATATATTCATTATGCTCCTTGAGTAAATTCCAGTTGACTATTTGTTGACACAAATCTAAAAAGTAAACTTTGCAAGACAAAATTTTATAATTTCGTTTGCAAAATATATTTGAGCGGAATTTGTTATATTTTAAATTATATCTCTTCTTCTCTTCAATTTAAATTAATTTTGTCTGCTTGAGGGTTTTTATAAATTCAGAGTTGAGTACAGGATAACCATTTGTCAGAACTACATCGATTTTCACAAGCTATAACTTGTTGGTCCCAGTTTCCCCATCAGCTTATTTCAGCTTCTAAAATGCATGCATTTTTACTCAACTTTTTACTTTCAACATATCATTTAATCCTAATTCGGTCTTTAAATGTATTTAAAATTCCAATCAATACAAATAGCAAATTTTCTCTAAAGACATATTCAATGTTCTTAACTTGTCTATGGTGTTTCATATACATATTAATTTACAATAAGAATAACAATAACTGTTACCGAATTTCTGCGTTTGACACTTGCCTCATCCATGAGGCAACAGCACTAGTTGCAAGACTCTCGTCTTTGTTGCTCGACTTCATTTTTAGTTTTACCTGCGCCTGACATTTGACCCCGGGCCATAAATTAAATCATTTAAAAATCAACCAACATTTTTGGCAGTCAAATTTTGTGGCAATTTTATAATAGTGCTTAGAACATAACTGTGGCGTTTTCACGACATCAAATGGTAAAGTTTTCGTCTCTCTCTATATATAAATATATTTATATTTATATATATATATCTCCCGCCTTGGTATTTCTTAATTAAGCACGGCGTTTGATGACAAAACTTTTCCTGTTGCTCACTGCTGTCTTCGGTGTTCAGTTTTTGGCCAAATAATTAGCCAGGTTGCCCTTAGATTTGGTTTGCCGTTGATAGCTAGGCATCAAACCTCTCCTCACTTTGACATTTGTCAACGTTGTTTTTGGGATCAGCTTGCTGACAGCATTAGCCTTGACGTGTTTGCCCGTCCACAATTTATTTTCAGCTGTGTAACAATTTAAAATCGACCGCCACTTCTGATAAATAAAAAAAAAAAATACACATGTGAAAAAACTTTTGAGACTTTTAAACTAGGCACACGTATAATATTAAAACATATTTTCAAAGCGAGGCAAGTAAATTGCAAAGCCAAAGCAAAGCAAAGAAAAGCATAGCTTATTGAAGTCCTTTCAAAGACAGCCATAAGGAATGAGAATTTAAGAATGGTTCCAAGCACACTTTAGTGCACCTTTTGCTACGCACTTTCTTTGACTTGTCCTCTATATATAAATATATATATAAGTATTTATATAAAGTTGAGAGTCGGGAGTTTGTAGTTGAGAGTGCATAATGCTAAGTCATACTTATGCCATAAATACTTGGCTCAAAGTGTCCGCCTGCACACAGAATTCGCGCAGCTCGAGCAAAAGCAAAAGTCGCCGCTCTTAAACGCAACTACACTCAGAAAATAAGTTTGAGTTACATTTTTGAAACTCGCCTTATTATTCAGAAAGTAAAATTTCTAAAAGTTCAGTTTTTTTTAAACTTGGGCTTGTACTTCTTAATTTCATTATATGTTATTATTTCTGGGGCGATTTTTATCTTATGGTGATTTTTTAAAATTAAGGTATATTTTCTTTTTTCTGAGTGCACACTCAAAGAACGCATAAGTTGACTCTTGCAGCACTTTGTGCCCCATGCCGTATGCCTCATGCCTGCTGGCTGTGGGCCTGGCTTCAGTTATGTTTCCCCGATTCTGGTTCCTGGCCGCTTCAATGGCGTCTGTTTGGCTTTGTCGCCGCACGCTGCTTTGTACTTGTTTATTTTGCCGCCACAGGCAAAGTGGGTGGGTGGCTTTTTCAAGCGGCGCACACAAAAAGTCAAATGCCTTTAATACTGCCGCTTCCTGTGGCTTAATGAAAATGTGCATATATTTTTAGACCCAAAAATGCCAACGCACCACATTAACGGCTATTTATAGCATTCTGTCATCGCTCCGTCCTTAATATAACCCATATGCTAAATTCCTCATTGATCCCAAAACATTCATTTGGCCATTATTGGCTCTAATTTTCTGTCGCTCAATTCCCACATGTACTTAGTTCACTCTGCATACGTCACTGGCTGAAACCTTTCAGACTTGTTGATAACTCTGACTAAAATTGGCTAGCTTTGTGCTTAACCGTTGATGACAAGACAAAAACCTCTGAACTGAGAAGGCAAAAAAAAAACCGCTTTAAAATTTGGAAATTGCCTGGAAAATTTCTACAAATAATAAATATATTGTTTTCAAATAAATGCTGATCAAATCGATGTATTCGTAATTTTTTTTAATTATCTCATATGAACTTATAAGCTATCTAAAATATAAGACACTAATGCTTAATAAATTACAAAAAATATGGAAATGGAAAGTCTTATTTAACAAAAAACATTCCGCATATTTATGATTATTATGGGTAACAAAAAGATAATTTATCTATTCTGTATTGCACAAGTAAAAAATAAATCCTAATCAATTAGACTTATTTTTCCAAAATTTCATACCTGAGTTTTAAAAAGATAAAATCTTGCCTTCTAGAAATATGCTTTCTGAAAAATAAGCTGAGCAAGAAGAATTCAGATTTTCTAAATTTCAGTCTGATTCTTTATCTTATTTATTTTGCAGTGTTAGTGACTTAATTTGCTTAACAAAATAAATGTCTTTAATTGAATGTGGTAAACATAGGTGGATATTTAGCGATGCGTGTGAGCAGCTCAAGCAAAACCCAAACTAGATTTTCTACTGATATTCAGCTTAGTTAAGAAAACTTGCTTAAAGCCAACCCAAGTTGGTCTGACATTAAACAACGACTACTATCAGCCTTTATGCAGTGCTTCGTTGCTGGTGCAATATTAATTTCATATCTTGATTTTCGTGCCATAACTTTGACCCAAATTGTCTAAGCCTACCTATGGGCTTTTGTTGTACGCTTAAAAGTCGGCAACTTTTCTTTTCGTTTCGTTTCGTTTCGTTGTCTCGAGTGTCCACAAAGAACACACACCCCCACACACACACCAACCCTCCACCCCATTCTTCAACACCCCCGGCTAGAAGTTGGTTGACTATTCGTATTCAGAAATCCCGAGCACGTTTCGCACGCCTCAAGTTGACTGGGTTGGTTGGTTGGCTGTTGGTTCCTTCGCATTGTGTTGGCTAAACAAAAGCGCATTGTTTTGGGCCCCGACTAGCGAAATTTCTTTCGATTTCCTTGACTTTTATGCACTTGCTGTGTGGGTTATTTATGGGCCTCTGGCATTGAGCAGCTGAAGTGCAGGCGAAACCAGAGTTGTCATTGTTCTAATAGCTGGTTAAAGAAAAAAGAACAAATACAACGCCTTTAAAACTTAGTTAATCGTCTAGTGTTCATCATTCCTTAAATAACTAATCCATGCCACTCCTCTCTCATTTTCTGCAGTGGATTGCCTGACAATGACTGAGATACGCATACCAAAGCATATTATGCGGCACGAGGATGCCGTCTTGGGCTGCAAGTACGATCTGGATGGCGAGTCCTTGTACTCGGTTAAGTGGTACAAGGATGGCTTCGAGTTCTATCGCTATGTGCCACGTGACATGCCGCCCGGACAGGTCTTTCCGCTGCCCGGTGTCGATGTTGAGGTAAGTGTGAAGAGTCCTTTTCTCTTCTTTTTTTTTTGCAGCTAATCTGATTCACAGGACACAATTCCACTGAGGAGCAGTTGTAGTAGTAGTTGTAGTAGGCAAGTATTTGGTCGTCAGAGTCAATATTAGGAGTGTTTGCTGTAGACAGGCAGACGACATTCAGGAAATACATCGACTCGACTGCGTTTGATTTTTATTTTTATTTCTTTTTTGGGAGGCTCTGTTAAAATGTACTCACGTAAGAAATCAAAGGTGCTGCAAACGTTGGAGGAGTGTGTGCCGCCCGTGGACGAGGACGATGCTATTGAAATGGTGGCCCAAATGATGGTCCAACATCCCAAAAGCAATCCCATTGAGACGGGACTGCGTCTGGGTAAAATTGACAAGCAGCATAGCCTAATGCATCTGGAGAGCCAAGTGAAGTTGCATGCAGCCATGGAGCACTTTGATGCCACTCCCGAACAACTGGACACGGCGATGCCAGTGAGTGATAAGCAGCTAAATGAATTGGCCGAGGTGGCTGCATCCCTAAATGATGATGATGAAGATGAGGATGACTTCGAGGAGGACGATGACGACGACGAGGATGAGGATGATGTTGGAGAGCTCGATGAGGGTGGTGATGCTGATGATGATGTTAATGAAAGTCTCGAGCTATATAATCTACATGATCGTCCGACATGATGGGTGTCTGCCCAAATCTATTGTTTATTCGCTTCTGTTACAAAATTTAAGATTAATTAAAAAGAAAATTGGTTTATTTCTTGGGTGAATGTCTTAAGTTTGCATAAGTTTGTGCAATATGGGCTAAACTTTTGTCAGCCACTAATTTGACGGCTTCAAAATAGATCTTAATTATTTTACACTTTATTTAAAAGAATTAAAACAAACAATTGAATATTTCCAATTTGTATAGCCTCTTAATTGAATGTTTCTGAAGTTTGTCTCTTGTCAGTTAAGAAATTGAATTTGTTTACTTGTTTTACAATCGATTCATAAATCACTTGCTTTATTTCTCAATTGAATATTTCAAATTATTATAGCGTCTTAAATCTGGATAATGTGCAAAATCAGCAACTCTTTTGTCGGTCATAAAATGGTATTTTGGAGAGCATCAATATTCTTTTCGATAGCTGCAGCAATTGCTCAACACTTGACCCGCTTACAGAATGTGCCTTTCACTTTTATATTTTTTCTTTTAAATAATCGTTAAATTTTTGTTTTATCTTATGTATTTTATTTGCTTGCAGTTGCAAAATTCAACGGACATTGCCGTTGTCCTGCGCTCGGTCAGCCTGCAGTCGACGGGTCGCTATCGGTGCGAAGTGTCCGGCGAGGCGCCTTCGTTCCAGACAGTTTCCGGTCATGAGGACATGATTGTTGTGGGTAAGTGTGTGCGAAAGAGCCAAATGGCCAAAGAGCCGTAAAGTGAGGGGACGGAGTGGAGTCAAGGGCTATGGGCAGGACGAGTGTGTGTGTGTGCTGTATACAGTAAGATTAATTGCTCAGCATGGACAAAAGCGATGAAAAGTAATCTGTTTCCTTCTATAGAGTGCACACACTCACACACACATACACACAGAAACACACACACATTAAAACACACGCATAGTCAACACATGCACTCAGCAAAGTAAGCGTCCTAAAATTTAGAAAACCGCCTTACTTTCGGCTTAGTTTATAGTCAAATATTAGAGAGGCTTCTCTTTTCTTATTTTGAAGTTAGATTTTCTCATAATTAATAAAAGGAGAAAGAAAATATGTCGAACTGCCAGTTTCTTTATTTGTATTTTCTTTTACTATATTTTTTTTATGTATTATTATTTTATTTTTTTTAAAGAGCAAATCGAGTTAAAATTCGAACTGATTTTATTAGATGAACCAGATTATTGATATTATTTATACTTTATTGTGTGTTAATTTATTGCACATGATGGGTCTCTTCTTAAATAAGTTTTCCTTCTTGAACATTATTGGACATTATAATTTTACTACTTCAGATGCTCAACTATTTAAGAGAGTAAATAAATATAAAAAATAAATTGTCGCTTAAAGAACTTACAATAAGTATAAGTTTCAAAGCAGATAACAATAAACTAAACTTAAACTTGGCAATAAACACTAATCTTAATTAAAACTAATTCATTTTAAATTTTAGTAAATATTTCTTTCATTGCTATTATTTCCTAAAAACGCCACAAATTCTTCAGTATTCAGCTCGTTTTTCATGTTAAGATGATTTTTAACATTTTAATGCCATTTTTGCAGAGTTTCCATGGCGATTTTTATATTATGATGATTTTCATATTTTAATCCTTTTGTTTTGCCGAGTGTAGAAGGCGCATATGTATATGAATACATATATAAAATATTTCGCATTTATTTAGTTTATGCTTTGGCATTGTTTCGCGCTGCGATTTACAAATTCTCAAGCATGAAACCTGTGCCAAAAAATGAGAAAAACACATACATACACACACTCACACATAAAGAAAGGAAAAGAAAAGCAAATGAAAATTTAACTTGCCACACAAGGCGAGGCGAGGCGAGGCGAGGCGTGGCAGGGCAAGGCAGTCAGCCACTTGGCCAGTTGGGCAGCGTTCAACAACCTTCACACAGATAGACTATGTCTGCACAGCTGTATATCCATATATATACATTAGATGTGCATATGTGTGTGCGTGTGTGTGTGTGTGTGTGTGTGTGTGTATTTGTATTATTCTGCTGGCAAATTGCCCATGTACGTGATGCAATTCAGTTGCTCACTTACAGCTCCAGACCTGAATCCAACCAAGCAGCCTGGGAGCCTGGGAGGTGGATTTGGATTTGGATTTGGTTTGGTCTGTGTGGACTGACTGCTGACTGGCTGACTGGCTGCTGGCTGCTGGCTGTGCTGCAACTTAATTTGAAATTTTTGCGCAATCCAACAAAACATGGCGAAAATATGGTAAAACGCAATATGAAAAAGTGCTTTGGGGAAAACTTAGAATAAACGTGTTTAATAACAGCCGCAACGGCCGTCAGAAATAAATCCCAGTTGCTATTCGCTGCTTTCTCTTCGTTATTTGCGCATTCGCTATTTTTGCCAGCCTCCTCAGCTGGTCTTCACTTATTGCAAACTTGATGTTTTACTGGCACACACACAGACACACACACATTGTGTGTAAGTCCCATAACCACTAGAAAATTTAAGCACCCAATGAGCACTTTTACTCAAACATATTCAGTTGTGATTTAAACATAGAAATGAATAACAATTTTGATTTGATTCATAACAGTCAAGGGCTTTTACTTAGTTACACTTGGTTAGCTAAGTAACAAAAGCAGCTAAGGCAACAAGTTAGATGTTTCATAAGAAAGGCAAATAAATAATTGATATATATAAAGAATGAAAAGTATCTATCAGTAAATCAGAATAATATGTTGATGTTTCCACGTCCACGTCATAAAACAAATTACAATTTCATAATAAGTAAGATAAAAAAAGATAAAAAAATAAATTAACTATTTAATACTGTGGGAAATTAATTTAAAATGTATATGAATCATGAATAAAGCCAAGCATAAACAAGTGAAATTATTTTTTGTATTATACAAATAAAAGTGAAAATATAAATATAATTACCATAGCCCGTAAAGCAAAGGGAAAATATAAATACAATTAATATAGCCCGTAATTATAATTACATTTCCAATTTTATTTGTATCATCAACACAATTAACTCCCTTGAGATCAGCGCAATAATTTATCAGATTCAAACCTAAGCTGCTGGAATAAATAAAAAAACCAACAATAATATATATAAAATAATGCTTAAGTCGAGAAAGCTCAACTGGGAAATGCCCTACAACCAGATTTGGCCTGCTCGTGGTAGTTTTATCAATGTGAAAAGGGGTTTCGATTAACAAAATCTCTGTTTTTACTGATCTTAAGTGGATGTTATATATAAATTAGAATTGAGCCATTCATTGCTATCGGCAATCGATTTGTATCGACATTCGATATTAAATTAACTTAACTTAACTTTATCGTTCTACGTCACATGAGAACTTATATTCTAAATTTAACGTTTTTAGCTCTTATTTTCATTTTTTCTTCTGCCTAATACATACTGTTGCACAACTTTTGCATACCCTTCCTGCCATTTTTAAAAAATCTAAATAATATTGTATTAATCTTTATTATTGCATTAAATGCTCTTCCATTCTGAGCTGCAAGCAAATGAATACCAAGTGCAGTATTAAATAAGCCAAGTGTCTGTTTCTAATGTTCATTTTGGTAAGCTGAAGAGTGAGCTAGGGCAAGGACAGGTGGCAGGGGCAGGGACAGGTGGCAGGTGGCAACGGCAGGTAGAATTGTCGTGAGCAACATCATTATGATTATCATTGACATCAGCATTGGGGGGCTCAATTGTTGGTCCCCAGGCAATTTTGTGTTCATTTCCGTCAGGTGGAATAAGAGAGGAGGTTCGCTATCAAACTGTGCATATCGCATAATTAGGCCAACTAACTAACTAACTGGGCCCGTAACCAACGTGGTATAAGTATATATATATATATATATATATATATATATATACGATATTCGAGGACGTATACTGCAATCAGAGCTGCACGCTTCCGCTTTAGCCAGGGGAATTACATACATAATTGTGATTGACTTTAATGTTTGCCAAGCGATCTGGCCTCCCATATCCCCTTTACCCCCCTCCCCCCTCCCCCCTCCCCAGCCACATACTTGGCGTAAGCGGCTCAAATCAGCAGCGACTCTTGCAAAATCTATAAAGTTAATGAATCACCTGTTAATGGCAGAGCAAAAGAGAGAAAAGGCAGATTTAAATTGCCGGAATATTGAAATTAATGCGACAGTATATTCAGGCTTATATTTGAGTGTTTGTATTGATGTGTGTGTGTGTGTGTGTGCGTGTGTCTGTGTGTTCGCTGTGGCTTAAATAATTGAATGCGATTACTGGCGCACCGGCTAAATAACGAGGCAAAATACTGTTGACCCAGTTAGTGAGCTCAGATGGTTTTGATAGCTTCTGCCTGGCAGCAACAACAAAAAAAAGCGGATTAAATTGAAGTACAGGTGCGGAAATTGAATTTGAAAATAGAAACGGAAACATAAACGGAAAATATTGTCGACTGAGCAAAGTAAACATTGCACACTTAATTAGTTTATCATAAGCTGCCAGCTTTCCAATAATAATGTGCTACATATATGCATTTTTTTGGCCAATAAACATTTTCCGCTTAGGCTTTGCAAGCTGATAAATTTGTATATATATACATATATATATATATAAATATAAATATATACTCTTTTTTTGGGCTTATCAGACAATGGGGAGCAACTGGTTTCATATTTGAAGACAAACAATGTTGGACAATGTAAGCTCTACCAAAATGGTCGACAATTATAACCAATTGGTCAACACAAAAGGGTTCATTTTTTATAGAGAAACGGGTAAAAGTGTGCACATTATAATAATAAAAAAAAATAAAGAAGAAAAGTATTCAACAGCTCAATCAATGTCAGCGAATAGTGAGCCAAAATAGTCGCGTCTCATACAAAAAACAAACGACTGAAAGTAATAATTTATGCAGTTGAGCAGAGCTGAACAATAAGAGAATAAAAAAAATAAATAAAAATAAAAATAAAACAAGCAAAATGTGGAAAGCAGTACACAAATAATGGAGCACTGAAATTTCATACAAAGCATGCAGAAATTTTCCCTTTTGCTTTTTTTTGTCTTTCACTTTTCTCATTTTCTCTTTCACCCACTTTTTATTTGAGTTATTATTATTATTTTTTTTTGGCTCAGCACAAGGCCTTGCATTTATTATAGCAATTTTGCTGTGGGCGGAAGCAGGAGGCAAATATTAATACAAGAGCAATCAAAATTATTATTATCATTTTTAATGCCAGCGGAAGTGAAAACGGCGACTCTCATAAAAAGACGTCATCGACTTTGTATTTAAAGAAATTATGTCAGACATAAGATAAGGGAATTCACTTTAAGAACCCATTTAGCCGATTTTTCATTACCCAAAATAAGCGCGAATAGGATTACATATGTATATATATATATATATATATATATATATTATATATATATGTGTGTGTGTGTGCTGCAATCAATTTAATTAGATTCATTGTTAAATTTCCACTTAAATCGAATTGAACAGCCGGCCAACTGGCCAACTGACTCAACTGTTTATTGGTCGGCTGACTGACCCAATTGGCAAACATCCAGGTCAAAATCAGACACAATGCACGTCGATAACAGCAACAAGAATGAACACACCAACAACAATAACAATCAACAACGTTGTTGGCAATTGTTGTCTGCTATAGGAAAAGTGAACCCACAAAAATGCCCAAATTTAGTAAAATTGTTGTATTCTGTTTAGCTGAAAGGAAATTTAATTGCATAAATTTAAACTGTAAAATATTAATTAATGCAGTATGAAGGCTTTGACTTCATAATTAAAAATTTGCCAAAGTTAATTAATAAAAGTACAAATCTAAAATATATAATCATGACAAAGCATCTCCAGATTAAAAATTAGTTTAGTTTAATTTTACTCGAATAGCTTCTGCATTAGAAAAATCGTTTAAACTCCATAACTTTGTCAAAAATGTATAGATTTTCAACAACCATGTCTCTTTGATTACTGCTTGATCTCTAGAATAATAAAGTAGTCAGAAATTTTCGACGGCTTTAAATTTGTCTAAACGGATTCGATTTTAAAAAACCAATTCAAAGCCAAATTGCAAGTTGAAAACAAGATTCTGGCTCATATTATACCTCCAAAATACGGTAAAAATTTTCTTCAACCAGAACTTTGTCAAAAATAATATGATATTCAAAAACTAGAGTTTTTTGCTAGTAGTTTGATTACAAGATCAGAACTATTTTAAAAGCTTTAAATGCAATTTTGACTCGATTTCCATGTTAAAATCTTTACCTCAAAAAGTGGTTCAAAAAACTTTCTTCAAAATTGAGAAATTCTCAAAAATTCACCTTTAGATCAAAACAATATTCAGAGTTGAAATCGCAATTCAGACTGGGTTTCCACGCCAAGATTTTACTGCCAGAAAATGCTGCTGGGAACGGCTCAACACTTTCAACCGCCATAACCTGGTCAAAACTGACCCGATTTTGACAACCAACGATTTTTTTAGCAGTAGTTAATTAAGCAGTTCAATTGTGTACATGATGCGGTTATAAGTTGTGGTCTACACTCGAATATCTTTTCTCTTTATAGTGGCTAATCCATGTTGCCAACACTCACACACACATTCCCTGTTTCTGCGTGTGTCTGTGTGTGTGTTGGACTTATTTCTCGTTGCAGTAACGCCCAAGCATGGACCACAAATCACTGGCGGTCAGCCTCGCTATCAAATTGGCGACGTGGTTCGCGTCAATTGCACATCGGCGCCATCGAAGCCCGTTTGCCATCTCAGCTGGCTGATTAACGGTTTGCATGCAAACCGCTCCCTGCTCCGACCCTACGAGCCCCTCGTCGTCGGCCGGGAGGGACTCGAAGTGGCCCGACTGGGTCTGGAGTTTCGGGTGCGCGGATGACATTTCAAGCACGGCGACATGAAGCTGAAGGTGAGTTTTGCTGCCTGCCCAGCATTGGATCGGTCTTAAGCTGATTATGGCCCCTGAAATTGATGCATTACATTGGCCATTGGACATTGGCTAGAGTTCAGTTCGTTGGAGCTGTAGCTGTAGCTGTAGATGTAACTGTAGCTGTAGCAGCTGGAACTGGAGCTGGATTCCCTGGCCGGAATGAACGTTTTGATTCAATTTGCGACAACATTACATGACAGCGCATGTTGATTACTATCTGACAGCAGTGGTGTGTGGCTGTGTGTGTGTGTGTTGCTGTTGCTGTGTGTGTGTGTGTATGTCTGTGTGTGTCTGTCGTAAAGGCCACAAAAATTTCATGCACAACTTTTATGAGGCGACCGACAAACTCACTACTGGGCAACAACTACGTACACTCGAGAAAAATATTCAGGCTGAAAATTGACACACTTTTGACCCAGATTATTGCTCAGATAGTGAAATTCAAAGAGGACAGCTTCTCTTTCTAAAAACGTCTATAATTTAGAAACAATCTGTCTAATTTCCCAGGGTTTGATTTTTATTTGCCTTCTACAGAAATTCAGCATTTTTTTCGCACAGTAACAAATTGTATGCTAAAGACTGGAACTTTTTTTTAATTTTTGATGCACTTTCCATTTTCGGAGTGTACGCATCGTGGGCCGCTCTGGTCAGTCCGACCGTGTCGTCCATTTCCATATGAGAGTCATTTTGGGTTATCAGCTCAGCGCGTGTGTCAGTTAATGAAAGCATAAAACTTTTAGTGCGCCGTCAACGCTCAGACAAATACTGTGCCCCCGCAACCAGCCCCTGCCACACGGCTACAGCTATTGTTGCACTTAGTGTCCGGCACAGATTTCATGAGGCCGTTAACAGCTGCATAGCGGAGGAGGGGAAGATTTTAACGAATGTTACTCTCATTTGCAGTGTGTCGCGAAAATCTCGTCGGTGTATTGGCAGAGCAACGAGGAGAGTGTGGAGAGTGATAAACATCAGCGCATACCCGTCTTAGAGTCCAGGGAGACGGTGCGAACGAATCAGGACAAATCACTGGAAGGTGAGTTAACGCAACATCAATCATAAATCAGCGCAACAGTTGTCGAAGATGCAACAAATACCTGCCACTTTCTCCTTCTCTCTCTCTCTCCCTCCCCCTCTATTCATAACGCAGACAAGCAGCTGAAGAAGAGTCGTCGTCCTGCGGCCGCAACCTCAGCAGCCGCCGCCGCCGCTGCGGCAGCAGCAGCAGCATCCTCCGGCTTTAGTTTGTCCGCATCCATGGCCTGGTCGAGGATATTAGGCCACAAATCCATTGCACGCATTTCGCTGTACGCGTTGCCCGTCTTAATAGCATTTCTGTGTAATGTTGCCAGCGCCTCTTTGGGTGTTAAGCCAGTCACGCCCACCACAACAACGATGGCCACAAGCAGGAGCAGCAGCTGCTGCCAACATGACCACTGCCAGTTGGCCCAATTAGCCGCCAGATAACAATTAACGAAGATATATGGCGACTGCTCGGTGACATCCCACAAACTTAGGGGTTCCGTGTAAATATTTCTTCGACTTTCATAGAAAATAAAAAACCCACATGACGTATACGCCGCATATGCCGTGCGCAAATTAATCAACTGAAGCAGTAGCTGCGCTTAGCCATTGTACATAAGGTATAAACATATATATGTATTCCGGATTTTAGACAAAGTTTATTAGTGGGCTAAAGGGTGGAGAGTTTTTGCCTGTTTCCACTATGAACCACATTTCTCACATTAATTATTATAATAATTTATTAAATTATTTGTATTTCTCTTTGCGAAATGAATAAGAAAAAAGTTACTTCAAATGTAAGACAGACTATGAACACCCAAATGAATAACAAAGAAATTTAAAAATTAAAAAATCGAATTCATTTCTGTGTTGCTTTCGGCATTAAATCATTCGCAATTATAAAACATAAATGAAGTCAATTAAAGTATAATTATATCTTAAAATAAGCCCATTGATTTTATGTTATTCATTGCCATCATTTTCTAAGAAATGTTGATAGTGGAAGCAGACATTAAGTCTCTATCAGATCGTTGTTCCTTTCGGGCTTTTAATGCAGGCTAAGAAAAAGATGCTCAAAATTGTTATAAGAAAATAAGGAAAGAAATATTGAATATATCTTAAACATTGAAGATATGCATGTACTTAAGTAGCCAAATCTGTACAAGCATAGTTAAAGGAATCCTGTTGAAAATATATATTGCTATAAATTTAAGACAACGATTAGATAAAACTAGAGTCTTCATCATTGGATGCTTAAAATGAAATCAAATACACAATTTCTGTCTAGATTATAATGACTTTAAATAGTAACAAGAATATATATATATATATATATATATATATATATATATGCGTAAATTGTTGTAACTACCCATAAGTGTAAACATAATTTACGGCAAAAAGCGTAAGCCAAATAAACAAAATATATATACAAAAATTAAGCGAAATTTTATTAAGAAAATATTTTCAAATGCTGCTTGAACAATTTCAAATATGTTCAAATATTCCCAGCTTGTGCAACAGAATGTACTCAAATAGAAATGAATAAATATATAAATATATATATATAAGAAAATCTGCAAACTTGACCTAGATAAAATGGGCGAACTGTACATTTCCACAGAATAAGCTATTTGGTAGGCATAACTTGTACAGTTATTTCTCTTCTTCCTCTACTTTGTAATGTTAATGCTTCGGCGCACACTCTAAAATACACTCTCAAAAATACACACACACACACACACACACACACACACACATATACACACATGGACAAACCTGTGCATATCCAGTGCATATCTTGGTTAGATTAAAGCAAAAAAAATTGTTGAATGTTTAGTCTAAGCTTAAAAATATGCAAAAAATTGCTAAATACTTAAGAATTCCATCAAGTTAAGTGCATCAAATATCTTAGCTGTGTAAATGATTAATATGTAATAATGAATGTTATTAAGTCTTTAAATAAAATGCAGTGAAAATCGAAATCTAAAAAACGCCCCAATAAGTAGGCAACATTTTCCATTCTTTTTTACTTTTTACATAGCTGCAATTGCAACTGCAACGAGAGCTGTCATTGTCAGCAATTGTGCTTGCCGCGCGCTTTGTTGTTGCCACATCTATTTTTTATTGTTGCTGACGCTGCCTGCCTCACTTTATTGTTATTCTATTTACTTGTCGGATTTGAATCGCCCGCACCACCGTCCCCTCGGCACACACCTCTTTTGTTGTGTGTTCGCCTCTTGCTTTTAATGTGCCTTATTTATTTTTACGTTGGGGTTGCACTTATGGGCCAGGGTTGGAGCTGCGTGTGCCATGCACTTAAAAAACATTTGATTACGTGTCATATATCAACACATACCACGATTGAATTTCAGTCGTGATTGCCACGCATAAACCAAACAAAACAAAACATTTACCGATAATCAAGCTGAAAACAACCAAAAAATAAGAAATCCATTGCGATTATGTAAGCACTTTTTATACCCAACATATCTATTATATTTAACAAAGCTTCAGACTCTGCCTAAGTAGGTTGTTTGAGTATTTAAATAGCCGCTTAGGCATGTTTGGTGACGCTGTTTAGGACATATATATATATAGGACTGATTACTTCCTGTTTATTATTTATATAATAGTTATAAGTATAGTACAGTGAACGATGAGTATTGGATTTATAACGCAATGTTAGACTCTATAAAACAACGACTTATTTCCCAGACTTATTTCACCGATGAAGTTGATAACATTAGGAACTTGGGAACTTAGGAACTTAGACGATTTCTTAGTCACGATCTTAACACTGCGCTTCACGAATTCGACCTTCTTGTTCTGTTGTTCTTCTATGACCCCTGTTAGATGAACAATTATGTAAATTTTATTATATAGCTTAAATCATTCCAGGAGGAGAAACCCAAGATTTTTTTTGCTTTGCAGAATTGCAATTTTCCCTCATATTTAAGATATTGAAGAAGTCTCGATCTGATCACCATAAAATGAGTCATATTTTTAGTAAATGCTTCGAGAGATAGAACTACTATTATTATATTGACGGCAACTCTATAATTATATATGTTGATAATTGGATGTCATCCGCATTTGATCTACATATATAAAAGGCTCTAGCTGCTAGCTAATTTGTTTGCATATTTATTATGTTCGGGGTATAAGCAGGAATAGAGCCTCGTAAGCGATTGTGTCTTTGCAGAGAAATTAAAATTATATTCCATAGGTTCAGGTATAATCGTGTCATTTATTTTGATAGGAAAGCGAATTGTATCGCAAATCGCAAAACGTAAGAAGAATGACTTGTACTCCATATTTGATATATCTAATTCTTGTATACTCTGAGATCATCTTCTCCATACAGACAGATGAATATCACTAAATTGGCCAGATATATATATACCTCATGGGCTCGCATATGCTTCCTGCTGCTAGCCACGAGCTATTGCACAACTTCAATTATCCTTTTTTAATCAATTTGAATAAGCCTTTAAAAAAGTTACCCAGTTCTGCATAAATGCTCACAATATGGAAACTGATTGAAGTCACAAAGGAAAAGTTATACAAAGTCAAGGCGGAGTTTTGAAATAAATGAATTAAGCTACCAAAAGTGGTGTTTAACAAATTAAACACCAATTAAATCGAATTGAATAGCTATGAAAAAATAAAAACAAAGCTAGCCTTGGCCAGGTTGAGTTCCCGGCCAAAATGTGGCACATTTAAAGTTGCAGCAGCAATTAAAAATTATGAATAGCAGCAAGACGCATGCTACAAAGTTGCTGCCACGGTTGTGTCATGAGCACTGAGCACATGCTTATTTGCTTAATTTCACAGAGCGCATATGCACAAAAGCACAAGCCTCGAGGCCACCATGGGGAGTTTAGAGTAGAAGGGTGGTGACGGAAGGTACCTAGAGGAATGGGGAGGGGTGGATAGGGAACTGAAGCTGTTGGAATTTTTATTTATCACAGCCACTTGCATTTTGCATTTTGTTTATATGCTTTTAATGCAATTAGCACGCTTTCACTTTGATTTAAGCCTAGGCGTCGTCTGAGTGTTTGACAAACGAACAGACTGATGGACGGACAGACGGACAGACGGACTGATGGACTGCTGAGCTGACTGACTGACTGACAGTTGGACTGACTGGCAGAGCATTTGCATAGAGCCCGCTTTGTCTATCGGGGCACACACGAGTGGATGGCAGTGCTCTGTTTTTATAACCCGAAACCATTCCAAAATGCCTAAAAAAGGGTATAATAAAGTCTTGCAATGGAATGTAACAGGCAGTAGGAAGCATCTGTTACCCCATTAAGTATAGATATTCTGTATCAGCTTTAGCAATCAAGTCGATTAAGTCTATGTAAACACACTCATCTCTGAGTCTATAGCATATGAGCATAGTTAAAGGAATCCTTTTTATAATATGCTCTAAATTAGAATGGAATTATTCTAATGCATGCTAATCGAGGGTATCCCCCAGTCGACTTCCTTCCAGTTCTGTTTTTCTATTTGTCTGTTTGCCTGTTTGTCTCGCTGTTTGCTTGTTTGTTTGTTTGTTCGTTTGTCTCCCATTTGTCAGCGCACATTGACAAACACATATAAATTTATGAGTGGCAATGCGCCTTTCATCTTTTGTCGCATGAGAGCGGAGCAGGCGGGGGGCGTAAGTTGGAGGCGTCTCCTGTCGTTGCCTGCTTTTGTTTGTCTGCTTGGTTGCTCGACTGCTCGGCTGCTGATGTTGGCTCTGCTGCTACTGCTCCTACTGCTGCTGCTGCTGCTGATGTTGCATCTACTGCCATTCATTATGTGCTGCGCTGCGCTTGTTTATGCAACCATTTTCATTAGCAGCGCCGGCGACGCCGTTTTGCTGCAACCGTCATTGCCATCAGTCAGGAGTCAGCAGTCAGCAGTCAACAGTCGAGGGGCGGGGGGATTGAGTCCTTGTCACAGCCATTTGAGTGCTTTGACCCTTTTTTTCTTCTTCTTTTGCACATTCTAATGCATATTGTTTGTGCCTTGAAGCGTCATTTGTTGCGTTGTTCTTGCGCTTGGCGCAATTTTAATTACGATTTGCTCACTTACATTCCATTTTGCTGCTACTTACTTACCACCCCCCTCCCAGTCTGCTGATTACACTTCAATCAAACGCGCGTAAATATCAATCAACTCTTTGCTCAGCAACAGCCGAGAGCAAAACTCATTTAAAAGTAATCAACAAGTGGCAGCAAACTGAAAACTAATCACAGCATTGCAGATGCGATATGGTCAACTCACATAACATCTCTATAAATATATATATAAATATATATATATCGAGTTTGTGCTTACGTGCATTGGCAATTAATATTGCTATTTATGTCACACATTAATCTAACTGTCGCTCACACTTAATGGCCAAGTTTATAGGTTAATATTCAAAGTAGCCCAAGTAAAGTCAACTTTTTGTAAGCAGTTGCTTTCCTACACTCGGCAAAAAAAAAAATCGGACTGAATTTAAGAAAGGAAAACCCTGAAAACTAGAAAGTGTTGATGTATTGTTTAGAAATATTTCCTATTTTTAATAAACGCATATCTAAAAAATAGAAATTGAAGCTTTCGTTCTCAAAAATAATTCCTTTCTATAATTCACAAACAAGCAATGTAATTCACTGCCTCGAAATTTAGTTCAAGTCCCCGTAAAATCGTACTATTTTTCATATTAAGTAATATGAATTTATAAGTCACTTAAAAAGTTTTTACATTCGAAGTCTTAAACTGCAAATATTAAATAATTAATATAAGTAACTAAAAAGCCAATAGTAGAATTTTTACTTGCTGTACAAATAAGATGAGTTATGCTTGGCTCCAAAATTATAGCGAATTTCTCAAATTCAGGTCGATTTTCTTCTGTATTTGTGTGTATGGTTCACAAATATGATAGCATACTTTTGTGTCTCAGTGTTCAGTGCTCGATTTCAATGAGTTATAGGCATAAATAAATGTCAGCATCGTTTTGCTGGACGCTGCCGATAATTTATGTTTATTGCTTATGCAAAACGCGCGCTTCCAATAAGCACAAAATCAAACAAATTGCTAAAAGTTCTACACCTCCCCAACCACCATCCCTCCTCCTCGCTCTCCATTTGCTCCCCTGTCTGCCCTCTGTGGTCGGTGTCAATTGTGGTGTCTTGTGTCTTGGTCTAATGGCGGCTTGTTGATAAGCCGTCTCAGTGAAATTAGCAAACAAAATGCGTAGCTGTAAATGCTTGTGCCTTTATTTCCATTTTCATTTTGTGGTTGTTGCTTTTCTTTTTTTCTTGGTTTTTTTTTTGCTAGGCCGCAAGGTGAAAATTGTGTGCGAAAAGTCGTACGTGCGTGAAAATGAATGAAAGGCGCGTGCACAAAATGTAATTGTTTGTGGCAGCAACTCTGTGTGTGTGTGTGTGTGTGTGTGTGTGTGTGTGTGGTCAGGTGGCCGGCAAAGATATGGCCAGGTCTTGTGTATGATTTAATGTTAATCACTTTTAAGAGCCTCTCCTCGAGATGGCGATGCAGATGGCAGTTGGAGTCGGAGTTGGAGCTGGGGTCGACGAGGCTTGTGGCCATATTGAAAATACAAGCTCGTAAATTAAATTTTACACCGGCTGACGCAATGAATAGCAACAAAAGAAACACAAAAAAAATAAGAATGGCAAGTTAGAATGTGCTAGTCGATAGAGATCGACGGGCAGATACCCTAAATCCTGCTGATATTGTTTTGTTGAATATGACTCACAAAATCTGTATTTCTCATCCGGTTCTTATCAAATTGGTGCAGATGATCCATAATATGTCAAGGTATAATAACATAATAATAATAATAAAAAAAAAATGATTATCATACACCAATTTGAAGGCTATATCTTTACAAAGTGTATGTAAAGTGTCCGCTCTTGTTCTTATTGCTAATGCTTCAACTAAGAGAGCAAAGTAATACATTTTTCCTTCTACTGATGTTGCTCCAGCAAAGGACAGAGCAGAGCAGAGCTGAGAGCCAAAAGCGCAGTCATTTCAGCTATCTGATATTGCCACTGTTATTGCTATTATTAAATTTTGTAGCATTGCCAAAGCAATTTTAGAGTAGTATTAATATTGCTCTTGCTGCCACAGAGTTGTAAATTAATGCACATAAGAAGTGTTGATAGTGCAATCAGATTATAAATTGACTCGTCTGTTGATCTAGAATATATATGTAATCTTTTTATTATAAAGTTTATTATAATATAATAAGGAATGGCTTCTCGACATACATTGATATGTTTGTGCTTAATGAGCATAAGTGACTTTCTTCTGCCAATATCGATACTCAATACTTACCCTCAAATACATCGGAGTAAGGATTACATATAGCAAAATATTAAAATTAAATATATTAAACACAAATATATAAAATGTAATACCCATTCGTAGCTGCTTCCTGCTGCTTGTTACATATTTATGCACTGTCTGATTATACCCTGTTCAGACATTTTTAATGGGTTCAGGGTATAAAAAGTCAGCTAGCCAAATGATGCTGCTGCATTCCTCCGTCTACCCTGGTCCATGCTTCAGTTTGCCGTAGGCTATCCAGCGACTGGCCCCATAAATTTGTGCTAAGCACACGCAGTGCGCCTTGGTCATTCATTGCCATCGCTGTCGACGGCTCTGCTCCTGCTTCAGCTTCAGTCCTCTGCTCAGTTTGGGGCTAGGCCAAATGTCTGTTGGCCTTTTTTATCGTTTAATTAAAATTCGCAACACGTAAATCCATTTGAGCCGCTGCTGCAATCTTTACTTTAACCTTAAGGCGTTTGCCTTCTTAGCCACGTATGTGTGTGTGGCACACAGTGAATGTGTTGGTGTGTGTGTCTCTTAGTGTGTGTGTGTGTGTGTTAGTGTATGTGGTAAATCCCATTTTTCTATTTTGTTGCTCCATAAAACCACTTTACACAATTTTCGTCTTTGTTTTTCGATTTGCTTCATGTTGTTTTGGCTTTCTTTCTTTTTCTCACTCTCCCCTCTCTCCCAACTCTCCCCCCCCCCACCCACCTCTCGCTCTCTCTTTCTTTCTTTCTGCCCACTCTCTCTTTGCCTTGGACTTTTACCAATTATTGTGTGTTCTAGTGCAGCCAGCCAGATCCAGCTCGAATTAGCCTTTGTTGGCGCTACCAATCAGCCAGCCTCCAGCTTCGCCTAATCCCACCTCACTTCCGTTCTGTGCCCTTCTTGCTGTTCCTCTCGCCTCTTGCCTCTCGCCTCTCTACTCTCTACTCTTCTCTCTGGTCCGCCTTTCATTACTTTTCTATCAACGCACTTAGGCGCCATTGTTGTGCAGTTATTTAGCACAATCAACACCCGATGCTGCTGATAGCTCCTCTCCCCCCAAAATACTCCCTTTGATTTGGTACATTTTCTCAATCTTTTCACTCTATCCCCCCACTCACTCTCCCACACTCTCTCTCTCTCTCTCTGTCCCTCTCTATCTCTCTCTCTCTGTCTGACAATTTTTTATTTTTTACCTGATTTGCCGTCGATTTGTTCATTTACGTTTCAGTTGAGTTGCACACTGAATTAATCGAAATTTCTCTGCCGACTTTTGAGCATTAAAAAAATTAAGAAGACACCAATTTCATTGCCAATTTTTAAATTTAGTTTTCGGGCAAATGCAGCTGGTTTTAAGTGACACCCAATTATTGAGGAAACTCAATATTCTATGATTAGACAAATTATTACAAATTAAGCTGAGCGAACAAAAATTGCAGCTGTGATAGATAATTTAATAAGCCAGCTTTACCTGTCTGCATTGGAACAAATTTTTAACTATTTTTTAAAGTTGTAATATCGATGCAATATTAATATATATTAATATATATTACCTTTGCTTACATAAAAAACGGGATATATTTGCATATATATGTATAACTCATTAAATACTTAACTTTTCAGGTAAGTAAAATATATATTTTCTTTGATAAAGTATATTTCAACTTAATGGCGACTGCTGGCTGAAAAGAAAACAATCTCTTCTAAAATCCAGAATCGGAAAACTGTGGGTTCTGCTCAATGCTCGCTGAGCTGCTTGAAGGGTTGGGCAGAACTGGATGGATAAGCGGTAAAAGCAACGCAGACGGCAAAGTAAAAGCGCACAAAACTTTTTGCTAATACAATAATAAAAAGTTGCAATGTGCATTGTTGCATAGGTGAGGTGGATTGGGAGGGGGTGGAGAGGGAATGCAGCAACAGCAGTAGAGCTCGAAGAAAAGCAAAAGCAGAGCCAACAAAAATATAATGTATAAATTTAAGTGAAACTTTTGCCGCCGACAAGTTCGAAACTTTTGCATTGCGTTAATCTTAAAGGTATGCGGAAGTGGGAATGGGTAGGTATGTGTGTGTGTGGGCGTGGCAATGGGCGTGGTAGCATCAGCAATGCTGTTTAATATTGCATGACGGCCGCGACACTTATTAGATTTATCAACGCTGCGAAATTGAGTTGTGCATGACAACAGCAACAATTGGATTGGCGAGAGATAAGGGCAGGGGAGTTGGTGCAGTGTGGGGAGGGGGGAAGATAGTGGAAAGCCGATGGCAGTTGCGACAAGTTGTCGCCATAATTGCCATTGTTGTTGCATCATTGTTGCAGATGCAAAATGCAAAAAAATTGTCAGCCAACAATCAAAATTCAATCAGACAGCAACAGTTGTCAATTAAATGCCACAAGCCACGCGGCGTATGCGCAATATGCAAATCAACTGCAGCGATGCTTGTTGACTACTTGATTACACGTGCAGCATATAACAGTCGCATGCTGCAGCTCAGAATGAGTACAATACCATCATGAAAGTGTGCAACACATTGTCTGTCTTTTAATTCAGCAGTTGACAGGCGGAAAGTCATTCTTTGGCATGATTAAAATATAATAATTTCTATAAATGTAGTTAGGATTTCTTTGAATTAAGTATTACAATAGGAAAATTAGGCTAAGCTCATTTGCACCTGAAAAGGTGCGCAATTGTGGAGTGTTTAAGATAACTAACGAGTTTTCAATAAAACTTACTAACATTCTGGTAGCTTCAACAGCATCCTTGTTATTATTGAGCAACTTGAGAGTTTTGATTTAGGTCCAACACACTACAGATAAAAGAAACCGTTCGTTTCTTGGTATCTTTGTAAACCAACCCTTTAAATCGGATATCTTTGTAAACCAAAATTATATCATTTACCGATCCGATTCGCCAGTTTCGACATATTTAATGCCCGCAACAAAAGAAGAGAGAATGAGGGACAGGCGAAAATGGCTATATCTACTCGGCTAGTAAAGCTAATCAAGAAAATATATACTTTATTTGACAGAAAACTTCTCCCTTGACGGTTAACAATATTCACCACAAAACCACTATACCATCCTCAAGATATATATAATATATTCCATTCTTATATATTTTATTCTATTTCCTTTTTGTACTTTTCTCTTAGAATTTCCTATCAGACATTTCATTAAGCTGGCACTCAGAGCTGATATCGAACACCAAGTTGCAAATATATGTACATATATATGTAGAAAGCCCCGTCGATGAGTATCCTTAACCCTCTTTCCCGGCTTTGCATCGTTTGTTGTTAATATGATTTCGATCGGCAGCAAGTCGACAATGTCTCTCGCAAAATGTGACGCGTCCAAATCATAAATGAGCAATAAATAACACATTGCCACATGCAAAGCTGCAAAAAGAGATGAAGATTTCATAGATGGAGCAAATACAAGCACACATAAACGCACACAGAGACATACATAAATACATTTATAGATGTCGTCATCGTGGCTGTTGAACGTGCCACATGCTGTGGAGCTGCCGCTTGCCACTTGCCGCTTGCTGGGCTTGGGTTGTTTTGCTTTGCTTGTTGATAAAATTTAATCATATTACACATATTACTCTCTTTATGCTCTGTTACCCCATATGGCTGTGGGCCATTGCTAAAGTACACTCAGCGATAAAACGTCGACATACATTTTAGTAAATCGCCCTAAAATATATCAACTTTTTCTTGTTTTACAAATAATTTCTAAGTATAAAAGACATTTACCTTAAATATAGTAAATTTTTTTTATTTCAAAATTTTTTTTTACTATTAAGATAAACATTTCTAAAAAGTGGAAATTAAATCTGAATTTAAAAGCTATCTAAAATGCTTTTATGTATATAACATCTTAAAATACTAATGTCTAACAATAATAAAATTAACAAAAATGCTTATGGCAAGAATTTTTCAACTTACGCGTATAGAAAGAAAAACCTAAGCGGAAAGTTATAAAACAAACTCTTTTTTTTTCGAATCCCATAAGCTTCAAACTTCGAACTTTACTTGCTGTTTAAATAAGATGAGTTACCCTTTTTTCTGAGTGTACTCGAATGTATTTTCTCTTGTTTACATGCACACACCGAGGGCCAAAATGGGCAAAAGTAACCAATTTGAAAATTAATGCCTTTAGGATATTATTCATAAAACTCGTGTACTGCTATGTTGCTGCCTCTGCCCCTCTCCATCTCCCTCTCCCTCTCTCTCTCTCTCTTTCTCTCTCTCTCTCTCTCTCTCTCTGTCTGCTTCTCTTAATATTCCGTGTGAGAGATAGATAGCAAGCAAATCAGTTAGGAGCTGTTGCACAGTATTCTGACCAACATATTTATGCATGTAGATTTTCTATCTTATTTTTTTTTGTGTTCCGCCATTTGTGCTTTATTTCTGGCTGCCTGGCTTCTGGCTAGTTGCACCCCCTGCCCTGCCCCTCGCCTCACCCCCTTTTGGCCCTTTTGTGCTGTAATTGGCCTGCGGTATTTGGCGCGTTGAAGTTTTTTTCGGCCAGCGACCGCAAAAGTTTATTGCGCGCTATAAATTTAATACAAAACACAAAAAAAAAATACATTTGACGGCAAAGACGGCAGCGAAATATGCACCGAATGTCATAATTCAATTTCAGCGCATTTTCGCTTAAGCGCCAAAAACACAAAATAAAACTAAAAGTTGAATGACCAAAGACAGCCGACAGTAAAACACAAAAATTAACCAACTAGTACACTCAGAAAAAATCATCAGCATAAAATTTAGAAACTTAACTGTAGCACGAACTGAACTCCAAGAGTCCATAGCCTTTATAATTTGAAGAAAATATTTGTTTATAAATAAAATGCATCTTAGAAACATTTTGCTTTGTACTTAAAAATTAACATAGAAAAATATTTACTTACATTTAAAAATTATTATTATTATTGTTTTCAGGGCGATTTTCTAAGCTTGAGTGCAATATTTCGCTGAGTGTACTCCTTAAATATGAGTGCAGTAGCAAAAGAAATGCGCTTAAAAAATCGCGAAATAAAATAAAATATAAAGTCGGCCAGCTGTTGCCAAGGTTAAAGGGTAGCCGAATAAGTCAAGCAATCAGTTTGCCCCTCCGTACTCCCCCCACTTTCCATGCCCCTCTCATGCACATATACACACACACACTTACACACACACACATACATATATCGTATCAATGCGCGCGCCGTGGCATAAAATGCTGTAGGAAATGATTGCGGAAATTACACTAAATCGCAGACGGGCGCGTGTGTCGCACACAAACACACACAAACACACACACACACACACTCTCACACACAAACACACACGCACACACAAGGAAAGCGTGTGTGTGTCTGCCGCCAGGCAGATGCCAGTGAAAACGAAGGCCCAAGCGGCGTATGAGTAATGCAAATATTTTGTTGTGCGCTGCGCTACTGAGACAATTTTGATATGCTTTCCAACGGGGCATGTAAATTATTAATGTGGCAAGCAAACACAGCGGGTCAATGAACCAAATGATAAATAACTTAAAATATACAAAAAAATAAAAGGCAAAACCCAACGTAAGAAGAAAATATATGAGAAATACATTAAAACTTTAATAATTACTTTAAGTAATATTTAAAATAAATAAATAAAAGATATAGAAAAACTCAGTAAAAAATGCAATTTAAATCCTTAATAACAACTTGAAGTAATATTTGAAATAAATTTATACAACAATAGAGAAAACCCCAGTGAAAATTAATTATAATTTCATTTAAATTCATTTTGTAACTATATATTTGATAAAGTATTCATTTGTCGAAAATATATACCGACTCAATTCTAAATACTTTTAAATGTAGATCTTTATTATATATTTGTTGATGTGATTATTTATACATTTTCTATTTGTTATTATAAAAAAATCAATTGAATTCATTAATAATTATTCTTAAACTTCATTTTGTAATAAAAGATATTTATTGAAGTAATTATTTATTTAAAAACTAGTATATATATTTATATATATATATGTATACTATAATCATTCATATTCATAAATGTTTAATGCTATTTTGCCTTTTTCTTATTTCGACTTTGTCAAGCTTGGAACTTGAAATGTTATTTTGTATACTCTGTAAGCACTAAAAATGGTTAAACAGGCCCTGACTATCTCTGTGTCTTTTATCTTATGCCATTTGGCATGGAACAGCCTATACAATGACTTTTATATAGGGTATCTGTCAGTCGAGCTCTCCATGTTGTTGTTTTTTGACGGCTGCCACAATCTAAGTAAACAAAAATTACTGGGAATATAACATGTTGCTCCATTGATGGGTGTTCACTGTCAAGTGGTTTACGCAATCTGAAATTTTAATAAGACTTCAACCTTAATTCGTGGCACGTGGCATGTGGCAAGCAAGCGACAAGTAGGAAACAGCTCCCAAAAACAGTTGCCAAAGACAGAAAACAAAAAAAAGGGAAAAAATTTGCCAACAGCATCAAAAATTTGATACACATTTGACACACAACAAAACACTAACACACACACTAACACACACACTAACACGCACACTAACACACACACTAACACACTGTCAGTTTGAGAAGCTTTATGGTACTCAGGTAAATATCATAATTTTTTGACTGCTTTTTGGGCGCGCTGCGAATGTCAGCTAATTTAATTTTGGTCGTGCGTATTTAAGCCGGGTCAAAAGCTATTGGCCAGCACCTTTAACCTCTGCTCACGTTAAACCATCCAATCAACCGAATTGCCCAAGTTACAGGTTACACTAAATTAATGTGCACAATATTTATTGGCATTTAAAAACAATTTAGCAAATACTATTGCCAAATATTTGCACAAAATCACATTTTGTGGCTGATTAACTAAAAACTGTTTACGAAATGCAAATTAATAATGCACGCTATTTATTTTAGGTTATCTAATTGGAAACGAATGCATTTAATATTTCCATTTTTTTAATTCACTGTATTTGCATATTTGCAAAATTAATACACGTTTGCTAGGTGGATGCATTTACAAAATGCCCTTTCCTCTTCCATTATTGCTTCTATGATGCAACCTACATCTGACTTTTTGTTGATGTAGACAAATTGCAAATGTCCATTTGTAGAATAGAATATATATAAATAAATATATATATATATATATATATATATCCATAATCAAAAATATATCAAAAAAATAGCAGCCTTTTACTCTTATATTATGTTCAATATAGCTTTTCTTTATTTCCCTTCTGATTATCGACTGCCGGTTTTTTTTTACCTTCAAAATCATCATTCAAAATCTTTGATTGCTCTTTCTGCCTCCAGATTTTCTTTCTCCACGATATATGAAAACCAACTCTCTCTCTCTCTCTCTCTCTCTGCGATGAAAGAGAGTGAAAAGTAATTAAATGGAAATGCAATAAATAAATTTATAGTTCTTTAATTCCAAAGCGATCTGTTATATTCTTTGTATATTAAAAGTAACTCGCTGTGCAATAAATTTAATTAGTTTAAGTGTGGCTGAAAGATTTAAGCAAAGCAGCTGCCAAAGCCACACGCAGTTCAGACCAACAAAAAAACTTTGCCAAATTAGTTCAAAGTTCAAATTTAGGCCAACAACATAAACATCAACAACAGCGTCTAAAAATGTAAAAAAAAAACCAAACAACGGCGAGTCAATTATTAAAAATAATTACTTTGGCCAAGTTGCCACAGTGAAAGTATTTGCTTGCTACGCCCCTAACGCACCCCCCACCCCCCCCCCCCCCAAAACAGGCAAGTTGCGTCATTTGTTATTTATAAAAGATTTAAACGCAAAAAAGAAAACCGACTGGTGAAATTATAATATTAACATTTACTTAAATATGCCGACAGTCAGATAAAAAGGAATTGTCCTACACTTTAAAAAATCGTTCTGAGAACTAGAAAAATTTTTTCTTGTCGTTACGTATGATTTTTATATATAAGAAAAAATTTTTCTTGCATTTAGAAAGGTCTGCTAAATCGACATTTTATTAAGAAATAATTTGTATTATTAAAAAAATGTGTATCTAAAAAAAGTATAAATTAGATTGTAAGAATTTATAAACTATCGAAAATGTTTGTAATATGTTAAATTTGAAAATATTAATGCTTAGGGGTAATATAAGTAACAAAATACCTAAAATATAAATTTTTCTATTCTAAATTAGACATAGTTTTCTAAATTTTAGAAAAATTCAGCCTGAAATTAAGATATACAAATCCAGGTTTTTAGAAAGCCACATAAAATATATTTTATAAATTTACTTGCTGAATAATAAGATGCCGACATAAGTAAGTAAGATTTTTTTCTGAGTGCACAGTCAGTTTCTCAGACGCTTCTTCTTCGCGCCGAGTGTGTGTGTGCGGGTGTGTATGTGTGAGTGGTTTATTTATGGCCACGTCCCTAATTGAATTGCAGTTTATTTGGCTTGGGTGGAGGGACGGGGAGAGAGGAGGACTTACTTCTACAAAAGCTGGCCACAATTTTTTAATTAACTTTCATTTCAGTTGAAGCGGAGGGGAGGATGGGGTTGCAGAGACGACCGAGGGGGAGAGTGCGGTTTTTTGAAATGATTTATGCACAACAATTATCAGTTTAAATGGCTTATTGAAATGGCGCCAAACATTTCAACTGAAGAGTTTTTTACCTTGGCTGACAGCGTCAAGCTTTCATTTTATTATTTTAATTTTTGCAAAATGTAACAAGATTAAAAAGTTTTCCACGACAAGGGAAAAGCGAAAAAAGTGCGAAAAGCGTTTGCGATAGTTACTGCATTAGCTGGGCGAAAAACTTGTTGCTTAATGAAATGGGCTATTGGATGTTAGCCACGCCCTCGTCACATTTAACCACACACAAAAACTAATCGCGACTAGGAACTGTAAACATTCAATACAAGTTAAATAAAAGTTAAAATAAATCCCAAAAGCACAAAAGTCACAAAAATGTTTTTAAAATTAAAAAAGCATTAAAACCCCTTATTTACTTGTTAAAAAAATAAGTAAAATAACCACAACGGAGATTTAATACTCTTTCATTTATTATTGTAGTCAGAGCCGGTGCTGATATATAGAAATATAGCTCTGCAGCAGAAAAACACTGATTGTTTCTGGACTTATTTAAAAGAATAATCCTCACAAATCCCAGAAAAGTACAAGAGTCACAAGAAAAGCTTTGCGAATGACAAAAGCAGTATGGATTTTCCCTTGGCGATTTCAATAATACTACAAATGGTTACGTGAAAAATTAAATACCCTATAATTAGAGCCTGTGCGTAACTTGGATCTATTGTTCCTATTGTCTAATAAACAAACTATATCTCTCAATATATATAACATGTCCAGCAATATCTTGATTTTTAATTATCTTCAAATTTCTCATTTCTCTCCTTAGCTGAGAGAGTCTCAGTTTGATCTTTGTCATTCTCAATTCAAAATTTTCAAGACAACTTTGAAAGCTGACAATGGTGTCTGTCTGAAATTGCAAATGTTTCCTGAGTGTACGCTATTTCAAGAGTGAGGCAGGTGTGAGATGTATTCCGAATTTACCTCTCTCCTATTTATCACAGAGTTAATATGTTGTATATTATTATTATAATCAATATAATTATTTTGAATAAATAAAAAGTTTAGCATATAAACGCAGCACTGATCTGGTTTGTACATAGAATACACATCGTTAGAATTATGACTTTTATGTTTTTGGAAATCGATTCGAATCGATGCGGGGCAGTTGTCGATGGCTTAAATATCAAATTTAAAGTCTCTTGCCTAATTAATTTATATAGGTCAGAATATATATAATTTATGGCATATCAGATGCTTTCTTTCTATATACCCTCTTTCACATTTTTAAATTGGGGGATCGAAACTAACAAAATGTCTGTCTGTCTGTCGCTTTTTCGTATGATTTTCACTATGTGGTTTGCTTAAAGTGCAGGCACTGTATAAATAATTGTTATGCGTTTGTGCAACACGCGATTAAATGCCATAAACTGTGTACGTAATTTGTGTGGCACGCAGCTAAAAAGCATGCAACATTTGTTTAATTCAGCGACAAAACAATTAAAACTGCATGCTGAGCATGCATCGAAATCCAAATCCAAATTCAAATTTAAATTCAAATCCAAAAACAAAAACGAAATCCAAACTGTGTCGCTTTCCGCCCAGCTGTGACAATGCGAGGGGGTGTACTGAGGGGGAGGGGGAAGGGGTGGAGCAGTGGTGGTGGGCGTGTCACGTTTTGTGAGCCATAAATTTTTACATTATTGTGCGAGTATTGCTGCATAGATTCTCTTGCATTTTGCTAAAAAAAAACGAAATCCAGCAAAAAATACAAATAAAAATAGGACAAAAAGAGACAACAGCTAGAAGAGGGAGCACTCCAAGGAGATACCCTGCAATACAGTTTCAGGCTTGTTTTTCAATCTGAAAATACGATTTGGATGCTCTTAACGGGTGTTTTATAGTTGATACATTTTAACAGTCGCTCAATGTGGTAAAATAGATCAAAGAATTTTCAAACAAATACACATTAATATAGTTGCTCAAACCGGACTTTATTATTATTATTATAGTCTCTGACATCGACTTGTTCATAAATATAGACCGTCGGACATGCCTAGATCGTCTCTGATCTTCATGCCGAGCAGGAATATATATTCATTATGCCCTCTTTCCCATGCTCAATGGGCAAAATATCCATTTTGGTGGGCCACATGGTGTCTGCTTAACCACATCATACATTGTGCTACACAACACTAGACTATGCTACATGACATTACACAACACTGCGCTACATATACACATTGCCCACATTTGGTGTAACAAAACCGCGTTCTGCTTGTTAACAAACGACTCGCTGTGGTCTCGCCGCCTTGCCAACGCTGCGGCATACCCCACACTACTCCCACCACCTCCCCGCACTCCCTCTTCCCCAATTCAACCCCTTGTACCTACCCCAAACAACAACAACACCAATGAAAAGCATTCTCAGCCTGATTGCATTTCTGTAATGACTCATTTCATATGAATGTTTTTCGGGGCATCTGAATAAGGGATGCGGGTGTATGTGTTGGAGGTGGGTGTGTGGGAGGTGCCATCCCTACTTGCTTTCACATTAAATCACATTCAAAATAGCTGCTGCTGCATCAGCATTTGGCATTAGCAGCCAGCAGCCAGCGCAGCTTTTGGACAACAGTTTTAAGTTGCAAATTACAACAGCATGTCGTCGTTTTGCATACACCCCCTCACTTCCCCCTAGGGGTGGGAGGTGTGTGTAGGGGTTGAGTGCTGTCATAGCTGGCACTCTTGTTATAATGTCGCCTTCATTGCTGTGGCAGCTGCGGTCAAAGTGCAGCCATTAGTTCTGTGCAACTCTCCCGCCGCCTCCCCCTGCCCACTATCAATTTCCCTCCCTCACTCCCTCTCTCTCCCCTTCGCTCCATCTCTCCTTCCCCTTATCTTCGCCTCTCTGCTGTATCTTTAGTGTTACGTGCGCGTTCTTTAATTAGTCGCGCTGACCGCGCAAACAAACAAACCAAATGGCCGCGTACACTTAGAGAACAAATCGTAACTGCATTTTAGCAAATCGCCAAAGCTGACTCAGCTTATTATTCAGAAAATGTATTTCTGAAAGTTGTTCTATAATTCCGGGCTCAATTTTTTTAAAATTTAGAAAAAATATATTTTAAATATACTTTATTTCTGAATAGTATAAACCTATATTGAATACGGAAAAGAAGTCTTTCTTATTTTGAGAATTTGAAAATTCTTCCAAAATTTGATTTTCTTTTCTGAGTGCAGAGAGAGTAGATTACTGGTGTCAAAGGGTTATCACATGCCACGCTGCTGGCAGACTCTAATTGGCCTAAATGCCATCATCGACATGTGGAGCCAACTCCTCATTCTGCTACTCTTCCTGCTGCTACTTCTATTTCACATTCAACTCCAGCTGAACTTGATGGAAACATGTTATGTTGATGCCAGTCTGTGGGGAATGTGGGAAAGGGGGAAAGGTGCATGCAATTCTGCGAGCTTCATTAAGATAAGCTTAAATAAAGTAAAAGCTGCATTTTTATAGGTATTCTTATTTATCAGTTGGCTATTAAGTCTACTAATATCAGAAACATCTATCAAATAAAAAAATCGAGCGATCAAGCGCTGTGCCAAACCGAGTAAATCTATCCACATTTAACATGTGCTCTCCACAGAGTGGAGAAAGATGTGTCGGTTAACGTATAAAGTTTTCCATTGTTTTTACATCAAAACAAATAAATAAATAAAGCTGAAAATCCAAGCTAGCTTTGCTGCCTAAAATAACAATTTACAATTTGGTGTTCGATCGTTTGCCCAACTTTAAAGAATCTATAAAAAATATCTGGCAACATGCGGCGAGCTTAAAATGTGGAGAATTGGAGACTGCGGGCGCCTAATAGTTTTTAATGTGCGGCCAAAAATGGCGAAACTTTTTGCGGGCAGCACACAGAAAAGGTCAACTACATGCGCCAGATAAACCTAAAATCTCTGCCAAAGTTTTTAGTTAGTACTGCCAGGGAGGGGGAGGAATGGGGGGATTGCAGCCAATTGCAGCAACCAATTTTTGAGTTTATCACACGTGCCAAAAATTGTGTGTGGCCAGCTCAAAAAAAAACGTGCAAAAGCAGGCAGTAAACTACGTGAGACTTGCAAATGCAGCCCTGCGTCTGTTTCTATATGTGTGTGTGTGTATGAGTGTGTGTGTGTGCGTGTGTTTGTGTGTGTGAGTGATGTGTGATTTATGCAGCGGGTTCAATGCAAAAAGTCAACAAGCGTAATTTATGCCGATTTCCGGCACTGCCAAGAAGCATACGCCTTTTTTTTGGGATATCAACTAATTTTGCATCTTGCCAAAAAGGCCAAGCACCTTTTAGATCATTAATTTCAATGCTCCATTGGAAAAGCCATATAGTAAATGTGGAGATATTGATTGCGTTGAGTCTGTTGAACTCTACACGACAGCCAAAGACAAACAGCCTGGCAACTCTAAGACATCGCTGCTTTAACTGTTAATGTTGTTTTTTCATATATTAGACTAATAAATCAGTTTGCCTGTTGAACTCCCCAAAAGTGTGCATATAGTCTGGCAATTGCTTTTCTGGGCACAATCTGGCAACTCTAAGAGATCTCTGCTAGCGCTATCTAGCTGCCTGCTATAATACTCTCAACATATTTAATTTACGCTTTACATTGTAATGTGAGTATTTAACAGTTTTTTTTTTATTATATTTTGTATTATTCTTTCATTTCAAATAATGTTGAACTGTGTTTTTTTGGGCTGTTTCCTTTTTTTGGCCATCGAATTTTTTTTTATTTTTTATGTTTACTATTATTGTTTTGGCTTTTATTTAGCCATTTTGTTGGCAATGCGATTTTGTGGGCCATAATATTATTGTTACGGCTGCCAGTTTGCCACGCTTCAACGAAAAATACACTTGCCCCATTCATTTGATTCAATGAAGCGTTTCAAATTGAAATCATTGAAATCAGCAGAATAAAAAAATGTGCAAAAATTTGTGTGCCACAAAAATAAAACCCAAAAATGTAGGTAAATAATTTGTGGGGCTGCCACCTGGCTTAATTGAGCAATGATAGCAAAATTAAGTCCGATTTTTCTCGTGCCATGGGTGTGTAGAGGGAGTTTAACTGACCAAAAGTAAAAGAGAAAAATAATACACACACAAGCAAAAAGCACTTAAAACTAAAACCCAAAAACTGAAACTAAAACTCAAGAAAATTAATTGCAATAAGCGTGGTGAGAATTGGAGGGCAGCAGGAGGTGGGGGGCGTGACAGATGTTAGCACGCCCCAAAAACTAATGAAGTGTCGCAATGGGATAATTAAGCTTTTAATCGTATGTCTTCCTCTCTCTCTCTCTCTCTCTCTATCTCTTTGCCTTTCGGTGTGGCAACGCTTAAAGCTTTTGGCTTTTGGGGGTTGCCAGCTAATTAGTATTTCATGATCGATTTGTGTGTGTGGAAAACATAAGAGAATAATTTAATTTGTGATTTCCGACAATGAAACTTTAAATCACACTATGAATGCGGCAGAGGAGGGGGGAGGTGTTATGTGTGACGAAAGTTCTTGCGGAAGCACAACTAAAACACAGCCAAAAAGCAAACAACAGCATAAGGGCAAGGAGAAGAAGAAGCCCAACAACAACAACAACGGTAACAATAAAGAGAGGAAGAGGGAAACATTGCAAAAGATGCTGCTGCTTCTTCTTCTTCTTCTTGGCAAAGATAAACATAGAAGGCGTCGGTGTCTCCTTTTCCCCTGCAGCACAAGCCGCAGCTTTGAGGCTGTTAATCCCTTAAACACAATCACAGCTAGCACAAGAAGAAGAAGAAGAATAGTGGGCAGCAACAAGAAATAATGCAACAAATTAGAAAGATAGAGAGTGAGAGAGCTATAGATAGAGATCGACTAGCAGTTAGGCGGTTTTAAGAGACAACGAAACAGAGAGAGAGAGAGAGAGAGAGAGAGAGAGAGAGAGAGAGAGATATAAAGAGACTGTTATTAATTACAGCTGATTTTAGTTTCTTTAATATGCAAAAATGCGTTTCTTAACCAAATAATATTGAAATTCACCAAGCATTTCCTTACATAATAATATTAACTTAAATTTTAAATACATTAATCAAGTAGTTTTCTACAAATAGCATATTACACTGAAAATTACCGAGAAATTCTTTTTAAATTTAAAATAAATTTAAAAAAATGTTTAATATATTTATTTATTTGATTTATTTTAATATTAATCTTTCTTTTATATTATTTGCTTATTTCAATACTTCTGTTGATTAACTTGAGTTGCACAAGCTTTACGAGCGGCCCTCTTATTTGCACACACACAGACAACACATAGGATGTGAGCTTGTTGTGTGTGTGTTTTGGGATGACATTAAGCTGATTGTTTTGTTTGGCTTAGCATTGAAATGTTGATATAAATTAATTAGTGACAAAGGGCGTCGAAAATATTCATATGTTTATATATTTATATATATATATATACAAATAAAAATATATATTTGTATATTTGTTGTGTCTACACACACACACACTCGTACAGAAAAATACATGATGTAGAAATATTTAACAGCTTTTGTCTGCCGTTTCAAGCTGCAACTGACAACTAAAAAATTATTTATGTGTGTGTATATATATATATATATATATATATATATGTATATGTGTGTATATTTCTATACATCAGTTTCTTGGCAGTAGTTTTTTATTATTTATTTATTTGTTTTGTTGTCTGGCTGTAATTGAACATTGTTCAAATAAAATGAATGAATTGTTTTTATAGGATTGAAATCATGACGTATGCAAATTACAGTTATTTCTCTCCACGAACAAAATGGCAGCAACTTGTAAATGTGTCAAATGCTAAATGCTCAGTGATGATCCATAATTATTGAAATCAATTTGTTGTCTGCTTAATTTATTGACTATTGTTTATTATTTGCATAGCTTGCCATGGCTCATCAATGGTTTTTGTATTTAAATCTAATTAAGGTGCTTCAGCTTTAAACCAAATTAATGCTTTAAGTTTTGCTCGTTCTCTCATAAATAATTTGGTCTGGCAACGCTCGCAATTCAATTGCAGCCAACCGAAAATTTTGTTACGCATTTCTTTCATTCTAATTTTTTTCACGCTTCTCAACATTCATGTGTAAATTGGACTGCGTCAGTCTGTCTCTCTGTCTGTTGTTTGTTGCCGCTGTGGCAGTTGCATGTTTAATTGCAACTAGAAACAACAACAATAACAAAAACGACACAGTTTGTTGTTTTGTTTGACTGCTTCTCTGTTTGTCCGTTAGCCCGTTTCACCCGTTTCGCAAGGCTTCCTGCAATTTGCGCGCTGGCAACGCTTCCTATTAAGCGAGCAAAAGCGCAGTTCGCAGCGCAGCCTCAGTCGACTGCAGCAGCGCAGCTTCCCTTTTATACCCATTGAAAATTGATAAAAAGGGTACATTTTATGTCCACATTTTTGTAACGGGCAAAAAGATATTATATTATATATATTCTTAAATAGCATCAACAGCCATCGATATTTCTTTTGTTTTTTTTCTTAATAGTTTGTTGCTATATGAATTAATTTAAAATTGTTTACCGTTGGTTAGTATATATTATTGTTAGCAAATGTGCTTGATAAATTATTATTTGAAATTAAAATTTTTAATTTTATATAAATAAATGAATATTATTTCTCTTCTATTTTAAATTTTAATTCAATTTGCTATAAAACTAGAATATATATAATAGCTGGATGCAGGGTATAGCCTAGTCGAGCTCACTCACTCGACTGCAGCACTCTAACTTGTTGACACACAGTGATGCATTTGTCACTTGTCCCTTAAAAATAACACCTGCAACTGCAACTAACTGTAAAATGTTCTTGCAACATTTGCAACGGTGTGACGCCGGCCATTTTGTTAGCTTCCTCTCTTCTTCTTCCTGTTTGCATACCCTGCAACGATGCCCAAAAGAGGTGTACTTACAAATTGAATTATATGCAATACTTATAAATTGTAAAAGTTATATTAATATTTGTTAGGCACAGAAATGATTTTTTTAATTGTATATTAATAAGATTAGACAGTGATAGAAAATAAATAGGTTGAAAGATGCAAGAACATTAAATTAAATAAAGAGCGAAATAGGAAATCAAATCCACATTAATGCAGGGTACCTAGTCACGAACTCTCCTCTAGCTCATTTTTTTAACAATAAGGTGGCAACACTGACACCAGCTCCAATTACAACAACAACAACACGAACCGGATGTAATTTGGCTACCTTTGAGCTGAGTGTTTGTTTTGGTCTCCAAATAAAAAGCAAGGAGAGAGAGCGAGAGATATCGAAAGAGAAAGAGAGAGAGAGAGAGACAGAGCAGCATATTTTAAGCTGGTAGCACAATTTCAAGTGACTAAAAATTGTACAGCTTGTTCAAGTATTGCCAGCTTAAACAAATGCAGCAATTAAAGTTCTCAACTTTCTAAAAATTTATCTATAGTCATTTGTAATATGTACAACCAAAAGTTGAAAGTTTGGCCTATCGATGAATAAGAACATGAGTTTAATTCATATATATTCTTATTTATGTATAGATACATATAGAGAAAGCAGTTAGGTATCCTTCGGTTTCTTGCTCTTTGCAATGTTCACTCACACGAAATAGCAAACAAATGGCAAAGTTAAATTTGAAAATAATAGAAAAACTTTTTAGAACAACAACTGTAAGTATAAACAACAACAACAATAACAATAACAATAATGCAACTGAAGTGAAACTATTTCGAGGGAAATAAATCTGTTAGAATGTGCAAAAACAACGCCAGCATTTTTCCCAAAAGAGAGGAGAAGGGCCGGGAGTGGGGTACACCTTATGGGGTGCATTTGGTTGAGAGGGTGCAGTGGGGGAAGGGGCTGGAAATGGGGGTTTGGCATCGGTTTTATTGCCAAACGTGTTTGTTGCTCAATTTAACTGAAAGTGCTGGCTTCGTTTTGTCTGTCAACAAAAGCAAATATAAAAATATATTGAACAGCAACCTATGCAACATATATCCAAAGTGTGATAGACTATGCGTATACCCTGGAAAGTTTTTATGAAATTTACTGGTGAAGGCTTTGAAAGTATTTAAAATAAATCATTTCTAAGAAGAAAATGTAAATAATTTTTTAATTGTCAAATATTTAAAAAAATATAAGTAATTATTTAAAATCAACTTTCAAAATAAAAACAGAGTCTGCCAGCAGTAAATCGGGTTACTTCTCAAGAGATCATAAATCAATGAATATTTCCATCTATTTATTTTATATCCACAACTAATCGAACCGATTATGGCGATTATTGAATACACAGAATAACAAACTGCAACTATTTGGTTATTGAACTGGTTGTCATTTAAGCGAGCCCAAGTAATATTTATCATCAGATATGTAAATAAATATATTTATAATATATATACCATATAAAGTTTGGGGTGTTTGGCTTGACCCGTTTTCATTCGATTCGTTTTGTTTTTATGTTTTATAAATTTTTGATTTGAAATCGATGCATAAATCATAAATGGTGTCATTGTCGGTTAGCTGCCGGCATTTATGGCCCTCAGCCGAAATACATACATACCATTTATAGATATATAAATATATATTTATATATATATTTTTATTGTTGGTTTTTTTTGCAGTGTCTTTTAAGCATGGCCAGCAAACTAAAAAAATATATGCAATGAATATGCAAGCAGCAGGAAACGAACAAAAAAATGTCAACAATCAGCGCCCGGTTCCGAAAGATCGTCAACTTTTTGTGATGTAATCTAGAGATAAAGGGAAGAGGTGGGGATAGTGGGAAGAGGTGGGCGGGGAGTTGCTTGTGGTAGGTGGCAGGTTACATTTAGCATGGCCAATTGCCTGGCAGGTGACGTGCCACTTGACAATTGCTACGTTTTCGATTTGGCCAAAAAGTGGCAAGGAGCGAAACAAGCAACAAACAACAACAACAAGTAACAAGCAACAACAACAACAAGGAGGCAACATTAAGGGTCTGACATCAGCAAGGTGACGGGCACGCCCATTTAGACCCGGGTTTGTGCCCGGTTCAACGCCCCCGCAGCGAGCGACGACGTTTACGTGACTTGTTTCATAAACAAACAGCAAGCAAAAAATGCACGGAAATTGTCAGCAATACACTCAGAAAAATAATCGCCAATTCCCAGCTGAACTTACTATTCGGAGAGTCATAGTCAAAATGATTGCTTTTTAGGAATAAAAATTGAAAATTGTTCTTCGCTTATTAAAAAACAAATAGGCAAATTCCCTTGTTAAATTTAAGAGCATTTTTTCGTTTATTAAAAAAATAAAATAAAATTGCAAAACATTAAAAAAAGTATATATTGTAAAAAAGTCTTTATAATTTTAAGAAATTTTTCTCGTTCGCAGCTATTAAAACAAATAAACAGAAGAATTTCAATGCAAGCAGATTTTGTTTAAGTGCAGAGAGAGAGAGAGAGAAGAGAGAGAGAGAGGAGATCAACGGGACATGCCACATTGACAATGCCAGCGGCACAGGTGTCTCTCTGACTGGCTGTGTGTGTGTTTGTGTAAGTGAGTGTGTGTGTGTGTTTGTGTTTGTGTGTTGTTGTGTGTGTGTCGTGCAAAGTTGCTTGCTGGCAATTTGCACTTTTGCATACAAGTTGGTAATTGTTTCCGCCAAACGCTGCAGCTGTGCTCGCCACACACACATGACTGACTCTGAGTCCGTCTCTGAGGCTGACTGTGTTTCTGACTGAGTGCAATTATGACCGCGAGCCTATTTTAATCATTCAAAAGTCAAGTTGCCATATCGAGTCATCAGATTTTTGGTGGACAGCTGGGTCCATTTTGGATCCTGCTTCGACTTCAGATTCAGTTGCTGCTGCTGATGTCGTTTAACCAACCAAGTTGTACAGCAATTTCAGCGTACATTGCTTACAGCTCTAAATGAGACATGAAAAGACACGAAACTTTTCTCATTATGCCGTACACACACACACACACACACACATACACACACACACACACACACACCTACACACAGACTGAGCTTAAGCCACTTATGGACGCCCAAAAGCAAAAGTGCCAGATTGGAGGCAGAAAACCGAGTGCTGCAAGTGCAGCCAGCTTACACTCAGCTGAAAAAATCATCTTAGAATCCAATTTTAAAAATAAAATTTTCTCAAAATTCGAAATGCGTTTTTCTTTTACATAAATTATGTGTCTTGATTGAAATACTTTTATTTATTTACTTTTGTTATAATGAATTAAATATTCTATTCAATAATATGTTTAAAATAATTTGTTTGTTTTTTCTTAATGGAATACATTCATAATTCTGTAAGAATGAATAAAGAAGGACGTTGTAAACTATATGATAAAGATACGATTTTTTTACGAGTGCAGGAGAGGAAGCACCTCTCCATCTTCATCTGCCTATAATATATATGGACAGGTGAGGCCGTCGCTGGCAGCCAAGTTTTGTGCCAGCAATTTGCGCGTCAAGGCAAAACTTTGAATGCATATTCAACATCATTAGAAAGTCAGGGACAAAGTAGCTGCTGCTGCTGCTTTTGCTGCTGGCTATAACTTATGAGAAGAGAGCAAGGAGAGGCAACAGGGCAAAGAGTTTATGCACTTTAATGAGTGTGGGATAAAAGCACCCAAAAGGCCACACATACACAAATACACACAGGCACACACACTCCCACACACACTGGCACACTCTACATAAGTTGGCATGGACAACAGCGTCCTCTTGGCCCCGATGCAGCTTCGGGATCCACATCGCTGCCAGATCGTTCCTTCAGCGACAATTGTTCCAGGTGCTGTGAGGATTCCATGTGAATCGATTGGGTTTGGAATTGATTGAAGCTCTCGCTCCAAATGGCATCGTGACGTGGTCCATACGAGATATCCTCCTCCACGTTGCCGCTGCTCCAGCGTGTGTAGTTCGCTACTAGAATATGGATACGAATTTATGATTGATAAGTGTGATTGGTAGATGATTGAGCGATCTCTACTCACACTCATCGAATATTTTGGTGGCCAGCAAATGACTGGACAAACTGGGCACAAACTCGGCTGCTTCGGGATTCAAACGGGATTTGACCAGAGTGCGACTGCTGCTCGGCTGCAAAAAGATCTCATCCTCATCCTCATTCTCATCGTCCTTCAAAGTTTGATTCACTTCCATTGTGGTTTTTTTATCAATCACTTCTGTATTGTTGCGTATTCTTTTCGTTTTGTAATAATTTCTATTCGATGTGCAATTCTACAATACACATTTCAACTAGTCTGAAAGCTTAGTAGAAATGACACTCAATTCAAAATAGTTGTGACTATATTATTTATCGTAGAGAGAAATATCAGAACCTGTTTATGTTTAATTATTTATTTATTTAGTATGAACTAAGTTATTTATTTTAAATTATATTTGAAAAGCTAAAGATTAATAATAAATTTATAAATAAGTTGACTTATAATAATAATTATAAGTATGTTTAAAGTATTTATTTCAAAAATTGATTGACATTGTTATTTCAACAACAACTCTCTGGATTTGATATACCAGAAGAGCATGTATATTTTAATGTATAGATATATTTATACCATATAGATAACGATGTTGCCACACGATGCAGGTGAATGGAATTGGAAATTGTGCAGCTCAGCAATTATATTTGTGGTATCGTGTTCATTGTCTGCTTCATTGTTCGCAGCTCCACTAAATAATATTCTATTGTAAGGCTACAAAATCAAACATATATTTGGAAATATATATTTATATATATATATATATATATATATATACGTATACATATATAAAAAGAGGAAGAATACTGGTAAAAACTCAACTCTTTCCCCGCGTAGCTTGTTTAAATGCTTTTGTGATATTTGATCAGCTTTTTCGTTGGCTGTTTGGCAGGTGCCACGCCCCCGCTGTCCGCCTCCCATCAAATGTAAACAGCAAGAGTATTGTTGTACTTATTGTTGCAAGCAACAACACGCAGCAAAAAATAAAAATGCCGTGAGTTGGGACTTGCCAAATATTTTGCAAAAACCAAATAAATCCATTTCAATACCAGAACCGAATGCAAAAATCTGCCAAAAAATCCCATTCGCAACGATATAAAAAAAATAAAATAAAAACGCTGCGAAACTGAGCCGCGGCACAGTTTGAGTATTAGTGGATTACAGAGAGAAAGAGAGAGAGAGAGAGAGATAGAGAGAGAGAGAAAGAGAAGGAGAGAGCTAGCCGAAACCGCATAAACAAAAACAGGGCAAATAAATCAATGTAAACAATCCACAACAGTTGTCGATAAATTGAAATTTGAAATGCAACCCTGCAGTTCGCATTTTATTTTTATTTTTTGGGAATCTCCCTTGTATCTTGTATCTTTGACGTTGCTTTAGCTATGGAAACATGTGCCACAAATGAAAATCCATCTCTCTCGTTTGCAATTTTGGCAACAACTCGAGAGACAACAATTAGACAAAATAATCTAACCAGCTCAGCACAAAAAGCGATAATTGACAAATTTACTGGCAATCTGGAGAGGATTATGCTGTATTTCGAAAATTCCAGACTCAACCTTATTGAAAGTATACTTTTCAACCATATTTGAGTTCAGCTTTATTTTGCTTAATTATTTGTATTATTATCAAACTGAGCAAAATTGCAGTTACAAGCTGAAAAATCTAAAATCTAAATCTAAAAAGCTTAAAGGGGGCTTAAGGCATTTATTCATTTAATTTATTAACATTTGCATTTTTAACTCTTGCCATATCCTTCTCTATTCGGCCTTAGCTTTATTTTAATAATGTCATATTCAACTCTGTCAATATACATCGCTTTGTGATTTATTATTAATTTATTTTGTTTTATTGTACTTATTTAAAAAGAAGACTTGAGCTTGCTTAGTTTTACTCCATAAGAATTTGTGTCAGTTTCTTTGTGATTTCTTATTTACTTATTTTATTTTTTTTATTTTAAGACGAAATTTTAATTTGAACAATCTCTTGCTTAGTTTTTACTTGTTTTTTTTTAACTTTTCAGTATCCTTTTCTTTGTTATTTATTATTAGTGCATTTTATTTGTTATAATATCAGTCTTGAATATAAATCGCTTATTTCTTGCGTAGCTTTGACTGCATTTTTTTCAATACTTTTAAATTTCAATCGGCTCGTGATTTATTATTTAAATTTGTTTATTTTAAATGAAGATTTTAATATAAACTTTATATCTTTCTTAGTTTTTTTCTTTCTTTTCTATTAACCCTTTTTATTTGTCTATGTGATTTATTACTATTTTATTTATTTTTAAAATAAACTTTAGAATGAACTTTATTGCTTGCTTAGTTTTTACTTATTTTCTATAAAATTTTTTTTGTTAGTCAAAATTTCATTTCATGCACAGCAACTCTTTTGTGTTAAAGTCGTAGATTTCGTGTGCTTTTGTGTGTGGCATCAAGTGACACGTGTCATGTGGCACTGCAGCAGCCGCAGACATTCAGAGGGGGTGGCAGGGGGTTGGGGGTGCGTGGATGCTGCTTTGAGAAATGAAGTCGAGTAAAATGAACTGAGCAACGGACAAACAAAGCACTGCTGAAATTCACTGCGACTTTCAGGTTTCAGTTATCAGCAGCAGCATGAGGCAGACTGGCACTGTGTGGCATGTTCCAAGTGGCATGTCCAAGTGGCATGTTAACGTTGTCCGCTTGTCGCATCGACTGGGCTGGGCTGCGTTGCCATTTCACACCGCGTACATTTTATGTACTGTGAAATCTTTGAAAAGTTACGCAATAAAATAAAGTAATTAAAAACCACCGCAATTTCGACAGCCCAAGAGAATTGGCTAATCTGCAATTGGGCTCCTTTCTTATTCTCCTCCTTTTAGTGGCAGTTCAGTTGCATGTGAAACAACATACAAAAAATACACAATTTTTATGATGGAATTACAAAATTTTAATGCTTGCTTGTTTGTAATTAAATTTGCTTTTGTGTTGATGTTTTGTCATTGCTGTTGTTGTCGCTGTTGTGTTTATAGTGACTTTTGCTGTTTTATGTGTGACTTTTATGGTCGTGACACGTGAGCTATTTTTATGACCTTGAAACGGAAGCAGCTTCTGTTTTTGTTGTTGTCCTTTTTAAACTTTTTAATCACGCAAATGCGACTTGTTTTTGGGGTTGGGTGTTGACTGAAAGCTAGTGAAATTTTAATTAAAATAAATTGCCGCCAAATTGGCTGCATTGTTGTTTTTGTCCCACTATAAACATGGCCGTAATGGCTGTCAAATTAAATGTAATTGCCATTGATTGCTGCTTAGACAAAGTGCTCTTTACAATCAATTTTTTCAAACGATAAATGGGCCAACTCAATGCAGCTAAGGTTTGCTCACCACTGTTTCGACCCTCTTTAAAAAAAAAACCAAACAGAAAAATGTTGTTAGAAATTAGTAAGGCCGAGTTATTCATTCATTGCAGCTTAGACAAACTGCTTTTCAAAATTAATAGATAAATGAGTCAATGCAGCTAAAGTTGGCCACCATGCGCTGCTCAACACTGTTTCGACTCTTTCAAAAGTTTGCTGACACTGACCAACAGAATCACAGAATCAACATTTGTATTGGTAAATTCTGTAGTCGACACTTTTCTGTTTGTCAATTCGAACAAACTTAAGAGAATCACTGGCTGCAAAAAGTAAACGGCCGTAAACTGTCTGAAGTGATTCCAAACTTTTCGTCCAACAATAAGTTAAGCTTGTCGCTGTCTTCGTCTCTTTCTCTGTTTGCCACATAATTGTCGTGACATCCATCAATGAATGGGAATAAAGCCGAAATATCCAATATATATATATATATAAATATGTATCGGGATATACAGAGACAAATGCATTTGCAAATGCTTTTTGCGAAATGCTCGGGAGACCTCTCTGCAATTTCCGGCCAAAATGAGCTCTGCTAATGGCTCGAGCATTTGGAATGTTTACATTGAGACTAAAATTGCAGACAGATATTGAACAATAAGCAGTCAATTAGGGGCTAAGAAGCTACCTGACTAAACTAAACTGGAAGAAAATATACATGTTTAAATTGTCTATGAATAACTTATAACTATTATTTACTATCTATTTTTCGCCCCACTGAGCTATTCGGGCTGTAAGCCAAATTCTTATATAGAAGCCGCGGCAGTAAATTTCATTTCTTGTTTTGGAATTATTAATTAAACTATTTTTTTTTGTAATATATATGAATATATATGTACATTTCTAAGGAATAGAAAAAAAAAACATATTTTGGGATCTTCGATTTAAAGCAAGCTTTTCTATTGTTTAGATTTTATTTTTCAAATAATTATAAGTTATTTCTGGAGATGCTGTCGTCACAAAGAAGTAGAGGAAAGATATGTCAACTTTAGGATCGACACACTTAGGCCAGATTTGGATTGGCAAGTCTAAATGAAGTACAAAGAATCCATTCAATAAATTTTTTCAGGGGAGATTCTTTATTCTCATTATTCTTTCTCCCTTCCTTCTAAATACTGAGCCTCAAATCAGATGTAGTAAAAATGAAAGTAATAAAGTCCACTTGCTCAAGTGGGTAGAAGGAGTTGTTTTTCTCCTCTTAGCCGACCTCACCATAACTAACCTTATGCTATTAAAAGTAACTAGGCTTCATTTCACTCAAGCCATGAAGTTGCTCGATTTACCCATCACTTTGAGCTCTGAATTGATTTTAAAATGATGCAATTATAACTAATTGCTTGCTAAATAATGCATTTGCAGGGGGACACATAGTAAAAACTCATTTCACAAACGATGGAAAGGAAATCAAAGTGAGCTCAATTATGGATATGCATATTTGATGAGTGTATGCATTTTCTTCATTTCTGACCTTCGCTGTGTAATTGGTCCTTGGCACCGTTTAATAAAATTATTAAAAGAGAATCCAGTTTTTCTTTTTGCAGTCTTCGCTGAGACGGAAACGAAACCAATAAGTGAAATGTAAATCAACAGAATGAAAATGACATTCAAATTATTGTCAGTCGTGGCGTGAAAGCAAGGAAAAGCGGCCAGATTATTAAATCCTTACATGACAATCGACAATCGACAAGTGTAACAAGCGACAACAACAGCAAAGACTACAAGAACAACAATGACAACATGAACATCCTTCAGCTCATGGCGTCGACAGCACTGTCAGCCTGAGTTTCGCGCTCGCCAGCAGCTCAACTTGTTGTCAGGCTGTCGAAGGATGCCGTGAATACCACTGAAAGTCCTTCTTAGCCCTCTGTCTATCTCTGTCTGTCTGCCTGTCTGTCTCTCTATGTGTGCAGTTCATATGTGTGTTCAGTGGCAATTATGATTTCTTTCTGTCTTTCATTCCTTTTTTGTGCCCTTTTCAATTAAACCCAATTATTGTTATGTAAATTTTCACAGGTGTCACTCAATTGCCTGACCTATACGCCCTTGCCTGGCCGTGCCCTCTTTTTGTTTTTTCATTTCTAATTGGCCTTCTTTGTTTTGTGTGGCTTAAAGTTGAAAGTTGCATGCTAAATTATTATTTTATGTAGCCAAAATGGTTATACTCTATTAAATCTGGTATTCACATTAAGTATACGCCACATAATCAACCATGTTCAATTCACTATTATAGATTATGATTTTAACTGTGGTAAATATGTAGAGAAAGATAGAAAGTTATTCGTACACTCACATTCTTAACATTTTGTGATTTTGTGTTTCCTTAAGGCATATTTTCTGAGGGCACACTCACCTCAGTCCGGGAACACACAAGAGGATGTGTAATGGCTATTGATATTTAGAAAAAAATGGCTTATCCTACAAATTATAAGCAAAAGGGTATTGATTATCAAAATCGGTTTATTTTTGATCAATTTGAAACCGATAACTCTAAAGTTAGTTTCCGTTTTTCCACACCGATAATAGTTTTAGCTTTGAGAAGTGGTTTAATCTTTTGTACTAATGAATGCGAATAATTAAAAATAAAGAAAAATATATTAAAATTTAATTTCAATATGGCATTAACACAAATGGATAAAGGTTAATTAAAAGACGACTAGGGCTAATAACATGTCAGCAAACTGTGCACAAGTTTTAATTTCCTTGAAAGCATCTAATGGAAGTTGTGCGGCAAATCAGGTTTCAGCTGCTTAAAGCCGAAAGTTTTCTTCTTTTTTTTTCAGTTGTGTTCCCACATCCGCAAATGTTTTTCCCTTTACTTGTATACCAACTTTGAATGTGTTGAGTCAAACGTCGCAATTTAATTTGGCTTCAGTATTAGCTGGTTTTCCTGTTTGTCTGTTTTGACTGATTCAGCTAGTTTGCGATTTGGCCAAAAATGTTAAACATTTGCCCTACTACATCAGTGTGTAATAAGTTTTTGTGGCTTTCTTGTATGAGACCGCAAGTTTGTAGTCTGCCACATTATTTTATGCTTCACAAATTAAATACATTTTGTTTGCTTAAGAAAATGTGTATAAAATCAACATGCATATCTAAACAATGTTGGCTGCTTTGATTTTTCGGCCAGTAGACCGCATTATTTTGGTTGCAATCATGTTTTCTTTTTTTTTGTGTTATTGGCCAAATAACAAATTGTAGGCAGCTCCTTGACTAGCTGTCCTTCTTTAAGTCCTTTGCGTCCTGCATTCAGTATTCAGTATTGATTGCACACGTCTGAATGCACTCAACAGCAGTCAAGTCGAACAAATTACAGACCATTCTCTTCTACATTATTAATCATTGTTAATTGAGGATTGCTTTGCATATTGAATATTCTGATAACAGTTGACTAACTTTACCATTTCTGCTGCAACTAATGCACAGAATTTGTTATAGTTCATATATATTCTGTATACGCTGTAAGTAATTAACTCAAATCGTTAATTCATGATTTTTAAAATCAAGTATACGCTTTGGGCTACATCAGTTAGCAAGGTAAAGTTTAGCCCGAGTCTTATTCGCGTTACAAACAAGCTCAACAAGCACAAAATATCTTGGAATTTCAAATAAATAAATTAGTTATTCTAGATTAAGTTTTCTACACTAATTATTATAATTGAATACGCTTCATAAAAAATCTAGCAAAAATGTTGAAAATCCCCTTTTAGAAATAATTTTATGATATTTAAAAATTAAAAAGGCGTTTTTCTGTTTTCTGCTATTAATAAATAAATTTCTAAATAAAGTAAATAAGTACATTTTTGAAGGTAAAATTCTTCTTCGGTTTAAAAGTATACCTTCTGAATAATACATAATACCATGCACACTGAAGTTAAACAAATTAAATATACTTTCTGAATAATAAGTTGAGCTGCGTTTGCCTGTCAAGTCCAAACTGTCTTTACACACTTAAAAATGGAGCTTCAGTTTTGATTATTTCGCAAAATCACTTCGGAACGCATACTAAATAAATTGAGTGAATATGCGATCCACATCGAAAAGTGCATTCAAAAAACAGCTTTAGCACGGATAAAAAAGAGCATGCAGCATTCGTTTATGATTAAGGACTGAACAGTTGCTTTTGTAAGTGCTGAATTTTGCGGTTGAATTTTGAATTTTGCTTAACTCAAATGTCTTCAAAACAAAGGCAATTGGTATTGCAACATGCATGTCAGCTGCAGTGGTGTGTGTGCGTGTGTGCAGTAATGTTTATTCAGCCTGTTCGACACTTGGCTCACGCCACAACTCTGTGGCTGGTTAGTAAAATTTTGTCGTTGTATTGGACTCAATCAGTGTTGAGCACTTACACAAACACAGGCACACAACCACACACCGATAGCAAGTGGGCTTTGTAATTAGCTCACTTAAGTACATTTGCTTTGACAACGCACCTTAAAATGTATACATAAATTGTCTTAATTAATTTGGCTTATTCATTATACATACATTGCTGGTAACGCATGACCCACACACACACACACACACACACACAGACCTACAAGCACACACACACATACGTACACATGTATGTGGAGGAAACCACACAAGCCAATAACCAAAGCTATTCATAAATTTGCGGCTTAAATGCTATCGACAATTTGGCAAATGCTGCGGTCAGTTTGTTAAGTGCATTTATCAACTCGTCAAAATGACATTTTATCATTTTTGTCCCTAGCATAATTAAAATCCATGTTGCCAATGTTTGTATGTTTGTTTGTTTGTTTTACTGGCCCAAAATGGGGTCAACCCAGCAAATTAAATGCTAATCTCAATGCGTTCAACAAAACAATTGCACATCTCTGTGTAATTTCTAAGCTCTAATCAGTCAATCGATTTTGAAATGGGGGAAATATTAATTTCTAGTCAAGTTTGCCTTTAACTCTGCTTATAAACAGCTCAACTTAACTTAAATTGCCGAACAACTATTTTACTTTTATAAATATTTAAAATGTATCTTTGGAAAGGAACTCTAAGTTTTTTTTAGTTGCAATACATTAGTAGCTATTTATGCACATTTAATAAACTTTACGATAATTTATATATATATAATGACACTCCTAATGCTAATCAAGAATATATGTATGTGTGCCTTTTGGCATCTCTGATATATCTTACACACTTTGCACAACTTCATTATACACTTTTATCTATTTTTAATAGCTCTAAAATCTCTAACATCTAGAATAATATTCAAATGAGAGTCTAAGCCTTAACAATGAAATTGAGCAACTTGGAATGCAGTGCAACTATGACAAAAATTGTACCCAGGCTGGCAATTTAAAGGTCATATTTATGAGAAAGAGCTGCAAAGTTTGTGGTTAGCATTTGGAAGCCACAAATGCTAGACCGCAATGATTAATGCACCAGAGACATAGAGATTGAGATAGACAGACAGACAGACAGACAGGCGGGTTAGTTTTTGAGAGTTGAAAATGCTGGTCGTGAAAATGCACAAATTGAAATTATTGCAAGAGTTTTTCTTTATTTTTTTTGAGGTACATGCAGCAAGGAAGAGCAAGGAGCAAGTAGTGCTCCGGCCCATTGGTTAAGGAGTCTGGGGCGTATTTAAGCCGTATTCAGTGTGCTGTGCGGCAACGCCTTAATGCCGAGCCATTTGCGTTAAATGCGAAAGAGATTAAAACTATGTTGCACTTCTAATTGTTTTAAGCAGCCAACCAGCCAGATAGAGACTAAGCCACCACACATGGCGTATGCGCAATACTCCATTTATTGCAATTGCAATTTAAATATTTTCTATTTATAGCACACACACAGGCACACACACACAGGCACACACACACACATACTTGCACACACAGAAAGAGAGACACAGAAAATCGTGTGCTGCAAACAAACATATGCAGCTGCTTCAACAATCCAACTCGAGACTCAATTTGCGCAGCTTAAGTTTCATGGTTTCAATTATGAGATTATTAAATGCACCATTCTCTATCTCTTGCCCCCTTTCTATCCAAGCTCTCTCCGCTCTATGTAGCTTTTGCGCGCGACACACAAATTGCTTTTTGATACTAATACAAGTGGAGCATTATCTGTTTCTCTGTTTACCAGAAATGAAAACTTGGACAAAAACTGCGCTGCAAATGGCCAAATCAAGCTAGTAAAAGCAACAACAAAAGCAAATATATTCATTGGCTGAATAAACTTAACCGCACCTTAATTGAAATCATTTCAATATTAATTAAATCTGACTAGGAAAACTGCACTTTAAACAAACTTTAGCATTGAAAGAATCAAGTCAAGCTGTGCTAAATAAAATACAAACGTTTAAAGAACAAAATGTTGAAAAGGATCCAATTAAGTTGTGCTAAAGTGTGAAACAGCCAAAGCTTCTACGAGTATATATATATTCTTGATCGGCATTAGGTGTTGCATAAACAAGATGAATTCAGAGACCATAAGAGCTAGAGACTTTAATTTAGGAATATAAATTCTCTTAACCAAATTAAGTTCATTTCATTTTATGAATAACTGATATACCCATGAGAAATAAAAGACACAGGTTTAAAGTAACAGTCTTTTAATTGATAAATAATATATGTACTGTGAACATTTCAATAAAATATAATAAGAAATGCATATTTATGGAAAATGTCGAGTAATGAAAAATGTATTTCTCAATTCAAAAATACTTGATAATTAACTACATATGAAGGAGGTTGGCTTAAAATTTGTATATCATATTCTGAATTCTGTATTTCTTGCTTGATAATCTTCTTCGCTAGTTGAAATTCTTTATTGTGTTTGTCAAAATATAAATAAATAAAAAAAAATCCAGTTTATTTATTTTATTTTAATTTTAATTCTTTACATTCGCTTTTTTCATGTTTGGCAATGATTGTCAAATATTTTTAGTTTTTGAAAAAATATTTTATTGAATATTTATTGAATGCAACAAATTGAATTAGGAATATCACCGGCGGATGTAGAAATGATACGGAATTTTTGGCATGGCAAAATTATTGATTGATGCTTGATGTTGCTATCTTTTTCAGCTTTGCATTTAACACCTGTTTAATACCCAGAGTATCTCTGAGTCGAGCTCTCATTTATTTATTTTGGGCTTTTGTCTTTTCCTTTATTTATTTTGGCAGCACAAATTTTATACAATTTTAAATTTCTATACGAATTAAAATAAATTCTTTGCAATGCAATGTGCTTGTGCTAATAATTTATACGATAGCTTTTTCGTTTTTGTAATTCCCAATAAATTGTGTACAGTTTTAAAATTTGAATACTTTGCAGTCATAAATTTTGTGGGGCTATTTTTAATGTGGGGGCAAAGCTGCATTATGATCGCTTTTATAAGCCTCTTGGCACAATTCAATCTTTATATATTTCAGTTAAGTGAATTTATGCATAGTCATTGCACATGCCCTTATACACACACACAGACACACACTCGCACACGCACACAGCAGCAGCTATGCAGCTATGCAAAAAATGGGGGAAATGGATATACCTTTTGAATAAATGCAGCCCATGCATGTTAAACGCTGGGAATTTGTGATTTTTGTGTGTGTGTTTTTCTTTTTTTAGTTGTGCGGAAGTTTTTTCATACGCCACATGCACATCAACTGGCTGTGGGCGGGGGCGTTGGCATTGGCGTGCCATGGGGGCGTGGCAAAGAGAAAGAGAAATGAAAAAAAACGCACAAATATTTAAATGTATAATGAGCAGCTGAAAGCTTTTTAATGGCTTTTCAATTAGACCAGTTCGGTGTGTGGGTGTGCAATATGCCACCCAGCAGTGTGTGTGTGTATGTGTGTGCAGGTGTGTGCTGGTGTATTTGTGTGTGTGCATGAAAAATTAGCAATTGCCTTGGCAACGGCTGCAGTGTTCTACTTAATTATGCAGCAAACCGAGATTGTTTTTATTATATTTCCCGATACCCATTGGCATAAGTGCCTGCTAGCTGATAACAGCTCTGACTTATCAGCAGCTGCCAAAACTTATTCAGCCAGCTGTGCTAACTGCAAATTGAAAGCCTTCGCTTTCACCTGTGGCCTCATTACAGATTTTACCCTGGACATTTGGCCAGGCAGGTTGGGTTAAAGCCAACTGTTGACGAATTAACACTATTTGTGGTCCTGCTCCACAATTCATTCTATGATACTTTGAGTATCATTCATATGACTGCCAGCTATGCAATTTATTTGTATACTTTTCGGCTGTTCGTTGCTTTCGCAAATCAAATTTAACAAAAATTTAATTAAACAATGCACTTACAACTATTTTAATAAGCCATATATATATATATATGAATACGTATATGTATAATATATATATATAAATTTCGCAATAGTAAGCAGCTAGTCAAATAAAATAAATTAGAAACGTTTGGCGGAGAGAGCCTTACTGGGAGATACCCTGCAAAGAGCTGTGTTTCATCCTCTGATGTTAATTAAGTTTTTGGTTGATTGATAATATATTAGAGCTTATAAGATATAAAGTGTAAGGCTGTATCTTTTCAATTGTGTCTCTTAATGCTATCGGTAATCGATTTGTATCGGTAATCTCGAAACTTAAATCCGAACTTGAAATCTACAGCTCAAATTGGCAAAAATATCGTCTAAATCGAGTCGACTGATAAAAATATACTTCTAGCTATCGTAACTTCCATCTTCTGCCTATCACTTAGCTCAACACAATTTCAATATACCTTTTTGTCGCACTTTTAATGGCTGCTGAGTATAAAACTAGGCAGACAGGCAAATGGCAAACTATGCCTGACACTTGAAATTGCTAGGGGTGTGTGGGTGTGTGGGTGTGTGGGTGTGTGTGGTGTGCGTGTGTGTGTATTGTGCGTTTATGCGATAAATTTAATTTTGGCAAAACCGCAAATTGACAAATATTTTAGTTTGCATAACACACACCGAGACACACAAACAAACACTAAATGTTTATTTTAATTGATTTGCGCTAAATTTATTGATTTCATTTTGTGAACAGTTGTTGGCACATATAGCTACATACCCGCATTAACCAAGTTGCTATAACTCGACTTGAACTCATTATTGGTTTGCTTATGAGCACCCTAACTCCCCCCTCTTTGCACTCTTCCCCTTGAATATTTGCATTTGTTGTGCTAATTTACATGTGCGACTTCTCCCTGCTTGGGACATAAATAAAAGCGCCGATTTCGTTAAGAGCCGCAGTCTGCTGGCTTTTAGCTATTTACAATTTAGCCTTGCTTGCAAATTTATTGGGCGCCTCAGTGCATTTGGGTTAAGACTATGGGTAATGGCTTATCTTTTTTTTAGTTCTAATTAAATGCACAAATTACTTGCGCTATTTATTGACTAGCTGCAATATTTTCGGTTTCAATTTTTGCAACTCAAAAGCAACAAAATCGATTAAATTAAATTAAGCTACTGAACTGTAAAACAAATGTCTTTGCCTTGTACTCGAATCAAATAAGATATTTGTGGAAAGAGGCCTATGGCATTCGAAATATGTGCGATATTGGCAATATAATATTAAATAAATCATCTATTAATTTTGACAATTCTGTTGTGACTTTTATTAGCGGTTAGTTATTAAAATTTGACTTAAAGTCCTGACTAATGGCTTCCCTTTTTTTTGTTCTAGTTAATTGCACAAATTACATGCAATTATTTATTAATTAACTGCAATATTTGCGGTTGCAAAAAATTTATTTTAATTTTTTTTTTGTGCATTTTTTATTTATAAATAATTGAAATGAAATTTTAAGTAGCCAATATTTAAATGAAATCAAAGCAAATCAGACTATCAAGTTATTTATTTAATTTCGTTTTTTCTTAATTTTGTTGTCAGTTTTTTATTTAGGGACGGGTAGAAGAGTTAGAGTCTGTTTAGAGTCTAGCTAAATGAAGCGAGTTGTGTGCTTTGTGTTTATGCTTAAGCAATTAAACAGATCCATTCAAGAGTACAAAAGACACTCGAGGATAAAAACTGCTTTTGTTTTCATCAATTTTGCTATGGCTGGCTGGCTGTCTGTCTGCCTGGTCTTGCCTGCCCTTTGCCGTCTATTTTTGTGTTGCCGTAGGGCTTCTTGGCCAACTGGTGTTGTTGTTGTTTTTGCTGCTGTTGTTGATTTTATATATTCAAATTAGTTCGTTTTGCACGAGTGGCACTCGAATGAGAGCTACGACAACTAGTTGTACTACGACTGTGATATTTTTCAACTACGCCTGACTGACTAACAGACTGACTGACTGGTTGGCTGACTGCCTGGAGTCCCTCTGTAAGCGGACACATTCAGCAGCCGGCTATCAAGTTGCCTGTGAAGTGCTTATCCTCAAATCAGTGACACTTCAATGTGCTCTACACACCGAAAAATAAATCTCACTGAATTTTAGAAAGTCGCATGGGGTAACTTATCTAATTATATATAAAATAAATTGGATTTGGATTTCTAAAACCAGCATTTTTCATAGCTTTGTGATTTTTTATATGTTTATATGTTGTATATGTTTTTTTGCTAGTTGTGGATTCGATTTTTTTCTGAGTGTACGGACTGACCAAGTGGGTGACGTTGAGCTCGACTCGACTCGACTCGAAATCAACTCAGTCAATTGGGGAGGGGTTTCAGCCTGTGACAAAAGTGCGAAGCTCGCCTTCATTTATTTACTTAGCCGTTTGCTGTTTGCCGTTTTGCCAACTAGCCAACACAGCACGGCAAGTATTGTGAAGTGTTGTTTGCGGCCCTGATTGAGTAGCTAAATAAAGTTGGCAAATGCCCCTTTTGTCGTCGAGCATCTCTCTTTCTGCATTGCCATCGACGCTGATGACGATTTATGGAAGTACGTGTGGAGTGTAAAGACGATGATGACGATGACGATGACGATAACGATGACGATAATAATGATGCCCGGCTAATAGACTTAAGCGGATCAATTTTATACAACCCAGCTAAAAAAAGCCAGAAGTGGTCTCCTTGCCTTTTGACTGCTGGAATGTGTGTCTGTGTGATGAGCAAACTTTTAGCAAAGACTCAAAAGCAACCAAATCGATTAAATTAAATTAAGCCACTGAACTGCAAAACAAATGTTTCTGCTTCGTGCTCCATTGTACTTAATTATTTATGGAATTTTTGTGTTTTGGCATTTGAAGTTGGAAAAATGTTGAGTAAAATACAACATAATAAGTTATTCTGAGAAGCGGCTCATAATATAAGAAATCTGTGAAATGTGTTTATTTGGATTAGTTGGCTGCGAAATATATTTATAGCTAAAACAAAATAAAGTAATCTAACCGAGAGAGATCTACGAAATGATATCCTGAACACAGCTTGCTGATTGTATTTGTTTTCAATACTAATACTAATACCAATGTTATTGGCAGGTTTTAAAAAAAGATTTACAGTAGATCAGTGATGTGTTGGGGTACAATAGCTATCTGAAATCGATTTATATCGATATAGGTAAGGATAACGTTAAATTAAATTAAAATCAATTCAAAAATTACAATAATATGTTACATTTAAATTCAAAGTAAAATTTCAAATTAATTTTCAATTAAAAGATAAGAAATATTTATAAAACATTTATAGATATTTATTTATAAGATATCATATAATCGTTAAGTTATTCTAGATGCTAGCTGGTGCCTCTTAGATATTTTAGCACAATTCTATCAAACTCTTTTTCACAGTTTAAACGGCCAACGGGCCAAATAAAATAATTATTATTTTATAGTTGGTCTATTGATACAAACTAATTGAAATTGCAACAATTTTTGGAGAATAGGCCACAATAATAATGTGAAGTGCACGGCATTTATAAGCCGCTTACTGAAAGGCATTTCAGAATTGTAAATTGTGAATTGTGAAGGCTGGTGGAGATGCGTTAACCAAGCGCAACTTATTTATAGTTGGGGTGTTGGGGGAGAAGCTCCGGAGCAATTTATCGTCATTAGCGCGAACCACAACGAATTTACACTTGAACATTTTGCACGAGCTGAAAATGAAATGCCGGCGGTCATATTCAGTGCGGTGTTGGGCGCCTTTTGTTAATGATGCCGCCGCCGATGCAACAACAATAACAATGACAACAACAACAAAAACAACAGCGACAGGGACTTGGCCAACGACAGCGGTAATGATGATTACTGGACGGTTTTAAATCATGCGCTAATTATTGCAATTGTAGCCGGCGGTCAACCAACGAAGCCAACCAACCAGTCAACCAGCCACTTGGCCAGCTCGTTGATGACGCCGTTGAATAATTGATGACGGGCAAATGACGACGACGACGACGACGACGACGACGACGACGTAGACGATCAGCCTGGGCAATCAAATCTCCAAAGGGTTGAATAGCTTTTTGAGCAATTTTTGTATTTGAGTTTGTTTGTGTCTGGCCTCAAAACAAATAACTAAGCATTTTTGTGGGCCCTCCTCAGAGCCAACTAATAATAAGTTGCAGTTGACTGAGATCAACTATCGGATACCCTGCAGCCAGTCGATCAGTTAAGATTATAGTTGTATTGTCGACTTTCAGTTTAAAGGACCTTCTTTTTATATAAATAAAATACATTTTTTTCACGCTCATATGTCTTTTAATATGCATCTAATTGTATTCTTTGAATTCGCATTAAAATCAAGTGAGAACATTGCAGTCGGACATAAAACTTTGATACAAATAAGTAATAACAGCTATTAGAAGGTGCTATAGGACAGGATGTGTGTTGCTAAGAAATACCGCTCATTGAAGGAGTTTCTAGTTGGGCTCTTAAATTGTAGAAAAAATATAAGTTCTGATTTTTAGAAAGTCACATTCTTCAATTTGAAAAATATACTTACTGAATAATAAGGTGAACTGGCCTTGGCACTACAAGTATGTTGAATTTCAAAAATTCTGTGTGTTTCTTTCTGCTGATCAAAAATAAATATACTTAATGTGCTCGTAGCTGCTTTCTTCAGCCTGTTGCATATTCATGGACAAAACCATAATACCCTCTTTAGACATTTTGAATGGGTTGAGGGAACAATGAATACAAAAAATAATATACAATTAAAATCACTGGCAATTGTGCCTGCAGAGCGACACTTAGCTCAACTGCAACTGCAACAAGCCTCACGGCAATCAACCTAATTTATTACTACAATTTCATACCCAGCCAACCAACAAATCATGATGCTCTTTCCTGTGGCAAATAAAACGGCCGTAAAATGTTGCCAAAAATTGCCGGCATTTCGATATAAATGTTATTACATAATTGAAAATTGCAATTGCAATTGCCACCGCAGCACTTTCAACCGGCACACCTGCCACACCAGCTGACTGGCTGTCTGCACACTGAGCCGCAACAATTGTTGCCGCAATAACTGCGGCAAGCAGGCTTTAATCCCTGGAGCATCATCAGTCGATTGTAATGACAATTAGTTATATTTTGTGCATTTCCAAACAGTTGAACAACCGCAAACATTTGTGCGTCTCATGTTGCATGTTTCAATTTGCAGGTTGCATGTGGCGTGTGCGTGATATTTGAGTATTTAATATTTCGACATGATTTATGATGTGCAATAAATATGAATGGAACAGTTTATATAAATAAAATATAATCCTATTATCACATTTATGGCTGTGGAGAGTTTAGATCCACCCCCAAAACATTTCCAGGAAATTGGAGTGAAAGCTTAAAATCAATTTGAAATATTTTACTATTATAGGGCATTAATAAAATGCCCTGGTTTTTGATAAGCGGACTACTTTTGACAAAGTTGTGACTGAGGAAATTTTCAGCCTATTCCTATTCGAACTTTTTGGTAGTACAATTATAACTGGAATTCAGTGCAGGCTGGCGTTGATCAGAATTGCTCAGCTTTTAAAAATCAGTTCAGCTCTCAGAAAGTTACTAACTAACTAGCTGAACTAACTGGGAAACTGGGAAACTTCCCTGGCTTCTAATGTAGTTTGGCAGTTAAGTAAGATTAAAATAAAAATTTCTATCTTTCTTTCAAGCACACTTCAGTTGCTTCTTTTAATTTTGTTTTCTGTACTAGAGTGTTTATATTGGTAGACTTATTTTAGCCCAGTTTAATAAATGTATTTCATATGTGTGCTGTGTGGGAGCTCAGCCATTGGCGAGTCCGAGGTCATTAGGTTTTGGCCCTGTCGCTTTATGCCCACACATTGACACAAATGTGAACCCATACATACACACACGCACACACACACCCACACACATACAAGGGGACAGTCAGACAAACAACTCATTTCGCTCAGTGAACTCAACAATAAGCATAAAAACATTCATCACTGATTCACTACGTGAGCTGGTTGTTCAATTACAATTGTTGTTGTTGGTTTTGATGTTGCTGTTGCTGTTGCTGTTGTTGCCAAGGTGCTGAGCCGGGTGGATCAGGGGAATGTCGTGGGTCCCAGCTGATGATGATGACGATGATGAATATATGAGTGGCGCTGATTGAATATCAACGCCAGCAAAAAGGGCCGCAGTTAACACTTTCGAGTCTCTCGTTTCCTGCCTCTGTTTTCTGCATGTAATACAATATTTGCCATGTGTCAGTGAGGTGTCTATGTGTGTGTAGCATATTTTCTGCGCTAGTCAACTGTCAGATTTAGCGTTGTGCCAGCATAAAATGTTAAAATAATGCCCGAGTCATAGACAGGCCGTCTTTATTTGGGCAGCGCCCGCATCAACAACACTCTGTAAAGCAAACGGTTCATGTGCCTGCCTTGGGCCTTGCCACATGCTCATCATCATACCCCCGTCCCCCTCACCTTGGCAACCTCCTGACAAATCCTACACTCTGAAAAAAATTTCATCGAATTTTAGGAATTTTTTGGACATGGTTAATTCAGCTTATTATTCAGAAATACATGTAAAAATCTGAATTTGAATTTCATCATTTAAGTGTTCAATTTTCTAAAATTTAGAAAAACTATGTTTCATTTTCAGGGTGTTTTTAGAGCGGTAAAAAAGCAGCACAAACGTTAGCTCTTGTCCTGCTTAAATTTTATTAATAAATATTAGAATTTTAAGATCTCATTTACATAAGAAACAAAATCTATTAATTTAAATTCGAAAATAATAAAAAAGCAAGCCGAGTAAATTTCATTTTTTGTTTCTGAGTTTTAGAAATGATTTTCTTCCACAAATAATAATAGAATATATATTTTACTATAATAATAGTATAAATAAGAGAACATTTTTCTAATAGAATACATATTTTTTGGGATAGTAGATTTAATTTTAATTATTAGAAATATGTTTTCATCTTTGTAGAAATTATTGCTACATCATGAAAAAATATTGTACTTTTCAGGACGATTTTTTTAAAATACAGTTCCACTTTTTTGTGAGTGTAGAGTGGCAGTCGCTGGCAATCGTTGTAAGCGGCGACCCAGTTCACAATCCCTGGGTACCAGCAACATTATCAGCCATTTGTCGCATACAATCTGTTTGCCTTCTTCTTTTTCTTGGTTTCTCCCCGCTCTCCGCTGCACCCTCTTTGCCGCTTTCCTACTCCTCTGTTCTGTTTTACTGCCTTTCCTTCTCAGTTTTCCTCTGTTTTTTTTCCTCGACTGCTGCTACTTCCGGTGACAGCGTAATATTGTAATATGCTTATGTCTCTGTCTCTTTGCCAGTCTGCAGATATGGCTAGGAAAATGAAAATGAGAACTGGCATGGGAATGAGATCTCACCGATGTATATACAACCAGATGTAGATGTAGATCTAAAGGGGGGTTGTATAGGGGAAGGAGAAGGGGGGGATTGTCAGTAGTTCGGGTTGTAAGCAAATTTGCTTTGTCAGCCGTTGAAAGTTTTCAGCATGTTATTTATTATTGCGTTGGCTGTTCTCTGTGAATTGTGTGTGTTGCTTTTTTTGTGTTTTTTCTTGTTTCAAGAAATCAATCAAATAGACTGTGTGGGTGTACAACTTGATTAAATTAAAAGGCAGCCAGTGCATCTTCGAAAACACACACCCACGCACACACCCAGTACACACACACACACACACACCCGCAAAATTCAGACATGTGCGTAGAGACATTGGCATTGCAATTTGAAGACATGCAGTTGAAATGCATTTCGTGTTGCCTGCCTGCTTGTCTGTTTCATGTGGCAGAAATAACAACAACAGCAAATACTTCATTCTGTATGTATCTCCATTTTCATTGGCATTTCCATTGCCATGTTACCATTAAAGTCCCCGTGCCCCGCCGCACACACCCAGCAGTTACGTGCTAAGAATTTTAATTAACAGATAAATCAATAAGAAATATGGACAACGCCTGTCAGTGTTAGTATCGCTTTCTCTCTCTGTGTGTGTGTGTGTGTAATGTGTATAAAGCAGCATTGCTCGCCAACTAAATAAACTTCTTCTGAGACTTCGACTGAGTCTGAGGCACTCGTCTATTTGCTGCGGCAGTTAAAGAAAAAGCGCAAGTGCTAGAAATGGCCAACAGGAATGGTAAAATGCTGAAAGGCAATTATAGCACAACGGCAGTTCAAATTGCAACTGCAACAGCAGTAACGATGAGTCTTGCATCTTGGGCCAACTTAACCCTCTGGCGGCCAAGAGCTGTCTTAGATGGTCCAAGTTAATTTTCGGGCTTATAGTCCTGTTTTCGGATCAAAAAGGGATTTTGGGTACGAACAATAAATAAATAAATAAATATATATGCTTATAATATAATAAATATATGTGCAATTTATTTGCATTTTTATCGACTTTACGATCTTTTCTTGATGACTAAAATAAGCATATCTATTTCTTCTTTCACTACTTACCTTATGCAATGGGAACATTTTCGGTAATCACCATCAAAATATATCAGAATATATCATCAGAATACATAAATTTTGTTCTTTTGACACCGTCTAACAGTTGTTCACAAAATTCACACAGTTTAACAAAGAGTTTAGAATGTGTATGTAACTTTTGCAGTCTTTAAATAAAACATAAAAATATGAAAATAATGAAAAATTTCGCTGGTTGTTTGACAAAGTTTTGTATAAATGGAGTCTTGCATTATTGATAAGTTTATTGTGATGTGAAAAAAGGCGAATCTTGCAAGACTTGCAAAAAGGGTTGCCAAAACAAATTTTTATTCACGAGAGTTGGAATCACCAGCTAAATTATTTTCGGGTTGAAAACAGAAACGACAGAAAATACATTTAATATTTTCCTTTAAATAAAATGAATAATTTCGCGAATAGCCAATTTTTGAGTAAATAACCACAAGACACATACAACATGTAAGGCAGTCTAAAGGAAATTATAGCCACTTCAGCAATTATTGCAGGATATTTGAATAACTTAAGATAGATGCAGGTATCCAAAGAAAGCCACCATATGCAGTGCAGACTGTAGTCGTGGACTTAAATGGCAAATGCAGCAATAAATGGAATTACGGCCAAGTGCTTGATAACTTCCTTGCGAACTCTGACGCGTTTCTTACTTTAGCATCGACTGCAATTTTTATGCGTTAAGTTTTCGTCTTCAAAGCGGCAAAGGGAAAATGCTTAAAAAAGGCGGCTCAGAACGAGCCTGAGTCTCCCCTGGAGAGAGGCACGCGTCACAATGTAATGTGGCGCCATAAAACACATACACACTCCTCCACACATACTCCCACATACACACTCCCACACACACTCCCATTTACGTGTAGCTTGAAGCAACAATTTCTTGATTTGGATCTCATCGAGTTTTTTTGGGTGGCGCAAAAGTTTAATTTGAATATAATAGAAAAACTTTGCAGTGCAAATAGCCAAAAGCCAAATGGCAATAACAATGTGCGAAAATGGCCAACACTCAAAACACACACAAGCAGCCAAAAAAAAAACAAAAACGAAATATGTTTGCCAGCGTTTGGTTCAACCAAAATAGTTTTTCAAAAAAAGAAAAAGAAAATAAAAATAAAATGCACAGCGTGGGATATATATACACATATAACATGTTTTATGGCATTTGTGATTGTTGTGTCATTAAGTTGAAATTGTGTAGGTGGTCAGGACCAAACACTCATACACACACACACACACACACACAAATACAAATATATATATCTGTATAGAGTACATGGGCTGGGTGTTGAAATGTTGCCAATTTTATTTGTATTTCTATTTCGCAGCGCACCAAAAAAGTTGTAATCGAAAAACGCTGATTGCAGCTACTTTTTATTTAGCTTTAAACTTTGTGTTTTTTTTTATAATTATTTTGTGGCAAGTTTATTTATGGGTCGAGCCGCTTGCTGGCCAACTTTGCACATATATTTATTTGCGTTCAATAATTTGTAAACACATTTTGCGTTGCCAGTCCCTTTATGGCCATGAAAAAGGCAACAGCACGCATTGCCAATGTGCAGAACACACACACAAATACACAAACACACATACACACAAGCCATGGGAAAGGGCCAGCCAGGATAGGGAGAGCCAGGCCAATGACAGAACCTGACGCCAGCAGCCAGCAGCCAGCAGCTCACCTGCCTTGGCTTTTGTGGCAAGCTGCGCGTTCATTCATATTTCCCTCAGGGCAATTCTGTGTGTGCGTGTCTAAGCTTGTGTGTGTTAGTGTGTGTGTGTGTTGTGCGCGACTTACAAGTTAAGCGCAACGTTTTGTTGTCGCGCTGCCCTTGCTAAATGGGGTGTTATTGCATTTTAAGCATGTCTGCGATAGCTCGGGAAATTAGTGCTCGGCAATAAATAAATGTTAACTGCTATAGCATTATTTATACGATTTTAATATGGGTTGAGACATTATCGACTTTCTTTTGAGACAAATTTATATAATTTACATAAATCGTATGTTCTTTTGCAACTAAAAAGATGTGTACAATGAATAAGATGCAACAGTTAATTTAAAGGAATTTAATATAGGTTTAGATATTTTATGGCTTTTTAATGAATGTTATTATTTACAGGATATTTTCAAATATATAATTAAAATGTAACATTTCTTTTATGATTTTAGTATGGGTTGAGCAAGTTTGGATTTATTTTAAATATTTTTTAATACATGTATTTTATGGTTTTTCTAATTGAAAAATTTTTAATAAATGCATTTAAATAAGCATAATAAATAAATTCTATTGAATATTTGTATTTCACGCATGCAAATAATAATATTATTAACATGGTTTTTTTACTTGCTCTCTTTTAATATCTCAATTATTACATTGCAGTACATTATTGCAGTGTATTTTACTGATCGACTTGTTGAAAACCTTGCCTTGAATTTTTGTACCTTGGGTTTTCTCGCGAATTTCGGCTTTCGCAGCTTATTAAATATTCAAAAGCAACTTCAGCTGCCTGCCAACAGTAACAACAACAACAACAAAATGCTAACAGCAATAACAACAACAACATCCACCTCAACCTCAACCGCAATGCAACAAGCTAAAAATTAGTTTAAGTCGAGATTTCTATAGCCACTCAGATGGTGGGGTTTGGTGGTGGTATTTTTTTCTGGCGCTGTTGATGTAGATTTGTTGGCCAATTGGTGGTGTGTGCGACTCAAGTTTTATCATTCCATTTTGGCGTCGCTATTTTCTTTATTTTTTGCGATTGCTCCCGAAATTTCTTTTCAATTTTCGCCTAGCACGAGATTAGCTATTGCCATACTGTTTACGTGGCGTATGCGCGTTATATTTGCATACATTGTCAAAATTGCGCATACGCCGCGTTTTGTTTTCGACTTTGCTGACACAGTTGCGAGCCAAACACCGTCAAGCGCCAGCCCGAATCAATTTGCCCAACATATTTGCATAATAAGCATAGAGTAGGCCCAGAGTTGCCAGTTGCCAGTTGCCAGTTGCCAGTTTGCAGTTTGTTCGTCACTCAGCCTGCCACTTGATCAATATGTGGATAGCGTGCTCATAAAATGTCACCCACCCCTCACTCCCCCCTCTCATCGCATATATTACTTTGTTTTCATGCGCAAAAATTTGTGTCACACAAATGTTGCTGGGTATTTGGGTTGAGTTTTTGTTCGATTGGGTCAAAACTGAGCCACGTCTCTTAGCTAATAACCTTTCATTTTCAACCCTTTTCGCATAAACACAAGCTGACTCTCTGCAGCAGCGGCAGCACCATTGGCAAGTGCAACAAATGTAGCGGAATAATAACTTTATTATATATACTACACACAAACATACAAACACACACACACACACACACACACACACACATATCCACATATGCGTGTAGTGATTGTATTGCTTTTCGATGTGCTAAGCAAATTTCAACAACTAAATCGAGTAATTCGTTAAGCTTTGGTTTTGTTATTCACTTTTCATATTACTTGCATAAGCACTTGAACCCTTTCTCTTCATTCAACTCTCGAAAAATATTATTCTTCTTCAAAAATACCGCAAAACTTTGGCGTTGATTTAATTTTGTGCGCATGAAATCTGTGTGTATGCAATTGTGTGTGTGTGTGTGTGTGTGTGTATGTGTGTGTGTGTTAGGTGTTTGTATGATGAGCACAAGTTTTGAACGATGACGTTGCGAAAACTTATGGCTCAACAGTTTGTGTAGCACAAGCACTTAAGCTTAAGTGATTTTTATTGGTCACTTAACGCTCGAGAAGCCATCGCTCCTCCAAAATGCTGACCACAATAACAACATCCACAACAAGTTAAACAGAATCGATAAACAAATTGCCAAATTAGCACCCAAAAAAAAAAAAAAAAAAAACTGATAAGAACAGAATAACCAAAAACAAGACAGGAAAAACCGAAAGAAAAAAAATAACGAAGCGAAGCACTGGGATAACAGATCTGTTGGGTTTGTTACTGGGCTGGCGGCTGCGGGCCAAGCAATTCATCTATTCAAAGAAAGCCATCCATTCAGAGCATGTCATTCATACGGCTGCCCAATCGTGCGAGATGCCCTTGCCCCCCTCATCTAATGCCAACCAGCGAACCTAAGATAAATGGCGCACAGATTATGATCAATTTGTAGTAGTAGGCAAACGTCCGCCTTTGATTGTCACGCCCCCTGCAACTGGCAGGCGACGTCTGCTTATGACAAACTAAACACGCAACTCCCTCCAAAAAAATGAGGGATAAAAATGCGAAAAAAAGGTCGCCAACTATTCATGTGATAAATGATGGCAGCTTAGCTACAGCAGGTCAAACGGGTCGTGTACGCAACGCATGTAAATAAGAAAAGTTTTAAGCTTGCGAATGCGAATGCGATTTAATTATACATATTTACTTGGTTTAAGCTAAAACATCTTTTTTCGAGAGAGCTCTCCGGGAAGATACCCTGTATACTTACTAGGCTTGCTGATGCTGTGCTTTGTGTCATCTTTGGCTTGCTTTACGACACACGTAGTTTATTTATGTGTATACTGTATATTTGTTTCCAATTAAGAATTTATTTACTATATTTAATCAACTGTACGAGATACTTCACTTGATGCTTTGTTTCTTAATAAATTCGTTTAAGTATTTCAATAACTTCTTACACGGATTTCTATCAAAATGTAAGCTTAAAATAATTCATACAAACTTTATACATCAGCAATAAATTTAAAATAAATTGCTAAGCCTAAATAATTCTTAAAACGTAATATAATCCAAATTAAAAAACATAAGTTATAAATATAAAATTAATGAAGGCAATTCATCCAAACTGTAACTATAAATTTAAAATACATTTTCTAAAAGTAACAGAATATAGTAAAGAGTTAAAGAAAAGTGATAAATTTAAAATGAATTAATCAAGCAAAATTCGAACCTGACCTGAACGGAAGAATATATATGGCTTATGTCTGGCACGAGCTGCTTGTTGTTGCCTGTTACGAACTTTTGTTTGAGCTTATATAAAAAAACCTGTGTGCATTTTGCTGTCCGGGTGTTTATTTCGTTGCTTTTAATGCAGAGCATACATCGCGTATGCGTGATGTTGTTCCGGCTGCTGTTGTTGCTGCTGCTGTTGCACACAGGACACGCAAATGCGGGCGCGTGCGTGCGTTTAACGACTGCAACGAGCGATAAGCAAAGCCGGAGTTCAACTCGCTGCTTTTGCCGCTGTTGTTTATGCGTGTTAATTCCCTTTGATAAAATAATGCCATGGATAACCTTTAAATGGTTTTGGCCCGCATTTGCAAGCCATAAAGCAGCCTTTTTGGGGCGCCGGCTCTCACTTTTTCTCATTCTCTGGCCAGAGTCCGAAGTTTCGTTAGGCTTACACACAATTAAGCCTTATTTATTCTTGGCCTACTGGCTGCTGTTGCCGTTGCTGTTGCCTTTGCTGCTGCCATTGCCATCGATTGCTGTGATAAGCAATAAATGTATAAATAAATATTATTGAGTACGGAACAGCAGAAAGAAAATATGTCCATTAGGCAGTTGAAATCAAAGGCCGTGTTAAGCAATATCAACATCTTTTCAGACCACGTTCACTAATTGCTGCCGCTCTGCGCACGCACACTAACCCAAAACCAAACCCCAACCCCCCCGTAGACAACACGACTACGGGACTACGGGTTCAGTAGGCATTTAGCAAACATGACAAAGTGTTAATACCAAGGCTAACGCCATTTGTTGTCTCAGCCGCTCACAGCCATTGGCAGCAGGTGGCCGCAACCAGCCCAAACGAGGCCAAGAAATTAAAAGAGCTTCTTAACAGCAAAACTACGGCCAAAAATTCTGTACGAGTTGCCGTGCGATGCGTGCACAGGGGCCAAAACAATGCCACACACGAGGCATGGGGCACGGGGCACGCCCACACAGTTCACGACCCGACCTGCTGAGTGTCAAATTTGAGGAATGTGTGTACACTTTTCCAAGCGGATAGGGAAATGTCTCTTAGCATAGTGTGAGCTTGAGGAGCAAAGTGTACACTCAGAAAAAATAAGACAAGCAGCAATTCAAAGTCACTTTTTTGTAGAACTGTTTTCTTAGTTTTTTATAATATATTTTTAAAAGTTAAAATGAAAGCCTTTTTCATAAAATATACTTTCGAATATTAAGAATAAATTGATAAAAATGCTATGCTATAATTATCTAAAATTAATAAATTTTGTATATATCATTTCTGAATAATTAATATGGCCATTCTCTAAATTTCAGGGCGACTTTTTCTTTGAGCGCAGAGCAGCTGCTGGAAATTGAAATAGTAGTAACACAAATCGATATGGATGTGTTGTTATAAAGAAGGAAGAATCTTTTAGGATCAAAGAGCTAATGCGCACATTCTCAAACCAACAATGATTGAGGGCCGACCTTAACTCCACCCTACTCAACTCCCGTTTCATCATAACAACAAGAAATTTGACCCACTTGCAAGTCAACAACAATTTGAGAGCGGTTTCGATGCTGGCACGTGTAAGCAGCAAATTGCTAACCGCTAATGTCATAAACGCCAGCCAGATTTGCACAATTATGACAGGAAGCTTCAGCAAACACACGAACACACACACCAACACACACACACACACACACACACACACACACACGTGTGTTGTGTAAAGGCTTTAAGCACTTAACGAGATGAAAGCGCCATCAAGTATGCAACACAAATACAACTGGCTGAGTGTCCAGTACGAAGAGGGGACTGGTTGAGGGTGGGTGGTGTGTGTGTGTGTGTGTGGGTACTTAGGTGGTTGGGTTGGCTATGCGGCAACATCAAATATTAATAATTTTGGTGCGCACCGACTACAAAACTAGACTAGAAAACCATAAATGGCTGGTGCCAGGTATCGTGCTCGGTTTACACAATAAGCAAAACGCATCGACTGCGTGACTCTGTTTGTTTGCGTGGGGGGAGGGGAGGGGGGGGAGAATAGGGAATAGGTGTATATAACCCCAATGGGTATAGAGCAGCAGACACACAGACCGATATTTTTCGGCCAAGACCATCCGCTGGGAAATTAGTTTAAAAGGGCAAAGGGCTAGAAAGAAATTAACTGCGTAACTTACTTACTTACTTGTAAACTGATTATTTATGATGCCCACTGAGCCAGGAAAAGCAGCGTAGGCGTTGGTCAGGTGAAGGGGCTTATTCGCCATCTCGTTCGCACTAATTTGTTAGCCGTTAGCCAATTTTAAACAATTTTATTACACTTGCCAAAAATATAAATTGCACTAAAAATTAACAACTTTACAAACAATTCCACTTAAAATGTTTATTGCGCTCATTAATTTTTTGGACTTTTGACTGTTGAATGCGAGGTGCTTGAATGTTTTGGTTTGTTTTTGTGGTTGTTTCGGTTGTTGTTGTTTTTTGGCTTGTAGTTTGGTGAGTGTACAAAAAAAACAGCGCATAAAAATACGGCTAGAGTCGACAGCAAGTGGCTCAAATTGCATTAAAGTTTCTAGTGCTTTAATTTCTGCATGCTTTCTTTTAGAGCTCTCTCTCTCTCTCTCTCCCCCTCTCTCTCTCTCCCTCTTTTACTCCATTCCCCTTCATCTCTGCTGTTCAATAAAAATGCAACAATGTATAAAAATATAATTTATGCCTTGTGTATGGTTTATTAAGTGCGATTTATACGACGGCCAGAAGCCGCCAGTCGTCTGACCAAATTGTCTGCTTGCTCAACTCAAACAATGTCCACAACAACAATAATAAATATAACAACAGTAAAATTAACAATAACAATAACAGCAATAACAAGATTTGTATATAAAATATTAATATTAATGCTGCTGCGCGCCTATAAATAAAGGGGACTTAAAGTTTTAATGAAGCGCATAAATAAAATGTGCAAATAAAGTTAATTTCATTTGTCAGCCAATATCACACTCATAAATATGTATATATATATATATATATATATATGTATATATATCTATACATATATATATATATTGGTTGAATGAGTTAAGTTCAGGCGGTAAAAGCCCACTTGGCAGCTTAAAGCAATCTAAGACTGTTAACAACTTCAAAAAGGGCCCAAAGGAACGAGGCAACATCATTGTTTGAAAAAAGCTAGTAAGCTGCAAAGTCGATAAGAGGCATAGTTGTGTGTGTGTGAGTGTGTGTATGTGTGTGTGTGCGTGTTAACAGGTGTACATTGGCAAAGTGCAGCAGCAGCAGCAGCAGCAGCAGTGAGATGCGTGCAACCAATTGGAATGGAGTGACACATGCTCAGTAGTCCTGTAGACAAGCCAAAGCCAAAGGCAAAAAAGAAAAAAAAAAAACAGAAAAACGCTGAAAAAGTGGGTGTAAAAAGGAGCAATGCTTAGTTAAACACACATACTAACTGAAAGTAATCATGGATATGAAAGGTTCTTATAAGGGACTTAGAAATTGTTTTCTTGTATCAAGGAATTTTTAAGTGAATAGCTTTTATTTTTAAAAATTTATATGCTATTGATCTGAAAATTTCGTGGCAATGAAATGTGCTTACAAGGCACTTAGCAATTGGTTTTAAAAATACACAACCTAATAAAGATTTATTATTTATTGATATTTTCCTTAACAGTGCAACAAGCTTAAGCTTTTTATTCAAGGTGCTAGTTAAATACAGTTAAATACATGATATTAGTAATATATAAACATAAATTGTTTTTAATAATAATTATATTTTTCAGAGAAAGTTTAACTCCATTTTGATTTGATGACATTATCAAAATTCATGTCACTAATTTTGGCTAAGCATTTGTTCAGTCGAAATACGAAATAAATATGGCAAAATAATTTGATTTGCCATAAAAACTCACCAAATTGTTTAATTGGTTTTCAACTTTTCTTTTGTTGTATTTGGATTTTTATATAGGAGAGCTATGGGAAAGCTTTTAAAATATCATTTGGAAAAGCGCCTTCAACTGCAAAACTTTTCCATTAAAATGCTTAAAACAACAAAAGCAAAAGAGAAACCAGCAACAGCAACAGCAACAACAACAGCAACAACCAATGATTGCTGAAGGCGTAGCCAGAGCCAAAGTTGCAGCCTCGCCCACTTCTAAAACGGGGCGCATGCCGCACAAGCTGCAACAAGAACAAGAGAGGCCGGCACGACGGACGCAGCCAAATGCACTTCAAACTCATTTCATTTGGAAAATAAAACCTGAACCGAGCATAAAAGACACTAAAGCACAACGACAACAATAACAAAATCCACAGCAATATTAGCAACAATAACAACCATTCCGAACAACCACAAAACTTATTTTAGTATATCTTTTTTTCTGCCATTTTTTGTTATTTTTGTTGACCGTCAAGTGCGCGTGACTTTTGGAGACTCGAACAAATTTCGGTTGAATAATTTAATTGTTGCAAAAGAGACGCGTACCCGCAAAACCTTGACAGCTGCTGAGAACTGAGAACTGCGAAGAGAACCGAGAACTGTGAACTGAGAACTCAATGGCATAAAACCAGAACCAAAAAACTTTTTCAGCTTCCCTTTATTTTTTTATATTATTTTTTTTCGAAAATGAGCGCAAATAAAATATGCAAAAAAGGCATAGCCAACTTTATGATGTTTGACTTTGTACAGCGCAAAATAGCACCCACACAGCTATATATATTTACACCTCCCGCCCTCTCCACTCACTCCCTGCCACGACGTTTGCTTTAGCCTTGCCCGGTAGAAAGGCAAAACTTTTATTTTAAGTTCAAGTTAACTTTCTGGTTAGCGCCGACGACGCCGCCGCGAGCCAAAGGGCCACGCTCAAGTGGCAGGCAGTACGGCAGGGGTTGCTGAGGAGGTTGGGGTGGTAGAGGGGGTAGAGGGGGTGGAGGCGGTTACACCTACCATCAAATAAAAAAAGAAAGTATTGTAAATTTAGCGCGCGAATGCTTCACAAAATGAACAAAATAATTTATTCTCAAATCAAAGTTAGGAAGCATTTTGTATATTCGCATATTAGTAATACACACATGTGTGTGTGGTGTGTGTGTGCCTAGTCGAAAATTTAATTTCCCAGCTCTGTGTTTTATTTATGATCCAGATATGCTTATTCCTACCTTTCTGCAAGTTTTCACAATTCGACTTTGAGTCATATTTCATTCCTTTTTTTGTGCTGCTGCTGCTGCTGTTTTCTTATGAGCTACGGCTACAAACTTGGAAAGCAGGCACCTACCCCTCCACACTTCAACCCCCTGCTGCTTTTTGGCTCTTATTCTTCTTCTTCTTTTACCTGGGCTCTGTGCTTTTAACATATGACTTCCGTAATGTTTGCGTGCACAATGAATAACTTACTCCAATGTTATCCTTTTGTTGCCAGAGCATGATGTATGCAACTATGCGTATGTGGGTAGATATAGGGGTGCTGCTGGTTTGGCTAAGGGTGGGGAGTGGTGGGGGGGGTACGTGAGTAAATACCCAGCTGCGTTTTAAGTAATAATTTTGCATGCAAGCAGCGACAGCTGCTTGAAAATGTAAGCTCAGCCAAGTTTCATTCACTCTATGGATCTGATCTGTCCTGACAGGCAATAGATATTTACTCCAGCCAAAATAATATTCTAGGAGTGAGGAATAAGATGTGGTTTTCCACGGCAGTGATATCACTTTTGCTTTCATTTGGCTTGACAGCAGTCAAATGTTTCGCATTTAAGCAGACATTTTGCATTAATATTGTATGAAACTCAATTGATATACCACAAATAAATATTCAAGCGGCAAAACTTAAAGATAATTGGCGTTCGTTGCTGGCATTAGTTAAAATATTATTTACATTAACAAATATACGGAATCAATGTATATATTAGATACAAATAAATAAATAAATTATAATTTCTTTAGTTTGGGTTTAATATTTAATGTCGCTTCGCTGAGAATACAAGACAATGTTTATATTTAATATTGTGTATGTTAAATCTGATATTTATTTAGTTCATTCAATATGTTATTTGATATATTCAATATTATCTTTATTTTTATTTTTTAAAATTGTGGACTGTTTGTTTGAAAAAGGCAAGCAAGGGAAGCATGAAATCACCAGTTGATTCAGCCATAACAGTCATAATAGCTTAAACATTTCAATAAAATGTAATCAGAAACACAGATTTTGGTAATCGAAACAGATTTATTGAACAAACTACCAACAGCAAACTTTATTTAATTATTCTTTGTTAAACAATTGGATACAAGGTAATTCCGAATGGGGCTCTCTCGACTAGAGCATTCTATCTTGCTAAAAAATTACTCCTTGTCTCTCCTTTATATATAAAAATAACAAAAATATTTAACTTTATTATGTATTAATATATTTTAAATAATTTGCGTTTTTTTTTTGAATTGCATTCGTTTTTGGTTTTACTCAGAACAAAAAATAAAACTCTTGCTCTGCACTTTGGCTCGTTAGGCTGTGTTTGCTGTTTAATATACAACTTCGATGTCTCTCTAATCAGCAAACGGGGCGAAATGACATTTATCAAAGACAGACAACCATTGGCAGCAACACCAACAACACCAACAACAACAACAACAATAATAACAACAAAAAGTTCAGAAGAAGAACGCGTTAAACAAATTACGCTTCTTTTTACAACTAATCAAAAGTAATCACTTTGCAATTTTCGGAGCCTGGCAAAAGACAAACAAAAAGTGTGCCAAGAAATTGGCTGACACAAAGAACAAAGAGCTATTTAAGGGGATGGTCTGGAGGAATGGTGAGTGGTTGGGGAGGGAAGCAATCGGAGTCTGTTGTCGTCAGCAGATACCATATGCTGCTGGCATACGGAAAATATAACAATGCCAACAACAAGACAAACATTTGCCGCCTATCAAACTTCACACACACACCCACACATACACCCACACACACGCGACAAGTTCGACAAACAAATCATGATAAATGAACCAACAACAAACAAGCAGACAAACAAAGAGAAAGTGGCACAAGAATAGCAAAAGAAAAACTTATTCCTTGTGCTTTTTAATTTGACAAAAGAGCGCAGAGGAAATTAGCGTGAAAAACAGAAAAATAAAATAAAATAAAATAAAAAACGGGGGGGGCAAGAAAAACACAACTCGTTTTTTGGCTGATTGAAAGGGTTGCCAATCCTGGGTTGCTTTCTGGCCAGGCTTGCACTTCAGTTCACTTCTATTGCTCGAATTTTGCTGAACAGCACTGTGCAAATTGTGATTTATTGCTGCGGGTAATTAATTGGACAGAGCAAAGAAGAGGAGATAGGAGAGAGGGGGCAACTGTTGTTCTGAGGCGTTAATAGACATTAAAATCGACACAATAATTACAAGAGTTAATGCATTGCTAATAACCAATGCCAATTGTCCAAGCATCGACCACAATACGCAAATATTTTATGCATAACAATTTCTGTTTGCAGTTTGCATAAATTTTGCACCAATTGGCAAATGCATAGGGTGCAGGGGGTGGGTGGAGGAGGGGAGGGGTGTCTGTCTGACTGCATTGATTTTATAGCCCAGGCCCGCTTAAATATTTGGGCAAATTAACAACGATCGCTCAATGGCCATAAATAATGTTTGTGCTCTTACATCTGTAGACGCACTTAATAAAACTAATTTATGCAATTGCCAATTTTCGAAAATGTCGGCAAAAACACAGAACAAACCGAACAAATGCAAGCAAAAACAACAAATGCAATTTAAGCAATTTTGTGGGTCTCGGTTTTCAGTTGTTTTTCAGTGAAAAGTTCAATTTTTTAAAATGGTTCTTGCATTTTACATCATTTATAGTACTTGTTTGATAAGTGTTTATTCGCTGATTTTTAAACCATTAAACCATCTATTCTATATTTTTTAGCTGGCATATGATATAGGCTATCTAGCATGGGCTTAACTTGGTTGATTAAAGAGGAACAATCGGTTTCAACACTTATTGTCTATATATCGTAAATAAGATTAAGATTAAGAAATGAACATAAAAAAATTGCTCTACGATCAGAAATAGGAGACTTAGCAGGTAAGTTATTATTAATATTCTAGTTTAGTTCTGATTCAATATACCTTCACAAATTTGAAATTCAAAACCAGATAAAAAAATTAATAAAATTGGTTATAAGCACACAAAAACACTAATATTATTTCGAACTTTCCGCAAAATTTCTATAAGCTCTGCAAGGATATTTAATTTTTGTCGTGCCTTATTTTTAAATTCAAATGCCAAACTTAATTAAGCATTTACACTCATTATTTAAATCGAATTTAATCAATCCAACTTTACAACTTCTGTTCAGTCTCTAAAATGCGTTTTAAATGGTTAAGGGTTCTATTTTGTTATTGAACAATAAGCATTTTGATAGCCATTAAAGTCGATATAATGGCCAAATAACCAAATTTAATTAGCAAATCTTTTAATTCACCGCACAAATCATTATTTGTAGCTCTCTCTCAGTCAAGTAATGAAATGGCCATCATTAACAACACTTCAGTGAGTACCCCTACCCAAACACATACACACACACACACATAGGAGACTCAATTAAGCAACCGTTAGAGCTCCTGGCTGGCTTCTCGATTTCCGTTGGAACTCGTCAAATCAAATCGTGTCCGAAGCTGGACAACAGCTGACTGCCAACGACCCGTCGGTCAAATGGGGGAGGGGCGGAGCTTGAGTGATTGAAATGTATTCAATTGTTTGATTGACTGACTGACTGACTCAATGAGTCGTCCATCCGTCTGCCTGCCAGACAATGCATGATTAATGAGCTCCGGCTCCGGTCGGTCGCTGTCGTTGTGGGAATTAAAAAATTATTTGAGCCAAATTTTTGTAGCCAAATGAAAAATGCCTGCTTGGGCAACATCATCATCATCATCATCATTATCGCTGTAATCATCGATATCATCATCGTTGAGGCCATGAAATAGGAATTATGCGTCAATTACTTGTGGGGCCCATTGACGACTGTCTGTTTAGCATTTGTCAGCCATTAATCAAACAATTTATGTTAATTGAATTGGACGCCGATTTATGGTCATTTCAATTTTTTGTATATTTTTTGTTATGTAATCCCTGCCTTTCCTCTAAAATATACAAAATAGTTGATGTGTCCTACGCATGAAATATTACAATTATAATGATGAAGATACAGATTACTATCTGTCAGAGACACACACAGGAAAATATTTGAAGCCCATATAACCAATCTTGGCCCAACAATTGACCCAGTTAACCATAGAGAGAGAATTGATTGGATGGCTTTTGAAATAATGTATTTTAGTTCGAAGCACGCAGCTCAACTGAGCAAATTTGAAATGCATTGAGTGTGTAACGAGAACCTGACACATTGGCTCACTCGGACACCAAAGCCCATATTTATTTAGCTTGATTACAGCCCAAATGTGATTTAAGGCACGTTAAACACACACACAATTCCTGCACTCGATGCACGGAGCACTCAGCTCCATAGTGTGTTTTGAGCCTTTATATCCATGTTAGACCTGTAGACCCATAAAATATGCAAGTGCATGGCGCCCAACGTTTGTTTACAGCTACCTAATGCGTATACTAAATGTGTTTCCACAGTTTGCAGCTGGAAATTCAGACAGAATTCATTTCGGGATATTTGTATATATATATATATATTTATTTATATACATGATATATGGAAATTATATGAAAAAAATAAATTTAAATTGAGCTTACCCATAAAATTGTAAGTGCATGGCGCCCAACGCCTAAAGCCTAATGCGTATGGTAAATGTGCTTCCATTTTAGCAAGAGATTTATTCAATATTATTCAATAGCTGCTGTGCAACACAGAACTCCACAGATTATTCGATATATAAGATAATCTATTAAATAACCAAGTTAAAGCTCACAAAAGGCATTCACTGACTCACGATTGTTAAACAAGTTATCTATTTTATCTTATATGTCACTAGCTGATAGGTGTTATATTTATATTTGTGGTTGCTTATGATCATCATTAATATATAGTAAAAAAAATGAAAAAATATCAATTAGAGTTATATCTTTTAGAGTGTATGTTTTGTTGCTATCGTAAATTGGCTTGCATTTTTAGACAATGAGATCAGCTCTCGGTGAAACTAGATAAGCTTAATTTCCAATGGCAGATATGTGAGATCTAATTATATAATTAAACTGTATAATTATTTTGTAGATTATTATTATTTTAGCTTTCTCGAAATCTTCTCGTCTCTGAGATGTGCATGTTCATCAGACTTTCCTAAATCGACTTGTTTGCTAATGCTAATCATGAATATGTATTAATTTTATGGATACGCACATGCTTGCTTCTGCCTGTGACAGAGTTTATTACACTCTACTCCCATTGTCGATGGACTTTAATAGGTTAATGATGCAGTGGCAGCAACTTGCAACAGTGGAAACAGTGGAATCGTTGCAAGTGGCAAGTGCACAAGTCAAAGTATCGAGTGTTGCTGTAGTGTCTGTGTTGGTCTAGCTGCCGATGCAACCGCAGCCAAAACAAACCCACACACACCCACATACACACTTACATACACATAGATCGTAGAACACACTTGACTGGCATTGGTATTGGTTTTGGGCAGGCATTTTGGCGTTCCGGCCAATGGCTTTTGCATTTGCAGTCGAGGTTTTGGGTTGCAAGTGCAAAAACGACTGATTTGTCCAGGCAGTTAACTAGTTACTCTTGTTGTAGACAGATAGACTGAAATACAGACAGACAGACTCACTGCTTGACATGCCTGCTTATTTTGTGTGGTCTCGTTGTGTAATTAAGTATAATTCCTTGTGTTTGGAGCCTGGGGCGCTATCGAAGTCTGTTTGCCGGAAATGGGCTATAAAAATGGACAAATCTCTTGATTTGTGTGGCAAATTGCTTAATCCCTGCACGCATATGCCACTTGACCCAATTTTTAATCACTTTCCAAGCACACATGCTCTGTCCTCTCTCCCTCTCCCTCTGTCCCTCTGTCCCTCTGACGCTCTGTGTTTGGCATAAATTTGCCTTAAAACTTACCCGGCATCCAGGTAAAAGTTTGAGCTGCACGTTTTAAGCCATACCACAGAGCTACAAACAAGCTTAAAAACTAAAATTGAACGGAACACTGAGTCCAACTGAGTCACAAAACAAAAGCAAATGCTCAAATTTAGTTTGGAGATGGCCAAAATGGCTGTCAGCTATCGTTATCGATATTGTTTAGAAAAGCTAATCACAGTCTGTTCTTAACTATAATTTATATATAATATAATATATTAAATGAGTTCCTTAAATTAATATTTTGGTACCATATTTATCTTCCGCAATAATATATTAATTTTAGTCTGTCTTTCTAAGCGCTTAGCGAGAAGGATTTCTATATTGCTGGACTTTGAACAGCATTAATTACCAAAAATGGCCTTTAGAACGGAATTAGATAATAATGAATATTTCAATTATTTAATATATATTCATTATGCAGACCATTATTTGTCACAGATTCATAAGGAATCAAAAATATTTCTTCACTTAATCTTTTCGTTTTACAAAATTAAGTATAAGTAAGCATAATGTCTTATTAACGATTACTAACCTGAACCTTAGACTCGAAATCAAACAAGTGCTTGAAAAGTGTTATATAAATGTGTTATTATAAATGAGTATATTTGGCATAAAGGTTGAGATGAAATTTTTGGTCTTTGTGGAGGAACAGTTGATATCCCTTGGGCATTAATAGAACAAAACATTAGACTCTGATCGAAGTTCTGAGTCATTTATTCATTTGACATCAGACGTTGCTTTTTTTCAAATTAAACCTTAATATTATTTTTGGGGCTAACTTTAGTCGCTCTCTTCTACCATTGTAGAAGAGAAACTAAGTATCTTCATACTTGGTCGATGTTCTGTTGTAAGAAAAGCTCAAACAACTAAGAGAGAAGCTCTGAGTTGATAATAGTGTTTTTTTATAAGTAGTATTAAATTCTCATGCCTGGTTCTAAAATAAAAATATCCAACATTTTCTCGTTTGCTTGTCACGTTGTCATCGCCTTTTGCAGCTGCATTTCCTGAAGTGATTTTGTGTTGCAAATTTCGAAAAATTCATACATATGCAGCGACCCAAAGAGGGCAATGTGTGTTATTGTTGTTGCTGCTGTATTGTGTTGCATACTGTTGTGGGCGCAAAAAGTTTAACAATAATAAGCAAATGCCCAAAAGCCAAAAACTTTCAACCGGCAAGGCTACAATTGGCACTAAAAACCACGGGCAGTTCCCCCTTCGAAATATTTGTTGTTGCCCTTTTGTAAATACGATTAAATATGGCAAAAGTTGTGCGTACACACGTCGACCATTTTATTTAGATTGCTGAACAAAGCCAAACAACGACAACAACAACAACAAGTGGCATCGCATTTGGTGTAGTCCCCAACAAGGTTAACACATGTTTCTCTGGCCAAAAGCACAGCACACAATTCTGTTAACAATTTTATTATTAAAATGCTGCGTGCTACTGTTATTATAAGTGTGTGTTGTGTGTGTTTGTGTAGTGCTCTGCAATTTCAGTTAGCCATTAAATGCATTAGTGGCACACTTTGCTCCCAAATCAAATACAGTTCGCATGCCTGTGTGCTAATGGTGCTTTTAAAACTGTTACCACGATATAAATATTAGCCTGATAATTAACCATCTATATCAATTTAGATTTGTCAGTTTCTGGTTTGTGAATATGCATAAAATACATTTAAGCCAATTTATTGCTGCAAGTGCAAAAAGACCACAAAAGACAATTATATATATATATATATAAATAAATATATGTATACAAATAAATACTAAATAAGTAAAATATAAATATATAATTATATGAATGAGTTTTGTGTTTGATTATTTATTTTTATTATATAATCATGTATTTAGCTGCTCCAATTGATCAAAGCAAATTTCCTGACTATTTTATATGTACACATATTGATATTAATTATATTATAATCATATAATAAATAAAATATATATAAACTGTATTGAAAATATTTGCAAATTCAATAAAATATCGGCTTAAAATCATGAAATAATTCTGTGGACTGGAAGCAAAAAAAAAAGAAGTTAATAAACACAAATATATAATAAGTTTGTTAAGCCAGACAGCAGTTAGCTACTTTGGGTCGGTCTGTGTGTATGGGAGATAGTCCGTACACAAACACATCAATACACACACACAAACAGACAAAAAGACAGACATTATTCTCTTTGCTGCGGCGCTTGACATGTAATTATCGCTTATTAAGCCGAAATCATCAAGAGCGGCAATCAGCAGCTGCAACAAATAGTTGATGAGGAAGGGAAAGAGATGGGCAAGAAGGGGAGGTGTTGGTAGGAGAAGCTACTTAAATGCATTTAAATGTAACTCTCCATTAAGCAATGGCATCGCTATGCAGACATTGAAGGAGTCGCGGCACAGTGTGTAAAAATGCGTATAGTCGAGTATTTATAATTATGGCACTGAAAATTGGTCGACAGCGCTGAGTTTGCGCATCGAAAAGGACAACAACAAAAAAAAAAGAAAAAAATAATGTACGAATGAGCCGCACATAACAATGAATTTTAATTGCAATTGTTGACGGCAGATACCGACAAAAAAAAGATATACAAAAAAAAAAAAAAACGAGCTCTCAAATGATGTTTAAATTTATGTGTAAAAATTATGTTTAATAAATGGATTACAATAACAACAACATTTTGTCATTAAGCTGTGCGGCTGCAATTGTTAATATTGGTGTGGTTGTATGTGTGTGTGTGTGTGTGTGTGTGTGTGTGTGTGTGCGTGTGTGGTTGATTGCGTGGGCAATAAAAAGATCAGCGGCTGTCAGAGCAAGTCACATTGCCTGAACAAACTGGACATGTCGGAGTGCAGCAGACTGCATGCATATAAATATTACTGTAATAAAGTATTGCCACATAAATTATTGGATTGTAAGACTCAATTTATAAATTACTTTGTGCTGTGTGCATTAACGATAATCGCTGACTGTACAAACTTATATCGAGTATTAAGAGGGAGACAGACAGAGAGTTATTTACATACTTTAATCTTTCAGATATCTATTTTTCGTATTTCTTATTAAAATGAAATCATTGCATTCAACGACATTTTTTTGGTGGACTTGGAAAGGATTTCTGCCAGAAACTTTATTTTTCTTGGTTTTCAGAGTAGGTGAGTTTGCTAAAATTCATGGCGATATTTATTTAGAGTGCGTCCATATCAAGTAGCAATCTAAAAGCGTGCAATAACGTTGATTAGCCACTGTAGATGCAGCACTGTTGCACTTTGTCATGCTGTCTGGGCAACATTTTAAGGTGGTTTCTATTTTTTTATCTGGTTCAGAGAGCCCGCAGCCACGCCCTTGTGCTACAACGATGCATTAGGCATGTGGCACACGTAAACACTTAGCCAGAGCCATGTCCGAGGGTTAGTTGAGCACACACACCCACACCCACACTCACACACACACACACACACACACACACAGATGGTGTTTGACTGTTGGCAGCTGCTTGGTAATTAACTTAATTTTTCACAGCTTTCATTGGACTTGCAACCGAGTTGCCATGCAGCAGGCAGCATGTTGCATGAGACAACCAAGCGACTAATTTGACTCTAAAATCATTTTATCCCCGCGGAAGCATGTCAGATGTCAGCGTTAACGCTTCTCAGCTGCTTCTCGCTGCTTTGCTTCTAGCTGCTTTGGTGCTTGCTGCCTGCTGGCCACCTGCCAAATGGGTCACGAAATGGTCAACTGCCCACTGTTGAAAAGTGCTGCAACCTCACCTTCCCCTCATTACCCCCCCAAATCCTTTTTGTTGTGTTTGTTGCTGTGTGTTTTTCGTGCTGTCCGAGAAGGGGTTTTGCCGAAAACAGTCTCATAATGTGCGCTAATGTGCATAATGTAGGCGACACGCACACCTGCACTTTACCAGCTAACCAAGTCAGCGGCAGTACACTAAGAAAAATTATCGACTTGAATTTTTTAAAATTAAACTAAATTAATTTTAAAAACTATCCGAAAATGTTTAATGTTTAATAATTAACATAAGTATCAATATAACTAATGTTAAGAACTCTTCAATTTACATTTATATAAATATTTTTCCAAATTTTCGAAAACCCCACGCTATAATTAAGAAAAGCAAGCTCTGGTTATTGAAGAGCCATAAGCTTAGATTTTTTCTGAGTGTAACAGCAGTACACGTGCCATAGATACGTACAAATACACACTGTCATACGTGGCACGCGGCGACAACAAACATGAAACAGGCAATTTACCAGGCCATCAACGTTGATGGTGCCGACAATGATGTTGTTGATGACAGCCTGCCCAACAAGAATACCCGTCCTATAAGTAGAGCAACAGCTACAACAACAACAAAAGCTTGGCTAAACAAAACTCAAAGGCTTAAAAATACAGTTAACAATGCAATTTCATAGCTGTGAGCATATTAACAAATTTCAATCGAAAGTCAATGCATAGAAAATTAAATTGTGTGTAGACTGACTAGAAGTATGTTGAAATTGTTGTGAAGCGTTGACAATGTGCTTTCAATAAATGAAATTATGTTTGGCTAAAAATAAGATAAATTTAACTTCATGGCAACAATAAGCTCCATAAAAATCAAGCTAAGATAGTCATTTATCGAAGGGTTCGCTTTAATAGGAAAGAGTTTCTTATATATAAATATCTTGGACCCTTAAATCTTTTGGAAATAAGATATAGTATTTATATGAATTATATATTATTGTACTCTGAAACATTTAAAAATGGCAATAAATGTCTGTTTGGCAACTCACAAGTTCTGCTTAACTGTCAACGCTTTTCCAATTGATATATACCTATATATACTTTATCAACAATAATATATATTATTATGCACCACTATAAGCGTATAATGTCATAGCAGCAATCAGCGTTTAATGAAATCATTAAATCTTGTATTATTTTTCTGCCTTTGTCTGCTTTGTGACTTATACATTAATAAATATCTTTCCCTTTCGACAATTCAGTTGTGCTGTTTATCTATATAACATGCAAAAAGCAGAAAGCGCCTTTTGTGATTATTTGTTACCATGGCGCAACACACGGCGTATGCGTGATGTATTGCATCTGCTGCGACGGCAGTCTCAAAGAAAATGATGCGCATTCAAGGCGAGGACAAAAGTCACGTCCTTTCGCAGGAGCTTTTCTTAAGTGGCGTAATGCGCACGTAGAGGCCTCTCTACGGTGTAAAAGGAATGCCTGATGCAAAACTAAAAGTTAAGCTCATTGAGTGTTGAAGTGCGAATTATCTTTGCGGCATGCACACACATGCACAAAATTTCTAACTGAATGTTGCACAAAATTGTTGCTGGTGCTAGCTTAATTGGTTAGTTACAAAGTGTTTTCGCTCAATTGAGCTGGCTCTTAATAAGCTTTCAGCACATTGTGGATCTGGATCTGTATGTGGAAGTAGATCTGTACCTGTATCTGCCTCTGGGCTTAAGCCGCTTTGTGGCCACGTCTGCCACAAAGTGGCCTAACATAGTTTGGCAATGCTCGATTTGTTTTCACTTATTTTCATAAAAAATGCTGACGGCTCTCGAAATTAACAAATATTATTTATGGCGCATTTGATGGCTTTTGACTTGGCTGGATTCGTTTTTTGCTGAACTTCTACAATTTGTTAAATGTCATAATTATTTTTGCTTACTTTCAGATTGCTTATACTTTTTACCATAAGGCATACTGTGTGTTTCTATGTGGATCCGCCAGTCGGTCCTGATGTACACTTAGGAAACTTAATGTATATCTTTCTCTTTGCTGATTGAATCACTATAACATATAGCTGCCATAGGAAAGATAGATCCAATGAGTTAGTGTATGAAAAACATTGACATCAAACAACTATATCTGTTAGATGTCATAGTAACAATCGGTGCAAGTAGAGTATTTGTAGGAACAACTTTTTTATCTAAGAAGAATCAGTCATCTTTTTATTTGACTCTATTTAACAGAGATAAATATTCTTATATATGCCTCAGCCACCCATTCTTTGTTGTTTACTTTTATTATAGGGCATCTTTAAGTCAAAATATATAAAGCAGTTTCCTTAGCTGGTTGCTGTGCAGCTGCTGCAAGTCTCAGCTGGCTTGTGGCAGCCACAAAAGGCAGGAAATTGAATGAAATTGCCATGTTATTATTATAGAAAGGAAGCGTGCAGCAGCCAGTCAAAGGAGCTTCATCAAAGGTAGGGAGGGGTGGAGTGGAAGGGGGGGGGGCGGATTGCCTACAAAAGCAATACGAAATGAAAAATGAAAAGTTTTCCATTTGCGCTTTGCGACTATAGAAACCTGGGCATTGAGGTTCAGCTCTTTGAGCCACATTAACCAACTGTGCTCTGCTTAACTACCAACTGATAATGAGCCAGTTGACAGTTGCCCGTTGACTTCCTCTGGCAAAGAGCATAATTTGCTGCACTCAGAAAAAAATCGCACTTAATTTTACAAAATCGTAACACAATGAAAATCGCCCTGAACACCAGAAAGTTTTTCTTCATTTTATTAATATTTTCTAAATATAAGAAAAGAAAACTTCCAAGAACTTGAAACTGAATTTTTGGAAATGGCCATAATATTAGAATTGTCCCGTCAAATAACTTTGAAATAAAATTTAGAAAGACTTGGCTAACCTTTTTTTATTTTTTGGAAATACTTTCCATAATTAAGAAATGTAATTGTATTTTTGCTGAATAATAATCAGGCGAGTTACGCTTGCCGAATTTCTAGAATTTCGCCCAATATTTTTGCTGAGCTTGTCAGCACTTGGCAACCAAACATTTTAATTTTCTGTGCACTGTGTAATTATCAATATTATTATTATATATATATTGTTGTTGATGTTGCACGCTGTTATTAACGTGCGAAATCAGCGCCCAGCAGGAGACAATATTAAATTTGTATTTTAATTTTATTAAACAAGAGCGTCCACTTTACACATCAATAACGCCGCCGACTCCAATTGCCGCAAATGAACGGCTGGAAAAGCCAACAGCAGCAGCAACAACAGTTGCAACAACAACAGTTGCAGCAACAAAAACAACAATGCAACAGCAACCGAGCTTCCCCGGTGGCCTGGCGTTAAAATATTGACATGTGCTGTTGCTGCCACAAATGTTGGTGTTGTGTTCATGTTGCTGTTGTGGTGGGGGCTGTGTTGCTGGTGGGAATGGGCAGTAGTGGGTGGTTCTCGATGGTCAGCGTATCATATGACAAGCATTGTTGGTAGCCGTCGCGTAAATAAAGCGTAAAATTGTGTGCTTTTTTCACGCGTTGTTTGTTGTGTGTTGTAAAAAATATATATAAAAAATATTAAAAAAATTGAAAACACAAACAATCAAATGCATTTCACTATAGCTGCGTGTGTGTGTGTGAGTGTGCATGTGTTAAAATGACCTTTGGCTTGCATTGTCGCCACTGCCACAACCACTGCCCACATCGGTCTGTCCTGTAAAATAGAATTGTGGATATGCTTACAGCTAGCTTAGCTTTGTAACTGGGAGCTTGTTTGAAATGTTAAATAAATCATATAATAAGTCTTAATTTCACAGGCATATAGGTTCATCGGTTTATTTTATTCCGGGCATCAACAATAGAAACCTGCTGTCAAATTCATAGCAGGCTTGATATTTTGCTCGATATACAAATTATATTTTGATTTGGTTTGCTTGCTGCATTAAGCAGAATGCTGAAAAATTATTTCTACCATTGATTGTGTCTTTGGTTACATGATAGATAAGGACTAAGGTTGTGTTAAAATTGTACTGGATCATATTAAATTGATATGACAAAGAATGCGCCAAAATGGTACTGGGTTCTATTAAATTAAGAGGTTGGGTTTTGAAGGGTGCATCATAGAAATTATACCAATGACCATAATAATGACCCCAATAATATGTCTGGGTATATTATATATTAATAAAGAAGGCTATATCTTTACAATTGTGTTATTTATTTATTCTGATATTTATTTTTATTTTTATCGGTAAAAGATTTACATCGGTATTTACGAAACGGTCTTAGTAATTGGTAAAATGAAATCAACTTGATCCGTTTTGAAATTTTATTCAAAATTTTGGCTTTTGACTATAAGAGCTAGATAGTTTCTGTCAACTCGACTATTTATGCTAATTAGGAATAGATGCACTGCTTGTAGTCGCAGATGCTTTCTTCTGCCCTATTTATATTTTTGTACAACTTTTTACAGCTTTCTTCCCGTTTTTAATGGGTTCAAAATGTATGTGAAGGGTATCTTATAGTCGATCAATACTTTTCACTTCACTACCAGCTTCATCTTCAGCATTGCTGCTGTTCTTGCATTTTGTTTGGCTTTTATTTTGCTGCAGCCTCAAGCTGTTGTGTTAATTGCATATTTAAATTTATGTTCTTAATTGTTGGCAATTCGCGGGAATGCATTGCCTGCCGCCTTTTAAATAATGACTTTAACGCAGCTGTTTTAAGTACCTTGCACCCACTTCACCCACCTCCCCCACCACCTCTGGGTTATTCTGCTGCCATCAGCAAGTTGAGTTGCATCAACTGGTGGACATCAATTTAATCAAACTCTTCAGCACATCCCGTTGAGTGGCACTGAAATGTGAGCTGGGTTTTTGGGAAGCCATTGGCTCGGACTGCGCTGTCGATATTAATTGGATACCTTAGGGTATACGGTTGAGTAAGGGCATATTAATTACGTCAGTGCACTAACAAAAATCTACTCGAACTTTACAAATTATTTTCTTTTCGAGTGCATTTCATATTTCGCAAAGAATTTAAACAATTAGATTTTGGAATTTAGTCTGCTGCTCTTTGGCTTTATTACGAATTACAAACAAGTTGCAATATATAGATAAAAATGCAATATGTAGAAGGGTTGATGGGTTAAAGCTCGAAAGCCTGAGCAAACAGGAATAATGCCAACTGGTCAACAAACAAGAACAGACAATAACTGAATACACACACACACACACACACACATACACACGAGAGTGGAAAAATGTAAAAATGGAAAAATTTTGAAAACTATTTGTATATAAATGCCAACTTGCGATGAGCCTCATCGATGTGGGGCTGCTCCAGTTTGTTAGCCTCCGGCTCCCACTTGAGCAGCTCATCGATGCCATAACGTTTAATCGACTTGCTCGACGGCAACACTTCCTCGCAGATCGATGAAAAGTTGGAGGAGCATTTGGATGAGGATGAGGAGTTGCAGTTTGAGTTGGAATTGGAGTTCGGTGTGGGCAGCAATCCACAATTGGCAAAGGCACGCGAGATATTCCTCGCATGTATCAAGTTACCACGACGACATTCACCTTGACCCACCGCCAGTGGTGCCGGTGGCCAATAGCGTGGCACAAACAGCTCCTTGGCGACGGTGCCACCATCACACTTGTCCAACTTACGAGCTTCCATTGGCATTATATTGCTCTGACTGGACACGGACATGGCATGCGGCATCTGAGACAATTCCTCCAGTTTGCCGGCAGATTTGCCAGACACGGTGTTCTCCTTGTTGGCTACCTTGGCAGCGGCTTCATTGGCCTTGGCACGACAACGTTCATCCCACTGCTTGGCCGTGGGTATATAACGCTTGGGTGGTGCTGGCTTCGGATTGGGCTTGGAATCCAACAGCTGCTGGGGTTGCTGAGACGCCAGCTGCTGCTCGGGTTGATCTGATTGCAGTTTCGATGGCTGCTCCTTCTCCGGTTTATCCAGCTGCTGTTGCTGCTGCTCCGACTGCTTCTTGTGCTCAATTTGAGTCTCTGGCTTGCTAGCTCGCTGCAAGCATACGTAGCGACTATTTGGGTTGATGCGGATCTGCTCCAACTTAAACTGTTGTTCCTCCAACTTGGACTGCTCTTGTTTCTGTGGTTGCTGCTGCTTCTGGTGCTGCTGTTGCTTGAGCTGCAGTTGCTGCTCCGACTGATGCTGCTTCTGCTGTTTATGCTGCTTCGACTGCTGTTGCTGCTGGTGTTGCTTCTGCTGCTGTTTCTTTGCTTCCAACTCTTGACGCATCTCGCGCAGCACTCGTTCAATTTTCTCCCTTTTGATGATCCTCAGCCGATTCACCCGCAACCGTTCCTCGGCTGTAAAATGTATCGGTTCCCGTATCAGATGCAACATATCCTTGGGCTGTTGCAGTGCCTCGCGCATGCGACGCTGTTCGACCAGTTTGAGTGCCTCCAGTGCCACTTGGCGTTCCTGTTCGCGTCGCTTCTCCTCCAATATGCCAACATTTACAATCACATTTTGACTCTTTAGATCCTTTAGAGCCTTCGCCTCATTTAGCGTTGGTTCCTTGATCCACAGAGCTTCTCGTTCTTTGCTTAGTTGGTCTGCAAATTGAGTTGCGCTGTGATTAGTTTAAGATGCAAAATTTGCCTGGAGTTTTATTAGATTATAAATATTGCTGGTAACACCGTTCAACAGCCTGACAAAAATATATTCCCTTTTCTACTAAATTTTTTTCCCCATATTTTTGTCATTTTCAAAAACTTATTTTTTCGGCAACTGTCGCCCAAAGAAAATCCAGAAATACCTGCAGCCATCGCAATCTTAAAGACAAACTCTGACAGCTAGCATCTATTATCAGCTTTTATTACTTATTGGTATCAGAGTATTTCGCAACCGGATATGACCGACTGCAATCGCTTTTGTTTTTTGTTTTTTTTCTTTTACTTACGCGCTTTTCCTAAACGCTGCTCATATTTGATAGGCTTGGGGAAGCCCTTCCAGGGCAGAAATAGTTTTGGTTGCTTTGCTTTACGCTTATCGAGTGCCTCAATGTTGCATGCCTCTTCGTCGTTGTTTTCGTTGTTGATTTTGATGCTCTTGGAGCTCGGCATAAATACACTTGCATTCACATTGGGTTTGGCAACAGCCGTTTCAGTTGTAGCCAATTTGATCATGATTATGGCAATGGCAATGGAAATTCACACTTTCTCTTTAACTGTGGCAGCAATTTGTTACGAGTTGTGAAAGCCGGCTGACTGCTTAGATAATACTTATACGAGTGCCACATACACTCACAAAATTCCTTTGACAGTTAGACCCAGAGCTGCTCATTACACATCGATATATTAATATATTTTTTTATTTAGTGCTCTATCGACAGTTTGTATATTGTGTGATTTTTTATTTTAGAAAATATATACTTCTAAAAACTATTTTGAACAAACGGATGACATTATTTTTGAGGTGTGTGATCTTTATAATATCCGAATTAATAAATCAGTTTGGCGTCTGTGCAAACTAAATGCTAACTTATTCAATAGACTCCATCTTATTGATTCTCTCTAATTAATCGAACTGTTGTTATAGAAAGAGTTGGTGGATATTAGAAATGTATATATTAATATATAATAAAAATATAAAAATCAAAGGCGCTGGCTTTCATTTCTGATATGGCTTCCACAGAATGTTTAGAAACTTGTCGAATTGTTGCTGCTAAGATTTTTAATTTATTTTTGTTAGTTTCTGCTTGCTTCCGGCAAGCTTAAAGAAATAATTTATCAACTACGAAATTGGTCTCCATTGTGGGGCATTTTCCATTGTTGACATTTACGAGCTTGTTTGTTTTTCTTTCTTTCTATTTTTCGACAATAAACGTGAACAGGAAAGCAGGGCAAGAGAGCAACTCGGTCAAGTGCAGTCAGCTTGAAGACCAACGGCAATGGCAACGGCAAACGGTAACGGCATTCAATAAAACGTTTGCTATTATTATGGGAACACGCTCCGTAACACACATACACACACTAACACACACACACACCCCGTCTGGAGTTGTGGCAAATGAAATGAAATGGAAGAAGCGCACAGAAATATGCAATTTCACCTCAATCACAGCTGTAAAAACAAACAAAGCAATGGGGGCAAAATGCTGAGCTTCAATGCAATAGCTGTCTTAACCCACTTGCAACAGCTGGCCCCGCCGCTGCCACTCCCCCATGGCACTCCTATTCCCGCTGCTTATCCAGCTTATCCCTGTCGTTATCGTTATGCAAGCCACATGATATTGGCTATACTCAGTACTCACTGTTAGCCGGTTTCCGTTGTATCATTTCGTCGGAGTGCTGAAAAAAATAGTGCAATAAGTAAAACTTAATTACTTTTACTCGCCCCCTGCTGAAATTGAGCTATGTTTGTGAAACTAATATTTTAGGTCTGCAATACTAAATTTGATCTATACAATAATAGATAGATAGCTTTAAGGCCGTTGGGAGTATTGCCTTAATAGATTAAATACATTAATCAACACTTTCAGGCCGTTCTTTATGCATCTCTAATTGTTGAGCCAGTTAGGATGAGTGGCAATACAATTTCACAATAGTTCAATCCATTGCATTGTAGCTTTGCTATCACTTTAATAAATGTATTCAATTAAACAAGTAGGAATGACTATGGCATACTCTACAGTCAGATGTTAAATATATTCTAGTTCCACTGCAAAATTTGTATTAGAATATTTAAATAGTTGGACCTGCTGATAGTACTGAAATTAATATGAGAATACATTCGCGACTGTAAATTGGGTGTTTCTTTTCCGATCTAAGCACAAAGCACAAATCACAAAGAGTGCTGCTTATCAATAATATGGTTGTACATATCATATATCAAATACAAGAATCGTACGGCTTTAACAATGTGGATTTTATTGCTATAGAAAATTTAGTTGGTCTTCTTCATACAGACATGCCTAAATCGACTCAACTGCTGATCTTGATCAATAATATATATTCTTTAGAGGTTTCTTCTGCCGGTAATATAGTCGTCAACCAAACCATTATTACCCCTTTTGCCCATTTTGTAATTGGTTAAGGGTGTAATTATTAGCTGAGTGCATTCAACTTTTATGTGGGTCATGCTGAGGTCCAATCAAATGGACACTAACTGTCAGAGACTTGCAGTCATTTTATAGATGATTAAAGTGGCTTTGAGTCGGCAAGTTTTGCAAAATAATCCGCTTGTTCAACTTTCATTACATTTGCGCTTATCCGCTTAATTGAAATGAATGATTAACGCAATTTGTATAGAGCGAAACATGAGTGTAAAACCAAATGCAAATGTGTAGTGACATATGAAAAACACATCATTAATTTATAAATAACTAAATTAAACAATTAATTGCCAAGGACATGGACTGTAGAAAAAAGGAATAAAAAATGTGTAATAAAATATATAAAAAACTGAATCATTGACAAGAGCAGCAAATTTAATTTCGCATTTGAATGCACAATTTAAATGCATTCATTCATTGGGCTATTCAAACACTCACTGCTCGCTCACAAGTAATTAAAATTTAAATAACTATCACTTGTGCGTACACTGGCCAACAAAAAGCAACCTTTTCCACCCACGCGCTAAATAACATAAATAAATATAAAAATATTACGCATACGCCAAGTTCAACATTTGCTCCACATTCAACGAAGACGAAAGTGTATAATAATAAAAATTAAAGAGAGCACAACCGAAAAGTAAAGAAACGAAACGAAATAAAATGAAATGAGAGCGTCAACAGGCAACAGACAAACAAACGAAATTCATTAACACGATTCTAATTACACCAGACAATAGCAATGACAGCTAGCAAGGGGTTCTGGTGGGGTATTTGGTGGGAATGGGGAACTCTCTGTGTGTGTGCATTTTGCATACAAATTGCCAAATTAATGAGCAAAACACAACCACAGTAAATAAAAGCAAATACATTTATAAATTCACACAGCTCACATAACGTACAAAATGAAGGCAACTAGGCCAGTGTTTGACTAGCAGTTTGACTTCCATGTAACTACACTCAGACAAAAAATCAACCTACATTTTAAAATTCGACATGAAAACTTAAAAGTTTATCCTGAATAGTTTCTAGATATAAGAAAATTTTTCAACAATCCCAAAATGTAGAAATTAATTTGTATGAATTTATAAGCTATCTTAAATGTTTGTGAAACCTAAAAATACTAATATTTATTGAAAGCATAAGCATTAATATAATTTTATTCATCTGCTAGTCTCCTTTCTATTGTGTTTCCCATTTCGACAAGCTTACAGAGCATTTCCAGCAATGGAAATTCTAATTTAAAGTGCATTCTTAATCCTTTTATGGTCAAATATTGTTGCTGCATATTACACAGTCAAATTAATAACTTGTTGCCATTGTTAATTAGAGGCTAAGCAAATATTTACACTTCAATACTTCATGCACAGCTGGCAAAATCATGCATTGTTAAATTCTTGTTAATTATAAATAGCTAAACTTGAGTTTATTAGAAGAAATTCTTAAATTAGAATTTGCTTAGCTTAAATATAATAACAGGAATTTCGTTACTTATATGCAGCAAGTCCTTATAATTAAATAAATAATACAAATTAATTTATATATATATATATATATCCACAATAAGAAACTGCGTTTAAATCTTCATTTTTCCACGGCATTTACAACAATATATTTATATATATATATATTATTGCCGTGCGTTTTGTTTTCGATCAAAAAATTTAAATATTCAAATTTATTATTATTATTTATTATTTTTATTATGTAAATCCAAAATATTAGAACTTGCCTAGCTTAAAGCTATACACAAGAATTGCTTTACTTGAGTCCAGCAAATTAATCTACCAAAGAAATAAATACATAAATAAGCCAGCTACTTTTGCTACAACACTTTATATTCCCCAAGAATTTAAAAGAGCAGCTTTTCAAATGGTGCTGCCACAAATGGTGAAGCCCACATATGCTTCAGTTAATAAGCCTGGTTTGGCCTGCTAGCTGCAAATATAGAGCAGCTGATTTTTATGAGCTTAGCTCTTCAGCTTTTCCCAACGATTTTTGGGGCACACCGCAGCTCTGGCAAGGTTAATCCTTGCCAGACCCGGACGTCACTCACCCATGTGCCCCACTCTACTCCCAAAACCCAGTCCAAAATTATTTCTGGCATTTTGAGATATCTGGCTAGCTGGTCTCTGCCTGAAAGAGGGTGGAGGGACATATGTGGTATGTATGTGAACTGGTTGCCCAGCACCGCAAAGCGGAAATCGAGATCCAGAGGGGGTGTTGAAGAATGATCAGGAGAGGGAGTTGGAGGCAACACCTGGCTGCACATACATGTACGTACATGTGTTCATAGTTGTTGTTAATGTTGCTGCATGCAGCAGCAGCAGGCAAGTGAAACACAAACAAAACCAACAAACAGACCAAAATGTAGTTCACTTAAAATTTCTCATTTCCTTCCTCCTGGACTTTAGCCCAAGCCCACACAAACATACACTGTGAAAAAATCTTTCTGAAATAGCAACATACTCTGATTCTTTGAAATAATTTCTAAATATACGAAACAAAATTTCGTAAAACTGAAACAATAAAGTTTCAGTTAAAGAAATAAATTTCGACAAAATTGAAATGAAATGAATTAAATTAAACTAAAAATAAAATTTAATATTTTAATTGTTAACTTAAAAAATATAAATATTTATAGCATTTTACACTTTTACATATATTAAAATGCTAAATGTGTAACATTTGTTTCACGGATTGGGAGAGCCTAGAAAAAAAACCAAATTGACCAAAAAATATCTTACAGTTTAGTTGCCGTAAAGACTTTCAAAATCACGAAGTTTTCTAAATTTTTATAGATTTTTTCGGAGTGTACACACATCCCCAACAACAGACACAGAAACATAAACACACGTGTGGCTGGACAAGAAAGAAAGAGAGAGAGAGAGAGAGAGAGAGAGAGAGAGCGGAGGAGAAAGTGGAGGAGATGGAAATTTAGGATGAAAACTTTATGCATGTGGCAAAAAAGCTTAAGTTAACAACTTATGCTCGTCATATGGAGCCGAGCAGGCCAAAACTAAACGTTGGATAAACCTAGAGAGAGAGAGAGACAGAGTGTCAGAGAGAGGGAGAGAGAAATAGCGAGAGAAGGGCGGAGTGACGGAGAGAGAAAAAAGCCCTTTTCGGGGTCGCCTCATTGTCGCTGAAACGCATTTAGGAAGGAAATTAGTAAGTAAATGTCATAATTTGCAAAAGGACTTTGTGCAGAGGATTATTAAGTCATTATACACACCCAACCACACACACACCTACGCACACACACACACAGTTATCAAAAGAAGTTGCGGCTGGTGAAGCTGAATCAGAAATTGAAGCTGAAGCTAATCAAAATGCAAATTTCAATTTGCCAACTGCTGAAAGCAAAAGACAAAGAACTAAAGAACAAATCAGCAAGAAAAGTAAAAGTTAAAGGTAAAGCCAACAATGCCAAATCGCAAAAGGCAGCCAACTAAAAATCTTTGACTTTCCACTTTTTACCTGCTCGCCAAAAAAAAACCAAAAAAAAAAAACAAAAGAAACATATTCATGAAAAGGCATTCAGCGTTGGACCCAAGGGCAACATTGAATGTCCTCAAACCAGGCAACACAGACAGGCACACATATATAGTAGAGGGGGACAAGGGGTGGGCGGTTTGCGGGGCTAGTCACGCGGTAATCCTTTTCAATGTTAGCATCCGCTGTGCCCGCGTTGCCCTCGGCAAATTACTTGTATCCTTTTCCATGACTCGCTTGATTTCTTGCTTATTTATTTTTTATATATATTTTCTTTCTGTAATTCTGTGTTTTATTTTTTTTGTATTTTACTTTTCTTTGCTAACTTTTGATAACGTCAACAGCATTGAACACCGCCACAAACCAACATCAACAGCAACATCAACAATAACGATAACAAATTTCTTGTGTTTGGCATATTTCTTAGCTTTGAAATTTCATTTGCTGTGCACTCGGAAAAAAATCTAACTGGCTAGCTAGAGAGCTTTTCTTGTTTTTGGAAACAATTTTTAAATGTAAGAAAAATATTCTAAAAATTAAAAAGGCTGTTCTTAAATCGACACCCCCAAAATGATGCTTCTTTTTTTTTATAAATGTCTTTATTATTAGGAAATATAATCTAAAAAGTAGAAATTAAATTGTATAAACTATCTAATAAATCAATTATCTCAATATAGAAGAGAAAGAATTCTAAAAATTAGAAAAACAGTGCAAAAAATGATTTTTTAACCTATTTCTTAGAAATATTTTCTATTATTAAGAAACGCATGATGAAATAAATAATCTAAAATGTTTATTAATGTTAGAATGGTATGTGCATATAAGAATAAACAAACTGAAAATTATTCATATTTTTGACACAAATTAACATGAAATTAAAAACAGAAAATCGCCGGTTTTTAAAAATATTCTTCCTGAATAATAAGTCTAAAAATCAGGGCGATATTTTTCTGAGTGTCAACATGTGGCAAATGGGCTGTGGAGTGATGTGTGGAAAGAGTTTGTCAATTTGTTGCAAATGCAGTAAACATCATCTAATTGACGTTGAAATTACCCGATTGCCACCCTTTCACACAGATGCCAGCTGTCCTGCTGCCTAACAGCAACAGTTGCTGCTGTCGCTGTGGTTCATGCTGCTTTTGCTTTAGCTACTGCTGTTGCTGTTGTTGCGGTTGACACATGTCCAAATCGGATTCTTTCTTGATTTTTGTCTCGTTTTCTTATTGAAGCGCCCCACGGGCCATTTTAATCTGGGCTCGCTGCTCGCTCGTCAGCGCTGACAGCTGTCTGATTGGTCCAATGGGGACTGTTTGGACGGCACCCACATTTGCCACACTTGCCACACTTGCCCCACACACACCCGGAGAGAGAATGAGCATGTCACTTGGTTTATGTGTGCTTTGCATAATGATTTTAATTGAGTGATGAATATAATGAAACTGATGTTGAGACGACTAGCTGCCAATTTCAACTCCCAAAGTTGTCAAAGTTTTTTTTAGATTTGCGACAGCTGCTAGTTGCCAGTAGTTGGCAGTAATTTGCTGGTTGGCTTTAATTAAATTGATATTGATACGACTATGCAGCGTAATCCATTTCTAACTTCATGCAACTAACTGGAGCAGCTGCCAGTTGCCAGTTGGCAGTTGTTGGTTGGCTTGTTGGCTTGAGAGTTTGAGCTTTTGGGTTTATGTTACTTTCGCAGCGCCACCAAAGCTGTCAACACAGCCAACAAGTCTATCAGTCATGTATCAAAAGTGTGTGACTGTTCCGATGGGAACTTTAGCTGCCACGCGATTCGCAGCACAACGAAACAAAAACAAATCAACAACGGACCTGAACGAATTCGAGTTTGAATAACACATTGAATATTTAGATACTCTCTCATAAAAACAACAGGCAAGCTAATGAAAAAACAAGCTGTGTGCCGATTTGTCACTCAAGCTTCTCAACAAAATGCTTTACGAATTCCCTTCACACAACCTGCTGAAATTAAATTATAAATTTAGTTCTTTTGATTGTTAGTACATTTTTTAATCAAAACAAAAAATAATGTGTGATAAGTTATACATATTTAATTAAATTAAATCGACTATCATTTTACATAGCCTGTTCAACTTAAATATGATAGCTTTATTTTGTTATTGGTACATTTATTAATTCAATTGGATGCTACTTAATACGATATCATAAATATATAATACTATAACAATTTTTAAATAATAGAAAAGTATGCAAGATTTTATTCGATTGTAAGTACATGTAATGTTATTTTTATTGTTATTGTTATTGTTTTCCGTTAATGGTTAGTTTTTAATTAACTTTTATTCAGTTTTGAATTTGCTTCCATTATTAATCATTAAAGAGTTTAAGTTTTGAAAACAAATTAAAGTTAATTATAATTTCAAGTAATGTTTATGTGTTACTTTATTTGTAGATTTACCGCCAAAATCACTTAAAAATATAAAAAAAAATATTATAAAAAACTGTGATTATTAAATAACTATAAATCATACATCATACATACTATTTTAACACTTTTCAAACACTCATTTACCAAGGCCATAATCAGGCATTTAGAGTATCCGACTTTTAGACAGACTAAGCATTTTTTATTCGCTTTTGTGCAGGCTATTAACGCTCTTGTTGCTTGATTTGTTGCAGTTGTTCTTGTTATTGTTTGTGGGTTGTTTGTGCCTTTCGCGTTTTACTTGGCTGCGGTTCAACGCGCAAAACCAACGCAGCCGCCTTGCCCACCGCTCATCTTTTTTGGTATTCGCTTCTCGCGCATTTTCATCATCAACAATTTTGAAGCGAAAACTTTGCGAGAAAGTTTTGCACATGTGAAAGGGTTTCGCATGCGTGCAGGTGCAGCTAAGTAGGTACAAGTGTGTGTTGGTGTGTGTGGCGAGTTTAGCTTAAGTTTTAGCATATACAGTCAAGGCGCTGGCAAAACTTGCACAAAAGACCAGCAGTCAGACAGGAGGCGTTCAACGCTTGGTTGCCGCTGCGTGCCAGGCACACCTTGAGCAGTTTTGCGCGGCTGCCACAAGTAGACATTGGTTAAAAACTTTTCAACTACCCACATACACACACACACACACACACGCATACATGCGTAGTTTGAAAAATTATTATAACGCGCCACGTTGGCAACCTTTTCATATGCCAGAAAACTTAGACAAGCACATCGAAGGCGGCAGCAGCAGCAGCAGCAGCAGCAGCCTGGGAAAGGCAAGGACTTTTGTGTATACATATAAAATTATGCGCGTTTATTCGTAAATTAAGTGCTGGCTGTTGCTTTCCTAAAAACTTGGCTAGAAAGCAACCGACTTGCCTTGCGTTGGCGGTTGGCCTTCTTTTTTTTGCCTCAATTTCCACTCAAAGGAATTGCTGGTTGCAGTGCATTTTAGGGACTTGGAGAAGCGTATTTTGTTTGATTCGAAATACCTTTTAATCTGGGCATTATAAATGCATAAGCTCTAAGTGCTGCCTATCAATAGCCACTAATATTTATCAACAGCTTTTTACAAATAAATTTCGCGTGTGTAGAAAATAAAAAACACTTAAACTCCATTGAACTTGCTACACGTTAGCGGCTATGGTAATAAAGCAATGATAACAGCAACAACAACAATAATGACCAAAGGGAGAGCTGTGTGTGTGTGTGTGTGTGTCATAAAGCACATAAGCTAAGGGTTTTCATATTGTTTAAGCCAACAATCGAGCCAAATGGCAAAATTTAAGCGCCTAAAATGCTTCACAAGCTCGTAAACTGTAGCAAAGAGAGAAAGGCCCACAGCGAGATAATTAGGGTTATGAAATACCCTACATAGACATATATTATATAATTTGCTGTATAGAGTATTTAGCAGTGATATATATAAATATAATTATATAATTAATTCACTCAACGAAAGAAAGAAATCATGTATACTTCTATAGGCTCATCTGTATGACTAATAACACATTTAATATTCATGAATGTAAAATGAATGTTAAGCTTTAAGTCGTCGACATTTGATAATTGTGCTCTTAGTTTATATGTGTGTGATAAAGTGTTTATTTTGAAACATACCTGCCAGTAGTTTGCGCCATGTCATCTGTGTAGATGAATGCGGGAGACCCAATGTTGCAAATACCACAGAGAGAGAGAGAGAGAGAGAGAGGGAGAGAGAGGGAGAGAGAGGGAGAGGGAGGGTAGCACATAGAAGATGCCATTCCGTGGTATTTGGCTGCCTAGCGACATTCAGTTGCACTCGGAAAAAACATAACTCTGAAATGTAGTAAATTTTCACTAAATTAAAATTAACCTGCAAGCTAGAAAGTTGGTCTTGTTTTTAGAATTAATCTCTATATAGTTTTTCTTAAATTAGTGCAAAGAGTATGACGAATTTCTAAAATTTAGTAGGATTTTTTGTCTGAGTGTAGGCAACATTCAGCTGTGGATGCCACCCATTCCATGCAGCCACTGCCACATTATTGGTAGCAGTAGCAATAGCAATAGCAGTAGCTATAGCATCATCAGAATCAGGAGTCGGCAACCTGGTCCAGGACGATGGAGGATGCAGTGGTGGGAAGGGGTGGGGGCGGTGTATCAGGAGTGAACGCTTTGAAGCTCGCTAAAAATTTCAGATTTTCAGAACATAACATTTTACGGTTTCACGGATCATTGGCACATGCAGGAAAGTGAAAGATACATTGCCACACACACAAACTGTAGATGCAACTGAATGTGTGTGTGTGTGTGTGTGTGGTTGTTGTTGGCATGTGAAAGCGATACACTCGTTTGCTCGTTTTTGGAAAATCGCTTGAAATTGCGTTTGAAGCCTCGTCCGCTGCTCCTCCTCCTGAATAGGGGAACTTTTGGGGATTTTCATTGGTTTTTTTGTTTGTTTTGTTAAGCTTTAACAAAATATTTTAAGTAGTTTATAAAGTACTCAGTGTGTGTGTGTGTGTGTTTTAAGCTCACATATCAGTTACGTGCAAAAACAGAAATCTAAAAGTCCGGAAAATTTACCGTCAATATCAATACAAATGCAAGTGTGTGTGGATGCAAGCTGATTTTGTACCTGTTTGACATCGATACAAATTTGGCTTGTTGTTAATAGTTAGTTGGTAAAACCTTTTAATACCATAATGCTCAAAGCATATTCCATTTGCGCATTTTAATTCGTTTAAAACATTGATCAGGCTGTGTGTATGGATGTGTGCGTGTGCAGGATTTGTACAATTTGCCAATAAGTGTTAATTAAGTGCAATTAATTTCAACTAAACGTGTGATTCATTTAGTTTCACTTCGTTGCAAATTACATTTATACATAACTTAGCAATGCATATTTGAATGATAATTTAATTCGACTATAGCCGAAAATTAAACTTTCACAATGATCATATGGCATATCTTTTAAATACACTTGTAGAGCGTATTACTCTTCTATTTTTAAGTTTGTAATGCAGTGAAGGAGACTTCTTAGATTCCATAACATTATATAATTTCATATAGCTGTCAAAGGAATAATCGGTCGAGTTTAGGTTCTTGAATGAAAAAGTTATTTGGTTATCAAAGTATTTTTACCAAACCAATAAGCTGTGCGTCTTATTATATTTTTTTCAATACTTGAATACAAAATGATTAGCTCTCATAGGAACAATCTGTTTCCTTTTATCTTAATTTTAACCAAAATTTTGTCTCCATTCTCCAAGGGTATTTAATCTTTGCCATACCTATGGTAATTATTTCCACTTATTTGTAAAATCAGATATTCCATTAAATAGTCGATTAAATTATTTAGAGCCAAAGCTGTAAAGTCAGCAATTTGTTGTATATAAAATTTATATATGTATACATATATTCAATGTCAGTTAATTAGGCACCTCTCGGTGAAATGCAAAGGGCAACACTGTCTGAAGATGGCAACAAATGTTGCAGTTGCAACCGAGCTCTCGGCGAAGTGCACTTGTGTTTGGAGTCAAAGTCGGGTACACAAAAAAAAGAGAGAAGAGAGAGGGAGAGAGGAAGAGGAAGAGAGAGATGGAGAGAGAGACAGAGAGAGAGAGAGAGAGAGAGAGAGAGAAAAATGAAAGAAAGAAAGAAAGAGGCCACTTGACAGCCACAAAGCGGCTGGCTTGTCACCCGGGTTCTTGGTCAAAGCATTGCTCGCCAAGTGCTCTCCAAGCAGTTAAGCAGCGTTGCCGATGCCATAAATGTTGCAACTTGGCGACACGGTGCCATTGCAGACACAGCAACCCCCGTCGTCCCCTCAGCCCCCGAGCCACCAATCGGCACTCTTCAGTTGCCACAAAGTGTTTAAGCGTGAAGGCAAGTGGCAAACTGGTAAAACTGGCAAAACTGGCAAAAAAAACTAGCAAACGTTTGCCATTTTGCAGCTTCTGCCTTTTTGCAACAATCTTTGAGATGAGTATGGGTGGGTGCGGAGGAGATGGTGTTGCATACAGACAGTTTCACAGCAATTTAAGTTTTGCTTTTGTTTAAGCAACACTTCAATTAGAGGCGCCTCAAAAACTATGTCAACTGTCGTCACAGGATGTTCAGCACAATTTTTAGCACAGGCATGTTTCTTTCTCGCCACTTTCATAAGGTGATTAAACTCATTTGCCTTATATACACACACACATTTCTACACACACTAATACATTATCTTGCCATAGATGCATGTAAAGTTTTTCTTGGTTTCTGCAACTCGCAGTTGTAATAAATTTTTGTCAGCAAAACATAGTTTACAGCACTGCATTCAGCACGTAGCAAATTGTTGCCATGTGCTCCTCGCAACAAAACGCCCAAGTCCCCCCTCTGTGTTTCTATGTAAGTGTGTGTGTGTGTGTGTGTGTGTGTGTGTGAGTGCTTGCCACACATGAACAGGTGCACTTTATGGTTGACTTCAACTTTGGCCATCGCTCCCCAACCGAACAACCGCTGTCATGAAATTGGTTTTTGCCACACAACAATAACAATAACAACAACAACAACAACATCAATTTCTTATGATTTATTATTATTCAATGTGCTTTCTGGGATAGCTCAAGCCTTTGCTCCACTTTTTGGCTGGCACCTCAATTTTTGTCACATTTATTAACTGATGGATTGGGTGTAACCTTTAACAAAAACTTCCGGGGGCCAACACAATTTTGCCGGTGTTGTTGACCTTTTTCATAACATATGTGCTTCTTTACCCTGTAATTAATTGATCACAAAAAAGATTAGGTTGATATTGAATTGTGAACATTAACAATTCTGATATAAGTGTGGCATATATGTGCTTCGATTTAGGTATATCTCAATAACTCATGGCAGCAATTACAACTCAATCGTTATTTGTAATATTTAATATCATTAATTATAATTGTTTTCCAAATGTATTTAATTTATAAAGACATATTTAAAATATTTAGTATTAATATATAAATATTTTTATTTAATCCATTACTTAATTTGAACAATAATTTGAATATTTTGGGATTATATTTCAAATGTTTAATATTATTATAATCTGTTTTCCTTTATTCTTATATTTAAATTAATCTTTATTTATTTTCTATATATTTTTCCAGATTATACAAATATATCTATATGAATTTTTTAACTTTCCTTCTTTAGCACTTCACTCTATATAACTTAATTTGCTTTTGAAACTTTGACAAACTATTCGAATATATATATATATATATATATATACATATATATATATAAATCTGATACTCTATTAAATTATTATTACTTTTATTTTTATTTTTGTAGATGCAACTGTCCGTCGTTCAGTGTTGTTCAGTTCCAATCGATATAAATGTGTATTCTTCAACTTTGGCTGTTGTTCATTGAGGTTGTTGGTCACCGATGCCCATTAAACATTTAATGTGCCAGCCAATAAGAAACTTTTGCGCTTAGCCCGGCTTAGACCAGGAGTTAGGGATGTGTTCTCTATGTGATGGCATGTGTCTGAGTGTGTGTGTGTGTGCGTCTGTGTGTTTATCGTATATACTGGCAGAGAGATCTACAGATATATAGTATGTATAATTAATTACACTTTGGAAACTTTGACACATTTAATTATTATTTTATTAGTTTTGGCTATTAACTGGCGGCGAAGCGTGGGCGCATCTGTGGGCGTGGCAGCGACTCTAATGCGTTTGCTTCCATCGACCGAAAATAGTCAGGATGTGGCACATAAATATTTAAGAGTGGCGGGGTGGCTACACTGCAATTTCTAATTGCTTGGGTGAAGTTAGTTTGCCTTGGCACAAATCTGGATCAGTCTATGGTTTTATCGAATGCATTTAATTGTTGCTGCAAAGTTCTTACACACACACCCACACACACACTCGCGCATATACATTTACTTTGCTCGCCGGCCTTTGGGGGATTTTCATTTCATTTTCATTCATAAAAGTTTTGTGTACTTTTTGGCAAATCGAAATCGACTCCAAGAAATGCTGCTGCTGCTGCCAAATCTTGTAAATCCGTTTTTCTGCTGGCCAGCAATGGAATGGAAAACGGATTTCGACTTTGCTGCAACTATTTCGGGAAAAGTTTTGCACCAAATCAAGTTGGACTCTGTAAGTAACGCGGGCAGTTCTTAAGTTCGTAGACAATAAATTTGTACTTCAAAATAAACATAAAGACTGCAACTAATAATACAAATTTCGCTGGCAACAATTTATCTGGCTACCCTCGATTTGTGCTGCTTCAATTTAATTTGCTTCAAAGTTTGAATATGATTAAAAAAAATAAATCGATGACTAAATTGATACAAAGTTGTTTTGTTGCTCATTCAATTTGCTTGCTTGCCATATGCAGCTGCTGCTGCCTCAGCTGTGGCAGCCGTGGCAGCCGTGGCAGCCGTGGCAAGTGTGGCAAGTGCGGCTTATGCAAGCACATTAATAAACAGCCGGCGTTGGGGGAATCTCTGCATTTTTAACAGCATATTTTAATGGCTGATTTTTAACGTCAGAGGCTCAGTTCAGCGCACTTATTGACAGCTGTGACAACCCCGATTCGCACACTTCCCTCTCACCAATTTCAGCACACTACCCTCTCCTCTTACCGCTTTGATGCATATGTCATGCGTACCAGCGACGATACAAAATTTATTTGCAAACGCCTCTCAAACACTCCCCAAATATGCAAACATTGTATTGCAGCTCTGACCTGAGCCTGGACGACAGCCGTTAAAACCCCTACTCTCCTCACTCTGCCCCCACCGCCTACCATACCTTCTGGCCAAAACAGCGCCACACACAGGCATAAAAATCTGAAAAGAAAAAAAAACCAAAAAATGTTTAATTTAATTTCGCATCGCAAAAAAATGCTGTGACTCAGTTCTTTTTTCTCGTTTATTTTCGCATGGCAACTGCTGTGCAAACATAAAATGTTTAAATAATTTTTATAGGTAAATACCCGTTTGGGATGGGGTTTGAAAGAAATGGATATCGTCAGAAGTTAAACTGATGGTCTGCTAATCGACGAACGTCAGCTTTGATTGAATTTCAACATGGAAAAATATCTCAGACACACTTTGGACACTTGATTGATTAAGTTACTCCCAACTTGACAATAAACGTTACTAAGTTTGAACTTATTTTAAGATTATATATCATAGTAGTTAATGCTTATTATTTTTTGAGCTTATATTAATACATATATTTTAAGTATATTTTACATTTTTATAATAATAATATTAGTATTATATATTTAACTTGTTTTTTTTTTTAATTCATTATTAATATTATTAACATGTTGCTTGTGCCGTCTGTCAGATGTCTTCTAAATTTGAACAGTTTCTCATTGTGAATTTGCATTTTGTTGCATGGTAATTAAGTGTCAAAGAAGTGAAAATGCAACAAATGTTTTCGATTGCACCAAATTCTGCCGCCACACACACATTAAGTGAGTGTGGGTGCATGTGTGTGTTTTAGAGCCACTAAATAAACAAATATGCATGCAGTGTGCTTTAATTTATGCAATAAACACACAAAGTGGGCAGTTTAATGGGTGCGCACAGCGAGAGAATGATAGAGTTGGAGAAAATGAGAGAGAAAAAGGGGAGAGAGAGACAGCACACACACACACACACATATGCACACTACGTGACTCTTTCGTATGTGTTCTGTTTGCGCTGCGGCCAAATCAATTAAAAATTACGCATACGCACTGTAAATATTTGGCAGGCGCAGCGGCATTTGCACAACGTATGCAAAATGTTTGCTAATTTTTGAAGCATTTCGATAATTAAAGCGTTGCAGACTCAACACAAACTCATATACTCATTAACAGAAAATATATCTGAATTTAAGAAACTTGCCAAGGATTCCTCAACTAACTATTCAATAATTACATTTCTAGCATTGAAGTTTGTGTTTTCTTTGTGTGTACGTTAAACAATTCTTATATTACTTGTTTTATATTTCGTAAATTAAGCTTACTCATATACATATAAGTATTTTACATAGTTTATAAAATAAGCACAACTTAATTTAAAAAATATATTTTTGAAATAACAACATATTTTTGATATTTTAATTATAGGGAAATCCTTTCCAATTTTAAGAATAATGCTTTGCCATACTTAGAAATAATTTTTAAAAACAAGAATAACTTGAAAATCTTGGGAACAATTTTCAAAATTGCAGCGTTATTTTTTTTCTAAGTGTACTTACTTACATTGTTTATAAATCACATACACCACAAAAAAAACAAACGAAAAATAATGAAAATTGACGCATAAATTCTTGTTGGTCCATGACATGTATGAGTTTTGTGGCAAGCAGTTGCTGCTGCTGGTTGTATGCCGCTTTTGTATATCTTAAAAGATTGATTTAATGTTAATTAAAGGGAAATTGTTTGCTCTGCAGAATGTGTGCACAAATATTTTTTCAGCTCGAACATGTGACATGTGAAATGAATCTCAGTGCTCTGTGTGCCACAGAAGTTTCTCTGGCAGCAAAAGTAAACACAAAGCGTAGTTGCAAGTAGCAAAACTTTGTCCATGCTGCAACATCAACTGTACAACTCTTAGGTGTTGGTATACGACTAACTGGTGTGTGTGTGTGTGTGTGTGTGTGTGAATGTTTGTTTGTGGGGTATGTCACAAGTTTTGCTTGTCTTTTTGTCTGACTACGAGTGCCTGTCTCTCTCTCTATTTATCTATCTCCATCTTTCCATCTCTCTATCTCTTCTTCTATCCATTTCGCCGAGTATCTAGTTGAGCGTCTGTCTCTCTGTCTGGCTGCCTCAGCGTGTTACTGCCGCAAAAGTTTAAGGCAAATATGCAACGCGTTCGCAAAGCTTGTGGCATGCAGCAAACATCAACAATATATTTTTACTGCTACTTTTTTTTGGTTTGCGTCACGAACAACAGGCTACATTAGCAAAACCAATGTTAAAAGACTTGCAAATACTCTGCATAATTATTGAAAAGAATTTCCTACTGAAATGGCTCATGAAATAGAATAAAGTATATTTTTATATGCACTTCGTAATTAACATTAATTTTTAGATATTTAAAAGCTACGTAAACTTAACTTTTTATTGTACTCTGTATAATAATAAATTTCATGATTTTGTCAACTCTCCATATGCACACTGAGTTTATTTTGCTTTTAATTTCATTCAAATGTTCTTAATTTCATATAGCAATTATCATATACAAAAGAAATTGCTACTGAAATAGCAAATGAAAAATAATAAATTATATTCGCATGTAAAGATTTAATACCATAAAAAAAATGCTAAAACTATATATCGAATTTGAATTAATATTAAATTTGAGTTGTTCTAATACCAAGCTAACTAAATTTAGTTGTTAACTTTTGCAAAGAGAAAAGTAGAATAATAAATTTTATGGTTTTCACAATTCTCCATAGACATATGCGACGTATTAGCTAAGCAGCTATTTTTTGACGGCTCTTGGGGCACATACATATATAGAGCAATGTGCAACCGAAAATGAACTTGTGCATTTATCTTGACGCAGACGCAGGCAAGTTTGGCTGATTGCAGCCAAGAAGCGGAACATTTGCAGCAGCACCAAGGTAGGGACAGCAAGAGTGAAAGAGAGAGAATAGTGCAATATTTTTAGTGACATTTATATCTGGTCTCCATTACTGCCACCCGTTCTCCGACGTTGGCATTTAAAAATTTATGCAATAAAGTTTGCTTCCAAGACTATGGATGTGTGTGTGAGTGTGTGTGCCGTTTGAAGGTCAAGTTGAGCCGAGTCGAGGGGGTGGTGGAGAGGGGGGGAGGGGTTGGACGCTTTGGGCTTTCAATTGTATGAGAACTTGGGGACCTGGTGCCTGTAGCCTGAGCGAACCAAGCATTGGCCACTGGCAAATAAATCAGCAACACTTGACAGACGCACTGAAGTTACTAATTTAATTTACATTTTTAATTTATTTTATTTTTTGTTGTTTTGCTGTTGTGTGCGCCTGTCAAGTGAATAAGTAATGAATTTACAACTTCTCAAGAATTTCAAATTAAAAACAATAACACAAAATGGGCGGAGGAGCGCAGCCTGTGCAAATTAGAGAAGCGGCATGGCAAACACGAAGCAGGTGCGTTTGCATTTTCATCTCACTACTGGCTGCTTGGCTTCAACGCAAATGACTAATTAAAAACTGTAGTGGGCGTGGCAGTTAGTCAGCAGCAGTAGCATTATATTAAAAGAAAATAATAAAGAAAATCAGCGCAGAGTTATTTCCCAGCCAGCCCCCTGGAGATGCTTTAAAACTTGACTTTAAGCAGCATCCGCTGAAAAGTATGCTACACTTTTAGCCAGCATTGGGTAGACTTGGACATGGCTGCTGTTGTTGTTTGCGTGGTGCAATCGTTGCGGGCTCCCTGGTTACTGTCATTTGCACCTCTTACATCTGCAAAAATGTCGGCCACAGTCTCATGCATATGCAAATTGCATTTGCACTGCATCAAGCAAACGCCGCTGCTTTGTCTCTTTGACGCACCCTCTACACTCAGAAAAAAATGGCCCTGAGTTTTACAAATTCGCCATACTTTTAGCATTTAAGCTAACTCACTTCATTATTCGGAAACTATATTTCTTAAAAGCTACGGTTTTCCTTTCATAATCTCATAATTTCTCAAAAATTTTGACAAAACATGTCACATTTTCTGGGTGTTTCTTTCATTCTTAAAATTAGCTATTTTGCAGCTCATTTTATGAAAATCACACTAGAAATTTAAATGCTGGCTACACTCAGAATTTGAATTTGAATTTGAAAAACGCCATAACTCATTTTAAATAATAAACAATAATTTTTCAAACATTATAAAAAATATGTATAATTTCCAAGGTGTTTTTTTTTAAATATGTATATTATATAAATGTTTAATATGGTCTTCAGAGCTATTTTTTCTGAGTGTACCCAGCTACAGCTGCTGTACAGCTGCGATCAAGGCGGAGACGGGCAACTGGCAACTGGCACAGGGACACAACAAGCAGCTGAGGCTTGACCAAGGCAAGGGCAAGGAGTTGCACTCATATGTGCATGCCGTGTGATATGGAAAGATAGAGAGAGATACAGAGTGTGATAAAGAGAGAGGCAGGGAAAGCGTGCCAAAAGTCACACCGAATGACAAATCACAGTGTGTGCATATTCATGTGTGTGTTTGGCTGTGCAGAGATTGTGTGAGATTGCCACTGGAGATTATGGTTGGCGCACAACACGTCCAAATATCTGGGGACACAGCGAAGTGTGAGTTGTCTCTGTCTATTGGTTTGAGTGTGTGTTTGATTTGCACTTCAATTTTTCTTAATTACAGATAAATATATTATTCTTGTAATATATATATATATATATACTCATTTACTCACTTGTTCTATTCCCAAATTTCGTATTTATGACTGCAAAAAAATTGCACTTGCATACCTACGATTTGCTCTTTAATATGGAATTGGACTACTGTTCGCTCAACTCTAGATGTGGCAGATATTGTTTAGCTTAATATAGTAATATATCAATAGCTCCTGTCAGCTTGTCAGTGAGTAGATAAATGCTTAAGTTATTCTCATATAATGTAAAGAGTCTTACACTTAAGTTAAGAATTAATAAAGACTTAATACAGCTTTCAAGTATAAATTGTTTCTCACGTGCCTCCTGACGAGTCAAAAGTCGATTATTGCGCATATGCCGCCGTGTGCCTGCAACACCCACATGTGGCAATTACTTTGGAGAGCAGCGAGCCAAACGCTTCAGTTGACCTTCTTGAGCATAATTAAAGGGCTTTCCATTTGGCAGCCTACGAAAATACACAACCCCTTGATGCTTGTTAACTTTTTGTTTTTGTTGCAGTTGGTAAAAAAAACAAAAAAACAGCAAGAAGAAGGAGAGTGAGCAGAGAGCAAAGCATAAAAATTAACTTTGTTAAAAAGTACGCACTTTTGTGAGATTTTTCTGCTTAAATGTCCATCGAGCAAAAAGCCAACGTTCAGAAGCGAAAAAAGTTACACAGAAAAAAAAACAAAAAGAAACAAAGCAGAAAAAACCGTAACGCAAAATGAAAATTAAACGATGCTTAAAATTACTTTTTCGTCAAACTCTTTTCACCGTTAACGGATATTGTTGTTGTTGCTTGTTGTTGTTGTTGCTACTGGGTCACTGAAAAATTTGTTTGCGCTTCTGCCACTGATTTGACAATGTTTTCTCGTTGTTATTGTTCACTTTCGCACAGGGACAAAATCGGCACGGTTGAAAAACAACAATCTAGAAAAGCTAACTTTGACATGCCGAAGCTTATATACGCTACTAGTTCAAAGTCAACCTACTAATATTTAAGTTTGATTATATTACATAATATATATATATAAGTGTGTAAACAGCATGTAAACATTTTTCTGCATTTTAGAAAGGATTTTTTTCTAAAAATGCATGTTCGCTTTTCCACTTTTTTCGAAACATATTTCTTTATAATAGAAAATTTTTTAAAAATATAAATACCATATTTTGGGATTGTTGAATTTCTAATTCTTAGTAATAAAGTCTTTTATTTTTTGAAAATGATTTCTAAGATATGAGAAAAAGTTGATATTTTAGGGATCCTTTTTCCTGAAAGAAGTGTGTAAAATATATAGATGAAAAAGTCACTTTTGTCTGCTAGCAAATTATGTTTTTGGTTTTCATTTTTAAGGTTTATTTTCTTTTATATAATTGCATTTTTTAATTAAATGAATGAGAGCACAAGCACATAGAGAGAGAGAGAGAGAGATAGATTAAGAGAGAGAGAGAGAGAGAAAGAGAGAGAGAGAGAGACAGCTTCTATTGGGGCCAAATGGCATTAAAATGTTAATGAAGCCGCATTAACATATGACGCTCATAAAAAGGTATTAGCCGACACACACATGCATATATAGAAGTGTGTGCATTTAGTTGTATGTGTAGTTAAGCCACACACACATAGGCGCACACACACCCAGTAGAACATACCTGTGTGTGTGCTTTACCTGCTGACCACATAGCTTTGTCGACGCTTCTGCTGCCTTTTGCCGCATAATCCCCCCACACAGGGTAGATGGTTGGGGGGGTTGGTTACAACACACATGCTGACAGGACTTACTTATGTCTCAGGCCAAGTGTGGCATACGGTTCGAATAAAAGTTGGTAAGCAGGAAAACGGCTGCTGCTGCCACAGCTGGATATCAGCTTAGCCATGGCTATTAGCCACAACGGGCGGTTCTCTGTCAACACCTTTGCAGATCACCAGATCTGTGAGAGAGAATAGATTACGCTTATCCCATGCTTAACTTAATATCTTTTAGAGTTTCACTCATGAACTTGAGCTTAAGAAAGACCTATTCGCGCGACTTTCATATTTAAATACTTTTTTTAGTGCTCAAGGGAAGTTTAAACCGACAGCTTTATTTAAAAATTTATATTTTTCTTGTGCTAATTTTTTGTAGGTGATTTTTGAGTAGTTGCCCAGAAATTGACCAGATTACTAGAAAGTTTTTTATAATGCATTTTATTAATAATGCATTTCTAAAAAGTAGTACCGAAATAAGTAGAATTTGGAAAAATCCATTCTAAACTTCAGGAAATTATAATGACATTTGCTCTTTCGACTTTAATGTTCAAATTAAATTATATAAATTTGAGTTCTGAATAAAAATTTCTTAAATTCAGGACACTTTTTTTTTGAGCTTAACGCCTATATTTATCTTATATAAATTTGCAGTCCAAACAACTGAATAATTATTTCGAGTACTCTTGAAGCTCACCTCGCGCATACCAAAGTTGACAGTCGCGAGCATAATATGACTATTGAATTAGTTTGCATTGCTCGTTGCCATGTCATTTTCTTTTTTGTTGTTGCTGGTGATTCGTGGCTTTAGCTGCTGGCCAAGTTAATTTGGTGTGTTTGTTAAGCCAAATATGTGTGGTTGGGTCTTAAGAAAAAAAAATAACGAATAGCGAGCACTAAAAAGTGGCTTTAGTTATGCCTGGCTAACTGCATGTATATTTATACGAGAACGAACATAAATTTACAGAGCCCTCCACCCCTCCTCAATCCAGAAAGCTTTTACATTTTTATGCATAGAAAATGCTGAGCCAAGCGCCGTTAATAAGTTGGCTCGAACGAACAAAGCGTCTTTCGCCCCACTCCCCTTCGCCTCCACCTCTACAATGCTGCACACATTTCACGCATTTTGATATGCAAACAAATGCACTGAATAAGGCAGCCACAAAAGGTGCCCAGCAAAAAAAAAAAGGCAAAAAGGAAATAAAGTCAAATAAAAAATAAAAGCAAACGAGGAAAATTGCACAATTTTTGCCGGCCGAAACAAAGGAAAAATTTAACAAAAAATAAAGAAAAAAAGCAAATGGTAAACGAGACTCCGACTCAGGCCAAGATTGTGGCAGCTAAAAGCAAACAGGTGCAAACGAATATGCGAATCATAATGCATACAGATGTATATATACAACTACAACCAGCACATGCATGCCCACATTTCTATGTACACACATACATAATGCAGTCGAGTTGTTTATTAAAAGCTCCGACAAAAGGCAGCTAGCAACAAAGCCTTGAAAGCAGCTGCAACTTTTTAGTGCAAAATTTTATAATTTATACTCGTAAGTGTGTGGAGTGTATAAGAAATGCATGCATTGCTCATGTACACAAGCTAAACGTGACATGGAGCTGCCAGAATGAACTAAACATATAACTACACTAAGAAAAACAATTGCACATAAATTTTGAAAATTCGGCAAAAGATTTTTTCATCAAGAGCTGAAAACCAATATAATTTTAAGAAATAATTTATAAAATGCTTAAACGTGGAAAGGCTTTTCCAAGTTTTAGAATTGTTTTCTGTTATTATAAAAAGCTGATAAATAGATTAAATGAAAACACATTTTATATTTAAAACTAATTTCTAAACTTCTGAGAAGAGTGAGAAAAATTACTGTCTCGACTGCTTTACAACAACTTGTATGTGTTCGCTTGTCGAAGTTAATTACTAAAATCCCATATTAAAACACAACCAGGAAATTAGACTATTTCTAATGTTGGCAGGAATATAGAAAGGAAAATCCCAGCTTTTTTGAAAAGATAAAACAACCTCTTAGTTTTAGACACTTACTGAATAAAGTAAACTGTAAGATAAATTTCAGTGAGATTTTCTAGAGCTTAAAAATATAAGGTATATAAAAAAAAGAAGAAGAAATATTTTTTTAATTCTTTATCCTTTTATATAAATTTTTATAAAATGTATATTTGTTTTTTATTTTTGTCTTATTAAGGGATTTTGAATAATAATATAATGATATTGGTTGTGTAAATTTCCGTGCATATATTTTGTTTATTGAGCTTAGCAAGATATTGATGGGTTATACAGTTTAAATACCCTGTACTCGCATAAGAATACATATTGTTTTGATGAAGATGCTTGCAACAATGAGTAAATTAAATAATGAACAATAGGAATAGGTATTTAAGTAGTTTATAAATTTGAATGATTGTTGAAGCGAATACACTCTGCAAGGTTATAAAAACTAAAGCAACTTGACTGACCTTTATTTACTACATGGCAGAGAAATGCAAGTGTGTATAATATATTTATTGAGAGCAGAATTTTAATTCTTTCGTTAGTGCAACTCACAGCTCACATCTTACAATCGACTTACACAACTGCCAACAGAATGTTGTTTTCCTTGCACACACAAAAGGAAATAAGCCAGCTGAGCCTTATGTAAAGTAAATCGATTGTCGCTTAAATGGCAAATGCTAAATTTATAAATGTGTCTTGTTTGTATTGGTATGCAATATCTACCTTGTAAGAAAACAAAATCAATTTCTGCCACAAGACAGGCGACGCCTCAAACTGACAATTCAACACGAACGTGCAGCCACAAAACAAAACAAAAACAAAAAACAAATCAACTACAACAAAGAACAAAAACAGTTTTAAACAATAAACAATAAAGAAGTGAAATCTATCTTTTATGTGTTACTAGAGCGACGCCAATCACGTCAACAAGGACAACGACTTTGTCACGCCTGCAGTAGACCCACTTGCCACAAACAGTTTGACGCACGTACTTCAGGACAACAGCAACTAGGGAGAACCCGCTTTCTGGGAATTGTCTCTGGAACTGCACACTCAGAAAAAGATTCGATCTGAAATTTAGAAATTGGCCATAGTTTCTGCGCCAAGGTTTCCTCACCCCATTTTTATTCAGAAAGTTCATTTTTATATTAACGGTTGCAGTTTTCTATAAACATTTGGCATTTCTAAATTTCAATGTGAATTTTTTTAAAAATTGGGAAAAATATGTTTAATTTTCAGGGAGTTGTTTTCCATTTATGTTCTATAGAAGAATTCTTATAAGTTCCTAGAAATTATTTTTCGAAACCAGAAAAACCATCCAATTTTTTGGGCGGTTTTCTAAAATTGAGGTAGATTTTTTTGCGAGTGCAATTTGAGCCGAAGCTGGTCAGTTGAGTAACCTTTTCGATCAGTAGTGCACCTGTTGACTATGATGCTGCTTGAGGACTCCGCTCACGTGCCAATTGCACCAGTTGTGTGTGTGTGGGGGGAAGAAGCACTGCTTGTAGCCACTGTCAATGCCAATCTCATTAGCCAACTGAGCGCCGACAAATTCATTATGGAACAAAAAAAAAAAACAAATGACAGCAGGCATTCAAATAAAAAGTGAAAAGACAAGGCGGCTTGTGACCTGTGTGTGTTGGCAACAAATTAAATGCCATAAAAGGCATCAAATTATGTGAGGCACTTGGGTGTTGCGCTTAAATGGCCACCACCCGCACAACACAATGTGGCACGAGTGCTGCCACACTGAGGCGGCCTATTTGTTAACCCCAGCGCGCCGGCAAACAAAGTTTTTCAATTTCTGTCGCATAATAAGCGGCACAAAGTCGTTGCTGCTTGGTTGCTTGCCACCCCCTGCCTCATATCTCATGCCTCATTCTACTAGGCGTCATCGCGGCAAAATGAAATTATGAATGTGCGTTGGCACAACCGCACCACTCCCCCCCAGACCCGCACACACACACAACGCTCACCTGGCACCACTTGCTGTATATTTTTTTTGTTTGGTGTGCTCATTTTTCTGTCAAGGTGTCATAAATGACGCGTCACAGCCCCCATTCCCCTTGAAGCACTGACACTGGCGGAGACGCCGCCCCGTGGCATGCGTGTAAGCAAAATAAATGAGGCTCGGCACTGTCAGGCCAACGAAAGCCAAATGAATGACACAACCACAGAACAACAGCTCCAAAAAAAATAGAAGAAAAACAGAACAACAAAAGTAACGCAAAAGAATTACATATGAAATAATAATAATCTGCAAGCGACTTGTCGATACCCTGTATTAAATAGGGATTTCATTAGCGGTAAATAAATTTCAGCTATTTAATATTACTTATAGTTTTGAACTCTTTCTTAAAGGTTTCAAAAACAAAGATGCACTGATTATTCAAGAGACACACATTTTTAAGTTTAATATTTATCCAATTAAATAAATTTATTTTTTATTGTGATTCCCATAAAAGAAAATGAATTTCAGCAGACTAATATTACTTATAGCTTTTTAACTGTGTTTTAAAGAAATACAAATAAAAATGTTCTGTATATTCAAGAGACTTTTTAAGCTGTAAAATATTATGTGCATTTTTTAGTTGAGTATTTATAAATAAATTTCAGGTATTCATATAGTTTTATAACTGTTTTTTAAAGATTCTAAAAAAATTAATATTTATAATTTTTAATTGAGTTTTATAAGTTAATATTTATTTTTTTTTATAGTATTGTGACTCTTATAAAAATCAATTTAAACAGTCTAATATTAATTAAAATTTGTTAATAGTTATTTTTTAAGCTTTAAAACAAATGCTGAATGCTGAAGCGACTTTCAAGCTGAAAGATATTATATAAATTTTTTTAGCTGAGAATTTATAAATTTACATCAAATTTAAGTGTGTTTATTTAATTTTTTTAACGAGTAATTTAATATTTACCCTTTGCACATTATAAAAAAAAAGTTAAACTGAGGGTGTGAAAAGGTCACATGAAAAAAACGTGTTTAGAGGGTATCAAATTTTGCTTAAAGGTTACACTCTCATTTTGGTTTATAGTATTATTTGCATATGCTCATCGTCGAGGAGGCTGAGGGGACGAGTGGGAGGCAAGCATTATTCAGGCAGCAACAATGAAAAGAAGTTGAAAGTACATTTTTGTGAAAGAGCTTTACTCGGTAAATTCAGCAGTCTAAAATAGAGTTCAACTTGCTGAGTAAATCACGCCAAATAACTGTTTAACTAGTTTAATTCCATTGTATTTCAGCCAGATGTTAAATTAACACAATGTTAAATATTGTCTTTAATTTTCAACCTAATGTCAAGTGTTCAACTTTCTCCCTTCCTCTATCTTTCCGTTTCCTGTTGTCTCTTTTTGCGACTGACTATTTTAACTGACAATTTCAACTAATTTGCCCAACTGACGCCCAATAAATCTCCGTGCGCCAAATCAACTGAGCAAGTGGCACGCCTACAGCCCCATTCACCTCTTTCTAGATGGAGGCCATCGTCATTCACACAGATACACAGACACACAGACAACTATAAAACTACAATGGCATCGTTCTCGGCACTGCCAAGAAATGTAATTTGATGTAATTGAAACCATTTTCGTGTTAATTAAACTCTTCTTTTTACTAGTATTTGTTATTCTTTTTTTTCTGTCTTCATTTTCTTCCTTTTCTTCTCTCTCGTCGCTGTTGACTGCTTCTTGCAGCGTTCTGGGGGCTTACAGCATTTTACACTTGCCATTAAGGTCTGTGCGCTCAAAGTGACAGCCGCAATGAAAACAAAGACGCGCAAGGCCCAGGCACAAGTCATCGCCCACAGGAGGCCAACGTCGTTTGAGTTGGGTCCAACTTCGGGCAAAGATACCAACAACTAAGGCAATGACGAAGAGAATAGGGAGGGGGGGAAGGGGGGCGGATGAGGCGTTAGGACTTCATCGCCAGTGCAGTCATTAAATTGGATTTTTTTTTAAGCGCGCACACTTCGTTTGGACTTCGTCTTTTGATGAAGGGTTCTTGGGAATGAGTATTTTGAATAACAAGCATTTGGCTCGTACTGCCTTAAAGCGCATTACACTTACACATTTTCCTCTTATAAAGTGAGCCACTGTCTCCACTCCACTCCATTTCACTCTTCTCTCCCCGCGCGCTTGGCTTACTGTATCTCTCAGAGTAGGCCAACTAATTATAAACTGAACTGTCGCAATGTCGGTGGACATCAAAGAGTTTCGTTTGCATAATTGAGTAGAAAGAGATATATGGATATAAATATAAATATAATATTAAGTGTAATAATTAATATGATCTTATTATTTATTCTTGGATAAACTGATTATTTAATGGAGTATCTATTATTGGTGTAATTTTGTCAAAGACGAATTTTTATCTGCAATAAATTCTTTTTCGATATTTAAATTTGTATTATATATAATTTGCCTGGTGCAGGCAATAAGTAAATTTAATGACATAAAAATGACAGCTTAACATTTTCTGTTTTAACAATAGCTTTTCTCTCTAATGCTGCTCTGACTGATAGCTTCAGAGGATGATATCGATGCAGGCAACAAGCTTTCTCTAAAAATTTCAAAACCATTGTATTTTGTTGTTATCGATCCATGAATACAATTCAAAAAACTTCGAGCTATAAATTCTGATTTAAGAAAAGAAAATCGCCAAAGTTTTACGATGCCAAAAAATGCAAGCATCTGCTGATAGTTCTATTTGTACTTTTGGGGTCCAAACTATTGCGAGTGTTTATCTTAATGCTTAAGTGTTCAATCTTTTAAGCGCTTGCTTATCTCAATAATCTCTCCGAAAAGGAAAAAAAAACTTTCAATGCACTCTGTCTGGGCATTTATATTTGCACTACAGTCGCCGTGCCATTATTGACACATTAATCAAACAATGGGCAAGTACTTTCAATTTATTTTGCCGCGACGCGGCTCCATTCAATTTTTAAGCGTCGCATTTATAAAAACAGAAGCAGACAAAAGCCGACAAAATGCGGACAATGCGATGCCTGCCCATGCACAGAGAGACAGCTGAGAGTTGAGAGAACAAAAGTTGACCACTTCAGAAATGCAGTAAAAAAAAAGAACAGAAAATAATACAAAAGCACACACACACACATACACACTGGCTACAGTGCAGTTTGACCCATGACAGTGCTCGTCCTTCGTCCTTCTGTTTTGCTACTCGTCCTCGCCCTTGTGGCACTTTTGCCTTTGGCCTCGGACAGAAATGTGCCCTGGGCCAAGAGTTTTTGTTGCGCTGGGAGTGTGGCTCTCTCATTAGCTTTCATTATAAATATTGACTGGGTGACTGCACAAAAGTGTTTGACTGACAGCCTGACAAACAGACGGACGGACAGATGGCTGTAGTGAAGTGCAGGCAAGCAGGCAGGTGAGCCAGCTGCATATGACAAATTAGGTTGATTGCTTTGGGAGCACCGCGGGCAACGCAATCGCAATTGAAATCGACGAACGACCGACAGACAGACTGACTGACTTCTGTCTAGCTTTTCAATTAAGCAACTCTTCTTGTACACTTCATATAATTTGATGCATCTATGTTGATAACAACAGCTGGCTACTCAGTTCAGTTCATTTGCATTTTATTCCGCAGCTAAAAACAAAGTAAAAGTCAAGAAACCGCAAGCGAAGCATAAAATTACGTTTGCTTTGCATATTTTCAGCGCTTTTGCATAACTTGAACGCTGACGAGGAAAACAGCAACAAAAGCCACATACTTTCCATTTAATAGTCATAAATTTGCTTTAACAGTCCACTTCCCCACTCCTCCCCGACCAATCCGCTACTTTTCTTAACACACACTCGGAAAAACATTCGCCCGGAATCTTACAAATTCGACAAAGGTAACTCACCTTATTATTCAGAAAGTATTTTACTAAAAACCAGTGTTTTTTTATTCCAACGTACATTTTTATAAAATTTAAAAATATATGTCCAATTGTGTTAGGGTGTACAAATAACTTCGGCATTTTAATAATAATAATAAAATATCTAACATTTTATAAAGCTTATTGGTTTATTTAATTTAATTTGAAAAAAATTTATAATATTTAAGATAACAGTTAAAGTCAAAAGCCATAAGGCTGAGACAGTAAATTTCATGACTTGTTTCTGAAAGCGAATTTCTTCTAGAAATGATTGCTGACATATCTTCCATTTGGAAATATTTTCTATTATGGAATGTATTTGTAAACATAAAAATAAAAACATATTTTTAGAATTGTTGATTCAAGGCATGCCATTCTAATTCTTAGAAAATGGATTTCTTGTATATAGAAATTATTTCTAAAAGCAAGAAAATCTTTTTAGTTTTTAAGGGCGATTTTCTAAAATTCAGTGTGATTTACTTTCTGAGTCAGTCCTTTTTAATTTTATGAAAAGTGTTTCTTAAATTTAAAAATGATTTCTGCAATCGTTGTTGTTTTTAGGAAGATATTCTAAGGATCAAGTTAATTTTCTAAAATTCAGTGTGATTTTTAGCGGAGTGCATGTCAGCCCATATCCTTGCAGTTAGCCCGACCTCATTTCACACAAAACTGGCTTCGCTTTGCTTTTTCTTTTGTGATTTCTGTGTTATTTTTATTCGCAGTGAAACTTAACGCTACATATTTTACATTTGCACATTCATCACAATCGCATCGCATTGCATTTCAGTTTGTGTTTGTGTTTCGCATTTCGTATTTTGCATTTTGGCTTTGACGCCTCGATCACGAAACATGCATAATACATTTATTGGGCCAACTGTTAAAATCCTTCTCTCTGTTTATCAAAAGACCCATTCCTATCAACTATTCCACAACCACAAATATTTCCAACATTCTCGTCGGCGTGTGTGTTTTTGGTTTTATTTTTAGCTTTAAATCATTGAATGTTCGTCTGGGGCGTTTATAAGTGCTGTCGATTTGCGAATATAAATAACACGATTCCAGCGCAAATTGAATCTGCAGTATTTATTATATATGTATTTTTAGATTTATTAATTTAAACAGCCTAAACTGATGTACAGATCAATATTTTTGCCATAATATTATTATAATTCATGAACAGTTTGTTTGATGGGGATAAACTAGTACTAAAACAACTAATTTACATGATAGGAACTTAAATTGATTAGCAGATGAATATTAGGCGAATAGTAACAATATTCATAAATAATTTGTTTGATGATGGTAAACTTGTACTCAAGCAAATGTCATTAGATTTATGACAAAATAATTTGTATAAGAACAGAATTGAGTTTATTGATACTCATTTAGAATATGTGTAGGAGCATTATGAGGCTCATGACTAATCAATTTGATCGGCACTCAAATAAATTGCATATTTTCTACCCAATATTTTTTCTTCAGATAGCTTTAAAATCGAATAATTCACCTGAAAACAGAACTGCTCATTTAGAAAATTTGTATTAATTTTGGTCTTATATGAAGCTATACAAAATAATCTATTTTAAAATTAATTAGCTTTAATTAGGCTTGGAAATTAATACGAATTTTCAGCCTCATTACGCATGTTTTTCTCGACTGGATTTTCTTCCGTTGTTGTGTGCCAAATTGAATGCGTCAAATATTTGGCACTGCTTTGAATTGTTATGATAATGAGTGGCTGCCACAAAGAGACAAACGTGTACAATAATTTACTGACCTCCCCACAACACCACACCACACCTGTTCCTCAACTGACCCACAGTTTAGCCACAAAGCCCGAGAGGAATTCCTTGGCTCTTTGTCTCCTCAACATTTCTCGGGGGCATTTAAATTTTTGAACAACCCATAAATTATGCGCTTTATCAGCGATAAAAAGTAAATACAGTTGTTGCTACAAACGCCTACTAGGCGTGTCAAAAACACCACCCGCCCACCCCTGCTGTGCCACCCCGACCACCCCCTGGACAGGGACATTCCCTGCTGTCCCAAGGCTCGCCATTGCTATGTATAAAAATAAATAAAAAAAAACGTGTAAATGAATAATTCAAAGTGTCCTGCAACATTGTGCGGCTCTCTGTCTCTTTCAGTGTGTGTGTGTGTGGGTAATGCGTAAAGCACGCAAAAGATTACACATACCAACGCATGTTGAGTGTGCGAGTGTGTGTGTGTGTGTGTGTTTGAGACTATATATGTAGTTAACGCTTTATCTGAGGGGTGCCAAACCAGCGACGGGGACGGCGACAACGCCCGGCAAATATTTAACATTGGCATATTTTCCACAGACACATACACGAACACACTCTTGCCTTGCACACACACATGCCAAACCCCATTGACCATTTTCCAACCTGGCTTATACATGTTTTATCTTGCCCACGTGGAATTTGCGTGCGTTTAAACGTTTTCGATAAGGTTTCGCTTTTAACCCGCAGACGTTGACTACCCTTCCACCCCTGTTTGTGTGCTTGGCATATTTGTGTGTGTGCGTGTTAAGACCTTTGGCTGATAAAAAGCATACCTTTGCTTAAACAATGTGCAAGAGCGTTAACTTTACATAAATTTGTTCGCAAAAAAATGTTGCCCAAAAGTGAAGCCCATAAAATGCTTTAAGCAATTTGCAATCGACTGCATACACCATATATATAGGCGTATATATATATATATACAGATCTACAGTTGTGAAAAAAATTATGTCACCACTATCATATACATATGTATTTTTTACGAATCAAAAAAATCAGTGCATTAGTTTTAAAAAATTTTTTAAATTTTGGTTTTTAATATTTTGCTTAATATTCCCCAAAATAAATTTAAGTTAGTATTGCTCCTGGAATTTTTTCAATATCTTTTAAATATACATGTACATACATCTAAATATATATATATACATATGTTTTTTTATGCGAAAGTACCAAAAAGAGTTCTTTATGGAAATCGTTTAATTTTTTTTGTAAGTGTCATCATTTTTTTTTATATATATATACATATTTATTAAACATTTGAAAACATTTCTTGTGAGAATCGTGGTATTATTTTTTCGGTAGTGTAAATATGTATATATGTATATATATATATATATATATATATCTTGACTTGGGGCTGTCTGGCCCCTACCAGCCAGCTGATTTTGGGTTGACTGGAGTTGAGCTCGTTTCGTGTTATTAAACACGGATTATGTGGCAGACTCCGTGGCTTGCATGTGCATAAATTACAATGTGTAATGCTAACAGCAGTCACACCCTCTCCCAGCACCCTCTCCGACTTCTTACGTACAGTGCTGGCAAAAATATTACTGTTATGAATGGTAAATAAAATATCACATATACAAAATACATCACTTAAAGTCAAATCGTAAGCAGAATATATATTTTAATTAAATCCTAAAATTAATATGTAAGCTAACTTTTAAGGTGATCACCGATTGTAAGATACAACTCCCAATCCACTGACTAAATTACTATACATCGTTTTCCTGTAATGAAGTTGGTAGATACAAATTCAACTCATTGTCATACTCGAAAACCGATTAAATGGGTTAAAAGAAAAAATACTTTAAATATAGATAAGAAACTATGAAAATTGTATTTGAACACAGACAATCAATACTGAAGATAAGTAAACAATTAAATTTATTTTAATATTTGTTGTTTTACAGAATTAAAGTAGATGTTCAAAAGGTCTGGGTTTTAAGCAGTGTTTGTCACCATTTAATGAACGATATTTCCATGGATTGCTTTGAAATAAGCAAATAAGACAATATTGTATTATTTGACTAAAAATATTATTATAGTTTTTATATTTCTACCATTTTCACCAGCACTACTATTATTTTGAGGCGACTCTTAACATAAACTGTTTCAGCAGAAACAAAATGAACGGTTAAAATACAAACAATTGAGTGGGAAGATGTCTATCAAAGAAGGCTATAAAAATATTGATAATTTAATTTTATGAGCCAACACTACTATTTTACTGACCGCAACTGTACGTAGTACGTACTTAGTACTTGTTTCGCTTTAACTTTGCCATTACTCCATCTTGCACATAGTCCAATTTGACGACGTTGTTTGGCACACAATTTTATGCTTAATATGTCGACGAGAGAGTCACATGTGGTGCACTCTAACGATAGGGTAGCAATCCAGAAAAGACCGGACCAGGACCAATAGCAGTATCCGTAGCAGGACCTCATCGTGTTCTATCCTGCCCCGCATATTCGTGCCACTGTTCTACATGCAATATTTAAATCCCAACCCAAACCCAACTCAACTCAACTCGAGTTGGCTCGACTCTACTTGACTCTGCTCCTCTGGTCTGGTCTCGTCTCATATCGTTTCATATTATCCACTGACATGGCTAGCGGCCATGGCATTGATCAGAACCAAGCATGCAAGAGGACTGCATAAATTGTGCATAAAAAAATTGTGTTTTTGCAAAATGATGTTAAGTAAAACGTTGCAAGCAGCGACAGCTGCACGGTAACTGTGGCAACAATCGATAACATTCGGATGCATAGGGGTTAAATGTGGCACAGACAAAAATACTAAAGCAGCAGGAAGGCGACTTTGATGCCAATTTAAGTATTACTTTAATGACAACATGTTTTAATACTAGTTTTAATACTAGTTCACTAGGATAATGACTTTAACAAGTAGTTGGTTATTTATTTGCTTTTATAGTCTGGAAGGGAGGGAGGGGGAAGGGGAGGGGCATGAAGATATTAACATTAGACTTTCCCAATATTCGTATTATTTTATTACTTATTCTTAAAAAATCTTTGATATGGAGCAATAATGTCCTTAACCAAACTAATCAGTTATGCATCTTAAAATGATCCTAATATTTCAGTACAACTATTTCACATAGCTGATATAGAACCAATCGGTAGACAGATGAATTATTGTGTGAATAACTCTTTGAATTACTTAGATAAAACAAATTTACTTCATCCCCCATAACACCCATGGGAATAGTCTCTAAAAGTATTTGTTCTTTTATGAAAAATTATTTTGGTATCCAACTTAAGTTTCTTATTATGCTACTGACATTTTTATACAAAAAAAAGTGAGCATCGATTTTCATTGTTTAACATTCTAATTAGAATCCATGCATAAACAGCTAGTTTTGTAATGTTTGACAAAATATTTCGAGATATTTGAAAACAATTTCCGTTTTTGAGTACAATTTAACTTTAACTTTGCAATGCTCAACACACACTTCACAAGGGGCAGCTTTCACTCGCACAGTTTACACATGTTGCCCGGCTGCACATACACACACACATACAGACAGCGCTGGTTGGCTAAAAACAATAGATTATTGGCATTGCTGTTGCATAAATTGTGTGAGCATTTGCAGCAGCAACGAGACTCATTGTTGGTAGTTACATGCCACAGAACGCTGAAACAACATGCAGTCGCAACGAAGAAGAAAAAACATACCCTTCACCACCCCCTCTCACTCTAGTTGGCAACAACAATCTAATGGCTCTTTGTATTTGGCAGTTGTCGACGCTAAGCAAATAAACAAAATGCTTGTTGATATTTTGTGGCAGCCAATGAAGCTAACAGCTGGCAGGCTATCTGTCCCTCTGTCTGCTTGTCTGTCTGTTCGTCTGTCTGTTTGTCTGTCTGTTCGTCTGTCTGTTTGTCTGTCTGTTCGTCTGTCTGTTTGTTAGCCGCACTCTCAATAAAGGACATTGTCAAATCGACATACTTCTATATGGCACAACTTCATCTCTATTTACCCATTGCTATCACTAAACAACTGAAGCATAATTGTTGGCTGCAAAATACTCGTAGGCATGAAAATATAGCCAGTAGTTGTTGCTATTGTAGTTGTTGCAGTCTGCTCCAAATATGTTGCACCGAAAACGCTATCAAATTTCACTTATAGCTGTCACGACTTGAACTCCTTCAAATCGGCTAAGTAAGTTTCACCTAAAGACTGTGACAAGGGTTACTTTTACAATGGGGCAAGTGTAATCAAGTAATCAAGTCAGATATTATTTATATATATATATATATATTTGAAGCTTAAGCTATGAGTATACTTTTTATAGAAGAATGCATTTCTGAATAGTACTGAATATCTCATGCAATTAATTGAAATTTATGTTTAAAACAAAGACTATTTAAGTAAGTTCAGTATTATAGAACTTTACTTAAATTATATCTTTTATGTGATTTAACTGTGTGGATTAAATATCTGTATATATTAGAAATAGTTACATTTTATCTTTAATATATGACGTGGTATAAGTTACATTTCAGATTCAATTTCTGATTAGAAATTTTTGTTAGATTTTCTATATAAAAATTATATACTTAATATGACTAACCTGTTGAGCATAGGCGATAATAATGGTAATATCGCATTGGATATATCAGTTCCTATTTTTGATATGCAAATAAACTATTAAACTTACCCGTTTCACTGTAATTAACTATTCATAATATACCTATTCAAAATATAATGCAAATAGTTGCAGTTTATCTTGAGGATTTTCATGCTGTGTTTTCTTGCCACGAATTGAAACATTTGTTGCCACTGTTCGGGGTGTTGTAAGTGACACATTTCAGCCGCTTGTTAGTGGCTGTTGGCCGTGTTGCAAAAAGCAAAGCCAGCTACGCAGCGCCAGCTTCATAAATCCATACTGGAGTTGGCTAAAATGTGAAGAAGGTGGTTGAGGGTTAGAGCGGGGGTAGTGGTTGGGGGAGTGGCAGCTGTCACATAGTGCGCTATTTGGTTTTCGATACTTTGAGCGATTTTTTGCAGACTCTCGCAACAAAGCAACGTTTACGGCATAATGCATGATGGCAACGAGACACAGATAGAGGAAGAGTGAGGGGTGGGATAGAGTAAAGCGACCACAACAAGGTACACAAACAAACACACACCCGCACACACACACACACACATATAAATAAACAAGCTAGTGTGTATGTGGCTGTGTTGTGCTCCCTTTTGGTAGTCCTGGACCCACACGCACTTTGTCGTCGAGTAAAACGAGAACCGAAACTGTCGAAACTGTCAGAATGTCAAACAAGCGATGGAGCCGAGAGTCGTCTCTGCAAAAACAGCAGCAACAACAGCAGTAGCAGCAACAAATAGCAGCAACAAAAAACAACAGCAACAACAACGATTGCAGAGATCGGCAAACAAGAAGCCGGCTAGGCCACCCTAGGCATATTTATTGGAAATCTGAAACAGCTCGAATATCCCGTGTATCCCATTGCCCCTGTATCCATATCTATTTGTATGTGTGTATGTGAATACACATACACTCGGGGACAATCAAATAGGTGTAAACATTTTATTTGCTACAAGTCACAGCTTTCATATTTGGCTTTACTTTTAAGTATTGAAGCTCAAACGGCACCGAAAAATAATATTTCAATACTTTTTCCAAACTTTGGATTTTGGAAATGATTTGAATTTTAATTTAAAATATTAAATTAAGTGTCTTTACATATATATTAATCTAAATTATTATGTTATATTTAAATCTATGTTTTAAATTTCAAATTTACTGTCTACTCAGCTATTTAATTGAAATTATTTTATTATTTTGAGTTATTATGTTAGAAGATTATTTGTTAAATTTCCAATTTATTGTCTGCACACCTATTTCACTGTCCATGAGTGCGTCTGTGTGTGTGTTTCGCATGTCCAGCAAAAAGAATTTGTTATATGATATTTGTTAACGGGCTGCAACAGCAGCAGCAGAGCAGCAGCTGAGCTGTAGCAGAGCCGTAGCAGAGCAGCAGCTTCGCCTGGGTTTGATGCCTTCCTGATATATGGCCAACCTTTGACATCCTTTAAACGAGCAACATGATACTCTAGATTATGCTTTCACGACATGCTCCTTGTTGCTGCCACAGCTTCCAACCACTCCGCACAATTCTGCTCCACTCTGCTCCTTGCTCCGTTCTGGGCGATACGTCAATGTGACAGTTTGATAATTTATTTTGTTGAAATTTGTTGCTTGACGATGGCATCGCTTAAATAAGTTATCAACGGCATATCGCATTGTAAATGGCAGCACGTAAATGAATGAAATTATTTTGCAACAAATTAAGGCAAATTTATGCGTCACAACGACAGATCTCGTCCTCTGCCCACTCTCTCAGCCATGGGGAAATACAATTCAAGCTGAATCCAAGCAGAAATGAAATGAAACTAAACACAGAGGCAACAAACAAACAAAAAGCGAATACCAAAAACCAATGAATTTTTCTTTCCTTTTTTTTTGCCATAGAGCTTCAGCGAAATCTGAGTGCAAAAGCTTTTCGCAATCGGGATCGGAGCTTGAACTCTTAGAGTCTATATAGTCGGACATCGTGGTGGATAAATGTAGGGGGAGAAAGGAAGTGGTGGTTGGTGCTTCCCCATACATTGTTTTCTTTTCTGGTTCTGTTTCTGGTTCTGGGTCTGGTTCTCTCCCATTCCTTTTTATTGTGAATCAAATGTCAATAGAGAGTACATTTCATTCAGTTGGCGCTGGACTCATTCTTGCAACCATACACTTTGCCACCAAAAACCCCAACATCCAAAACCTCTCCCCACCCCATTCCTTCCATGCACGCCCATTGCCTGGCATGGCACGCCCCCCATTGTTGCTGTCACAGTGTTTGTTTGCGGATTTGACGCTTTTCCGCTTTGCCAACGCATTTTTTCTTCTCATTTTCCTTTTTTTCTGCTTTTTCACTGGTGATGAAGAGTGGTTTTGGAGGATACAGAGTATTTGTGCAGCTGAATGCTACAGCAAAATTAGAGATGTTGCATATAAAATATTAGATAATCGACAACTAAGCTGGATGGTATTAGTGTGTGCTACTGCGGAATAAAATTTCATTTTTCCATAACGAATTTGCTCCATAAATGGTTTATCAGATCTAAATATATTTAAAATAATTATTTTTAAATATTTATCTTTAATACGGAATTATATATGTAGTAGATAAAGTATTAGATAATCGCCAACTAAGCTAGATGCATTAGTGTATGCAACAGCAGAGCTATGGTGTTCTTTCTATATAATATATTTGCCTGTTCAACTAGTCTCAAATGAGTACTCTAGAATTTAATTATAAACTATTTAATATAAGTTGGTATAAGTCTGAATGTTACAGAAAAGTTCGAATTATTATAATATTGATTGAAGAAATTAATTAGCATATATATTACTTAAAAACCAGCAACTATACTATATAATACTCTATATACTGAATACAAATTTATTTTTCATGTCGAATATGATGATTAAAAAAATTTTAATGAGATTTAAATCTTTTAAAAAATTTTATTTATAAATATTACATTATTTATCTTTAGTATAGAATATTTTTTGCTTGTGCCAATTTATTTTTATTTTATATGTTTACTTCAGGAGAGCTGAAGTATTATTAGATTATTAGATTAGTATTTGTATTAGATAATCGACGCCTGAGCTAGATAAAAAGTAAAATGATATATATGGTGAATAAAAATTAATTTTGCTGTCCCTAAATTATAACTCATGAGCTTTAAATATTCTAAATATTTAGTTGTGCATCACACGAGTTTATTATATATATTTTTTTTCTCAATATATCCCTATTTGGCTGCTGTCTACTTGGTGCTCGATCGCTGTCAATTTTAATATGTTGGCCCTTTACTAAAGTAACTTAAGCTCTTACCTCAAAATGCTTAACTAAGTGCATTGCATATTCGTCAATAATTTATAAGCTGAGTTTTCTTTTAGCTCGTTTTTTCTCCTTCCTTTTTTGCTTTCACTCGTGTGTTGTTGTTGGTTTTTGAGCTGCTTTCGAATTTTTTATTTGCACGGAAATGTATAATTTTTCCAAGTCAAATGTAAATACTTTTAGCGTATTTTTGTGGGTTTCATTGGTTGTTGTTGTTCCCATTGCTGTCATTTGGTTTGTGGCAGCTCTGGGCGGAGGGAGGACTTTTGCTTTTCCTTTTTTTTCTTATATTTTTGGTGCGTGGGCGTGGCGCATGCAAATGACACGCCTGATGCTGCGTAAATAATTTTAGCGTTTGCGCCATGCGCCAAAATAAAATGCAAAATAAACATTTTATTTCGATGCTTTGGCTGCTGCCGGCTGCTGTCGACTGTCGACTGTCGACTGAAACTGAATGGATTGAATGGAAGACGAAGGATTTGGGTCAAGTTGGTTGGTTTGGCTTTTTGGGGTCTTTTACGCAACTTGCACTGCGGAAGCAGCAGTCTGCAAACATTGAATTTAATTATGCAGAAGACAAGTCGAGAGCAACTTGCAACTTGTCGTTTAAGCCACAAAACATCAAAATGCAGCCAGATGCGCTTTACAAAAATTTCAAATTTTGGCGGAGAGAGTGTAGAGTGTGGGGTATCTGGCCTGATGTCACGTTTCGGTGGCTCAATTTGGCTTAGAGTGGCTGGCAGGAAAACCCATTCCAGCAGTATTCCAATTAAAGCCGCAAAAATAAAACGTCGCAACCTGACAATTTATGCTCATGTGTGTGTATCGAGATTTTCTGTCTAAAAGCGATACGATTCGCATATTTATTTATTTGCATTCAGGCAGGAGCAGCAGCAGCAGCAGCAGCAGACGATATCGATGGCTAGACAATGTGGCCAGCGGCACATAAATAACGCTGTGTGACAGAAATTAAATGAGGGTTCTCCACTGCCCCACATAAATATGCGAGGCACACATATTTTTTTGTTGGCTGTTGGCTTTCTTTTGGACGGGTTGGAAATCGAAATCAGCGCAAAAATCGGAAAAAATTTTCGCTGACAACTTGGCAAACAAATTTCGGTTAAAAGAAATTGTACGTATTTTAAAACGGGGTTTCTTTGTTGACAAGGTCAAAGGGTTTTTTTTTTGGGGCCAAAACGAAATTGAGCATCAAATTATGGTATTGCCTGATTGTGGCAATGCGATAAAGCGATGTGTATATATATCTCAAGTCAACCTGTTATTCAGCTAACCTTGTTGCATCTTTTTTTAGATGTGTAGTGAAAGATTTGGGGCCAAATGGCTTAATATTCAAAAGAGGTTTCCATTTGATGTGCATCTCTTTTCTGTCGACATGTTGTTAATTCTTGATTGCAATATTTCATGTTCTTCGAAATAAAATATAGCACTTTATAGTGCACTGTACTTCTGGCAAGAGGCAGTGAAGGAAAAAAAGACAATATTTTGTTTTGTTTGGGCAATTGTCAAAATTTCAATAAATATTTATGTTTTATGTTTATTTATGTTTGCCTCAATCAAAGTTTTTTGTACCATGAACTTATTCAACAGACAGTGAAAGACAAGTTGTGCAAAATTATATAATAGGTAGAGAGACATATCTAGAATTGTCGAGTCGATATAAATATGTCCCTCTGTTTCTATGCAAAGTAGGCTCTTAAATTTAAAGGTCATTTGATGCAGGCTATGCGTCCTGTTATATTAATCGCACTTAAAGAAAAAATGACCGATATCGGGCTGCTATATCTTATATCCCCCATTGAAACTAAAGGTCAAAAGAAAGCTCCTGTATGGAAACCCTCTTTTGCTTATTAACTAATATCACTAAAATTATGCGAGTATTTTGCTCCTTACGTTTACAATCTGAGTTTTTCTATTATAAGCTTTTTTGTTTAAAAAGTTATCTTAACCAAACTCACCAGTTATGCGATATGCTCCCAACATTTGTGCAACAAATTATTGAGATCGAAACCCTATTTCATATAGTTATAATCGGTTGGTTTTTAGTAAAATTTAGTTGACTCAAATCTACAATGATATTTATAAACTCGGTTTGCCTAAGAAAATCACACTTTCTTATTTTGTTAATTTTTACTTACAATCTGTTAAATGACAATCAGCAAAATTGTATAAATAGTTAAGTAAGACTTTAATATGGGTAAAGTCAACAAAAAAGTTAGTTGAGCTAAGAGCTCGACTAATATGGATGCCTGTGCAGAGTCCATGAAATTCATGTCCTGTTCTCGAGTTGTGTGCGAAGCGATGATTCTATTCCTTCTAACCGTTACTGTACGCACTTATTGTGTGCCTTTGTTATTGCCAGAGTTGCCAATGGCCACTGTTGACATTTCCGCTGCCAGCCAAAGATGTGATATAGAAAAGAGAGAGAGAGACAGAGAGTGGGAAGGAGGAATAGAGGTAGAGTTGTCGCATCATGCTTACAACATACAAATGCATATCATCATGATGGACACACACACACATGAGTTGTTAAATAAACACCCACTCCCACAAACACACGGACACACAACCACAAAAAGATACACACACACGCACACACGCACACACACATTACACTTAGTTGCTCATTCTCATTGAAGATGAAGCAAAAGGCGATAATGTTAAGCGTCAGCTTTTTGAAACAATTTCAACACATTGCCAGAGAAACACACACACGTTCACACACACACACACCCACCCACACACACAGACACACATATACACACTGTCATAGAGACACACTTCAGGCATGGCAAACACAAACAGGTCGAGTGGAGAAGTAATAATAGCCAACCCGTTATGTGTGTAGACGTTGCCATTATCGTTGTTCCATAGTTAGTTATCCTTTTGAATGTCACACACACACACACATACATATGAGTGCTTAGCATTAGACATATGTGTATGTTAAGTTGTATATGTATATCTATATATATATATATATATATATAAACCGATAACCTTTGTTGCCCAAAGATTGTGCGGTTTAACACAGCAGCAGCCAGTTGCTTTGACTGTGGTGTGTTGATTTTCAGCTCGCTCAACTGGACTTTAATCATCTCTTTATATATATACATATATATATATATATATATATATATATATATACTTGGGCAGACGACAAACTTAAATGGGAATTTCATAGATAAAACTTGAACAGCTCAATCCCATTATAAATAAATAGCATTTATTGCATAATAAAGTGTGATTAAAGTTTAGCTTTAAGTCGGACATTAAATGAATTTTAACATTTATAATAAACGAGAAATTGGTTTTGTTAATAGTTTTCCTAATATAGTTGTTTAAATTTGAGGTGACTTAAATGCGACACTCTACTTAGAAGTCTATATTTCATAAGAAAAATAAAGCTTCCACCATGCGGGAAAGATTTCATGCATTTTTTTGATCAAATTGAAATTGACAACAGCATTATAATTATTTTGAGTAAGATAAATAAAATTACAGATTTAAATAGTGTAATCAAATATTAACTAAATTATTCACCATATTTATATAATATTTATATACATATTGGAGCAATTAAAAGTTTGACTTTCGCAAATTTTCCCTTATGAGGAAATTGGGGAAAAAATAGCATACTTCTTTGTGCAATTAATCTATACCCATATGTGGTCGAGTTATAAATGTGCAAAAAAGTGCATAATTATCAATCATGATAAATGAAAACATCGGTATGTTAATTGCGCTTTTAGAAAATTTTAAAAAGCTTATCAATGCAATATTCTTTTTAAAAAAACTATGATAAAATAACACTTTCATGCATTTTTTTATTCAACAGCAAGAAAATTATGTTTAAAAGTTTAATTTTTGCTACAAAATAAGAAGAACCATAGAATATTTATATGTTCTCAATTTGTGAAATGCAAAACTCTTCATTAGAGACAACATATAATAAAAATTATTACTTAATATATGAGGAGCAGCTTGTGAGCAGTTTCAATTGTTTTGAGCAAGACATACTATTAGATTTTCAAATATTTGCAAGCATTACGTATAAAAAGCGTCTAATTAAATACTAACAATAATTGTTAAATTATGCACCACATTTATATAATATATACATATATACATATTTTTAATTTTTCTTTATATGCAGAAATGACTGAATGAATATAGATCCAGATTTATCAAGAAGGGGTTAACGGGTGGAGGGGAGGTAAAAATAGTTGTGCTGTGTGTTTTTTGGTATGTATTGCTTATGTTATTGCGTGCCTGATGATGATGTTGTTGTCATTTCGATTTTTTTGTGCTTGCTCAGCAGCTGACCTTCAACAACATGCACACAGATACGCCCACAACACATAGACAACTTTGCTATTATTTTCTCTTGACTACTTTGGAAATTGCGCACAAATTGATGAATAAGTTGTTTTGCTTGAAGTTCTACGCTATGCTTCTTGACTCGCAACTTAATCTTGATCTTGCCTCTGTCTGCTCAACCGTGTTAGTAATGTGCACGTGTGTGTGTATGGGTGTATGGGAGTGTGTGTGTATAGGGTGTGTTTCTCCCTTTGCTTGTTCAAGTGCTACTGCGTCTTAATCAAGTGTATTGTCAGAGAGAAAGAGACAGAATCTGTGTGTGTATTTTGCTCATTGCAGCAATTTGGCCGTGTTTTTCACGCACTAAGCAAGCAGTTGAAATGACAAGAACAACAGCCAGTAGCAAACAACATATGTATGTGTGTATCTTGGGCAACTATATTAATAGCAATCAGGCTTGTTGGCCATGCAGATGTGGATTTTGTCCAAAACAGCAACAGGAACAACAACAAGAGCAATAACAACAATCACAAAGAGGCCATTCAAGCGAAAACAACAAGCAGATTGTTGTTATTGTCGTTGTTGTAGAACACACATTAACACACATATAAATACTATACTCTATTCACACACATACACACTCGCACACACTTGTGTGCAATTGTTTCTTTATGACTTTGTCTGAATATAGATAAATTTTTGGGTACCATTTGCAGCTGTTGAACTCGATTTCTGATGGTAGTTTGTCAGTTTTCTATTTGAATATTGTTTTCACTTTGTTAAAAGAACTTCCTGTTTAATGGCCTGCAGAGCAAATACAAAATCAAGCGGATGTCAATTCCTCAAGGCTTACGAGAAGGAGTTAATTTATTTTATATATATGTAATGTGGCTTAATAGCAGTCTACAAACTTTCAAAGATTAGCATGCTTAAAAGTAAATTTATTAACTTAAAATTAAAATTTAACGCATTTAAAATAATTCGTTTAAAATTGAAAGGAACAGATAAGCAAAAAGTTTAAATATAAGAAAGAAAGCGCCAGAGAAAGAGGCGAAGGAAAAGGGAAGGACAGAGTTATGATTAAGTTAAGATAGACCTTCATGGTCTTCAGAGATCTTCCTAAGATATGTTAAATCTTAAAATATGATTAAATAAATAGAGATTTCAGCGGCAAACAATATTAATTTATGTATGAGGAGTCTTATCTGGGTAATCAATGATGGTATATTTCGAAAAACTATATCGAAGTACTATTATAAATTTAGATTGGGATCTCAGTTAAAGAAAAATAAGGCAAAGAAAAGAAAGTGCTTCAGAAAAGGACTCAATTCATATCTGATAATCTTTGTTCTGAGTTGACAAAACACATAAGTAGTAGTCAAGAATTGTACGTAACTGGAGACTTATTTACTTGTTTATTTAATGTCAACTAAAGTCAGTCGACACAAAAAAGTACAAAAATATATTACATTACACTAAAAACCAAATTTCAAATTAAAATGTTATTAAAAGATTATTAGATATTTACAAGATAAGAAGATAAAGAAGTTTAGGTGAGGATCTAAAGGATTTAAAATTATTTTGATCATCGCTTAATGAAGACAAGTACATCACTGCCATTCCTTTATGATTTCTACTTGCAGATAAGCATTGCTGCCCAGCTGAAACATAGGTTGTGCTGTCAATCACTCAATATAAAAAGTTTGGTTATGAAAGGTTCTTTAAATAATTTTGACCAACGTCTAAGGAAGCCAAGTTCATCACTAGCAACAATAATAATCAATAAATTTCAATCTTATGGCATTTAATAATTTTTACAATTAATTTTAAGCAAATCCTTTATGTTTTCTTCTTGTAGCTGAGCACTGCTGTCCAGTTGGACATTCGAGGGGAATCGAAGATATGTGCTGTCAATCAATCAATATAATATGCTAAGTAGCTTCGAACTTGTCGCAAATAGACGCAGAACGGCTAAGTTAATGAGAGGCTTATATGCTCTAAGCACAAGCACACAGTGCGTATGATTAATGAATTGAGTTGCCGCGTACCCGAGTCACTCTCATAAGCTTGCTTAGTGCATATAACCTTATGAGTCCTAACGTCCTTAAGTCCTTGCGCTCTTGCGTCCTTGTTGCATTTAGGGGGATAGGGACACACTTAATCAGTTCGACATTATCAGCGTGACTTTGCATTCCGCTCGAGAGAGCCACTCGGCGATTAGGTTGCATGACTTGTGGTTCCACAAAGGACTTTAAGTGGATATATGTGGCAAGTAAGCATTAATTACATGCCATGAATTCAATGCGCTCACAAACAGATACACTCACGCACACAAATTGAAATTATATTCCCAACTTATGTTAGCATTTTATAGCGAAGTTTGGTATTGGATTTCTTTTGTGAGTTTCGCAGCTGATGCACTTTATACACTCAGAAAAACAAGCAACAATTTTTCTAATAATCAAAAAGGCTTGTTTTATTTTTACTTTTTTAAAAATATATTATTATTTCAATTTATAAACTATCTATTTGTATATATTGCTTGAAAAAAACCCTGAAAGCTTAACGAATTTTTTTATAAAATTTAAAAACATATAAATGATAATAAAGTGTGTTAGCCGTTTGATTAGCGAATAAAATTGTGGTCTGCTTTTTTTTCAGAGTGTATCTACAAGCAAATGAGTTCATGCAACCCACAAAGTCTAGACAATTGAACTGTCCATATGTGAGCGGATGTGTGTGTGACAGACAACAAAGTCGCTATTAGCTGTCGTCTCTTGCATATTAAATCACTGATTTATTTTTATTCGATGCCGTTATACTAATTTTACACATATTCCGCAAGCAAAATCGAAGCGGCCTTCTTTGTATGGCCGTAGGTATAGGTTGGTAGATATAGTGGTAGAGAGAGGGCGAGGGAGATAGTGAGCGTGCTGTCCCTTGAGGACTCTTTACTCCGAGTGCCTTGGTGCGTCACTTAAGCGTCTTTCCATGCTGCCAATTTAATTGCAATTGCAATCAATGTTGCCTCACAACCAGACAAAATACCAATTGCAGTCAGAGTTGAAGACCAGGAGGAGAACGAGGCTATAGGGTATGGGGCACTGGGTAGGGGATAACATAAAGTTGACCCAATAAAATTTTTTTGCGCATATAAATGACGAGGAGCAGGCAGGCATCAGGCCGTCGATGAAAATTATACAGCAACTGCAGAAAAGGCTTCTTATTTGCGCGCAAATAAATCAATAAAATAAATTGAAACAAGCCAAAAAATACATACACTTTCGACTGTAGAGTCAGTGATTGTAGAGCCTAAGTTAATAATACAAAATTAAATAAATGGGGATATAAATAATTATCTGAGAGTAGAGCTGTATTTTTAATGTTTTAACCAATAATTTTGATTTGGAAAATGTTATTAAATAAAAGGTATCTGTTCTATCGATTATTCCTACTAGTTTGGATTCAAACAGGGACATGGCTATATTGACTAGGTGGCTGATGCTGATCAAGAATATATAACTAGAACTCTCCTTTCTTCCTACTTCACGACAAAATTAGGGTACCCCCTATAAAGGCACGTCAAAGAAAATTGCACAAAACTCTACAATCAAATATTGTTACACATTTTATGCGTCTTAACAATTAAGCCATATAAATGAGTACCCAATTAACAGTCAAGACTTTCCAAAAATTAATTTGTTGGTAATTGTACATATATATATTCATATATTCATTAAGGTAAATGTGACAAATCCAATTGAAGCTCCACTCTAAAGCAGCACATAAATAAATAATCGTTGACAGTTTTGGCTTTTGGGGAACACTTTGAGTTGGCATTTTGGTGAGTTGAGCTCTTGGATTGTGGCAAATACTAATGAGTTGCAGTAGAATATGCGCAGGGTCCATGCACGCACTATAATTATTGTGCAATGCTTAATTTAAATAATTAATAAATTATAATGCAAGCTGCCAGCAGAAGCAGAGAAACAAAAACAGAGACAAAGGCAAAGGCAAAGGCGGATGCTGGCAACAGCAGCTAAAAGTTTCTCATTAAACAAATATTTTCACAGCAGTTAAAATTTATGTATATGTTGCTAGCATACACAAAATATGCGTGAGCAAAGCGGCGGATGTGTGGGCGTGGCACTGAGAATGCTGCAAGTAGTGCAAACAAGGGGCAGACAGGCTGGCTGGCAGTCAGTAGGCAGCAAGCAGCAAGCAGCTCAGCAAGGACATGCCAAAGGACACATAATGCAAACATGTGACTTCCGCATGCGGTGCAAACACTTACAGTATAACCACACACACACACACACACACACACACACACTCAGGCACGCAGAGCAGCATTCATAAAGTTTGTGCCATAGTCTCATAGTTGTTAACAACTCGAACGGCAGGCGTAGCTCGTCCGTCTGTCGTTTAGTCCTTGGTGTCCTTCCGACCGCTTGTAGCTTGGCTTGTAAGCGCTCCCCACTATTTTTGGCTTAACTCACTTGCATCACGCACACACATACACAAATACACACACACACACACATAGATACAGTAAAAAAAAATTACATTCTGAATTTTAGGAATTTGCAAGTTCAATTCATTCTATTTGAATGAATTTTTCCAAAAAAAAACAAGGTTTTTCTTTTATTATTTTACGATGGATTTTTCTTAATTTAAGAACAATTATGTATAATTTGCAGGTTGATTAGTATTTTAAGATTACACAAACATTTGAGATAGTTTATAAATTCACACAATTTAATTTTAACTTTTTAGAAATAAATTTCTAAATTTCTAAAAACCATAAAATTTTTTTACTTCAGGGTATAATTTTCTAAAACTTAGGAAAAATATGTCTAATATTCAGCGTAATTTTTTATGTCTTTACATGTATTATTATTTATTATGTATTATATTGTTAATAAACATTAGTGTCTTAAGAGTTCACATTAAAAACATTTAAACAATTTAAACTTTTTATAAATGCATATTTGGGATTGCAGATTTTTGGCACGCCTTTCCAATTTGTGTAAAAATGTTTGCTTAAGTCTAAAAATAATTTTTAACAGCATTCTCTTAAATTCAAGATGATTTTTTTGAGTGTAGATAGCTGCATCACAAAGACATAATGTGAAATAACTTATTGCCCTTAAAATGTCATTTGTGTCAACGTTAAGATAAGTTACGCATACGCACCGTATAGCCAAGCCCATGCACACACACTGCAAACACACACTACACACCCTGTACCCCCTTCCCCTTCCCCATCCCTTTCTCATCCCGCACATTGCCGTCGTCGTCATCTGCCTTGCAGGCTTGACAACAATTAAAGTCAACAGGAAATGTGACACATTTAACATGGTAAATAATATTTTCAATTATTTAGTATAAATAATGCACACACACACACAGAGAACTAGAGAGAGTGAGTGAGAAAGACATATAGAGTGAGGGAGATAGAATTGCATACATGTTCTGCCTTTTTCACATGGAAATATCCTGCGGCATATCCAAAAACTAATTAGCTGCTCACAAAGTGTTTGTTTTAACCGTTCGTCACTCTGCGGGTTTCCATTTACAACGACAACAACAAAAGTAACAACAGTTATTTTGTTGCATGTTTAAAGTATAAACTGTGTTTGTATAATTGAAACTGACCCTTGTCAAAAGGCTTTTCAACTGCGAACAACTTAATTTCATTTGTCAGACCTGTGCTAAGTTCTACTAATCTGTTAAATATCTAACGATTGATTTATGTATAATTTTTCTTATGTAATAATTTATGAAAATAGTTTTCGGCAATGACTTTATTTAATTTGTATAGAGTTTAAAGTGCATACTTAATATTAGTAAAAAAAAATTTAAATCTTTAAAGTTTCTCTTGTTTTTTTGCAAATAACTTCTAAATATAAGAAAACACTTCAACTAATGCCATATAAGTAATATGCCACCATGCCACAGACATTTCTATGTCCCAATCCAGTTTATTGGAAAAGCATCTTCCATTTTCCAACTGCCATCGAATTTTCAACCATAAATGCAAGTTTTCAATTAGAGCGCCAACGAGCGAATATTTCGGTTTTGGTAAAACCCACAAGCAAAAAAAAAAAACGCAGCCACAATTTGCAGTTGCTGGCAGCAGCATTTAACCTGCATGCCACACACACACCAGTACGCAGAGCAGCACATACACACAGAGCAGTGCACACGGACACATCTACAATTACCAAAGATTTATCGCTTGTGCACTTGAAATTGATGACCAGGGCCTAATTGTCATCCGATATGAGTCCACCGCATGACTCGCATTGTCGGTGGAGCAACGTTGTCGTCGAGTAGCAGAAGCAGAGGCCGAGGCAGAAGCAGCAGTAGTTGCAACTGCAACAGCACAAGCACCAGCAGCAGCACATTTATACACTTCAACCGGGCACGTGCATAGTTTTGCATGCTGCGCATAACTTGCACACACACACGAATACACACACACATACACACACACACACACACATAGCCACACGCACTGGCTCGTAATTTTTACGCAGAGCGATTTATGTTTGACTTTCGCATGTGGCTGGCGGTTTGGGCGGATTTTCAAAAGTGCCCCAAAAAAAAAAACGAGTGGGCGACAAAGAAATTCTCAACTTGATGCTGATGTCGCCTGCTGCTTACCAATAGCTATATGGCTATAGCTATAGCTATAGCTATAGCTTTTGTTGTCCTTGGTGTAGTGTAAGTTAAGACTGGCTCTGCATTGGCTGATAAATCGCCAGCAATTTATTATTGATAACACATTGGTACATTGATTGTGTATTAACTGAAACTGTTTGCCAAAGTAAAGTGACATTGATATATGGCAAGTACATGAAATATCGCTTGTTACCATTCCTACTACACACACACATACACACTTTCCTCTCTCTTTCTCTCTTTTGCGTGTATGTGTGTGTTAAGTGTTTGTTGGGCCCAGCGCAGTGTGGCATGCCCATTGTGGCAATCAACACCAGAAGTTTACGCAAGATTTGTGGTCCGTCCGTCCGCCAGTCAGTCTGTCAGTCTGTCAGTCAGTCAATTTATGCGTCTATTCCAAACTTAATGTCTAAATATTTAACATTGAATTAAAAAAAATGATGACAGCATTTTACTTTGAATTTTATATTAATAAATATGTGGAAATTAAATGTATATATATTTTTTCGGCATTTCTTTTTTAAACATTTTTATTATAATATAATCAACAATAAATATTATGTGTCTTAATAATATACATTTTTAATATAGACCTTTAATAATTATGACAGCATTTTATTTTGCTTTTTTCCACTAGCCAAGAACATATTTTGAATACAATTTCTATATTTTAATGTTTATTTTAGTTTTTTATTATTATATAAATAACTATAAAAAATATAAGCGTGTTAAATACCATTTCAAATAATTAAATACCATTTTAGCTTAGTTGACAGCATTTTATTATTATTCGTAAAACTCATATTTAAGATGAATCAATATTTTGTAAATCAAATATATAAATTTTTATGTATTTTTTTTGTATTAGTTTATTTTTTAAGGCTTAATGTCTAAATATTTTTACGGAGGATTTAAAAAATGATGACAGCATTTTATTTTGATTTTACATCCTCGCCAAGCGTATATGTAGATATGATATGAACGAATATTTGTAAATAAAATGCATATATATATATATATATATATATATATATTTACAAATAATTTTATATTTTTTTATTATGATATAATTAACAATAAAAAACATGTAAATAAATATAATGTTAGCTGTTCTTGAAAAAAACACATAACGCAGCAATTAATGCCGCTTGGACAAGCACCTCAATTAAAAAAAAAAAACAGGCATATTTTTAATTAATAGCATTATTTATCATTGAAACTAACGACAATAGCAAATAGCAGACAAATTGTGAAGTTGAAGTTAACAATTTTTAAATTGAGTTATACAAAATGAATACAAACAATATGCAGGGGAAGTTTATATTTACATTGAAATATGTTTGACTAAATGGCAGCTGCTCCAAATAAACAACAGCAGCAGCAGGAATGACAACTACAACTTTAACAACAACAAAAAACAACAACAATAAGAGGAGCATGAACAAGTATAACAGATAGTGACAACCAGCGGCAAACACGAAAGTGTAATCAACGCTTAAACACTCTTGCAACAACGAGACAAACATGTCTCTGCTCCTCTGCCCCAGCCGCAGACAATGGCTGACTGGCTGACTGGTTGGCTGACTGGATCTCTTTGCCTGGTTGGCTGGCAGACAAAAAAAAGAAGCATGGACAAACATTGCGACACATTACTGTCAAAACTCATGAAAATATTTCACAACAGCGACAGGCGAACTGTGCCGTTGAAGGGCCAAGTACCTTGAAGAGCAAGAGGCATGCAACGGCGCGATAGAGTGAGGGGGGCGAGGTAGAGAGAGAGATAGACTGAGAATAGTGGATCATATAAAACATACACAGTACACTCAGAAAAATCCCGTCCTGAATTTTACGAAATCGCCTTGAAAGCTATAAGGTTTTTTGTATTTTTTAGTTAATTCTAAGAATCGTAAAGGTTTTTTCATGAATTTTGGAAATTTGTGAACTGTATAATTATGGTTTTCTTAAAATTGGGATTTGCATCTCTTAAATCCAGTGTGGGTTTTTCTAAAAATTTAAAAAAATGTCTTATTTCTAAGCTGTTGTTTTCTATGTGTATACAAAATTCTTTATTGGTCTTTTAGTTACTTTATTTATTTGCACGTAAATGTGTAGATCCTTGAAATATATATAAAATATATGTAGAACTTATATATAACTTGAAATATAGACCTAAAGAAAAATAATTTATAATTTTATGGTCAACCGGTAGTTCTTATTTATAATTTTATAATTTTTAGAATTTTATATTCTTATATTTTGAAAGTATTTCTAGAAACCAGAAAGACATCTACTTTCATGTCGATTTTTTAATATACAGCTAATTTTATGCTGAGTGTAATCATAGAAGTCGTAGTAAGAAACAAAAAACTCACTAACAAGCATCATATGCCAGCAAAAATGTCAACAACAATGCGCAGTACACACACAAGCACACAATCACACAGACTCAGACACACACACTCACACAGCTCATTAGAGCCGTGACAAGAAGTGGGGAGTAGGGGTGGAGTGTCGGGGGTCTAAGGAAAGAGGGGAATTTAGCATGGCGGCTTAGCGGCAGACGGAAATGCAGCAGGATAGCATTCATTTGTTTTCCTTGTTTGCAGTTTTTGTTTTTATTCTTGTCTTTTTCACATGCATCTTGTGCCCATTTCGTTGCTGTTGTTGTTGTGCTTTATGACAGCTACAAAAAGTTGCTGATGATGTAATGTTTATGTGTCGCTGACACTGCCACGCCCCTTACCCCAGCTGCAACACCTGTGCCCCACACACACACACCGCACACACCGTCATAATTGCACCTGGCAGGCAAACAGATGCAGCAGCAGCAGCAGCAGCAGCAGCAAAAAAAGACGCACAGGCAACAATGACAGGACAGAAATATGCCAAGTAGCTGACTTCACCGGGGTTGGTGGCAGTGTGGCATATGATGCATATCGCAAATGTCGTTTGCTGTCAGTTTCCGTTTGTTGCAGCAGCCATTTTGTTTATGCATGAACACGAATGCAACTGCAACCAGCAACCAGCAACCAGCAATGGAACGCGCAATGTCGCCTCTTGTTGACTCTTTGTTTCATGGCAACCCCAAAAACACCCCCCCACCCTCCCCCTGGAATGAACACCCCCAACCGAGCCACACATGTGTTGTAAGCATGTGCAGTTCCAGTTTTGGTTCAAGTGTAAACTAATTTTGGGTGCTGACATTGAATTACGATTTAAGCGCCACGTTACTCAGCAGAGATCAGAGATCACAGTTTGAACAGCCAACTGTTTCCGGTCCAATCAAATTGTAGTCGTTTGTCATAGCAGCTTTTCACTATGCCCAACGTTTTCTACATTCACATTAGCAACATTTTGGGATTCCATTAAGAGTCTGTATCCCTTAGCGCTTGATTTAAATAGAACAGCTGTGGGACTTTTTTATTTATTTTATGTCGAGTAATATCAATAGATACAGAAAAATGCAAAAGTAGAATATAATTTAATTTGAATTAAGTAGAAAATATACATTTAAATTTAAATAGAAACTATATAAATATTTCTACAATTTCTGGGGGTATTTAAATGAAAAGTGGTCAAAATATGTTGCATACATTGGGGAACACTAAAAAATCAATCAGACAAAAAAAAATGGTTGGTTTGAATTAGATAAAAGCAGCCTATGACAACTTATTTAACTACCAATTTAAAAATGCAAAAGAATTTAAAATATATTTTGCTCTTGTGCATATATTTAAACAAACAATAAATTATTCAAACCGAAAGTGTTATTATAAATGGGTTTAATTAATAATTATTTAGCAAATTTAGCAATTAATTTATAAACAAAAGTTTGTTCTTACAATAACAGATCAAATTACCTTGGTTATTAATCAATTTTTTTAATTCAGATACAAGATTTATATTATAATTCTTGTTAAGCCTTCTATGAAATTATAAAACCAAAAATTGAAAGCAGCTGGTTCTCTTTATTAATAATAAAATTGACAGAATTATAGATGTAAAAATACAGTAAATAAATTTTCGGAAGATACTCTCCCAAGGGTGCAATACAGTCAACAACTTAACATTCTCTAAATATTCAAGAATGTAAGAAATATTTATGGTGGAATAATTTTCTCCCTCTGAAACTTTTACCTGAAGGCTATCTTATGCGGCGTATCTGAATGCTAAATGAATTTTTATTGTTAGGTTATTCATTTGTTATGCCAATATGTAAATTTATATGCGTGCCGATTGCTTATCTAACCAATTTGACCAATTTGACCAATTACACCCCTTCTACAACAATGGCCCAGCATTGGGGCCATAAACTAAAACTGTATATTAATTTTTGTGGCATCCACACACACATACACTACTATTACACACAATTAGGCAATAGAAGCAGCAACAACCATCGAGATATCTATAAGCACATGTAAAGCGTACAGGAAGCCGCACTGATAGAGGCAATTAACAGCTCGGCACGCCATATTTCCTATACGCTGCGTATACGCAATATTCCAATTCACACAAATATTCGTGTGTGTGTGTTTTCCATTAGGTGCGGCAGGAAAAAAAAAAAAAAAACGAAAGAAAAAATTAGACACATAATTAAAAATACAAAGCATAAAGCGCTACACAAAGACTAATGGCTGTGTGTGTGTCCCCTTCTCTGCAGCTCTATCTCCCCTCCTCCACAACGATTAATTTATTGTTATTGCTTAGGTAAACAAAGGCACAAAATCGAAACGGAGACTTGAACGTCCTGGCCACGTGATTAGGCCAGTTCGATGGGCAGCAAGCAGCAAGCAGACCGCATTTGCCTCGAATATTATTAGTAAACCAAATGCGTAGCCATAAATTACCACTCAGCGCCCAATGCTCAAGGAGCGCATCTCAAGGCGCGCGGTAGGCGTAGGAAGGGCGTGGAAGGAGGCGTGGGATTTGGAATTGCAAGCTACACTCAGCAAAGCTTCGCGCTGAATTCTATACAATCGCTCTAAAATAATAATTACCCTATAAGAACTAGAAGGTTTTTTTTTTATTGTTTTAGGAAATTCATTATAATTATAAAAAAAATATTTTTAAAAATATGAATATACCTAAATAAAAACGAAATAACCGTGAATTTTAGAAAATCGCCCTAAAATAAACATCGCCCTAAAAAATAAAATGTTTTTCTTGATTTTATAAATAATTGGTGGATATAACAAACAATATATCTATAAATTTTAAAGGCTTGCCCTAAATTGACAAATCCTAAAAATAAATAAACATAAAATAGTTGTATACATATAATCTTAACATACTAATATTTATTAATATAACAACAAAAAATGCGAATTTTAGAATTGCTTCTATATACTGAATATTGGACACATTTTTTTTAAATTGTTGAAAAATGTACCCTGAAATGAAGAGAAGACAAACCCTAGTTTTAGATACATACTTTCGGAACAGTAAGGCGAGTTAAAATTGGCGCCAAAAATTAGAGATTCATTTTTTTTGTCTAAGTGTATGTTGAATGAAATGAAAATGGGACACGCTTGACAGCAACACTCGCTCGCCGAAGTGGGTCAGGAAGCGCCGTCCACTGTCCGTCTTCTGTCCGACCACTGGGGCTCAGTTGTGGCAGAGGCACAGTTTCGTGCCACGTGCTGCGTGCTGCGGAAATGCTCGCAAATTTGCGCTTTGAATTTCGTTCGACGATCGTGGACTCGCATATTTTATTTGCACTTTCAATCAGCCAAAAAACGGAAGCCTTTTGCCAGCAATAAAATTATTGAAAGATTGATGAAAGCGAGCCCAACAAATAGCCCCTCGTAAGTGAGTTTATATGTACAGCAGCAGCAAGCGGGCCAACACCAAAAAAAAGAAGAAAGAAAAACTCTTAAGAAAGACAACCGAAGGACGTGCAATCGTTGACATTGACATGGGACCACAAATACGGACACAAAAAAAATAAAAATAAAAAAAATGTATATACGTATAATATATATATATATAAATATATGTATATATCGAAATAAATGAACGAGGAAAATAATACAGCCAGTGCTAAGATTTATGGTCAAATAATTAGCAACGTTGACGTCTGCCACGCCCTACTTGAATACCCTGTACGCGTAGAGTTAATTGACAATAAGTTGGAGCTTTGACTTTGGGATAAAATAAACTTTGTTTAAAAAGGGTGTGTTTGCCGATAATTAACTTGGCTGATTTTTAAATTATGCTTAAATAATTTATTTATTTAAGCTTGTAAGCTATACCAGCTAATGCTTTAGCTCCAGTATAAAAATAAATTTGTTTTAACAGGAAGTTTTTGCGAGTTATTTATTTGTTTGATTTTTAAATATACTTATATTATCTGAGTTATATATATATATATATATTTCAAATTTCGTTACCCGACGAAACACCCGCTGCTAATCTAACCATGAAGAAGATACGCGGGAGGATTTGAAATATGTTGTGGTATTTATAAAAACTAATCCAAAAAAAAATCACCCCAAATATTATTTAAAAAATAAACTTAAATTTCTCTTCATTTATTTTTTTTATACGCAGCTAACTTTAGTCCAGAACGTTAAGCTTTTCAAATTTTACTTTCAAAGTGTATTTATTTAAATAAAACTAGCCTATGGTCTAAAAGTGTAGGCAATAGCAGTTGAGGCTTTCGTTCTAGAATAAATATAACAATATTTTCAAATTAAGTGTTTGGCAGTATATTAATTGCATGATTTTAAACATTTCCATTATTTATTTATTTAATTTATATTAAGTAAAAAACTAACGTATGTATAATCTAATATATAATATTTGTTTTACCAAGCTGTGTTTTTCTTAGAAATCTAAGAGGAGATTAAATATTCAATTGAAATTAGAAATACAACAATTTGCTCTATTTGTAGGGTAACAGTTAGTCGACTCTCTCTCCCTTCCTATCTCTCTCTCTCTCTATTTCTCTCGCTCTTGCTCTCCTTCTTCAACACACAAGCATACCAGTTCACCAAGAGGGAACACAACAAGCTGCCGTCGAGGTGTTTTAATTAATTAGCTTTTTGTTTTAATGCTGAACTTTTGTGTCCGGCGTTTCGATTGCGTTTTTACGACTATGCGCGACTAATTTGTGTAAATTAAATTTATCGACCAGAAAATGCCGCAGCAGCCAAAGCAAAATCAGCACCCACCCCTACAAAAAAACTCTGCTGCTGCTGTTGCTATTGCTGCTTAAATTAATCATACGCAGTGTGCGGCAACTTGGTGACTGGGCCAAACTTAATGAGCTACCAAACGAAACAAAGAGGTGAAATGCAGCTGTATGTGAAATTGGGTCAGTTGTGCGCTTCGATTTCGATTTTCCATTTCGATTTGTTTTTTTGTTAAGCATACGCAGTGTGTGCAGCAGCGCAATGCGGACTTGTACTTCACTGATGGCAGCGGGTGTGTGTTGTGAGTTGTGTGTGTGTTGTGCCTATCAACTGACTTTGATGGCCAATACGCGTTACGTTAATGGCCAAACAAGAGTTGGCCCGCTGCCAGACTGTAGAAACTCGCACTCCTGCACTTTCATTAAGCTTAATTAAATTCTCACTTTGTAAATGTCACAGACAAAATAAATTCATACACACACACACATCTGCTCAGTTGGCTATCTATGCGCTGGGTTAAAAAAAATGCGGAAAACTGAACATATTTATGTCCTTTGGTCTGGCGCAAGGCGACAAAAATCTGCTCTCTGCTGTCTCTCTTCGCCTGGGGCACAAATAACAACACGTCGCAGTTTTGCTTCATTTGCTGCTGGCTGGTTTTTGCAAACATTGTTGGCTTTTAATTTGGCCGGCACGCGATGCTAGAACAATACAACAACAGCAACATCGAGCATAGTAACTGTGCTTATTATGCAACAACGTTTTTATTAATTTTTGCGTATTTTTCATGGCGCTCACTGAAAAGCGAACACAAAACAAACGCCAAGAAAATTTCTACAAGCAGCAGTAAAAGAGAGAGAGAGAGAGAGAGAGAGAGAAAAAAGAAAATATAATAATAATAAATATAAATTCAAGTCAAAAATTTTGCCATAAACTTAACCATAAATAATTCAAATAATGTGCGCCTCAGCCACGTTTTTTAGGTGCCTCTGCCCTAAGCCTCCCCCACCTGTTCCCCCCGCACTGTGCGGATTTTTGTGTCTGGCTGTTTTGTGAGAATATTTTCGAGCTAGGATATTAACCCCAATTGCGCTTGCCACTTGCCACTTGCCACGCTGCCTGCCGCAGTTCGAATTGTTTCTGTTTCTCTTCACTTTTTTTCTTGCAGTTGTATCTGGTTTGGCTTTATAAGTGTTTCTTTAAGCGCCATAATCAAGCGCACCAAGAACGCAAATATTTTAAGCGACACGCAAATATGCAAATATGTGGCGCATACATGCATGAAGACATATGTATAGTACATACCCGTATATATATATATATATATATATATATAAATACATATATACAGATACACATGTGTGTGTGTTGCCACTTAAGCTGCTTAGCAGCCCATGCAATCGGCAGCTAAGCAAACAACAAGCATTGCCTGCTCTCGTCAAGGCATACCCTAAGGTCACAAGAACCAATCGATGAAATCATAAATGTAGTTGGGTAAACATTGCTCAACAATCTATGGTCTATTCCAAGTTGTCTTTCTCCTTTCTATTTTTTGTAATATACGCAGATGCATTTTTACTGTTATTATCCTGTCGGTTTTAGCTACTTGCAGCAGAAATATATATATATACATATTTTTTCTGTTTTACAAATTATTGTTGAGCTTTGATAAAATACATTTTTCAATTACAATTAAATATTGTATTTGTTACACATTTATAACTTTACGTTTTATTTCAGTTTTGTTTTATTTTTTCTTAAATGACTGAAAGTATCAAATATATATCTTTTTTTTAAATGCATATAATATTTAAAATATACTTTATAGATTTAAAATTGTACTACATTATTAAATGCATTTCTGTCATGGTTACCTATAAAATGAATTACAAAACGATTATTATTAATATCAAAAGTATTTTCTTTTAGATGTCATAATTCAATTTGATTTGTTTTTATAAGTGTTTAGCTTAAAATAAATATATTTGGTATTGATTTCTTACAAAAGTATATTATTCCTGTGAGTACATCACCTATTTGACTTCTATTACACATATTGGTTTTGTAAATATATATTTAACATTTATTTCTTTATTTTTGTATTTAGTAAAGTGTATTTGAAGATCGGTTTAAGTGCATCGACTTACATCCGTTTACTTGCTTGTACTTTTCACTTGTGCCCTAGTGTTTGCTTATGTATTTGTGTTTGTATTGTGTTCTGTGTTGTATTTTTGGCCTATGCATGTTTAAATTTTATGTTTGCCAATGTGTTGGGCTTTTGCTATATATGCACGCCCCAGCTTGTGTGTGTGAGTGTGTGGTGTGAGCTTGTCGGGGCAAATGTTTGGCAACATGTGCCACACGGTGGCAACATGCGGCTTGCATATAAATTTCGAAGTGCTTCTCAGTTATACATAGATTTCTGCTTGAATATTTTTCTTCGTTTTTTTTAGCTCCCTTAACAAGCTGAAGAACATTGATTTTAGCTTGAATTCGGGCAGCGAACATGAGGCTTAATTAAATTTGCTTAATTAATATGAGACGCAACTGACGGCTTGGAGTTGGTCTGAAACCTTTGACCCTTATGGAGCGGAGGTCCTGTGGCCACAATGCCTCCAGCTGTCAACGCGTCCTGACAGCAATTGCCGCATTATGATGTCAACTGTGAAGTCAACTGTGAGCGAATGCTCACACACACACATACACACACACACACACACACAAACACAAAGCCAAACACACTCTGAGTCACAGCAGACATTCATTAATCATTACACAAAAGCTGCAAATGTTTTTGGGTAGCTCGCGTACAAATTTCGGTCGCATAATTGTCATATGTGACGCAGTGGCCAGTTGTAAGTACTGTCTACATTCTAAGTACATGAAAAAAGAATTCATTTGCTGCTTAATTGCGCATAAGTGCGTTGTGGGTGACAAATTAAATGCTGACCGACTGATTTCCATTAGTTACCAAAAATAGTTGAAAACTTTGCGTTGATTAAGCTACACGTAGTACTTTGAGTACTTGGCTATAAATGTGCATTAAGTATAAATAAGTAAAATTCAAACAAAACGCATACTTGACAAACATAATTTATTTAATGCATGTAGAGGAATATTTTCTGCTGAGCTTAAAAATAAGTATTGAAATTCTATGCAAAGTAGTTCAAAAATGTTCACATCTAATTAAAGACTAATTAAAGTCGAAGATAGTACTTATAAATTGAATATCAAAATTTAAATAATAGCGAAATATTTATAAATAAACTAAATATCCGCAATACAAATACCGCACACAAATTTATAAATAAACTAAATATTCAAAATATTTCAATTAATACGATTCCCTATAGAATGTTAATTGCTAAGATGCTATTTATAAATATAGTAGTTGATATCAGATATATAAATAAGTCCAGACTTTATAAGTAACCCAAATACGCATATTATAATTAATTTTTTTCCCTATCGAAAAACTAATAGTATTACTAAGATACTATTTATTACTATTTATAAATGTAATACGTAAAACAGCAACATAAATGGTGGATCCTATCTAAATATGGTCTAATAATACGCTACTATTTGTCAATTAAGCTTCAGCAGAAACTTATTATCAGAAATATAATTAATAATAATAATAATAAAGTAATAACATATTAAATATAAATAATAATAATCAAACATTTATAAATTAAGTTAATACTTAAATCTTTTTAGATACTTTGGTACTTAAGCTCAGTCTCTCTTAATATATAATCTTAATAAATAACGCAAAACTTGTCATGAGCTAAAAAATAGTTTGACATTTGAAAATTGCCTGCAGAGTTGATCAACTGCATATGGTCATAAATATGCTGAGTCTATGCCATGTTGCGAAGGGCCTAAGCGAACATTTAATACTAAAAGCAGCGTTGAGTTAACGGGACAAAACAAACGAGAGCCCAAAAATCAGTTTACGACGAATCGTCGAGAGAAATGGCTAAAATATAACTATTCTCCCTCTCCCTGTCTCTCGCTCTCTCTCTCTATGAGTCTCTCTCTCTCTCTCTCGCCTTCGCTCTTTTTGTGGTGCGCTTACTATGCTCTCATGTTTTAGGCTGCTCTCTCTCTCTCTCTCTCTCTCTTGCCAAAGCTTTTCTCCTTGAAACGGCGGCAGTGAAACAAAAGCAAAGCGCATTTTCAAGCTGGCCAGAAACAACAACTCTGCTTGTTGGCCAACACCTGCTGGCCGCTGCAGGTGGCCAAGTTTTATTTGTGTTGTTGCCTTTGGCATTTTTCTTTTTCTTTTTCATTTTCCATATTTTTTTTTTTTTTGCCAGGAAAATATATATTCACTTAATGCGCGACCGTGTCCGTTTTGCTTGATGCGCCACGTTCTCAGTTGGCTGCTGCTGCCAAAATAACACCCAGCAAACCCCAACCATCTGCCTAGCGCACCTTTAGCGTTTTTTGCCCCGTTAACGCGTGACTTCGAGTGCCCTTAATGCTGCAAATGAATATTTAATGTTAAAAGCACTTGTCGAAAATGCACCAACAGCAACAGCAGCAGCAGCAGCAGCAGCAGCAGAAGCGGCAGAAGGCTGTAAGCGGCAATGTACACTCAGAAAAAAATCCATCTGAAGTCTAAAAACCGACAAAGGGTAACTCTCCTTATTATTCAGAATGTATCTTTGTAAAAGTTTGTTTTTTTCTTTTCTTAATTTCCGTGTACACTCTTCTAAGATGTAGAAAAATTATGCCTAATATTAATTTTAAGAATTTATTTTCCTATATTGACAAACTATTTCGAAAGACAAGAAAAGTAATTTTGACTATGTATGGATTTTTTTTGGAAATTAAATGCAATATTTGTTTTAAGTGTAGCTGCAGCCAATGGCTTTGGGTCGCTACCGCTTCACTTAACGAGCGAGTTGATGTTAAATTGTTTTTGCAATTGGAGCATGCGATTAAAAATAAATAGTTGCAGTTTCTGAGCCAACTTGAAGGGCCACGCAAATTAGCTATAACTTTAAGTTGACCTGCTGCTCCTACTGAGGCTGAGGCTGCTGATGTTTGCACAGCCTAAAGCAAACAGAGCCAAGAGTACTAACTGGACTCCAGCATTTCTGGCCAACAGCAGCTGGCATAAATAATGCGTAGGCGGGTTAGAGCTAAGAACTGAGAACTGAGAACTTTGTTTGCCCAGCAGTCTTCGTCTTCGCCTTCGCCTTCGGCTTGTGCTGCCTGCTGGTTGGCTGAGACAAATGTTTATAAACCGCTTAATTAGTCACTTGGCCCAGTTTTAAGCCAGATGCGTGAGTCGCTCGCCTTTTCCTTTTCTCGCCGCTTATGCAAATCAAGCTGGCCAAATTGACACAGCCGCACAGATTTCTGCGGTGTTAAGCTGAGGGCTCATAAATCACAGTTTGCGAATGAAGGCAGAGTCTGTGGATCTACCTCCAATCTCGAGATGTATATATTAAAATGTTGTGATATTTTACATGCCATATCATAATATAAGAGTCATTGCTATTGAAAATTGCTACAGGATTGAAAAACATGATCCTTCAGTGGATATAGTTTTAACATGAATTTCGATACAAAATCGAATTCCCAACTTCAAATTCAACATAATTTTTGATATTTAACAATCATTAAAAAGCGCTGGTTTTTTCAAAATCGGACCAGTTTTGGCAAAGTTATGGCTTTGGAAAGCTTTGACCCATTGCTCTTGCAACTTTTTGAGACTATAATTTTAACAGCGATTAGTCTTGGCTCATATTCACCTGCAGAATAGAATGAATCGCGAACAGTTGCGTCAATCTGGATGGCATTATATAAGGAAGAAGATAAGTTATCACTTTTAAACAGATTCTTAAACCTAGAAACTATATCTAAACTTCAATTATTAGATTGACAATATTTGTGCGAGTTTTCATATTTGCAAATAATGGGATGGTTACTCAAGGGATCTTGTATAGAAGAAAAAGTAATACATTGAAATATGTTTTAAGCTGGTTCCAGCTTAAACGTAAAACTAATGGTAAAGTATGTCAGGCTGTGGAATAAACTGAATAACTATAAGCATATTTAAATAAGCAGCATATGGATGGAGTTAAAATTACTTTGAAACTACTTTTTTCCACTTCTGTATGTTTATTTATTTATCTTTCATTTAATTCACTGCGATGTGTAGTTGGATCAAGTTAGGTCCCCTTTTGAACCTATAAGTATTCCATCAAACCGGATTCTTGTATGCATGTAAAAATGTATGTCGGATTGAAGGATTCATTTCTTTATAATACATTAAAATACTGACTTATGAATAAGAAATAAATTTCAATTTTTGCTTAAGGTAAATTAAAAATAGAAGCGAAACCATATTCAAAAACTTCGCAAAAGTAAAAGTAAAGTTGAAGCATTTCTGTTCGGGCAAGAAAATGTAAAAATATAATATATAAAAATGAATATATAACAAAATTGAAATGAAAGAACTTTTAAATCACTTCTGTATCTGCATTTTGCTTATTTAAGAAGGTTTATTTTAAGCTTTAAGCTGTCTCGAAAACTGAGCAACAAGTAAATCTAAAAAGGTAAAAGTAAAGTTGAAGCAGGTCAGTTTTGGGAAGCAAATAAAAAATATAAATATATTAATATTAATACTAAGCAAAATTGAAGTAAAGCAAATTTAAATTAATTCTATATCTTTGTCTCTTTTAGCAAAATTTTTAACTTAGAAAACTGCCTTTAGTTGCATTGCAGGCGTTAAAGATCCGCTTTTCATCTCTCTCCCTCTACATAGGCTAAGCTAGGCCCTCCCTTCTTGAACTCATCGACACACACACACACACACACAAGTACACACAATGGGGGGGCAAGTTGTGGTGAGAGTGGGGCAAGAAGCATGCTCAATTCGCAGCATGTCAAGTCAACTCAAGTTAAATTTATTTGTTACAGCCACAGCCGGAGGCAAAAGAGAAGCATGCAAAACGAATCGCCGACTGAGTAGAAGCCATTCAGTCAGTGAGTCACTCAGTCAGTCAGTGAGTGAGTCAGTGAGTCATTCATTGTGCAAGCCTAGTCTAAATATAAACTGCTCTTCAAATGCTGCTACCAGTAAATCGTGGTTCATTTTGGCCTGACTTCGCCTGTCTGCGCACTGGCTGTCATTGCTGTTATTGCACTTAACGCACTTGCGTACACACACGCGCCCACACACACACTCCCCAGCGCACACCCCTAAACCCACACACACAGAGAGTGTTGCATGAATTCTGGGTGACGCATAGACAACTGGAAACTGCGTGCAATTATGGCGTCTCAATGCGTTTTGTGCGTGGCTTTGGCAGTTATCCTGCGAGTCTGCAACAGCAGCTGCGACAGTGGGTACAAAAGCATTTTGCCACACACAAAAGCAATGCCCACCGGGCAGCTATTAGCCTAATAACGCCACGTCACGCACCACAAAACATACACATACACTCAGAAAAAAATCACACTGAATTTTAGAAATTCGGCAAACTGACTGACTTTATTGATCAGAAATATTTTTCAGGGCACAATTTTCTAAAATTTACAAAAAACATATTTAGATGTTTTTTAAAGCAACTCAAATTTAGGATTTCAAATATACAAGAAATTATTTTACTTTTTATGAATATATTTCTTTATAATTAAGAACATTTCTAAAAAATAAAAAACAAACCTACTTTTGGAGTTGCCAATTTCTAATTATTAGACTAGTTTTTCTTATATATAGAAACTATTTAAAGTCATGAAAGCTTTCAGAAAAATGTTTTCTTATAGATCGAAATAGTTTATATTTTTTTTATATTTATATATTTATACTTTTTTCTAATATTTAGAAATTATTTATAAGCACAATAAAATTTCTCGAGTTAACAGGACTATTTTCTACCATTGAGATCGAATTTTTCTGAGTGCCACATTTGGCTCTATTGTTGCAGCAATGCATTTTTTGGGGTGGTCCTGTCACATGTGCCCCGCCAGCAACAAACAAAGAAAGACAGTCGACATGATGAACATCGTCTCAGCTTCATTTTCAGAACAATTAACATAAATAATGGCCAAGTGGTTGTGGTGCACTCGACAATTGTCGTTTTTCGTTTTTTTTTTTTCTATTTCTTTGTGGCAAGTGCAAAAACAAATATATTTTTCACTTTCGTTTCTAATTATGGCGCTGCGGACACGCTCCAAATGCCAAATACAAGCAAACAAAAACACGTTCAGACCAACAAATAAATTGGGGACAACAATTCGTTGAGTGCAGTTTTGCTTATGCCATTTTTAGTCACATTTATTGCATTTGTCGCGCAACAATTAAAGTGGTCTCTTACAAATTTACCTCAATTTGTTTAAAGTTAAACAAAATTTTAGCAATAAATCAACTTTGCATATTTCATTGAATCAAAATTTATAAAGCAAATGAGCAATAAAAAAAAATAAAAAAAAATAATAATTATAAATACATCAAATTTCGAATTTATTTCCTAACCAGTCCTAAATGAATTTATAGTACAGTTATTTTGCCAAAGATTTGTGAACCGATTTTCACATGAATTTCAAACGCTTCTTAAATCCCGCTTGTAAACATATTTGTGTCATTTTTGTTGCATACGCTGGTGTGGCGCTGAATAGGCGAAATAGCTGGGCAAAGTTCACAAGTATTTGAGCCAAATGTTGGCAAGGCTACGAGATACTGCAACATGTGACAAACTTAAAGTCAAACTTGCTTGGCCAAATTGTTACTCAAAGTCAGACCGCCCCAGCACTCAGTTGGTGCTCTCTCGATGCTGTCAAAGTCAAACAGTGCTGGGAGCTAAGTACACTCAAAAGAATGAAAATGCCCTGCATTTGAGAAAATTGGCTTGAAAATTAGAAAAATTTTCTTTTTTTGAAATATAAGAAAACACTTTTATGCAAATTAGAGAAAGCGACAGTCCCAAAAATTGTGTCTATTTTTATTTGTTGAGATCTATTTTCTATTATTAAGCAATAAATTTTTATACATTTCTAGAAATTAAATTATTTGAATATAAGCAACAAAAACACTAATTTTAGAATTGCTTGCTTGAAAAAGCAGCCTGAAAATTATCTCTTTTTTGGAAAATTTTAGAAAATTAAGAAAGAAAGAGAAATTTCTAAAATTCAGTGCAACATTTTTTTCCGAGTGTAGGCAGATACATTCTCAGCTTTACTGCCTTGCAACCACAATGCATGGCAGCTGTAGCATTTGTGGCAGCAGCAGCAGCAGGAGGCAGCTTCTCTTGGCTTACGTTACGTATACGCAATGTCTGAGGTTTGGCAATAAAATTGCGCATTGTTGTCGTTGTCGTTGCTATTGTTGTTGTTGTTGCTGTGAAATACCAACCATTCGAAGATTTATATGTTTAGCTCGTTTAAGTGGTAGTCAGGCATTGGTTTTAAGGGGCGCATAAGATAACTTTATAAGCAAAGCGCATGGTCTGTGGTCCATACAGACAGTGAGACAGATTGTCAGCCACTCAATGGTGACATTCAAATGCTTGGGTTGCCTGTTCAGATTTATTGTAAGCTGGCCAAAATTCCGTGTCCATGCAATGAGGGTCGACAGGGTCAAGTAAAGCGGGGAATTTCATGGAAGGGAATGCATAGTTTTGCTACAAAAACTTTTCACAACAGAATTTCGCAAAATGGGTTGGCGGGCAGCGTTTGCTTTATTATTATTTTGTTGCTTCATTTTTATATATTATCGGTGGTAACTTTTCTGCTATTTTGGGCACAACTTATGGTGCAAAAAGTAAATTGGGCTCTGAGTCGAAGCCAGTCGAGTCGAGTTGCTCTTGCTAACTTCCTACTACCAAGGAAGTCGCAGACCGTGCAAAAAGTTTATACTTTGCCCAGGATGAGAAGTGTTTTGGGGGTGAGAGGGTACCCATTACAGCAACTTCCTTTCCACACAAAATTTGTTTAATTAAAATTTTTGTTAAAATCTGTAAATTGTTTTGTTTTGTCGGTTCGCTGGCGATGCTCCTCTACTCCACCCCAACTCTGACAAACTCAAACTCGGACTTTTGGATGCTGTTCAAGTCGCATTTTTATACTTTGCTACTAATATATGGCAATCTTTTCAAAATAGTTGGCACCAACAAAATATGTCCAACACAATGCGAAATTGTTAAATAATTGAACTGCAAAAGTGTGCAAGTCCGTTCATGTATATGCCCAAATAAGAAATATTTCGGAAGTATTTATATGTACACCTCTAATTAAAAGTGAATAATATGAGTAAAATGTAAAAAAAAAGATAATATGAATAGATGAAAAACGATTATGTTAAATGAAAATTGTCCGATTGTCTAAAATAGAGTTGATCAATCCTTAAATATATTCATTAATTTAACGTTAGCTTAAAACAGTTCACAGTTTTCTTCTTTTTTTTTGCGCGGCCATTCATGCTACTTGCCCCTACTATAACTTCAAAGTATTGAGAAATTCTCTAATATTTGTTGTCAGCTTGGCAATCCAAGCAATCTGTCATGTTACCTTCATATTTTTTGTTTATAACTTTGATGTCCCCGTTGCGATAGTTACCTAGCCATCAATTATTTTCTAATGCGCATATAATAGAGTTGCAGAATAACACTTGGCCATTATTCCCACAACGAATTCATCAGGCGAACTAGATGAAAAACTAGGTATGGATATATATACAGAAGAGAAAACTGTGCATGTTGCGACGACCCCAAAAGGACAACGCACAAAATTATTCAAGTCAATGAACAATTTAATTTATCATTAATATAAAATCGGACAGTCTCAGTTTCGAAGTCGTTTGTGTATGTGAAAGTGCCGCCTTGGCGTGCTGCCATTCGGAGGCGCCACTTGAGCTAATCTCATATATCATCGTTGATCTGGCAGCGAAGCGAACCAAACCGAACCGCAAACCAAATTGAAGACGAGGGCTGAGAGGCATCTGTTGTGGGTGCCGAGCCTTCTTCTTTTTTTTTCTTAATACGTATGATTTTACTTTCAAATGCGGCCAGGAATCGACTGCCTGTGTCTGTCTGTCTATCTGTGTGTGTGTCCGTCTGTCTGTCTGTGTGTCTGTGCCATAATTCTGAGCAGGAAACTAGCTGGCATCAGCAGCCGGCAGTCTGACCATTAATACTCAATTGGCTGTGCTTCCCGTGCGGATTGTGGTCGGTCTCCGTTGCTCTCCGTTAAGCTCCTTGGTTCGCTGCCATCATCTTTGTCGTCTTGTGCTGACACTTGAATTGAATCGAAATTGGTTATTAGCAATTCTTACGAGACGCTGCCAGCAGCGACGACTCTGGGGTCCGTGTTCGGGTCCGGGTCCGGGTCCGGGTCCGGGAGCGCATCACTTGAAAGCGAATATCTTGGAGAATAAAATTGGAAAATTCAAGTAAATATATTGCGTCGCTAGATACGTCACTGCTCTAACCGAAATGGAGGCTGCACTCAGCAAATAAAAAGCACCACATTTTCGAAAAGTGGCCTGCCAACTAGAAATTATTCTTATTTTTTAGAAATTATTCTTATTTCTAAAAATGTTTTTCGGTTAAGAAATGGAAGAAGACTCTTAAAATAAAATTAAAAAGGAAAACCAAAGTAAAAATTAAAAATTATTTTTTATGTGCACTTCAATTTATATTATATCATATTGAATTAAATAAACTATTTCAATAAAGTGCGTAAGTGGAGCTATTATTTTTTTTCGCAATTTATTGACACTTTTCCCTTGAATTGAAAATAAAATGTGACCATGAAACCATCAACCATGAGAAGAATTCGAGGAGTAGTACTAACTTTAATTTAGGGCCCTTCTTTTCTCTGAGTGTAGTTGCGTACACGCAATATTTATGTCTTGGCTTGCCCTCAAGTTTAGTGGCTTTCGCTTTAAGGCGCCACAAGTTGCAGAACGCAGCCTTGGGGCCCAGTCAAGTTGCCAGTTGATAGCCGATCCGTGTCAATGCAAACAAAGCCACACACAGACAGACGGACAAACGGACGGACGGGCGGAGGCAGAGTCTCTCTGTAAAAGAAGAAGAAGACGAAGAAACCATTGGAAATGCAGCATTTCCAAAGTTGTTGGGCGCAAATGAAATCGTTGTGTAGCAACTTCCGTTTCCGTTTCCTGTTACTGCGGCAAATGGCAGCCATGTTTACGATTGAAAGTCGCATTCACACACACACACACACACACACACATACACAAAAATATTTGATTTTGATTTGTTTGCAGAAAACCCACTCGCATCGAGCACATTGCACATTGCGCATTGCACAGTGCACATTGCGTGCGAGTGCATTCGCTTGGAATATCTAAGTTTTGTGGCCCAGCTAAAGTTCTCAGCAGAACACAATACACAACAGCCAACAACAATAACGACATCGGCTATCAACAACCAAAAATATAAAAAGAAAAAAAGAATGAAAATGTGGAAGTTAACCCACGTTGCATGCCACACACACACACACACATACACAGAGTGGATGACAACTCGCTTTTTTGTGATTTCTGCTGATGTTCGCATAAAGTGCAAAAATTGCATGCTTTATGCATAAATAAACAAATCAGTGAAATCAAAAACATTCAAAATGACTTGACAACTCAGCTCAATGCCCATTGTAGTGTATGTGATTCGATAGATCTCTCCATGTGTGTGTGTGTGTGTGGGTGTATGTCTGTGTGTGTGCATCTGCATTAGCTTTTCATCGTATTTATTTTTGGGTTTTGCATTTGGTCGACTCACATGATATTTGGTTGCTCCGATGCTTGCAACAGATTGAGGACATCTTTATTTGCTCTTTCGCTTTAAAAAAAAGTTGAATGCAAGTGAAATAAGCTAAACCCTTTTAAAGGACACCAAATGTAAAAATCCACAAACAAGAAAAGGCAAGCAAAGTTGTAAAAGTTGTTCATTAATCTTTAAAAACATTTATTTATTTAAATGATGTAGAATTTAAAATTAATAAACTAACTAAACTCAAAAATATAAAAAACACTTAACAGATATACAAGAACAATATTTATTTCATTACAATAAACAATTAAAATTAAAAAATTAAAAACAAAACTATATTATGTATAAGGTGAAATTTTAAATTAAGATTTATGGTGAAAAAGACATTTTGAAATAATACTATTAAAAATAAGTGAAATCTTATATGCAATTTGAATATGAAAAAATGTTAAAAATCTTTTAACTGGTTGGGGGATTAAGGTTATATGTACAGACCTAAAGGATGCTTAGCAAAATGACAGCAAAAGAGAGAGAGAGAGAGAGAGAAGTGTTGGCCTGCCTTGGCTGACTTTTGCCTTAAGCCTCTCAAGATGTCAGGCAAACATGCAACACACCTACATGTGCAGGCAACACTTGAGCCTCTGCAGCTTGCTGCAAGACTGTCAGCATTTAGAGTGACAGTTGAGGATTTTATGACATAAGCTCAGCTAGACGTCTGAATTAAGGATGGGGCAATGGAATGGGGATTGGGGACGGACACAAACAGAGAGATGGAAACGGTGACACAAATGTAAATTTGTTATATGAGCCCCATGCTGTGGACACTGTAATTACAAACTTATGTTAATGACTTTCACTCTCTGAATCTGAAACTGAAACTGAATCTGATGAAGGTCGTCGTCGTCGTCCAATGGTTTTGGCCTTATATATAATGCATGTGCATATTTGAGTGTAGCACATGAGACGCGTCTGACAGAATGAAGTTGCGCAAATCATCATCCAATTAGAGGTGTAAAATTATACTAATTACAACTTTGGAATTAGAAATATGCAAATTTGTGCAGACGCGACGAGCCGGCCGACAAACTTTTGTGATTAAAAATTGTCAAAAGTTAAATGTGTCACATATATGCATATATATATATATATATGTGTGTATATAAAGTTGCATACATTTGCCTAAATTATATTGACATCTAAAAGAGTCCCGCTGCAAGACGCCTGCAAGCCAGCTGATAAGTGAGCTAAGCTCAGTCGGGGGAGGGGAAAAGGGACACATATGAAAGACCAGTCAAAGCCATGCATAAATTATAACAAAAGAGCCACGTCACAGCTAGCAGCTGAAACTGGCTCGTAATAATTAAAACAAAATATGCTTAAAAATGATAAAAAAAAGTGAACTTTAAATTCAGACTTGTTAGCACATCAAAAACGGAATAGCTCTTCAAATGTTGCAGCCGGTGGAAGTGAATGTGGGTGTGTAGACTGAGAAAAGAAAATATAAACCTGTATTTTTGAAAGTCATCATACTACAAGAGCCAGTCAACAGAGCAACTTTAAATACTCTCTGAATTTCAGAATTTATTTTTTAAAAGAAAAAAAATTTTAGGAGTGTAGAGTGTGTTTTAGCTCATTTTGGCAACTAAGTAAGAGCTGAGAGCAGGCGCAATGCATGGCTGACAGTGCGTATACATAATAAGGCAAACTCGTCACGTTGCACGCTGCAAGTCACGCGCGCCGCAAGTAAATTCAATCAAGTTGCTCCAAGTAGCAACAGCAGCAGCTGCACTTACTGCAACTGGACACGGATAATTTGTGCTAATTGTAATGCATTTAGTGGCCCAGGGTTTTTACTCGGCCAGGTCACCTTGAAGGACAATGTCGCACAGCACTCCAAGGATGGCAAGAGGGGGTGGGGCGAGGAGAGAGTGGAGTGTTCGAGAAAATGTGAAACTAACAAGCTTAGCAACTGAAATATCCCCTGGGCTTGCTGAGATTGTTGTTGTTGTTGTTGTTGTTGTTGGTGTTGATGTTGTCAACACCATTTACAGTTATCAGTTTCAGTTTGCGATGCCAATTTCCATTTTCCATTTATTCGCGCCTCACTTTATCATTTTCCAATTGACAACGCACAGCTGTTGTCAGCTCAGAGCCCCTTCCTCCTCCATCTTTTACGCCCCTCCCAACTGTTTTCGAATTGTCAAATTAAAACGGAAAAATGTTGAATTTGATTAGCGAAGCGTTAAAGAAAAGAAACGCCGTAACGCACAGACAAATGCAGAAAAGCAGCAAAAGAAAAAAAGCAGGGCTGAGTAGAGCAGAGTGAAAAAACACACCGAATGAAAAGATAATGAGCCTTGGCTCAAGCCAAAGCAGCGTTTAAGCAAAACTTTTACCCGGAACCAAAAGGCGTGCCAACCAGGGATGCCTTAACTGCAAAAAAAAAAGAAATGAGGAAAAAAACTAGTGCTGAGTGTAGGCAAATAATGGTTCACAAATTCATATACTTTCCCAACAAATTAAATAAATATATATGAGGATGAGTAGTTTTGTCTACGTTAGAAAAGAACATTGATGTTTAAAAGGAAATTTCAAAGCAACGATATATCGAGCTTACAGTTTAATTATAGCCGACGTCAGCAGTTTTGCTTGATATTTTATTCAGGGTTAGCTTTGCAGCCCTGGTCGCATAGTGAGTCAGTCAAGCAGGCAGCTATCATTGTCAGTTACACGGAAAAGTGCAGCTGCCGCTTTAGTTCTTCGGCACCATTCAAAATGTCGTCGCAGCAGCGATGCCACTCTACCAAAACACACACACTCTACAAACACGCGCGCACACACACATACACACAACACACACACACACACACACAGAGAGAAGCACACACAGTTTGCGGAGCCAAAGCCTTTGAGTGGTAGATAATTTTGTAATTATTTAACTTAATGGAAAACAAACTTAATTTTCGTGGAAAAATTAAATGAAGCAACTCGGCGCGTGGCACAACAAGCAGCACGGCGCAGGTGGGCGTGTCGGAATCAGAGGGGCGTGGCCGGGGCAGGTGAAAGGGTAACTGTAAGTAATGCCCGCCGACCAAGAACAGTTTTAGACAAGTTGAATGGAAATCTGCCAATTTGTTGTGCGCAAAAATTATTTACCTCTTGTATGTGTATATGTGTGTGTGTGTGTGTGCGAGTGTACGTGTATGTGTGTGTGTGTGTCTGGCAAAGCGTCTGACAGCAGACGTCAGGCATACAAAAGAAGTCGGGGTCGAGACTAGCGAGGATTTGCCATCTGGGCTGACTGGCGTGTTAATTTATTTATTTCCTTTTTTCTGGCCAACAATTAAACAGTAATTTTATTTAATTATGTGCCGTGTTTGCACCGCAAACAATTGGCAGCGTGGCGTGGTGTGGCGTGGAAAAGCGCACTTGATAAAATCGATGGTCTAATTGTTTAAAATAGATGCGTCGAAAAGTGTAGCAAAGGTTGCCAACGCGAAAAGCCCTCGCCGCGAAAGGGATAATCCAACCAAAAGCAACCCATAACATTCTCCGCCTCGTCCTGCTCCCCAGAAGAAACTATGGATAAAGTTTGAGCTACACAATGAATGGATGCGGAGGAGGAACAGCTCAAATTTCGCCTGACTGCTTGCACTCAGAAAAAATCTAACTCCATTTTAGAAAAGCTCTCGGCATATGTAACAGTTTTCTTGTATAAAGTAATAATTTCTAAATATAAGAAAAATATTTGAATATAATTTCCTAAAATAAGAATTATATATAAATATATATATGAAAATTAGAAATGTTTTCCCTCAATCGAAAATCCCAAATGTTTATTAATTATTTCATTTTTCATAAATATTTTGCTTTATGAAGAAACTTATTTCTCAAAAGCACAAATTAAATTTGATTAATTTATAAACTATCTAAAATGTTGCTTAAAAGAAACCCTGAAATTTAGATTTAGATAGAAAATCTGACATATTTTATTTTTAATTTTAGAAAATTTTAGACTGAAATAAGGAAAATAAAAAAACTATTCTAAAATTCATGGCGACTTTTTTTCTCAGTGTGCCTGCCAGCTCGTTTATTAAGTGCAGCAAAAGTTGCTAGCACACAAATGATAATTGGGCATTGAGAAGCACTGCACTCCCGACACTCATCCGCCCCACCCCCCTCAACCCTCTTCCCGGCCAGCCGGCGAAATATGCATAATTAACACAAAATAATGATAAAGCTCAGGACGCTGAGTCAGCGCAACGATTTCTTAATACTCTTGAACGCACTCCAGCAAGTCCCCTTCCCCCTTTCGTTCAGTAGATGGGAAGGGGGAAGCCAAGTTGATACATTAACGTCCCAGCTTCTGGAACTCCCATTCGCAATTGTCCAGCGGACAGACGGATCGGAACTTGAGCCAGCGTGAAATGCAATGGAAGTGATAGGCGTGATTGCAGACGCCCCAGGCAACAGTGCACTCCCCGCAGGAGTTCTGATTCGGATCCGCCTGGCACTCGATGCACAGATCCATGATGGAATTCCGGCAAATCGCACAAGTGTCCACAGCAATGTCTGCAAAAAAAAAACACTAGTAAAGGAACGTCGGAGAAAAATTGTTTAATAATCACACTCAGACAAATATTGTCATGAATTACATAAATATTCCTCATAAAATATATATCTAAAACTCGATCTTTTTTTTTTTTTGATTTACTACAATTTAGAAAACTCAATTTGACGGAATTTTTTCAACTCTTATATTAGCCATTTGTTAACAGTGAAAATTATTTCCAAAATCAAGATAATGGCAGTATTTTTGAGATTGCCGATTTAGCACAAGTCTTTCTAAATTTTAAAAACATGTTTCATTGTAATTAGATATTTTTAAGAAAACAAGAAAAACTTTCTAGTTCTCAGTGCTATTTTTTTCTTCTCAGTGCAGCTTTGAGGTACTTCAGACTTACCCCAGGCCCACATGGCAACGCTGTTCCATCGCTTGACCGTAAATCGCTTCTTCTTCAGGCTCCTCTCACAGTCAGCGCTGCAGGCTGGCTTCTCCTCCACATCCATCTTCACATTCTTATCCCTATCCATCTCCAGTTCAACCTGCGAGCTTTCGCACTTGCTCGCTGTTGGCACATTCTGAGACGTGGTCGGATCCTCGCTGTCCTCCGTCTCGGCTGCGTGGAATGCAGAACGACTCGATTCACTGGTGTCCTCCATTTTGTTAGTTTTGCAGTGTGTAATTTTCGAAACAATTCCTGTTATTTTTCTAACTGACTACTTACTGCATACTTTGTTGTATTTTACTTTGATTGTGCTGCTTCGACAAAGTTGCCTTTAAGTTTTATTATTATTCGGTTTCTAAGACAAAAGGGTTCCAATTATATATATTTTTATAGACATAATTCATTTATGCAAAACCGATTTCTCAATGCTCCATGTTAAATGTATTCAGGATCAAAGGGGATATTTGCAGATAAAGCCATTTAATGCATACTTATTTTGCATATTCTAAGTCAAAGTTTAAATAAATAATTAAAAGTGGGTAAAATAATAATATGCTTGGTGGTTGTGGTGGATTCACTTAACAGTAATGATGCAGAGTCTATCAGGCTGGCTCAGGCTGGTAATATTCCAATCAAAGCATAAAAGAAATAAAACACAGGATTGGGTCTCCTTCCAGGTATTTCAACTTGTTTCATTCGAGTGGCTTCTATTAAAGTGAAATAATTTATATTTGAGCTACTCGCTTAGCTGCAATACTAGTTGGTTTCAAGCTGCTGCACTTGCTGCTCTCGTGCCACCATCATTATGGCCTGGATGATTATGTGGCATTGACCAACTCATTGCATGCACCATCTCCGCTCTTCTCTCTGCTCTTTTCTTCTCTATTCTGCTCTCTTCTCTTCACTTTCAGACGTTCTAATTACGTGACGAGCAAATTTGTACACCGTCCATGGCTCTATTACGCAGTTCTTAGTCAAGGTCCTGCAGAGCATTATGCTTATTTAGGGTCATGCCCCATACTACCACTTTCACACCCCCGACACCGCCCCACTGCTTTTTGCAAGTGTGTAGTGCATTTTTTTAGTTGCTCTCTGTTCGCCTTCGCTGGCCAAATGTTTTGCTATGACGCTTGAGTCAACATTAATTTAAATGAGTTGCCACTTAACTTTTAATTAAAAATGCACTCTTTATTTATTTAGCTGGAAATGGAATGGAATCGTCTCGACCCCCTCTCCTTGCCCCTCTCTGTTGCCCCTCACTCGAGTTTCCTCTACGGTATGCACTTATGGCTGCTGGGTCGCAACTCGGTTTGATTTAAAGGCAGCGGCGCCAAACTAAAATACAAATTTAGCGCAACACAAACCAACAAAAAAAAAATAGTGCAAGATGCCGCAGAAAATTAAATAGAATAAATACAAAGTGCACCAGCAGACGAGAGACGATCGCGTTCTCACACAAATTAAAGTTTGTGTTATTTCATTCTGCTTGAAACGCAGTCAAACGGGTTTCTATTTAATTTGCGTACACTTTAATTGCCAGCTAAATGAATAAATTAGTGCAAATACGTCAGCTCCAGTCGCTAGTGTTTAAGGATGTGATTACCTCACCACTACCCCACTTCCACTTCCTGCCACTCACATCCTCCATTTCTCTCCACCCCCAACGATATACGCAATTAAATGCGCACTAATTAAAATGCTACGCATTTCTTATTTTTCTTACATTTCCATTTATACAAATTTTTATTTTTATAGAGCTGGCATGCGTGCAAAATGCTGTGTGTGAGTCTGCAAATACCTGCACTCATCTACGAATGGTGATTGGGACATCCTGGAATAAAGTACGCAATTTTTTATTTATATTCAATAGCGATTTGCAAGTGATGCATATCATATTTTATATATCATATATCATAAATCATATCCTATATAAAATGTACTGATAAATTAAGTAAACATTACTAAACATTACTTTGAGCTCAGCACACTTGAACCATTTATGTGGATCGCTATTTAGCTATGTCTGGAAAAGAGTTACTATTCAGAAACGATTTTTAAGTTAAGCTCAGCATATTTTATATTTAATAATTTTATAATTATATTAATAAGCTTGGCTCTTTGTCAGTTTTGTGTGAAGTATTAAGTAGACGATCCCATCTACTATACATCTTTATAATCCACTACAATCACCAACTCCTTCTGGCATCTTCTCTTTCAATGAGAACTAGTTTTTTAATTGGCCAAGTTGTGCTTTATAGCTACAATTATTGCCTCATCGAGTTGCCAATTAACCCTTTGCTAAACTTGCCACGTCAATTTGCACCTTGCACCAGTAACTATCTATCTCTATGCCCCAACTGCAAATTCATAATTCTTACTGCTGAGCATTTTGAAATAGCGCCCAAAGCGTTTCTGGCAAAACTTACACAAAAGTACTTGGCATGCAAATTGCCGCCTGGCCGCCTGGCGAACAGAGTTGCCGAGCTTGCCAGTTTTGCGGAAGCTGCAGTGTTGCCTTGCGGCAAGTGTCGATTGCCGATTGGCCTCAAATATTCAATATTGCATTTCAAAATGTGTTAATTTTGACTGCAAGACATTTCCAATTAATTGCAATCGATGCTCGTAAGGCGAGCATACACACGCACACACACACACACACACACACACACACACTCCATACTCACCTGCATACACTCTCCGTTTTAGTTACAGTAAGTAATGCGAAAATGGCTTTTGTTCTCGTTGTCCACGCGTATTAAAGTGTTTTTATGGGCTCATTGAACTATTTGATTCGGTTGCAAGTTTATCAGACCATTTATCGAGTTCACCTTTTGTGTGTGCCACTATCGTGCCACGCCCCTTTTAGCCCCCATTTTGCACCTATTTTGTCCGCATTTTGTAATGCTTTTCATTTGCAATCGATGTATTTCCATCCGTTTGTAATTTCCTACGTGCGCCTGAATATATTTTACCCAACATTTGCCAAAATGCTGCAACCAGTCAACCAGCCCTTACGCCAGAAATACACACACACCAACACACACTCGCACATGCATGCTGCTTTGGGAGCAATGAAGCGTTGCTACATCTATATATATGTGACTATATCATCATTTGGATGCACGTTGTATTGCTTTAATTTCGTCATCATTCTACCTGTCGCTGCCTCAGCTGCATGCAAATTTTATTTACACCCCCCACCCCCACCCCCAGAAACTCCTACAGCACCCTTGTGTTGCGAGCTGTGTGGCAGCTCCGTCAATATTATTGATCAGGCGACAAATTTTGACTACGCTTCTGGCTGTGTAAATTGTGCCACATTTCCATCGACAGTTTGTCTCCTCTGTGTGTGTGTTTGTTGTGTGTGTGTGTGTTTGTTGTGTGTGTGTTTGTTGTGTGTGTGTGTGTGTGTCTGAGTTCCACTTCAGACATGCACAGCTTAATAATGAATGGGTAAAGGGTTGTGTAGGGATAGGGATGAGGGGCAAATGTTGCACGAATTGCTGTCATTGTGTGTCTTTAGAGTAATTAACATAAGCTAGCGACAAACAATGAAATAATCCAATCTGATCAACTAACAGATACCCTGTATGCAATACAGACGGCGTTATATAACAGTTGAAGTAGTCAGTATTTTAGGAAATAGACACAACTGAGTTTGCAAAAACTTAAAAAGAAACAATAGACCCAAATTTCAAATATTGACCTAAACTGAAAATAGAATAAAAATAAATGAAATGTCCTGTTTCTAAATATACCCAAAAATACTGCCCAAAGTTATAAAAGAGTTTCTCCTATTTTTAAAATGGGTTTTTAAAAAGTCGAAATGAAAATGTAATATTTTTACAGAAAAGTACTTTCTAAAGTGCAGAAAAAAGTAATTAAATATACAGTATCGAATATAATAAAGTTTACTTGTAAGAAACATCCAACTCAAAAAATAAATGAATAAATTTAGCCACAAAATACAAAATCAGAGATGCTTTAAGCACCGACTAAGGAAGAGATAATTTTTTTGACAGTTGCCGCAGATGGTTTTCATGGCCAAATGTCACTTAAGGATTGTGAGAAAGACAAACAACCCCTTTTGTTTTAGAAATCTACTTTTCGAATAAAAAGTTAAGCTGTCTTTGCTGCCAAAACTTTGGTGAAATTCTGAATTTCAGGGTGATACTATTGTTTGTGTCTGAGTGTTTAAAGCAAGTCCCAGAAAAATTATAGTTATTTGAAACGATTTGAGGGCCAACCAATTGCCTAGTTGTTAAAGTGACTTTGCATTTTTTTGCTCTATTAATTTTTGTTGCCCATATAAGTTGAAGGAGGAGTTGAAAGGGGAGGTGGAGTGGTGGTTGAAGGGAGAGTTGGACTAGTTGGAGAAGTCAATGTTGTTGGCCCAAAGGCCCGGCGTTGCCAATAAAATTTAATTGAGAGTCAAGCGAAGCAAAAAACTGAATAGAAATAAACTGGCACACGCCAAAGGACTTCCGCACGCACACAGACAGGCAGACAGACAAATCGAGGGTGTGAGAGAGAGGGGGAGAGAATGAGAGAAAGGGAGAGAGATCGACGCACTTGGCTTGCGCTTTTGCGCCTTATTAATAAAACAAATAACAACAAGAACAGCAACGAGGAAAATAGGAAAATAGAAAATAGAAGAACAACATTTTCCACGGTATTTCCATATAAGCCACACACATTTTCAATAACAAACGCGGCCAGCGGCACTGAAACTTGTGCAGAGCTGTTGCTTTCCGCAAGTCTTTGGCCCTGGCACAAGTTTTCTTCTGCAGTATTAACTGCCACGCCCCCCCAAACACCCCCAACTTCCACGCTCTTTTGCCCCGTTTGTCTTATTTCTTGCTCGTTTTATTTTCATTGAACATTTCATTGACACTTTGACAGCAACATTGACATTTGCGTGACTCGAGTGATTAGAATATGCGCCGCAAAAGTAGGCAACGGACAAAGTTGCTGCCGGCATTCACTTGCCCCACACCCTTCTTCACCGCGCTCCACTCCTTATCATGTCCCCTCTCTCCTTCCTATCATGGCCCCTTCGCAACCAAATGCGACATGAAACTCAATCTTGTGCGCATAAAATGCCTGACTTAGTCTTCCATTGCTGTTTAGAGTCTCTCTCTCTATCTCTTTCTATCTCTTTCTATATATATATATATATCTTTATATATATATATATCTTTGACAGCCACCGTCTTTTAACTGATGGTTATGTGAATCGTTTGTGTCTATCACAAGCCAATTTCTGCACTATTTCACCAAGCTTGCTTTAATTATTTATTTAGTGTCAATTAAATTCAGTCGACACAGAAAAATGCAAAATGTCCAAAATAAATTAAAATAAATTAAAAATAAAATGTATTTAAAAATAGGAAATATTATACAATCTAAGTTTTCTTAATATTTGTTTACAGCTATTTAGAAAACTTCAGATTTATTAAGTATACGCCAGAGACATCTTCAAGCCATGTTTAGTACAACTATTTCTGCTAACTGTAAACTTGTTTGTAAAAGTGCCTTGCATAATTAAAGCCAAATTCAAGCTCGTAGCAGTCGTTTGTGCAGAATGAAGACAAACGACAAAGCCTGTTGAAATACACTGTAAAAATATATAAGAAAACATTTTTATACAAATAAAAAAGACTTGCCTAAATCGGCAATCCCAAAAATTTGGTGTTTTCTTCTTATTTTTTTTTTTTTTGGGAATATTTTCTATTGTTAAGGTAAGGTTAGAGTTGCTATGATTCAAACTTTTAGAAAAATATACCCTAAAATGAACAAGCGAAAAACGCTGGCTTAAAGTGGAGTTCAAAACTTCAGTTCGAATTGTTTTTCTGAGTGTAGTACGTGCTGAATCGCTAAGAATGCCTCAATGTGTGTACACAAGTACAGGGAAATTTATATGTCACAGTTGGAGTTGAAGTTGGATGCCGGTAGCTGAAAGCAGCTGCAACACGAGTCGCAGTTGCCGTGAAATTTATTTGGCTTGTAATGCGATTCAATTGCTTGTCGCCTGGATAATGCAGGCGTATCTTTTATCCCCTCCACTATGCCCAGTTGAGATAGACGAGTTGCGCTTAAAACGCTTGATGTGCCAATTTTCATAGTTGATTCCGAGACGCAAACAAATAAATATATTTATATAGACAATTTGCCAGATTTAGTGTTTTATTGCTTATTGCTTTGAGTTGCTGACTGCTTTTCTCGCTACTTCCATGCTCAAGTAGTAATGACAGCTTCGAGCTGTTGTTGTTGTTGATGTTATTGTTGTTGTTGTTGTTGTTGCTGTTGCAAGTGTTGGTGTCCAGCGAGTGGCAGAAGTTTTTGCATTTGCTGCACTTTATGCGACTGCTGCTCATTTTTATTATTTGCTGCAGTCAAGACAAACTTTTTGTTAAGCCAACTTTTGCACTTTACTTAGTTGAAGCGCTCCTCTGACGGCTGCCAAAGTTTCGCCAGTAATTCCACAACAATAAAATAAATATAATAATAGCAGCGGCAGCAGCAGCATCAGCAGCAGCAGCAGCAACAACAACAAAGAGGCACAAATAATAAAGCAGCTTTACCTTAAATGATTCAATTTGCCACACGCATCAACACACACACATACACACACTCCAATAAACACACACAGAGCACATACCCCCAATTGAATTAGCGATAATTGAGTTTGCTGCTGTCGCAAACGATAAACATCAGCATCAACATCCGCATCAGCATCAGCAACTCGGCCAAAAACTCGAAATAACTCAATAAAAGGCAATAAATTAAACAATATGTTTAATATGCTATCCATAGTTAAGAATCTGGGCAGTAAGTTGTGGCCAACATTCGTTTGATTTTAAAGTAACAAATTAAAACGATGAAACATATTTCCTAAAATATGTGAAATATTTGTAACTCATTAATTTTGATTTCATTATTTATTTATTTCATAACTTCTTCGATTTCAGACAAGTTTGCCTTGTCATCATTTATTTCTGTAATTTGTAATTTATATGTAATATATTTAGAAAGTATTTGATTTTATTTCATATTTTCTCAGCTTTTTTTATATGTAATAAATAAAAATAAAGGTTAATAAGGAACTTAACTTTAAAGTATCAAACTAACATCAGAAAATATTTCAAGCTCATTTATTTTGAGGAAATAAAATCTACAACATTTTATTTAATAGTTTTTGGACTCAAGTATTCTTGCCACAATTTGGTTTTTTGTAATGTAAATTCCTATTTTTAGTCCTTTATTTAATGCCAACGATCAAATGGCAAAAGGGAGTAGCAAAGGTCTTGTAAACAGCCAGGACGATAGAGAACTAACCAGCAAAACTAACTAACTAACTAACTGTCTGACTGAATGTCTGACTGAGTGACAGACTGTGTGTCTATTTTGCATTTTTAAAAGACACCGAGGCATTCGAGGCTGAGGGGCATTTAATTGAACAACTGAGCACTTTATTAAAATGTCACTCATCGTTTTTAGTTACAGAGCGAGTGTAGAGGGTTGAAGGGTAAGGGGAGGATAAGGTGCTAAGGGTTGCCAACATGGCCGTGTGCAAATTTCATTATCGCTGTGTCAGGCATTTGACAGCCGGTTTCACCTACTTTTAACAGCAGCACTCCGACTCCGACTCCGACTCCAATGCGGACATCAATTCGTAGTACGACTGCAGTTTCACCTATGCTTATTTAATAATATATATTTTCTGCTGGTGCAGCCCGGCAAAGAGTTGCAGCCCTCGTCTAATCCGCAGCCGCTCGGCAAAAACAACCTAAAAGAAAAAACAAGCAACAAAATGAGTTAACTAAAAACTACACTGCTCAACAAGAGAGGGACAACACACAACTCGTATATCATTTGGGGCCATTTGCAAACCCTACCCAAAAAAAAACACAGAATGAAAGTAGAAATAGAAAACGGGTTGCTTGGCTAACAAGAAGTACAACAACAGCCAAACACACTGGCAAAAAAGTTTGAAATGAAAAAGCAGTCAGCATATGAAATGAGTTTATTACTCAAAATGTCCACACACACACACACACACACACACACATGTGTGTGTGTGTGTGCTGCTTTAAGTGGCGTGCAGCGTCGGCCACTGGAATGGATGACGTTCTACTTGGCTGGTTTGTTGCCTGGTTAGTTTTGGGCTGGTTCGCTGGCTAGTTGGCTGGTTGAGTAGTTGTTGGCAGCAAGTATTACGGTTGCTTACAACAATGTTTATTTGGTTCGGCTTGGATTTATGTATAAATATTTTAAATATATACCAAATCAAATTGCTCACTCAGAATAAAAAACCACTGCAATTTACAAAGTTTTTATTGAGCTTGAAAATAATTTCGAAATATAAGAAAACATTTTTCTAAGATGTAGAAAAGCTTACCCTTGTTAGTGTTTTCTATTTCTAAGAAATATTTTAAATTGTTAAGAAATGCTTTTCAAAATGTTTAAAAGCAAAAATATCGATTCTCAAATTCAGAATATAGTAATGAATTTTGCCATCATTATTGCTATATTATAGTTAGATTGCAATAGTCTGTTTTAGAGGCCAAGCAGCAGGATGGGAAAATACTCTAATCGCGAATGATGAGTCTCTTTAAATTAATAAAGAGTTAAATAAGAATTATTTACATATACACAACAGCCACAGCCTTCAATCTTAGAAATTTTCATTCTGAATAATGAGATGAGCTGCCCTTGGCGCCACAGAAAAAAAATGGTGAATCTCTAAAATAAGGTCAATTCTTTTTGTGAGTGTGTATCGCATTTGTGCAAAATAGCTGAAGCACTTATGCAACGTCATCATCAAAAAGGTGTGCAAAGGAAATGCATCAAAATCAACCAGTGTTAATTAAATCAAATGTGTTTTTGGTTTTGGCTGCGGAAATTGGTTTACAGATCTATCGCATAGATGCGCATTTAGCCGATATCCAAATTGTAAATTGAAGATGCGCACCTGAATTGCATATGCAAATTGTTTGTCGTCCTTTCCTGAGTACCTCAAATTGCTTTTACTTGCGTATAACCTCACCTCCCTCACTCCATCCACTCTCTCCAATATACCACCAGAAATATGTGGACGAGGGCCTACTTACAAGTCTTTGACCCGTGTCTAGGCACAAAAATGTTTGTCTATTACGATATATGGCGGTTGGCTAAAAGGAAGGAATTTATTTATTTATTTGTAGACTAATATTAGTCGAGTTGTTGCATACAATTGGACTAGATTTATGCTACAAGTATTTTCAAGTATTTTCAAATATATTGTAGTATTTTAAAGTATTTTCAAGTATTTGGAACTGCCTTCGCTTGCGCCTGAAGAGCACATTAGCCTTAGCCTTTAGTTTTAGTTTGAGCATTTTTTGCAGCTATTTCTTCCAGCTGGCCGGCAGCACTAACTCACAAAAACAAGCATTTATAGATCTGAGAGAGGCAAATAGGGGGAGGTGTTGGGGTAGGGATAGGAAGTGCAGAGTGGGCTGATGCGGCAGGTTGTTGGCTGCATTAGCTGCAAGCGGCTCAAGTGCAAAATCGAATTTACTCTCGTTGCTAACGGCATTTCGTCTTAACAGGTCAGCAGCAGAGACCCCTCAGCTCCCGCCCCATGCACTTTTAACATATACTAGACGCTGTCAGCGGCACTTAGCCCCCAAGTTCCCCCTTACATGCTGCGACGTTGCCGATAAGCGCTTGCAACATGCGTGCCAAACACACGTGAGATTTACCAAAAAAAAAAACACAAAAAAAATTGCTGAAATACCTGGGAAAAAATCCCAGACGAGCACAGGACATTTGATGGAGTCGGGGAAAAGGGTATAAGAAGTGAAGGGGGAGGGGGAAAGAGGCAAAGGGACAAAATCAGCACCTTTGCCATTAACTCGATTTTGGGGTCTCGTTTTAGAGTCTGGATCGGTCTGCCTCCGGAGGCGGCACAGCTTCTTTGCTATTAGTTTTCGCCACTTTTTGTTCTCTTTCACAGCACTTGCCCCACTTGCCGCACGTGCCCCACTGTTGTTGTTGTTGCTTAAGTGCAACATGAATTGTGCATACCAAGAAGCCGTCCACAGCTGCCACAAAAAATAAGGAAAAACAACTCCCTGCTTGCAACTCATCTGCATGTACTCAGAAAAACAATCGACCTGATCTTTAGCAATTCGACAACTCATATTATTATTATTGGTAATCAGGGTTTTTCTTTTCTGAATTGCAGGATGTGTTTTTCTCACTATTTAGAATAATTATGCCTAGATTCTAGGGTGTTTTGATCAATGTATTTGCTTTATGTTTGCTTATATTATTAGGACAAATTATTATTATTTAAGATGACATAACTATAAATCAAATAAATATTTTACATAGTTAATAAATTTATTTATATTATAAAAAGCAAAACATTGCGTTTTCCCACGGAACTACTTGGACAACAGCTAAACTCTAATATAGCATTCGAGAGCGCAAATTGCATTATTATTTTCTGAATTTCTTAAAGTATATTATCAAGGAATCAGCATTTGCATACCTGCTCTTTAGAAATGCGTTTCTTAATAATAGAAAATATTTATAGACCAAACTGTTAAACATGTATTGTCCATTTGGGGCTAGCTTTTGTAATTTAGAAAAACATGTTTTCTTCTGTTTAGAAAGGATTTCTGAAAACAAGAATGCTTTCTAATTTTTTGGAGCCATTTTCCAAAATTCAAGGCGATTTTGCTTCTAAGTGTGTCTGCCAGCCAATCTTTTTTTAAAGTCTCCACTATCTATAACTTTTTTTCTCTCCCTCTCTCTTTCTCTTTCTTTCTTGCTCTCACTCTCTCTCTCTCTTCGCTGTTTTTGGTATCTGTCGTTAAAGCTGGCCACGAAACTAATACATTGACAATGTGCTTGCACCTGCGTAAGCATGTGTGTGTGTGCGAGTGTGTGTGAATGTGTTGGGGAATGTGTGTGTGTGTGTGTGTGTCAGTGTGCTTGCAGTTGACTATGTACCCAATGTTTGTTACCCTTGTTTGGCACCCATACAAAGATATATGGCATCTGCCGAAAGATGCAAAACATGACTTTTCTAGCAGATGCGGCGCATATATGAAACAGAACCATATAGAGAGAGATGAAGACAGAGATGGAGAGACAGAGAGAGAGCAAGAGAGAGAGAGAAAGAGAGAGAGAGAGAGAGAGAGTAAGTGTGTATTTGGGATGTCTTTGACAGCTTTTGCTATTGTTACTATTATGCATTTGGTAGAATGACACTTATCATGATATCGAATGGGGAATGCCAGGAAATTGCATTTCTCCATAACAAGCCCATTGAAGTCCTTTGTATTCAAAATTATTGTTGAGCATATTATGTTAAAACTAGACAAGAAAGAGCGATAATCCCAGGAATCCCGCAGACAGGAATAAGTCTGTCAAAAATATTTGGTAGCAGTTCTTTCCTTTTAAAATATCAATTTTTTTGTGAGTCAATTCTTTAATAATAAATAATTTAGGAATGATCGAGATAAGAAATTATACGAATTATTTCAATTCACTATAAGTATAAGCGAAAAATGCTGATCAATTAAATATATGTCTTAAGTTTTTCCACCTTCATAAAGTGCAAAAATCAACTACAAAAAGAAGTCAATAAATTATTTCTTTTATTAAAATTTTAATTGGGTGGTTCCCTCTTAAGGGTCTTTAATGATGTCTTCGATCGATTTCGACTCGTTGAGGCTATTGCCTTAGTTTCGATCGCGGAAATGCGACGAATTATTTGTTTTTGCTGTTCTCGCAGTTTCTCGACCGAGTTGCGTTTGGTGTTCACATAGTCGATGGTTCTGTCAAAGTCCTTCATCAGGTGGGGATAGCAGAGCAGGGTTCCCGAGGTTTTGATTTTGTTTAGCTCCCTGCACAGCCTGATGTGCCTCAACTTGCCGTGGTACATGAGATCGTGGAAATGCCGTCTAGATTCCTCGCATTCCTTCAGCCTGGCCTCGAGGCGAGAGTAGGTCCTGAGATTCATGTACTCCTTGCACTTGAGATGTGCCAGTGCATGGACATCGAATCTGGCTTTCAACTTCAAGCGATTCAGCTCAGCACTCCGCTCTGCAATCTTACCCACCAGCACTTGGACAAGCGTCTGATTAGTCAGATAATCTCGCATATAGAGTCCACCGCCAAGATTCTCTAATTCCTCCGATTTCTACAAAGACGCAGATTAAGCAAGTGGTTAAGTTTTTGCACTCAGGAAATCAATCGAATTGAATTGAATTTTTACTCGGAGAGTATTTTTCTAGAAATCAGTATTTTTTTTCTTAATTAAAGGGTATACTTTTCAAAAATAAGAAAAATTCTGTTTTGAAATGCATTTGTTACTAATTAAAAGTATTTCTAGCAACTAAGAAAACATATATTTGGGATTTAAAAAAAAAAGTTTCTTATATTTTGAAATGATTTCTAAAAACCAGAAAAACGATCAACTTTTTTGAGCGATTCTCAAAAACTCAGGGCGATTTGTTGTCTTACATTTTGTATCTCGGCATATCGATGCTGCATGTGGAGCAGCTCGAGTTGCATGTCGCAAAGCTCGTTCCGGAAGCGATCCATGCCATTGAAGAAGTTGTTCATCATCTCCTGCAGATGGACATAGTTCTCATTTGTGAGCAGCGTCTTTTCGATGGTTTTCTTTAAGTGTAAATTCTTCTCCGCCGCATCGACTGTCGAACTGTGGACTTTCTGGTGCAACTCGTGGCGCAGAGTTTCAGATTTATGCATTGTGGCATCCTCTAACTCGAGCAATCTGTCCAATTCGATAAGGCTGCTTTTGTAGCGCTGTTGATTGATGGCCTCAAATTGATTGGGGTTGATCATGTCGAAGGCTTTCCTGCGACAGAAATAATCCTTGAGTCCCAGCTGCAGGTTCTCATTGAACCAGAGCTCCTCGTCAAGCTGGTGACTCAGCGGGATTAGTTTTTCCATCAGTTTCTCCTTATCCAGACGGTGATGCAGTCCCAACTGCTCCACCTCCTCCTCTTGCGAGTTTCGTTCACATTTCTGCACAACTTGTTCGATCAGTTGTTGTAGGAATAACTGACAGATTGTTGTGGCCATCGTTTGCGGATCCTGCGGCGTTTCCTCAGTCAAATTTAAGAATTTCACATTGCTGTCATAAATCCTGATACGTATGAAAGCTGAGGCAATGTCGTCTTCCTCAATTGATGCCGCAGAGCGCTGATCCCAAGCACTGTCGCTGTCACTGAAACTATCCAGCGATGGCAGCGAACTGCTATCTGTGGCATCATCTTGCTGATCTCCAGTCACTTCCTCCTCCACTTCATCAATTGGTGCGGACTGAACTGGTGCCACAAAATGTCCCTTAAGATCGGAGTCCTCTTCCTCTTCCTTTTCCACTTCCACTTCTCCTTCCTCTTCGCCTTCTCCTTCCCCTTCCTCTTCCTCTTCCTCTCTGGGTTTCAACTCGACTGACGAACTGGTATCGGATAACTCATTAATATCTGGTATTTCCTTTAACATATCTAAAATGGCATTTCTTCTGTCCATCGGCTGCAAGTAGACAAATTGTTCCTTTTGCTCGGCAATAGATAAATCTGAACGCTTATCCTCCTCGTCCGAGTAGAGTAGTATATCGGAATAAGTTTTGGATTCATGCAAGACTGGAACTGGTTCCACAACTGGTTTCTTTTTTACCCTCCACAGTTGGGTGACACGTTGAATCGAATCCTTTGAATGTATCGATTTCGAGTCACTCGAGTGCTTCGAGTGTTTCGAGTGGGATGATCGAGACATGGTGCTATTGCTGCTGACACTCCTCGAAGACATTGTTAGCGAGAGATGGGAAAAAATGCTCGTATCACTCAATCTTGAGCCGCTGGATTTTTTTATCTTTAACTTTGTCGAAGCCCTGCTAAGTTTACTGGATGGATTTGATAGTGATTGAGCTTTACTTGAGACACTTGACTTGCTGTGCCCCTTTGAGTCTGGGGTTTGCCTCGTCTTCTGCTTCGGTTGTTGCCTTGTGAGATCCATGATAGATTCAACTGCTTGCAATTTTCCGCTCATTTTGATGTAAGTAGTAACAATGCCAAGAAACGCACAAAATATATAACAAATACCAAAATGATAGAAGCAAAAATGTGTTAAGCAAATGTTCTAGTTAAAATTAAAAAAACTTAAACATTAAATGCAAAAGTATCCAAGTTTTATTCTCTTTTGCTATTAAATTAAATAATTAAATTCAGAGTAGCTGAAAAGCCGCTCAACGAATTAAAATTTTATTGGAACATTGAATGCAAAAGTTGCCAAGTATATTTTTTAAATTAAGATTGCAAAGTGAATGCAAATTTTGCGCAATTAACCAAATGCTGCGAAAAATAAGTTTTAAACTCAAGCAAAATAAGCCAAAGGCCCAAAAACCACACGATAGCCACTAACAATATTTTGTGGCATTAGACACACACACACACACACACACACACACACACACACACGTCCCCACACACGCAGCAGCCGAGCTCAGCCCAAGGTAAGCAGAGACGACCACAAGGACGACTCCCTTTCCTGTTTCGGGCTTCCTTTTTTCCTTTGACTTGCTTCCTTTTTCACTAGCAAGCTGACTGACTGACTCGACTGGTTGACTTGTCTGTCCCTGCTGTGTTCCAGTTTCAGTAACTGTTCGGGAGTCAGGCCTGTTGTTGGTTAATATCATCACTCATGTATGTCGCATACTAAAGAGAATTTATCATGTCTGCTGCGGCATACCCGTAAAAAAAACAACAACAATAAAAAGGGTAGAAATCCAAACGAAAACAGCAGCAAAGGTAGCAAAGGCAGCAAAGGCAGCAAAAGCTGCAGTTGCAGCAGCTCTCGAACGGGTCTCGCTGCTGCCATTGTCGCTCAAGTGTTTCGGCAGCTCAACACTCGCTTCCTTTTCCTCTCGCTCTCTCCCCCCTCCTCCTCTCTCTCTCTCTCTCTCTTCACCTGTATAACCATACACATATATGTACAAGACAATATCTACACTCACATAAAAAATTGCCCAAAAAAATAATACTAAAAATATTTTCCGTTTACTTTTTTTTATTGCTTGTAGATAAACGAAAATAAAATTCTTAAAATATTTCTTAAGATTACAAAATAATTACATAATACATAAGGGTTTTTGGAAAGACAGAAAGCCATCCCTTCCACTTTAAAACTCTATTTTCGGATTGGCTTTTTCTTAGTGTATGCTGTATAGTAGATGGCACTCTGCACCGGCTTGAGCCTGTGGCCTTCATCTCACCTGCTGCTACTGCTGCAACTGTTGTTGTTGTTGTTGTAGCTGGTGCATATTCGGAAATTCGTTTACGTTCTGGTTGCCCCCATCTACTAAGTAGATTTGGTGCTTAAATATATCTATGGATACCTGCATGCTGCAGTCAGCTCGTTACAGCTGCAGCGTATGGGGAATTTTCTCTTGTTCCCTCCTCACTCTCCCCACAGTGCTCTCTCTCTCTATCTCCCCCTCTCCCCCTCTCTCCCGATCTCTCCCTGATAGTTTAGCGTTTTTTGGGGTCGTATTTTTTGGCAAATTGCCTAAAACTTTCTTTATATTTGATGTAATGAATTCCTGACGTGCTGTCGTCGGTCTCGTTTACGTGCAAAATGTTTTGCACTAATGCAGACACACACACACACACACACACTCACACACACACACACACACACACACACACACCACCCACACAACTCCGCCCTTCCCTAGACTCTATCTATGGACACAACACCTGCATTGGCAGCGACAAAGAATGCGAACGCTAAGCAAAGCAACAGTCACACATTGCGTATGCGTAATGTGTAACAGATAGATGCACAGCTGTGGACAAAATAATAGCACCACTCTCTCTCCCAAGCAATGTTCTCAAATTAGTGAATTGAAGCAACTTGTAAATACATATTTAAAAGTTGAAAAATTACTCTTAAGAAAAGTGAGAAACAAAACCATAAATTTATTAATTGCTTTCAACCCACTTAAATTAAATTAAATATTAAAAGAAAGTGAGGAGAAAACAATCATAATTCAATTAACTTAAAGTTAAAGAGCATCATTTCTCAACTCAGCTCGTAATTATAAAAATTGGAAATAAATAAACTATTGCCACAAAAAGACTGGTGTTATTGTTTTTCCGCAAGTTTTTAGCACTTTTCCATCCAATTGATAAAAAAGATATATATACATATATATACATATGTATACATACATATTGAAAATAATTCTAGTAGCAGTACCAACTTTAGTTTGTAGGCGGAATATTAAAAACAACTCAATGTTTTTTGCATTAGTAAGATGAAAATGTCGTTGTGGTGCTATTATTGCAATCACAACTGTGTAGAGCTGTATGTGTTTGTGTGTATAAGTGTGTGTGTGTGTGTGTGTGTGTGTGTGTGTGTGTGTGTGTGTGTGTGTGTGTGTGTGAGTTCCGTTTCCGCAATTAAAATGTTGATTACATGAAGTACGAGTGCCGCTTGTTTGTTTGCCGCTGCTGTGGGCGCCACAAAGGAAAACGGAAATTATGTGTATGCGGGCGCTAGCTGGCGCTTAGCTCAGCTTCAACACCAACTCCACCACCAACACCACCAACACCACCAACAACCACAACAGCAACAACAATAATCTGAACAATGCTGCCAACAACTGGCGCATAAATTTCAGCCATTCTCTGACGTCTCTGATAAGATTTGCCAGGTTTGCTTTTATGTCCAACCCTCAAAAGTGGTCCACAATTAACTCTGCAGAACGAGACAAAGCTCGCAATAAACAATTTCCCTGACAACCAACTCTCTGAATTAAACACAGATGGACTGCTCTTCGACAAAGAATTTATGCTCAGCTTTTAATGTAAATATAGCCAGAAAATACTTAGGCAAATGAAGAATTTAATATCAACTAAATAACAAACAAATCTGTGCTCAGCTATTTCAATTTTTTAAAAGCTATCCTTTCCTTTGTGGATGGTCTCTAGACCACAGTAAATATATAATTAAAAATCAAATATAGCCAGACTAAGTTCTTAGACCGTTTCTGCTCAGCTATTAATATAAAAACACTTTTTTCGAGTGAACAAAAAATAAGTAACGATTTATTTATTTTTGCTCAACTTTTTAAATAAATTAATATTTTAATTTTATTTGTAAATCTATTTGGTATCTTTCAAAACTAAATGCAGAAATAGAAAAAAATAATGAATTACAAAATATTATATGCGCAGCTAATAATATTATATTCACTTGCACTGTAAATCAATGCATGAATAAATAAAAATTAAATAAATAAATCCAGAGACGTTTAAAAATTTTTTAATTAAATAATTTCCAATATTAAAATCTGCATTCCGAAATCAGCATAAATTCCAATGGTACTCAATTCCCAAGATAGGCAAAATAAATGAGAAGTTTTACATTTTTTTACAGCTGCCGCCTACTATTTTGGAGGCCAAATGTCATTTAAGGGCAAAGGTCAGGGGCATGCAACAGTCTGTTGCTCAAAAAAAAAAAACGCGGGGCAAATTCGATGAAAAGGCGCTTGTCAGACAACTCGCATTGCATGGTAATTAAATCAATCATACGCCATGTATAGGCAGCAAAACGCGCAACACAGCGCAAAATGAAGACACAGATTGGGGCAGAGACTGCGACAGCTAATGGGGCAAAGAGTGTGGCAGAAACTGTGGCAGTGGCAGACACTTGCAAATACTCACGCGACGGCGCTTAGCATAAATGAATATTTATAATTCAGTGTCTTGGCATTGCCCCCAAGCCTTGCCACCTTACCACCTTAGCACCTTGCTCGCCCCCTAAAGATCTGCAAAGTGCTTTTGAGAGTGCAAAATATTTTTTTCCTCTCTCTTTTTTTTATGAATATTTATTTGCTTTTGAAATCGAAGTTATACATTTGTTACTGCCACACCCCGCTCGCCTCGAAAACCATGCCCCTGCCAGCCCGCCCCCTGCTCCACTTGGCTATTGTTGCTGAGGTCGTCAAAGTTTTGCCCTTTGCGAGTTGTTGTCTGAAAGGTGCGTAAGACAATTTAATTTATTTGACGCATTAAAGCAAAAATATTAACGCTATAAATCAATAAAAATCATGCCGCAAAGTGCACACAGTGGAGCAGGGGGCAGGGGGCAGGGGGCAGAGGGGGATGGGGCGCGCAGAAGTTTCCTTTCTATATATATGTATATATATTTTATTTTTATTTAAGTATATGGTGGAAAGTTCGTTTCGCCTGCCTTTTTTGTGTTTTTCTTCTTTTTTTAGGCAGAACTTCTATTAATTTATGTGGCATTTGGAGTAGAACCTTTGGTGAGCAGCGAACAGCATTTTTATGACAGTTGCGCAAGTTATGAGACAAAGTCAAAAAGTAACTTTAATGTTATGGGCCCCTAAGGGTATTGCACTTCATAACATAATCCTATATATGTATACCTGATTTCCATTCGAAGTAGCCGCCACGCTTCAACAAATAAATCTATATTCAAATGGAGAAAGAAAAGGTTTGAAAAATTCGCAGCATTTCATTTTTGAGATTAGAATTCATTTAATTACTCGACATTTGAATACGCTATAGAATGCATGCTGACTACTGGATACCCTCTCTGAATATAGAGAAATCTAATCATTGATCATACGCACCGTTGACCAACAGAAATAATTTTGTGTACGTTTTTGATAGTTGTGCGAATTTATTGAATGCACAATTAATAGCAATTATTTGATTTACAGCTGACTGGAGTATATATAAACTAGTGTGCACGACTAGCAGATACCCTGCTTTTGAAGTTATCGTTTTTTTTACAATATTAAAATTATGTTTTAATTAAAAAAAAATGCAAAAACTACAACGTATTTCTTCTTTCCAAAAAGCATTGTCAGCCTTATATTTATATCAATTGAAAAGTGTTACCTTTTATTGTTATCGATAATTTATGTATATCGGTAAGTGCCACACGTCAGTAGTTATCGATAAAATGAAATACATTTAATCATATGAAAATTTAGATGCCAAATCTTATATTCTCAGTCTGCACAGACATGCAGGAATATTTATATTTATTATTTATTGCTTATTATCTGTTATTTATTATTATATATTGTGTGTTACATATAATTTTCTATTTGTTATTTGTTTATTATTTATTTATTTTATGCTTATTATATATTTTATTTAATTATTTACACAGCTTAGCACAACTTCATCATAATTGTTGCTCCCATTTTTAATGCTTTCGTATCAGAATGAAAATAACCGACAATTTGGTGAAATGAAAAATGTGCATTTGGTTTTTTGTCAAGTGGGAAGACCACTTGAAAAAATATAAATATATATAGAAAATTATCACAATATTTAATGAGGCAAAAAACCAAAAGCCAACTGAGGCAACAGCAACAAAAGTTGCCCGCATTTGTTGGGGTTTTAAATGTGCATAAAATGTGTGAAATATGACTTTATCTTTTCGATGCATACAGCAAATATAGTAGAGGAAGGGGAGAGGGGAGCGGGGAGCGGGAAAAGGGGAATCGTCAGTCAGACAGTCAAATGGCTAAATGACAATGTAAAATTGCAGCTGCAAAATGCGAGCAATAATTAAATTTTGCATGCATTTCTTTTTTTTTTTGCACTAATAATTAAATTTCATGCATTCTTTCTCTTTTTTTTAGCTGTTCAAAAAAAAATGGGTAGAAAAAATAGTAAAAAAAAGGAGCAGCAGGATTAAAATGAGCTGCGCATTAATTAATTATTATATGTGTGTAATTTGAGCTTTTTTAACTGCATTTTGTATGTGCTTCAAATCGCAATTGTTTAATTCAGGATTTTATTCAGGAAAATTTAGTTTGAAGCATTTTTAAATGCTTGCAAAGGTGTCCAATGTGCCCACACACACAAATATATATATTTTTTCATCTGTATATATATTTTATATATATTTACTTCAGCCTTACAAATGCAAATTGTGTCCGAAAAAAGAAGCAAAGATGTAAAAAAAGAAATGGAGAAGAAAGCAACGCTGACCAAGGCTGCCAGGGATGTCAAACACATCCTGGCAGGAGCAGCAGGAAGAGGAAGAGTAGCAGCAACAGCAACTTTTGGGTCAATGGCATTTAACTTCATTCTTGCTGCAGGATTCGACTTCTTCTTGTACGAGAGAAAGACCAGCTGTGCGAATCCTTTTTGCATAGTTTCCCATTTCTCGTCGCAGCCCAATGAATGCAGGTCCTGCAAGGGATCTGAGAGGATGAGTGCTGAGGGGATTGGGGCAGCTGGTTGCAAGGGGCTTCTTCTGTGTGTGTGTGTGTTTAGGTAATGGGCCAGCTGAATGCTAAGTGGCAAATAATGCGGCTGTCTGTGTTTGGCTTAACAACTGCCGCAAAGTAACCAAGGCAAATCAAAGAAATTAAATTAAATAAATACTGCAATTTAACCAAATCTATGTCGATTTCAAATTACCAATAAAACTCTCAATTTGCTATTTCTTAAAGTTATTTACAATAACTAGCACAAAGTCTGCAAAGCAAATCCGAGAAATTTAATTAAATGAAAACTTCAATGTTGAAATCAAAGAATTAACTGAAGTAAATTCTGTAACTATAAAAACAATAAATATATAATTATTACTTCATTTGTGACTTCATTATTTTCTTGATTTCTTGCAAATTATCTTAAATCTTGCAACTTAGAAACGAAGAAAAACAGAGGCGACAACGGAGCTGGGCAGAGGCACCAGGACTCCGTCAAGCCAGATGCCTCTTGGGTGGCTATAATCGTAAACGATTTAAGCGAGCAATAACCATGGGGAAGAACAGGCTAAGGATACTCACCAGTCTACTGACAGGACATTGTAGACTAAGAATTCACCCAACTAAACTGGGTATTTATAGCAGCGAACTGTGCCGGTTTTGTGACGGCGAGGAGGAGTCCTCAATGCATATCCTTAACCATGAAAGGATGCATTATTAATTTATTTTTACATGCATAAAAAATAAAATTAATTATTTAATTTACAATTTGAAGTAGCTTTTCAATTTATTATCTATTAATGAAACAGTCAGATTTATAAAAATTAAGCAAAACAATACAATAATTTATGCAAAACAAAAATAAGAATTGAAAATAATAATAATAATTTTATAGCCGAAATGAAAAATGCAAGTAGTGAAATAAAAATGAAGCGCCAAATAAAATCCCAATATTTTAACAGAAGCAGCGTAGAGCTTTCTGCGCCACTGTTAACTAACAGCGGAACACTAGCACAGCGAGCGAGAGCGCAATGCAGTCGCTGAGAGAGAGAGAGAGAGAGAGCGCGCGTGAGGGAGCGTCAGCCACCGACCGGCAGCGAGCGCACTGCATGCTCAACCCACGCTCGCCAGTTGTCGCTGTTCGCTGCACTCTCCCGCATGCGCTGCACATGCACCGTGTGGGCGTAGTTCCGGCGCTGGCCACTGGATGGCGCGCCAGAAGCTTGCACAAGAAATGTGAAATTTTTTTTAGTTATGATTTGCACGCCGAGACGAACGCACGTCGTTTTCATCGAGCGCGCGTCTCTCAAAAGCTGAAACAGCAAACAGAAAACAGACAAAAACCCGACAGCGAAACGAAACCATAGCGAAAACGAAACTGAAAACGAAACCAAACCAAACCCAACGACAAGTGAGACACACTAACACACACACACACACACACAAACACACACATGCTCATCGATGGACAAGGACTAAAAGTTATTTCGTGTTAGTTTTGCCATAAAAAAAAATAAAATAAGAAAACAAAACAAGAAGAAAAAAAAAACACCACAAAAAGGGAGCCAAAATAAGTGTTTAAAAAGAAAATAGAACAATTCAAGTTAAATAAAAAACAAAGTGCAACTTTCGAGTGCTTGAACAAATTGTGCAAAATATATATAAAAATAAAAAATAATGTGACAAACATTTTGTTTGGTTGTTGTTTTTGTTGTTGTTTGCGGCAGTTGAATAAATTGGAAACTTTCAAGAGTCTAAAGAATGTTTAAAATAAATTAATCTATTTATTTATTTATGTTATAATGGAACTAGCAAAAATTCAATAATTCATTTTATTCGAAATTACAATTCATTTATTGGTTTATTTCAAGAGTCGAAATATTTAAATTAAATAAATTTAAATAGCTTATAACTAAAATATAATGCATCTGTTTAATTGAAATAAAATGAAACCAAAAATTCAGCAGTCAAAATACTTAAAATAAATCAATTTAAATCGATTAAAATTAAAATTAATTAATTTCTTGTTTAAACTGAATGAAAACTATAAATACATATAAATTTGTTTATTTTTTACTCAAATTAAAACGGAAACTTTCAACGGTCAAAACAGTATTTAAAATAAATGAATTTATCTTGCTGCAAATTAAAAATAATGGATTTTTATTATTATTAAGATGAAGAGAGCGGGAATTCAACATAAATACATAAAAATAACTTAATTTATTTTGTGCAATTAGCTTATTTTTTTGCATTTGGTTTTTTTATGGTTTATTATGCCCATTATAATTTTTAATTATTTTTATGCCATGGCTCTAATTTAAGCTAATTAAGCTGCCTTCCTTCAATTGACCACGCTGCCCAGTCTGTCTCTGCCTCTGTCTCTGTCTCTCCTTAGCCATGCCCATTATTCCGACCCACTCACAGGCGTTGTGTGGTTTGAGTCTCTGCTGTGTTTCGTGCACATAAATATTTTGCTGCATATTTTTGGGCGCGCACTCACTCAAAACAATGACGCGCCGTTTTTTATTATTATTATAATAACGGCACTTGTCTATTGCCAGCTTTCTGCTTCTGCCTCTTCTTGTTGTTCTTTGTTATTCTTTGCTGCTCTTCTTTATTATCTCTTTTCTCTTGTTGTCGTTGTTGTTGTTGGTTTTTGGTCCATTGTTTGGCAAACAACAAATTGACAGCAACAATTCTTAATCATTGGCAATTTTTTTTTTGTTTTGAGAGAGCTTGTAAAAAATTTGACAATATTTATTTTTATGCGTGTTTTGTTTTCATTCAACAGTCATTGTTGTTGCTGATATTGTATAAAAATTTACATTGACTCTTGTTAATCGACTTTTTTTGTTATTGTCCTTTTTCGTTCTGACCTGACAATAATATTCCATTGTTAGATTTTTATAAATGTTTCACGACTTTTTCATTCTTTTTGACTTGAACTCATTTTAATTGGCTAAGCAAACAAAAAGAGTTATTTAAAAAAATGTTGAGTTGGTATGAAAAACAATGTGACACAAATAGAGTAAAAAGTTTAGCTTAATTTATTTATTCAATTTGTCATAAGATCAACTTTCTTTAACTTATAAAAGAATAACAGTTGCCCCACCTTCAACTATCTGTAATTTATTTAATTTAGAAAACAAATGCTTGTCGCATCAGAGCGATTAGTTAATGTTTTAGTTTATGGCTTAAAACTTAACAATTAAGCCATTTAAAATTAATTAAAATCTGCCAAACGGTTTTATAATTTTGCTGTAAAGTTTTTAAGACATTCAAAGAAGACTTTCTACCCCGATTTTTTTTATCATTATTTATAATAAGAGTTCTTGTGTGAAAAACTTTACTACCAACCAAAATATCCCAGCTAAACCAAAGTATTTTTCTACTCAAACACTTTGAGCCAACATGTTTTGCTTTGAATTAGTTTTTCTTTTTAACTGTTGTAAGTTTGTTTTACTCCGCATCTCTTCTTTGCTCGCTCTCTCTCTCTCTCCCCCTCTCTCTCTCTCTTCTTAACCTTTTACTTTTCATACTGAGTTACTAAGGCTTTTCAGTTTTTGGTCTGTTTGAGATTTTTCTGGGTTTCCCCAATTCTGGCATTAAATGTGAACCATTTTTCATTTTAACACAGCCAGACTTATTTTGTACCTTATTTTATTTTATTTATTTTTTTCTTCCTTTTTTCATTATATATTTTTAACTATGCACTTAATTTGTAACTTTGATAATAATTTAAAATGTAGCTCTACATTTTTATTTTGAAAAACATTTTCATAAACATTTGACTATTTTTAGTTTAAAATAAAATGTAAAAATCCACACTTTAAATGTAATTCTAAATTATTTAGTATATAAAACCTTTTCCAAAAATGGTGTACACTTTTAGTAGCCTTTATGCCAATTATAGTTAGTTAGTTAACAATAAAAGCGCACTTATGTTTATATTAAGTAGAGATGGTTGAAAAGTTAATGACATTTGTTTAGGGTCATTGTATATTTGTTTGTATGAAGAGAGGAGAAATGAGAAAAGCAGACGTTGCCGCTAATCATGTTTGATGGGCACTTTAGCTTTAGCTATTGGGGCACATGTGGGTCAGCGGCGCGTGTGGCATTATTCTTATTATTATTATAGCAGGGTGAACAACAACACCAACAACCACAACAATGACATCAACAACAACAACAACAACAATTGACAACAGGCTCAATTGCCTCGTTGTAAACGTTGCCCGTTAGCCGTAAATCAAATGCCTAGAGAAAGGGCTAAAGGGGGGAGTGGAGTGAGGCGGGTTAGATACTGAATTTATGTTGCATGCGCCTCAATTCACAGCAGCCAGTTGCTGCCACTGCTGTTGCTACTGCTGCTGCTGCTGCTGCTGCTGCTGCTGCTGCTGCTGTTGCTGCTGTTGCGTCTCCCATTTAGCTGTTGCTGTTTGTAATTAATCTTTGGCCAAAATGCTGCAAAATTTATGTCTTTAACTTGGCTCGCTTTTAACCGTCTGTCTCTTGGTCCCATTTTAATGGTTTCGCTGCCTTTTTGTGCTACTTTTTGCCAGCTATTTTTGATGCTGTTTTCAGCCCCTTTTCTATATTTTGTTGTACTGTTTTTCCAGCTCGGTTTTCTGCTTTATTTTTATTTAGTTTTGTTTTTTTGCCTAGTGATTAATTGGTCTGGCAGTTTAAGCAACAACAAAAATAGCCACGTCAACTCAATATCTAAATCATATAGGTGAATTCTTGCCACCCACAGAAATTAATAAACACATTGCGCACACACACATCTCACACACACACTGTGTGTGTTTGTTTGTTTGTTTGAAAACTCTCTGGACGTATAAATAATTCCCCGAATTCGTCGAGTGAACAAAGTACAGTGAACCCCCCACTAATCAACGAGGCAGCCCCCGAAAAGTGAAAGTGTTTTTGTAGCTGCCTGAAAATGTGTGCATTGGAGCCAGCTTACACACACACGCACACCCCAAGGCACACTCCGGGACAGACTTTGAGGCACACTTTGAGGCATAATTTGAGGCACAGAATTGATCCCAGTAGTCAGGCACATTTGGCGCCGCACCACCGACAAATACACCACCAACAACAGCAGCAGCAACAGGCTGGCCAGAATGCTGCCGGCCTGGCCAAAAGGACAACAACAACAACAACAACAACAGCGAAAACAGTTAAGAGAACGCATCTGCAGCTTTGGTATTTGCTACATGTGATATTAGTGCTAATCGGTGAGTCAACGCCAAACAACAAACAAAACTTTCATTTTTATAATTATTTTAAATGGCCAACGATTAATCCTACACACACCACACACACACACACACACACACACACATATTTCTTATAGACCCTCAACCACAGCTACCCAAAAATTACGATTAAATGCTTCGAAAGTTTGCAAACATTTGCGCAAATTGAAATGAAAATGTTTGCACATTTATGTGTGGAATGTGTGTGTATGTGTGTGTGTGTGTGTGTGTGTGTGTGTGTGTGTGTGTGTGTGTGTGTGTGTGTGTGTGTGTGTGTGTGTGTGTGTGGAAGAGATTGCTAACTTTACATACAAATACATAATTAATTCCAATTGTTATCTGGTCCAAGATGAAGTTACTATTAAATGCCATACGATTCTATTCAAGCAAATTGTATTTATCAGTTAAAGTTCAATTTTTAAGCTTAACAAATAATTGCAACCGGTCTTAAGAAGAATGAATTAATTCTTATTAGAAGCATGTCCAAATTGCACAGATAATCAAAATATTTGATGTGAAATCGATTTAAGCAGTTATTAGATTATTATTATGCCTCTTCACATAAATTGCTAAATGACTGAATTTAATATTAATTTATTTAATGTGCACTAAAAACAGTATGCAATTTCTGAAAGAGGTCTTAGATTTTAAAATAAAATTATAATTAAAGTTGCAAATTCAATTTCAAACTGTTAAAAGTGACCAATTAAATTTAAACAAAAACGCAAATAGTTTTATTTTGGATGCATATATTTGCTAAATATATTAATAACAAAAGCATATCACTTTAATCTGAAATAAAGAATTTATAATTTTTAATTATTTACAAATGAATATTATAGATTTTTTCCAAATGTTTTAATAACAGCATCATTTAATTTTAATCTTCGATAACAATTAATTATTGTATATTATAATTGACTTCATTTAATAGTTTTTAGTTACACATTCGACACTTAAATAGAAATTCGAATATTAAATTCGATATTTAATGCATTTAAATTAATAATTTACCAGTGAATAATTTCAACCTTATTTTCAATAAAGCTAGAATCAATGGAAAAATATGAAAGAAATGTATTTACAAATTAAAACAAAAGATTCAATGCACTTACGATAAATTCCGCCTACCTCAATAGAACATCAAAGTGCTCGCGATAATTAAGCGGATTTTCCAGAAATATCCATTTATGCTTTCCTTGAATCAAATGAACAAATTCAAAAGCCACAACTTTTACGGAAGCCCCGATAGTATAAAGATGCATGAGCTCAATTATAATTGTGGCAATAAGTTAAGAGGATGCGCCCACACATCGGGACATCCTTTTATGTGCTAAAACTAAGAAAAAGAAAAAACTGAAAATAAAAAGCAATATAAAACAATCAACAAATTGAAAGCAAAGCTCAAATAATTCCAAGCGGGCAAAACTGGTACTTAAGTAATTTTGCTGGCTAAGAAAGACAAAAAAAAAAGAAGCAAACAACAACAGAACAAATTACGATACGCATGCTGCATAGAAATTAATAAATTGCCTGAAGATGGATAAAAATAAAGTGAGGGGGTGGCGGGGTTGTGGGTTGGGAAAACAGACATTTTCCGAGCATAAATTTGTTGTTGTTGTTGCTGTTTTGTCACTGGTAAAGCGCAAAAAAGTTAAGTTGACATTTCCGCACACAAACAAAGTGAACCAAAGAGCACTGAGAAAATACAAGTCACGATGCTCTTCGTAGCTAGGGGAGACGCAAGAAAGGGGCAGGGGTATGTGAGGAGGTGAGGAGGGGATGTTGCACACATTAAAGCCATTGAGCAGTGTTCGCTTTCATTATTTTTAAATCATATCAGCAGGGGAGAGAAGAGACAGCAACAGGAAACGGATATGAAACCAAGTGATGTTTGTATGCCTGCCACTCTCTCTCTCTCTCTCTCTCGCTCTATGTGTGTGTGTGTGTGTGTATGTGTGTGTGTGTGTGTGTGTATGGGCTTAATTCAACGTCTCATTTGCATACATTAAAATGTCACATTTTACATGCCGTTTGTGCGTCTCTCGCCCTAAGCCAAAAACGGTAGGCCGTCAGTTAACGTTAAGAAGCCTCCGCCTGTTACACATAAACTACATTAGCAATTGCCAGTCAGCCATTCAGCCAGCCAGGACACCCAGTGATCCTACACTCAGCGAAAGGGAATCACCCTGATATTTAGAAAGTTTTTCTTGTTTTTTTTCATATTTTTTTTTATATATAAAGAGAAATTGTTCTTGAAATTAGAAAGGTTTGTCATAAATCAACAATCCCAAAAATAAGGTATTTCCTATTTTTAGAAATACCATCATTTTTTAAGGAATGCAGTTCTAAAAAGTAGAATTGTTAATTCGTATTCCTTATTTCAGAAAATGGTAATTACATTTGCTATTTCAACTGCTATCTTAGAGTTTGAACGTTTTTTCAGATTCAATCATATGAATTTCATAAACTGTTGGAAATGTTTGTGATATCTTAATATAATAATGATTATTAATAATAACACTAATAATTATAAAAATAATTTCATTAAAAGAAACAAAAATTCTAGTCTAAAAATCCTCACATATAATTATATAAGTAACATAAACTCGAATGTAAGACTTTCTAATTATAATAATTATTTAAGCAATAAAATAGCTAAAATAATAATTCTCCAAGTTACATTCATAGAAAGCAATACCCTGCAATTAATATATATTTTCTTTAATTTAAAAAAATCCAATCTGATATTAAAGGTTGGTTTTTAGAAAGCAACAATCTTCAAATTTAAATATATACTTTCTTAATAACAATGTGAATTACCCTTGCCTTCTAAGAGTATTCCAATCTTCTAAACTGTTCCCCCATTTTTTCTGAGTGTAGCTGGCAATCGGGAGCAGTGAGCGGGGTGCAGGATTCAGAGAGAGAGAGAGAGTGGGGGGTGTTGGAGAAGGGACATCTGTGTGCCTCGACGGCATTGCGGCCATGTAAAAATGGCTTAACGCGCAAATCTTTCAACTAAACATTAATCCTAATGGTTTTCAATTTTTTTCGCTTCGCTCTTTTTATTTTTTATTTTTACTCCCGTCTGTGGCAAGTCAACTTAGCAGCAACAGGAACAGCAGCAACAGCAGCAGCAGCAGTCATGCCCCAAACCTCAGTTGTGCCACGATTCCTGTTTTGCATGTAAATACGCTCTTTGATATTGCGACGCATTTCGCATTTCGCCTGCAGCCTGATTGCCTCTGACAGCCACGCCCTCCCTCTCCCCCCTTCGGCCCCATCGAAAACAGGCCCTAAATTGACTGACTCAAATATGAAATTTTAGCGAAATGCGAAAAGGCCAAAAACACATCAAATTGGGCCCCTTCTCATTAGACCATCTCATTAATCAGCAGACAGGACCTTAATGTAAAAAATAAAATAAAATTTATTAACGAGGCCCTTGACTTATTAAGTTGGCCAACTGCTGTGCGCCTCAACGAGCTAATTTCAACTGATATAGCAGACAGCTGGCCTCCCTAATAGACTTGAGCTAAAAGCAATAACTGATTGACTATCAAATACCTCGGAAAATATTCTCGGAATATATCCCATATTATCAAATTTTAATCTATACTCAATCCCGAATAGACTCTAGCCAAAATCCAAAACCTATTCGACTACAAAATACCCCTTAATCAAAGACAGATTTACATATTTATTAAAAATGCGTGAAGTTCTTTTTGGAAGTGAAATTTATTGCATATATTCGTGGAATGTTTCTCATCTTAAAAATAAATATTCAAATAAATTAAAAATATAAGAAATATTTGTAAGACTCAAAAGATTTCTGGGGGCATTTATTTATAAATATTACAAATACCAGTCAAATTTTTCAATATTCACTTGAATTTTTGTTGTTTATATTTGTGTATTGATTGCACTCTAATAATATTAAAATCTTTGAGGGACAAATTGTAATTCAAACGGCAAAAACAAAATATCGGCAGCAATTGCTTTTATAATTAATATTTTTTGCGAATATTTTCATTGAATTATTTGCATTACATGCACTAATAATAAATAAAATATGTGTGTGTAAATATATTCGATATTCGATGACATTTTTTTTAAGCGCATTAAATGGGTCAACAGGGTATAATGGTTTTGTGCAAAAGTAGACATATCCGATGGCCGATCCCAGAAGCCTCAAGAGCTACATACTTTAAATTTGTAATATAAGTTCTCGTATAAATCGATAACTGTTACTGTTTTGCGAGTATCGAAAGATATCGAAAGATATCGATTTCTTATTGAAATAATTTTAAAGGCAGAGACTTCAAATTTATATATTATGCACCTTGAAATATTATTGACCAACTAAACAAATTTCATGAAAACAAAAAATAAATATCCATTTTGATCTCATTACTATCAGAAGACGACAAAAAATAAATATTTTAACTGTCATCTATTTATTAAAATCTTTTAAAGCGGCTTTTCATGGCATGGTGAATGTGAAAATTAAAATTTTATATAAAAAATATAAAAAGTAATTCAAGACTTGATGTGGGATTTGATGAATCTCGATTTCTCCCTTCTCTAAAATTTGAGTGAACAAACCTTAAGGCAAATTGGAATATATTGAAATGCCTGCTGCAGGGTATCTTCTAGTCGTGTCAACTCAATAACAGCATGCCTACTTTTTTTACAAGCCCACACACATCTTCTGTGGCCTTTGGGTGTATTGTGTATACTATTTGAAGTACACTTTAGGAGGTCTACTGTGACACAGTGGAGCTCATCGCACACTATCACATTAAATAGTTGTTGTTATTGTTGCTGTTTATGTTGTTGTTGGAGTGAAGTGAGCAAAAGGCTCAAGTGGGCTTTTGTTTGTTTAAATGAAACTCTGTTTTTGCTACAACGGCAAAGCAAGTGTTTCTGTTTTGATTATCCCCACACACACACGCACAAACACACACTCGCATGTGTACAATAGATGATGATAGCTGTCTGATTGCGAGATATGTGCACACTCACCCACACACACACACACACACACACACACACACACTCGCACGCATTCACTTCCGTGTTGCCCGTGTGACACACATAAAAAAATATATTTTGAGCCACTAAGCCATTGTTGAAGTTTATCTCTGCATTTGCCAAATGATGGCAACTTGGCTTTTGTTATTGTCCCCGCTTTTTATTTATATTTTGTTCTGGTTTCTGTTGTTGCTGCTTTGCAATTGACATTGACGTCAGCAGCAGGTAGCTTAAATAGAAATAAATTTTGGCAATCGCAACGCTCATCAGCGTAATTCCATCATTCATATTTAATGATGCCTCCACTAACCACATTTTGATTGTCTTCCTTAGATGTAGTCATAATGATTGCTCTAGTTATTATTATAATGTTTAATATGTACTTCAACTATTTTAGAATAATTTGATATCATTTGTATTACTGATTGCCTTTTATCCATGGAATTTGATTGTTCTCTTTAGATCTACTTATTTGATTGGCAATTGTGAATATAATTTCAAGTATGTAGCTGAACTATATTTGCCAACATTTCATATAATTTATATTTTAGATAATCCCATTTATCAAAGGTTAATATGTAATTTACTACAATTATTTTATAATAATTTGAAGTCACTTTTATTAACTATTCCCCTTCGTGAGAGGGTCTAGAGACTCTTACCTTGTCATTAGCAGCAATTTAGAAGAAAGAGAAAAGGTCAAATGAAAAAGCTGAAAATAAATTATTTTTAAATAATAAAAGTCTCATGTTTAATATACTATAAAATAAAAGTATTAAATTAATTGATGACACTTATTTTTGTGAAATGAATAAGATATTCCCATACATCCGAGGGAATTCATTGTCTCCCTTAGATGCAGTAATGATTGTTTTATTTGTAATTTAATCTATTATATGTACTTCAACAATTTTATTTTAAATTATGATAAATTATATTGCCTACTCCAAATCATGCTTAGATTAATGACTATTTCTATTCTATGTCTATTTTCACTTAACTATTTCATAATAACACAATATTATCATTTAAACTACTGGCTACCTTTCATCAAATGAATTTGACTATCTTCCTTGGATTAATTAGTAAGAAAATTGTGAAAATAATACTGAATATCTATTTCAATTATTTTTCTAATAATTTGCAGACACTTAAATTAACAATTCCCTTTCACCAAAGGGTCTATAAACTTTTACCTTGTCATTAGTAGCAATTAATGGCCTTTTTTGAGCTCTATGTGATTCCGATTTGAAGAAGAGGCAAAAACAGATAGCGCCACCCACAATATTTGTTATATTTTTTATAGTAAATTGATATGCGCAGAACCATAAATTGTAACGTTTCAATTAAAAATGATAGCCATGGCTAAAAGCCAACAAAAGAAGGGCCCAAAAAAACAAGAAACCCGCCAAGACAAGTGGTTTGTGGGGGTTGGGGAGAAGTCAAAGTCAAAGACGTTGGTCAAGGGATCAGGAGGTCGAGGGGTTGAATCGCCCGTCTGACCGGACAACGCCCAAAGCATGCTAAGCAAATTGAAACAAAATGAAACACATTCTGTGTGTGTGTGTGCGAGTGTGTGTGTGGGTGTGTGTTGACTTTTTTCGATTTGTATTGAAATCATTAGAGCGCAGCCAAACAAAAAAAAAAATAAGAAAAAGTAAAAAAAAAGCAAGGAAAGTTGGCAAAGGGCAGAGGCGTGAAGGGGCTGGTAGAGGGGTGCTGGTTGGCCAGAAGGTGCTTTAATGTCTGACGAGCAAACAAACGAGCGACTGACGCCTATTAATCATGCAGACTTTACGTACCATTAAGCACGAATATTTCAACGCAGACCAAAAAGGCGTTTCGACTTTATTTTTTTTTTTGGTATATCATTGCGGCATGATACGAGAGTTCCCACGGGGCAGCTAGATAGTGTGGGGTGGTGGCAACTCTAATGAGTTGAACGACTGGCCAAATACCCTCTACCTACACATATACAGCTGTGGTCAAAATAATAGAAGTGCTCAGAGATGCTTTCGAAAGTGTTAACAAAAGTACTTAAAATATAGTTTAAAAAAATATGAAAATTTAGTTTAAACACAAGCAACCAATTCTGATAATTATGAAGATAATTGAATATTAAAAGTTGAATCTGTCATTATAATGAAGTGGAAAAATAATAAAGGTTTTCAGCTTTCCCTGCGACTAAATTATATTTCTAAAAACTTGATTGGTTGGTTATATTTTACGACGTTTAGTATTTGATATTCAATCGATTTTGAAAACATTCGCAGATGATAAACCAAATAATTTTTGTTTCGTAAAATTGAATTTCTTATACGTATTGAAGAAGTCTCTTTTCTTTCGTCATAAAATTAGTACAATTCAATTTTTAATAAATCCTTTGAGAAGCAGCACTACTGTTATTTTGACCGCAGCTGTACATATACTACCCTGTGGCTGTAAAAAAGGTTCAAAGCCAAAGCAAAGTTTAAGCAACAAAAAAGAAGAAGAAAAACTGAATCCTCGAACGCAAACAAAGTAACCGGTCGCATTTTTCCCCATTTGGCTGCCTAATGGCAAAAATATTGTATTACAACAATTTGTGCAGTTAACCCGAACCCCAGTAAAAAGCAAAAAAAAGAGCATCAACATGTATAAAATGCTAAAAAGGGAACACAGCCCAAAGGGTCGCCAACGATATGGTAAATTTATCAAAAAATACAAGACCCACAACATCATCAACAACAACAGCAACAAGATGAATCCAGTCAACAGTCAACCATCAACCAAGTCGGTAGTCCACAGTCAGTTAAGAGGCAGGCATAAAATAATCAGCAGTCGACACCAGAAATGAACCAGAAAAGGCAATGTTAAGGCTAAAAGGCTTTTCAGGTCACCGCGATGACCCCGCAGGGCCAGCTGCAAATTGATTTGTTACCCCTGGGCCAAAATGGCCAGCTCTCTCTTAAATTATTTAAATATTAGCTAAAGCAAACTATCAAGCAATTGGAATATTCTATGCAAGTATGACAAATGCGAGCGGAATTGTTTTTTTGATGGCCAAAATCAGCGCTTAGCTTAAGCCATGTAAGCAGCTCACATAAGCGGAAAAGACAATTCAATCGATTTGCTCAAGTGTGTGTCTGTTTGTCTATTTAATGCGCTCTGCAAAAAAAACTAACACACACATCCACACACACACACACACACACACACAGGCAACACAAAGCATTGCGCAACTGAAATATTTTCACTTTTGTCATTTCCTCGAGCAAATTCCTGAAACTCAAACAAAGAGCGACAAAAAAACGCTCCTAAATATGTTCACACAAGTTAAAGAAAATTGTAGCATACTTTTTAGCGCGGACAATGGAGCAGTTTGAGATGGCAGCGTGATACAAAAAAAAAGACCACATTAATCCAAGAGCTGAGGCTTGTAATGCACCCCAATTTTGGTTGGTCAACAAAAGTTAGTAAGAACAAAAAACAAAAGGTATAAATAAATTATTTAGTAAGGACATTTAGTATGCCATTTTCAAAAATATAAATAAATTATTTACGTGACTGCAAACTGAGTTTCAATATTTTTAAAATTATTCTATACTTCAGCAAGCAATGATATCTTTCACAAAAATAAAAAAATTTCTTGTTAAAGTTTCTGGCAGAGAAACTTTTTATTTGATTTTTTTTTTTTTTTTGCAGAGTGTCAATACATGTCATTTTTATAAATAGTAGGAAAAATATATAAATAAATTATATGATTTTCTGAGAATTGAGAAGAACCTTCACAGTGAAATTTTATGTATATAGATGAATTGCAAGATATTTTTGAATTGTTATGTAATATAGCAAGTTAAAAAATCATGCTCAACTGCAAAAAGAATTATTTGTTCAAATTGGTAGTTTGAAGATATTTCTTAAATACGACAAGAATGAAATAATATTGTTAGTTGAAAGCAATTTCAGAAAATGAAAATTATCTTTTTCCTGGAGCACTGTACGCTGAGTAATCTAATCTTGCTTGAGTATCAACAGACAGTATTCTTACAAATAGTGGTCAAACAATACAAATATATTATTTACTCAATGTCTATTATTTGCTGATATCTTATAATGTTCTGGTACTGCGTACCAGGATCTTTAAAGTTGTGGGCAAGGAATAATTCACATATTTAAGTAAATAAATAAATATGAAAAATAAATACTTGTAGAAGTTGGCACTTTAAAGAGAATTCTGAAATAGGACAATGTTTTTTTTTTCCCAGATAAAAGCGAGTTTTATCTGTGTGTGAGTTGTTCTTAGTCTTTCGCACAGGATTTGGCTGGCTGGCTGTCACGTGCCCATCGCTGGGTGCTAATGGGGATGGGAAATCGTGCACGGAGCTGGAGCTGCCTGTGAAATGCCTCCAACACTCTCGCTCCTAAAAGCAGCGCAGTCGAGCGCAACTTTTGGAAGCGCCTTCAAAATGGTAAATGGTAAATGGCAAATGGCAGATGGCAGCTCGATGTTAGTTTTAGGTGCTTGCACTGAATTTTTGGCAATAGACGAGCGCAAATAGAGCAGAAAAATTGCGATGACCTGAGAACTATGCGGCACGACTGAGTACTGGCAACTGAAACTAAAAATCCAACAGCGAAAGTTATAAAGAGAAAGTTTTTTCTCTCTTTTTGCTGTGTATTTTTTTGTTATTTTTTTGAGCGAAATGTTGGTCGAGTAATTTATTTGGTAAGTGGTAATCAATGGGCGGCTGTCCGTTGCCGTTGATGGTGATATACGAGAGATGGGTTAAGTCGTGCTTATCTTAAAGTTGGGTAAAGTAGCCAATGCGGCAGTTTTATGGCCGACAGTTGAAAGGTCACTGCAAGATTTGTGGCCAGGATTTATGACAAAGTGGCACAGCATTAGCATTCCAAACATGCTGTTAACATCAGTATTTGCATATGCATATGACTACCACTCACACACATACTCACACTCGCACACCCACTCGCACACTCATTCGGAGACTCATTTGAGTGCTCGCTCGCATCATATGTGCGAATAATGTGCGGCAGTCCAAAAGCACTGCCAAAAATGTATCCATAACAATAAAGCAGCATTAGCAGCTGCAAAGAGACAGCAACATCAGCAACAACAACAACAACAAGTTGTTAGCTAAATTATGGCCATCATTTAAAGTGTTATTTCCCTTTATCCCCCATTTCAGCTCATTGCTTTTGCTTTTTGTTTCTGTAGTCGGACAAAAAGCAAAACTCAGCACTAAAATTGTGGCGCAAATTATGCCAAAAGCAAAAATGTAGAAGTTAAAATAATAACAAAGTGATGAAATGCTTCTTTATGCAGACTACCAAATGCTCTACTTGTCAGTGAATTTTGTTTATTTAACAAAAGTAATTTTCTTCAACCCCAAAATAAAGTAGCACAATAAATTAATCACTACGGATTTCGAAATATGGAGCAGTATTTAAAAAATAAAAATATATAATAAAAAGAATATTCTTAAGTAATTAATTAATGTAATAAAAGTTTTCACACCAACATAATTCACGGAAATGTCTAAGTTTGCTTAACTTTGGTAAATTTACCTTAATCCACTGATTAACGTAATTTCCCATATCTTTTTTGTCTGTCTCAATTCTTATCCCCTTCTTTCGATATCCCTTTTAAACTTTGTTCATTGCCTTTTACTTAGCTAATGATGTTAAACAATTTTTGATCAGCTTGCGTTTTTTTGTTGTGTTTTATACTCCCACTTGTATTATATACCTCATTTTAATTTAATTTTTCGCTGTAAGTTTTTAATTGACTTCCTTTTAATTTTATATCATTCAATTCGTAACTTTTTTTTTGATTTTATTGTTATTTAAAAATTTCAAGTTCTTAAATATAATACATTTGAGAACCGTTTGTTTTATTACATACTCTTTAATTAGCAATTTTACATTTTAATTTAGTTTTTCATCATAGTTGTTTGTTTAAATAATTTTTAAAAGTTATTAATACTTAAATAAATATATCTAATAAGTTGATATATTCATCTGTAACTAGACTTTACGATCTGTATATACTTCATTTAAGAGACATGCTGCATGCTTGTTTACATAATGCCCTTCTCGTCTGGTTAACCCCACTGCTGGGATTGCAGGGTATTCTTTATGTTTCTGCCAAGTGCGCAGCACTTGTGTGCAGTTGGTGCGGTCACAGAGCTGCCAATGGCCGCAATACGCACAAGCATACACTATGTAGTCTCTCTGTGAGCGTGGTATGTGTGGGTGTGGGTGTGGGTGTGGGTGTGTGTCGATGTGGGTGTGGTGTGTGCTTGCAGCTGCTTTCATTACAAGAGTCGACAATTTCAGGCCGCACATTTGGACTTTGTGCATTTGTCGCGATTTTTATGCGCTGGCAAACTTTTTTATATTCCAGTTATTATTTTTGAGGGTGTGTGTGTGTGTATGAGTTTGTGTGTGTGTGTGCTTGATATTTGGTTTCTCTTTTTTAGCTGAAAACTCTGCCACTTTGTGCATATCATGAAATTTTAATTGAATTTTCGCATTTTTATTATGCATATTTGAGGGAAAAAGATGGCAAATGATGCGGAGACAAACTTTACAGCTGTCAATAACTTTGACAGTCAGTCAACCACCCACATCCCCTCTACGCCCAAGGGCAATGGTGCAATTGAAAAGAGTGGACTCCCCTCTTTGCCCCCATAGGGAGAACTACTTTTCGGGCTTGTGCGTCGGTGTTTTTTAAGCATTCATTCATTTGGCCTCGTTCCGCGAAGAGATTCCATATTCAGTTATTCAGTTATTCACTCGCTGGGCAACATATTCAATATTGCAGATGAATTCTGCACTGCACATCCCATTTCCATTGGAATAAAAATAATAATTTTTATTTTTAATGCAATTTTAATATGCGCGCGCAGCTTAATTAAATATTAAATATTCCATGCGATGGCGAAACTGCGACTCTGCTTTTGTTGACTCGGTCTGCCTCTGAATATTAACTGATTTCCTCCTTTTCCGTTTTTATTTACATCGCTTGAGAAGCGAAAAGTTAATTATCAATAATATTTGTACGCATCACTTAATAAATTAAATTAATGTCATCCATAACGAGCTTGGCCTATGACTTATTCTCTGTGTGCACACAGAGTTGCATGAAGTCGCCGAAGGGGAAATGTCAACAATAAGCATGTAAATAACATGTGACAACATATTCATAAATCATCGGCCACAATATTAATGTAAATCGGTTGAATTTAAATTACGCAAGCACGTAAGCCGATTTAAAGTTGCAATTTAATTGGGTTTAAGATAATTAGGCGGAACTTACTAATTTGTGTAAGATTAAGTAAGCATGCTTAATTTTAGTTAACTCGACTACTATCTTAAGAGTTTATTGCTTTCTGAAATCGATATTTATCGATGTTTGCGAAACTGGTGCAGTTATCAATAATTTGAAATAAGCCTGATTTGCTTGGGATATATGAGAATTTATATTCTAGTCTCAGTTGTTGATCCCAACCAAAAGAATATTCCTATTGCCTGTTACATACTTTGCCACAAAATAATTATACCCTTTTTAACGCATTTTCAATAGGCTCAGTGTCTATAAAAGTTGACAGTGCTTAACTTGAATATTTCAATGTTTGCCTATCGTTCGTATTTACCTACATCGATTTATACACAGATAGATATCTATTGGGTGCGACTCTGTCTTAAATTTCACTTAAGCCTTTAAGTAAATTATTGCTAATGGCTCGCAAACAGCCACAAGAAAATCAGAGACAGGAAGAAGAAGATCTCTATGTGTGTGTGTGTGTGGCACTCGAGTAAAGTAATCACAACATTTGATTGATTGAAATCAATTTCCCGTCAAAGGCATGTCTGTCTCTCTGATATACATTTAAGTGTGTGTCAGTGTATGTGTCAGTGTATGTGTGTGTGTGTATTTATTTGTCTATGCATATTTACTTAAACTTCATTTCTTTCTTGCATATCTCCAGTGTGTGTGTGTGTGTGTGTGTGTGTGTGTGTGTGTGTGTGCTTGAGAGTGTGTACTTAGATGGCGCCGATAAACGACGATACGCTTGAAATCAAACGAAGCAATGACTACAGCTCTGACTACGGTTCTGGGTACGGGTACGGTTACGGCAACGGCTACGGCTCACTGGGCTGCCAGGCGCAGACATGCGACAAGCACAAATACACTCAGAAATAAATAGTCCTACATTTTAGGAGTACTTTTGATGCCAAGCATAACTCACTTTAATATTCCGAAAGTACATTTCTAACTTGTTGTGGCTTTCTAAAATCCAGGATTTGTTTTTCTTAATTTCAGGCTGGATTGTGCAAAAATGTAGAAAAAATATGTTTAGTTTTTAGGGTGTTGTTTTTCTGTGTGTATACGCAGTAGTATTATTATATTAGACTATTAATTCATGAATTAAGTTAATTAAATTAATTATTTTTTTAAGTTTGTATAAGATTCATAAAAACAATCTAAAATGTTTGTGGAAATTTAAAGACTGTTGTTCAATACGGGGAAAAACTCTTCTAGTTTTTGGAAAAACATTTAGTTTTATGTAGAAATTATTTGAGAATTAAGAAAAAACTTACCAATTTATTTTTTGTGAGTGCACCTTTAAGGTTACCAACTTGTCGCTTGTCCCGCAGCTTTATTCCGCGAAATTAATTTCAAATGAGTGACTGATGCTGATTATAAAGAATCATGTGCACCAATGCAGACATAAATGAAAAGTGAAATGCATTTGTGTGGAAAACAAGCGTGCCCCAAAAATTGAGCCACCAAATTGACGGAGTCCTCTTTGTCTATGCCCCCAAAAGCAAATCGCAAGAAACAAGACAAAATACGTGGCTGGGATTTTTATAACCAAATCAGGACAAGGCTCCAAAACAGCTCCCTCAGCTCGGAGCTGGATGTTGGCCTCGTTTCTTGGCGCTTTGCTTTGTTTTCTTGCTGGCAAGCTACAGATGCCTTTTGGCATTGCTTTTTATTGTTTTTTATGATCATTTGTATTCATCAATTTCGTATTGATTTGGCTTTAACCCAGGCCAGCGTTTATATGCCAAGACCACCCCAGCGAAAGGATGAAAATATTTACAAAAATAAACATATATATTTATATATATTTATATACATTTATATATTGTATATATATATTGTGTGTTGGCAAAAAGCAATGAATTCGGATGTCTTGACTTTGCCCCAGTGCCGATGGCTTTGCCTTTGCCTTTGCCTTTGCGAAAACAGCATCTTACAAATTTATGAGCTATAAAAGCAGCTGCTGAGCTCGGCCCAATATCAGCCAGCCCAAAAACAAATACAAGAGTAAGAGCGACAATGGCAACAACAACAGTTAAGAGCCCCATTTTTTGATTACTTTTGTTATTGTTTTTATGCGTTCTCGCATATTTGTTGATTTTATGCTTTTTTATATTTTAATTATGCGCCAAGTGGATGATAAACAAAAAATAATGTTTATTGTTCAGTTCAAAGATACATTTTGCAAATGCATTACCACATTTTCAAATGAAAGTTATTTGATACTGTGAAATAATTTGTGGCAAACATTTTTGCACAATTTCACATTCACAATTTGGTTTTTCTTAGAAGTGAAATATATTTAGAAACGGGAACCGAATGTAATATATACCACTCAAAAGTCTGGCTCTGTCCTGTCCCTCTCCCTCTCTCTCTCTCTCTGTCTTTCTGTGTCTCTCTGTCCCATTCTTTTTCTTTTCCTTACGTTTGAAAATGACAAGAGTTTTGTCAAAGTTAAAACAGATGAAATTTATACTTTTGACAAATTGTGATTTTTAGCCAAGAAATTATAAATGAAAGTTGGGCAATAATCGTATTTCCAAATTTAAATTTTGTATTTTTCTAGAGCTCGAAATATTAAAAAAGCCATGTTCATAAAAATCAGTCATTTTTTTGACAGTTTTGACCCGTAGCTATAATTTTAATATGAACTACGATCGAGAATCACGTTTAGAATTATATTGAATTATTCTAGAGGCCAAACCATAATCAAGAAAATCTAAGTTACACAGTTTTGATATAGCTATGGTTAACAAAGTTAAATTGGCCTACGTGGAACGTTTTGGGGCCTTCGGTTTGTCAAACTGCTAATAAGTTAATTAGCCAAGTCAATCAATCCTGTCAACTGCATCAGCATCAGCATTAGTTGCTATTGTTGTTGCAAATGCAGCAGTTGCAAATGCCATTGTTACCTGCAACTGGCCACTGCTCTAAACTGGGGCAAGGAAACTATTTGGACAGCATCTTGTTGCTTTGTGGGGGCTTTTATGATAAATTGATTGATATTTGAATTTAATGATAAGCGGACAGTTAGCAGTCAGTCTCGGCCACTGATGAGTTGGCAATTGAATTGTCTTTGGTTTTTCATATTTCATTTTTCATTATTCATTTTTCAACTTCAAGTTGAGCGCCAGAAGCAGACGATGGCGTTATGGTTTGGTCCTTGATGCTTTGTCCTTGGCTCCTCCTCCACCCGCTCTTATATACTTCTCCATGTGCGTCTTGTGCCCTGGTGAAATATGCAAATTATTGTACACTTGATGCTTGATATAAGCAAAACTTTTGCACTGATAATGACATTTTTATAGTGCGTTGACGAGCTCAACAGCCATTAGGGGCATGCCACAACTTGGGGTATGAGCAGCAGCAGTTGCCAGCTGGTCGCCTCCTGCGGTCCACTCACAGCTTCGGCTTCAGCTTCAGCTCCGGTTAAAACTGTCGCCGTTGTCGAACTAACATCAATTTGTGGCATTGCTCGCATTGCTGGCGATGGGCAATCGATTTATATGCCAATTTGCATAATCATTAAGTTCACACACACACCTACACACACAAGCAACGACTAACTGTTACACACACATCTATTTTGCATATATTTGCACACACACACACAGCAGTCCAGACATATTGCCAATAACTTGAGCTCCAGCAAAAGGTTCGCATAAAATTTGCTTGAATTTTTATATGAAATTGATTTTCTCAGGCATTTCAACTACCCCCCTGCCTAGCTAGCTCTGGCTTATTTCCGGTAGACAGACTCTTTCTACACTTAAAAAAATTACTTTGAATATTTGTAGATTCGCCACTATAGAGAAAGTATATTTCTAAGAATCAGCTTTTTTGTTTTTTAATATCAGCGTCCAATTTTCTGAAATTTAGAAAATAGTAGCCTATTTTTAAGGGTATTGCTTATATTATTAAAAAGCATTACTATTTTAAAATGACACTTAAATAAACATTTGAGGTAGTTCATAAAAAATATAATTTATTATTATTATTATTAATATCAGCCCCATCTCCCGCACGAATCTGAGGATCTTTGCTGGGTCGAGGTTGAGGAAAAACATAATTAAATTTGAAAGCAAAGACAGATAAAATCCAATTCTGACTTTAAGAAAAGAGTTTTCCAGGAATCATGTAACAAAAAAAATATTAAAAAAAAGACTATAATATTTTTGTGGTTGTCATTTAGAGCAATCCCTTCTAATTTTTGGAAAAATGCGAAATCTAAAAATGATTTCTGACAACAAGAAATACTTTCTAGTTTTCAGGTGGACTTTTTCCTGAGTGTAGCCCGTTTTGCATGCTGCGTATTTACCTTTGGGATGCGCAGGATATAAGCAAAACGACTTCAACTTCAACTCTTGCCACATGCGAAAGTTGAAGCCTTGGGACTTTGTCTGATTTTCAGGTCCAATTTTAATTTGCTCATCTTCTGTTTCCTGTTTTTTCTCTCTCGTTCTACCACAATCTCGCTCTGTCTAACAGTCTGCATGGCAAAATTTTCATAAATTTCAAATTGTTCAACTTAGGAAAGTTACATAAATTGTTTAAACTTCAGATGGCCAGGCTGCCAATCTTCATTCATTTTTTCCTCATTAAAGCGCCCCCGGGCCAGACTTGGTCCACTGAATTATTTATGAAGCCGTGCTGTGCGAAAGAAATGTACAAGTATAATAGCATTTATACATATATATATATATATATATATGTTTATATATTATCTGGCTTGGGCATGAATATGGACTGAGCTTGATCCGCAGGCGGAGCCTGGCTATAAGAATGTTAATGTGCCACAGGCCAAAGTCGGCCTTTTTTTCTTCTTTTTTTGTTGGCCAAGGTGTGCCAGTGCCAGCTGTAAGGCCACCCTACCCTACCCTATCCTGGGGTAGGGTGGGTCAAAAACTTGAATATAAGGAAGTGCTGCAAATTATGCCGGTAGCACTTTTCGTTGGAAGCAGCAAAAGCAGCCAAACAGAGGAAGTCAGGCGTTTCACTTTGGTCTTTTATTTAAACCGGTATATTTAGACACACATCAGGTACACACACACAACTGCATACACCTACACATCGACACACCCACACAAGCGTAAGTTTTGACCACACTTACATGCAAATGTATTTATTTTGAAATAGTTTTTCGTTTACCCAGTTAGCTAAGTCGGCCAGGGGCATTAAATATTCTTTTAAATTTTGGGCACATGGCAATGTATGTTGGTCAGGATTAGGTTTTCAAGGTATTATAGTACATATAGAATGGTTTCGGCATCTGCACTTGAAGAGATGAATAATAATATGTTTAATTTAAATCTAATCTTCTTTTACCCAACTCCATGCACGAATTTGTATGCCAAACGTTTGGATTTATTCAGAATTCAGATACTCCGTTTTTTGTTTTATTTTGGTAATCGGTTTGGTTTAGCAAATACTATAGGCATATATCTATAAATACACAAAGTCTGAGGGTTAGGGTATAATTAAATCCACTTTGCTATACCAAATTGTTGTGCTTACTCATTAAAATGAATTGCTGTTAAAACATTCAGGCAACTCTATTCGTACACTTGAAGGAAAAATCGCACCGCAAATCGAAATTTAAGATTTTAAAATATAATTTTTACTTTTAGAAAAAAAAAATTCCTCAAAAATAAAAAGCAACATATTTTTGCAACTGTCGATTTACGGCTGACCTTTCGAATTTCTAAAAATAAGTAAAACTTTCTTATTTTCAGGGAGATTTTCTGAAATTCAGTAAGATGTTTTTTTTTGACTGTATGCCCTCGTTGAGCTCTTGTAAATTTAAGCCGCTTTTAACATGACTATTCACTGGCAAAATGAGAAGACGTTTAAGTCCATCTTAGCCCTACTCTAGAGCACGATGTGCATAATCCGCGCACTCTATACCAAGATTATTAAACGACTGGCAAAGGTAGAGGCAAAGGCAAAGGAAACGGCAAATGAACTGAGGCAAAGTCAGAGGGTTGCCCAGACGCCACTTTGAATCACTTTGAGGCACCTTTATGTGCCACAGATTGCATTAAGCGTATTAATTTGGCTGTTAAACTGGGCTTTGCCTTATAAAATCATTGCATGTGCGAGTATTGCCACAACGAAGTATTCTGCACAATCCTCAAATACCCTGTACGACGTTAAGCTATGAAATCTTCACTCAAAGTGTTCCGATCCAAATTATATATTAAGTCTTACACCTCGCCATATAAATTGTGCATTGAAATTTGAAAATAAATTTGGAGAAAAAAATGCTAAAGCTGCAACTTTCATATCTTCAATAAAAAAATGTACCGGCAATAGTGCAGTTATAAACTGAGCAATCTAGAGATAAGCGTAGTTATAGCATGACTTTTATGGCCTCTAGCTAAAATTTTACAACATTTTAAATTCCAATTTTAATGCCTTTTAATAAAAATTTTCTGACTTTCCGAGTTAATGCAGGTTTTGTTATCTATATTAAATCCGCATTGAGACCTGCTTAATTTATTTTTTCTAAAACATTTCTAGAAAAACACGACTTTATAAACGCTTATAGAAAAGTCAAAGTTCCAACGATATTATGCAGGTTTTCATAAGTACTTCTGTACTAGAAGTTAGAGGTATATTTTTAGAGAGACAGGTTTCAATCGTTTTTTGTTGAGTTGGAATTCTACTCCTATATCTACGAAATAATAAATAAACTCTGCATTATCCATATATCCATATCCATATTAATTCCTAATTAAAATTTGAAAATTCATTTTTCTGATACACATTTTCGAGAATGCTACAAGGTAACGCAGAGTCGAGCACTCTCGACTGTAATTCCTGTCCGCATCCACAATCTGATGCTGGCTCAAGGGGCTCAGAGCTGCCAGCTGCACTTCCACGCCATGCCACGCCCCCCAGATAGCTGGGCAAAAAAAAGATGGTACGCAGCCCGGCGCTTGTGATAAGACGCGGCTCGGCGGCGAGCGGCGTTTTGTTTCTTTTCAATTTAGCGCCACTTGAAGCACCACACAATTGAAATATTACATTTGATAACTGTCGCCCATTTAAGCGACAAGGTAGCCAAGTAAATTTTCCGCACTCCCCCTCTTATAGCAACTCCCAGCCCCCTTTTTAAACCCCCAACCCTGGGGGCAACAACAGTCAGCGAGCCGTGTCGCAATGGCATTTGTTACTTTGCCTTTTGGCTTCTGACTCTGACTCTGACTCCGCTTTGCGCTTTGATGTCGTCGCAATTGGAGTGGAATTGGCTTCAGGTGCAGGTGAATACCACATGGGTAGGAGGGGTTGTGACTGAGGGTTGAGGGGTAGGCGTGGAAAATTGTGCGCCGCAATCTCTTAAGACCGGGCGACAAATATACTTGAGCGCCGTGGCCTGAGTCGCTTTTTGGGCATTAACCAAGATTTAACAACAACTTCACAGCGCTTTGTCTTTGTCTGCCTCACACTCAGGTGTGTGTTGTGTGTGTGTGTGTGTGTTGTGCTGTCGTTTTGTTGGTCTGCGGGTTAAACGAGGCGTTGTCGCTCAGGTAGCGCCGGCATCGTAAATAATTAATCTGGCCGCAAAGTGCGATTATCAAAGTGTTGGAAAAATGTTAAATAGCTCCCCGGAGGCAATGGCACATTAAAATGTGGCGACAGTTGGCCCATTGCTTGACAAATGCCCCCACCCCCGCACACAAGCTGCCCCTGCAAAAAGGTAGAAATAAAAAAAAAATGCCACAGGCCACTTTGATATTTGGCTGGCAGCTTCAGCTTGATGTTTTCAATTATGCAAATAAAGGGCTTAATTTGTTGGCCCGAAATGTTTCGTGATAGTGAAATGGGGAGCTACGCTAAAAATTGTTTTTAAGTGTGCCGCGAGGCGCTGATAAAAGTTGCTCGGCCCCGTGGCAGACGCAAAGCGGCAACTATAAATATTTCAATTACACGGCTAAAAGGGGTGCAAGCACCGTGCAGGTTGGACTTTGCAGGAGGGGGTTGCGCCAATTAAGTTAACTGCATTAAATGTATTAAAAGAATTTTGGTGCGCGAGACAGCGGCAGATGTGTGAGGAATAAAATATGAAATGTTTCCACTGCTTCGCATCGGCCTCAAAAATCTTAAGCTATTTCACAATAATTTAAAATGCTTGTACAAAATATCTTATATACAAAATTGCAGTTAAATAAGGAATTTAAGCTACATCAGAGCTATGGCTAAAATGAGAAATGTTTCCAATGCGTCGCATCTGCCACAAATATCTGAAGCTATATCATAATAATTTAAGCATTTTTGTTCAAAAGATTTTATTGACAAAATTTCAGTTAAATGGCATAGTAAAATTGTGAAATTGTATCAGGACGGAAGCTAAATTAAATGTAATAAATGTTTTAGAGAATTTTTGAATGCAGATGTGAGCTTAGCGATGCTGAAATGAGAAATGTTTCCACTGCGTCGCACAAGCAACAAAAATCCAAAGCTATTTCATAATAATTTATATAATACTGTGCAAAAAGATGTTGTTGACAAAATTGCACTTAAAATACAAATTGAAAATCTAATGAAAACTCATGGAAAAATCGCCGAATGTTGGCAAGTGGAAACACAGCAAAAGGGTTGCCTGACAGCAGTGCCAAAGGAATGAGCACTTTCGGGTGCGCTTCATTTAATTTTATTTGTCTCAAAATGTGGGGCGTCAATTTCAGCTGTGTGTGTGTGTAGGAGACTGTATGCGTAGGAGTGTGTGTGTGTGTGTGTGTGTGTATGTGTGTGGGTGTTCTCTTTGAGTGTGACTTTTGTTTAGTTGTCTGTCTGCTGGCATTTATTTTATTTGCCGTTTCAATTGTGAGCCGATGCTGGAAGTGGCTGTCGGGTATTAGGTCTAAATGGGGTATTACAACATTTTAACAACAATAACAACAACAACAACAACAACAATCACAATAACAAAAGTAATAAGAATAAAAACAACAACAACTGCTTTTGTATGATATGAGTGCTGGTGTTTGGTGGTTGTGTTGTCAAGTGTAGCAAGCAGTTGGGTGGGATCTTGGGGCACGTTGCACAAATTAAACCCGAATGAAAATTAAACGATGCATGAAATTACTTTGCTGCTTCTTCGCTCAGAGTTTCTTTATTTTTTCGCTGCTACTGCTCCGGCTCAACTTTTTCCTTGGCTTTGGCTGGAAAGAATTCGTCGTCGCCTCTTTTAATTTTTAATGTGCAGCCAGTTGTTGTTGCTGCTGCTGCCGTTGTTGACTTGAAGCGTTTTTTGTGCCACACTCGTGTCGAGTCGGAGACGCAGGAGGCGTGGACTGGATAACAGCAGAAGGATACACGCCATTTACGCAGAGCTAGCACTGCACTGAAAAGAAAAAGAAAAAAAAAAAAAACAACGAGCAAATACGCAAAAAGAGACGCGAAACAGCCAAGCCAATTTATAAAGTCAAATGTCAGCTAACTGCAATTAAGGCACATTTAGCTGAAGGCTGCCCGGTGGCAGGAAACAAACGTGCCACCTGTCCGCCCTTGACTTCAACGTAGGTCTGCTGAAGGCAAGAAGATATCAGTTGTAGATAGAAGTTGAAGATCTTCAGCCTTTCTGGACCATTGGCCAGATTGTCGTCATTTGTATATTTTGCCTTATTATTTATTCGAACTTATTTTTTTTGTTATGTTGGTTTTCAAATATAAAATAGAGTAGAAACTTGATATTTTCATTGTCAAATACATTTTTAAAAAAATTTGTTCCACATTAAACATTCCGTTGCTTTATTCTTCTGAATGGGCTAATTTATTTAATAATACAAAATAATTTTATCTTCGCCAAATATTTAAAGGTGTATTTTAAAGGTTAAAAAGAAAGGAATGAGATTTAGTATTTCTTTGTCTAATAAATGTAGAAATTCATTCTAGAATATAAAATATTCATTTGCGTTGAAAATTTAATTCGTTTGTGAAAGGGTGAACTCTTAACTTTTATTATTAATACGTACACTTTTGACTTTCAAATGTAAAATAGATAGAAAAGAAACTTCGTAGTAAATTTTAGCATAAATTATTCCACATTAAATATTCCATTGCTTTGGCAAACTTTGGACACCTCATAAATGAAATCTAAATTTGGAGAAAGAGCACAACCACATAATAATAATAATAATAATATGTGTACATACATACATACATATGTATGTTTAAGTGGCGAAACCTTTTCGCAGTAGGCCACAATTTATGGCGGAGAGGTATGCAAATGAGCAATGGCCTGATATTGTAGTCCTGTCTGATGGCTCCTCCTCATCCTTTCTGCTCAAGTGACACAAATCTTGTGCTTATTAGCACATTTTATTGCCTATTTTAACCAGTTTTTTTTGTTATGCGGCACTTTCTTTTTGTCAGCGCCAACAAAAGTGAATCATGAAATCAAACCAAACGAGAGACTCGCATAATTTAAACGGAAATGAATTTATAATGTACGACTTTCTTTGCTGTTTATCCTTTTCTTATACAAATACAGATAGAGATATATAAATATATATATATATATATTTTTGCTGTTATACTTTATGATTTGGGCCATAAATATGTTGGCCAAAATACACACACGCAGGCAGCAGAAAAACGCGCATACAACTGACTCATTTTGTGGCTGGCACCTTTTTTTTGTGGCAATTGTCTGGCTGGCAACTTTCTTTTTTATATGCTTTATAGAAATCGCGACAGCGATTCCGATTCAGATGTGTGCTTTTGAGTATCTGATGAGTTGACTTTATGTATGAGTGTGTGTGTGTGTGTGTCCGCTTGGGTGTGTGTGCGTATGTTGGCTTGGCTGTGGGTTGAACGTGTGACAGCTCAATATATATGCCATTTGTCGCCGTAGCAAGGTGTAGTCGCTGGAACTGCCGCTCTGCGGTTGCCGCATGTTGCAAAACTGTTGAGCGCTGGCACAAAGCAAAGCACACAGTGTGTGGCACACTCAGGAAAAAAACAGCACCCTGAATTTTTAAATTCACTTGAAGTAAGTCAACCTATTTTACAGAAAGTATGTTTCTCATAATCAGGGTTTTTATTTTCTTACTTTTGGAGCACATTTAAAAAAAAAAATAGAAAAATTATCTAATTTTCAGTGTGTTTTTTTGATTGGTATGCAATAGCAACATACCTCATTAACTTTTTTGTTGCTTATGTTATTAGTAAGATTTTCACATACAAACATTTTAGATCATTTATAAATTCATAACGTTTGATTTGAAAAAAAAAAACAACAGCCAAATATAATCTAATATAAACGAAAAGCCAATAAACTCATTACTTGATTCTTTATTTTAGGACGGAGTTTTTTTTAAAAATTACGGTTTTCATTTCAGGGGTTTTCTTTCTTAATTCTATTTTCTATTTTATTTAGGGCAAGCCTTAGTAATTTTTAGAAATTTGTTTTTTTTTAAATGTAGACAATCTTTCTAGGTTTCGGCCGATTCGCTCCAATTCCTGACGATTTTTTTGAGTGTTGCAGCAGCAGCAAGGAGCTATGTACCAGCGTCAGTGGAAGCCACGTCGACATCCACATTCGCATGTGGGCGCGACCAAGTCTCAACTCCTTCATATGTTGTTCTTGCTTTTGTTGTTCTTGTTGTTGTTGTGGTTTGTTGTTGTCGTCGTTGTTATTGTAGTAGAAATGCAGGAAAATCAATTTCGTTCTCCATTTGCAGTTGGCAATTTGCATAATAAGGTCGTTTGGCGCAATTTGCATGTGAATGTGATAAATTCAACGGGTGGCGTTTTGCCGCACGCGGCGTATACGTTACACACACACTCACACACACACACACACATACACACACACATGTGTGAATGCAACATGTGTGTGTGTTTGTTTTTTGTGCGCCTTTTCAACTTTCCCCCATTGGCTTTTTCACCTTTGACACCACTCGCAAGGGGGGACTGGGGACCGGGGACTTTGAGAAATGAAAAGTGTAGCGGTATATTAAATAAGTAGGTGTGCCCGTGTCACGGCAATGCTGACTGCTAACGACCAACTTGCAACTGGCAACTGGCAACTGGCAACGGGCAACTGGCAACGGGCAACTGGCAACTGGCAACGTGCAACTACTACAATTGGTGGCGAGTCTTGGCTTTGGCTTTTTACGGTCAACTGCTGCGGCAATTGCAATTGCCGTGCAATCATAAAAACGTGAAAATTCAACGCGCCAAAATGTCGTAAAAGCAAATATGAGAATTTTTGTGATTTAAACGCTTTGACGTTGCACATTTTTGTTGGGTGGGCGACTATTTGGCTAGTATTCGGAGCCAGACCATTTTTGAATTGTGGACTGCAGTAACGTTTGTCCACTCAACGGATTTTGCGGCTGTAGGCCATTTTTTGTACGCTCAGCCGATTTGTACTATTGCCGCTTTCAAATGCAACAGCAGCAGGAGCGGTTCAGGGTGGCGGGGATGAGGCCGGGGCCTGCTAGGCCGGAGCTGTGGGCAAAACAGTAGCTGCATATGCAGTCATCCAAGCATAATTCATGTGACAGCCGGCAGTGAAGTTTTCTTTTTATTTTCTGTTTTAAGTTTTTTGTTTTTTGGTTTGTTTGATGCCCGACTGCACTTCCTATTTTACATGCAAAATATGGCAAAAGGCTGACAGTTCTTTTTGTTATTTTTAGTTGTTTTTCGTTTTTTGGATTTAGGAGCGCTTAGCCCATAACTGGTAAGAGTATTAACAATATGCATGCACTCGAAAATCGATTGAATTTTCCGTGCTGCACATAGTAATTTTTAATACGCGCTTTAGGTAAAAATACATTACATTGGTGGAAAATATGGGAAATTAAGAAGAACAGTCTTTAAGCAAGTTTGATTGATGATGGATGATATCAGATATTCGTTGGTCAATCTGAAATGTTTTGGGAAATAAATTGATGTAGTTATATAACAAACTGAGCCATATTTGAATTAATTACTAAGTATTAAGTTCTAAATATATGCATGCAAGCACTAAGTTGTACAATTCTTAAGCTGCGCCTCGATTTCAATACGATTTCAATACGTGAAGTGTATATAAAAAATAGGAAATTAATTGATATAGTTGTATAAAAATCTATTGCAATTCAATTCATTCATTAAATAATTCATTAATAATAAGATATCCCCAAATTAGTTGGGTATTTTAAATTAAATGCAGCGCTCACATGACACGTAAGCTTAATAATACATCCTGATGATGATAGCATTTGAAATTGGAGATGTGCAAAAAAGCGTCTGACCAAAGAATATTCTCGTCTCTTTTTCTATGCAGCAATTGCAGGAGGGCAAAAAAAAGAGAAGAAATATGTGTGGCACGTTCTGGGGCAGCTAATGCATGCAGCTAACATGGCTGGCACTAAAAGTTAACATTTTGCCACAAAAAAGCAAACCATAAACCCAAACTTAGTTACCTTGCAGGGAGAGAGAGAGAGAGAGAGAGAGAGAGACAACAAAAAATGAGGAACACAAACTTTATGGGCAGACAATGCAGTGAGGGAAAAAAACAATTGAAAGCTGGCAACTAAAACTAAATGGCTTGCATTTAAAATGGTTCATAGTCAGAGTAATGCTTACGTTTCCGTTTTCACTCTATGCACTAATTGCAGATATAACCAGCTCGCTGACAATGACCGAGGTGAAGATACCCAATCACATAATGCGACTGAAGAGCGCCCTGCTCGGCTGTCGCTATGCCCTCGATGGAGAATCCCTTTACTCCGTCAAGTGGTATAAGGATGGACACGAGATCTATCGCTATGTGCCCAGGGATAAGCCACCTGGACAGGCATTCCCATTGCCCGGCGTCAACATCGATGTGAGTACTATAACCCCATATCCAAAAAAAAAAAAAGAACAGAAATAACAACAGGTGTTCCTCCAATGCGGAAAACCGAGAAAAATTTAATTTAAAATTTAATTGCAATTTACTGTGGAGCTGGAGAGGATGGTGGTTCCAAATTTACTGTTACGGCCTTATCATAATGATTATTTTCAAAGGGCATGTAATTGCCACAGCAGCAAGAGTAACAAGCAAACACTCGACACTCAAAAAAAAAACTTAAAATAAAAAATAATAAAAATCTGAAGAACAGAAAAAATGATGGGAATTTTGTAAATATTTCCGAACTATACGAAAATAATATTCTTTAAGTTAGAAAGTCTTCTTTCTATTTCCTAGAAATGTTTTCTAATACTAAAATTGAATCTCTATTTTTAATTTACAATATAGTTTTTCAATTCAAAAAGAAGTAAATCAAAATTAAATTTAACTTAAAGTTATTAAAATTAAAGTGAATTTACTTTATAGATTGCCTTGTCGAATTGCTTTCTGAATTAACCTTAGCCTCAACCATACAGCAATTTTCTAATATTAATGTCCGATTTTTTGCTAAGTGTATTTTGAACATCTTGTTGCATAGTTGTTGCTCTTATTTTTGCGTGCTGATTACGTCGTCGCAAAATGAAACTGCTGCCACGTAGTTTTGCCATTTAACTTTAATTTAATGTTGATGTAATTTTTTGTTAGCCATAAAAATGTTTGCTGCCAACTCTGCATGTGTGTGTGTATGTGTGCCGGGCTAGCTTAGGTCACGTTGCGGTCTGGGCTCTTAGGCTGCGCTCTTTAACGTACATTGTACACGTCACTCAATTTCAATTGCGATTGAAAAGGTTACAACACGACCAAAATCACTTAAAGCTGCCAATCCTCAAGTTGAGGCCAGCACAGCCGCAACCACTCCACTCCACTGGATGGCTGGCTGTCTAAACCGAACTCTAATAATAATAATAATAATTTGCTAAAGCACTTAAGTGCGTCTACTTTGAGTGTCGTTTTGTTGACAGCCAAGAAAAAACTGCAACAAAAAAAATGGCAATGGCAAAGACGAAGGCAAATAAAGCAAAGCCGAAGCAATTGCCGTGCGGCTGACGCGGCGTATGAGCAATGCGAGCGCGACTTTTATAGCCTCTGTGTGCGTGTGTGCGAAGTCTGTCCAACAGTCCGCGTCCAGCTCGTCCTTGTGCTCCTTTCCCCCTCTGCTGTGCGTAATGTGTCGGCGTGAATGTCTGCATTTAGACATGAAAGAGTTGTGCTCAAGTTTGTGTTGTGTGTGTGTGTGTGTGATTCGAACAAATGGCAGTATTTCGTCGAAGGGCGGACGTTGAATCACTCAAGTGACATAGATTGTGGTCGACTGTTTCGCTTAAGTGCTGCCAATTAATGGGTATATAAATGCATACGGGGCAGCCCTTTGTTAAAACATGCCACAATCAAGGGAGGCCTTAAAATTGCTACACTCGCAATGAAATTTAGAAAATCGGTAGTAAAAACATGTTCTGGCTTTTACAAATAATTGGAAAGGCTTTTTTCTATCCTTCTAAAAGAAGGAATTCCCTCATAATAAAAAAGTATTTCCATACGGTAGAAATGTAATTTTTGGAAAAATCAAAAAAGAAATTCAGGAAATAATTATGAAATTAAATTATATCGACTCAGAAACGAGACATCTTCCCGGCTAGATTCGAAATTTAAAAAAGGCGGTCTTCCAGAAAGTCTTCATTGTGTTCTAAGAGTTCTTCTAGGAGGTCTTCTTAAAGATGCTCTAGGAGCATATCTAGAAGTTCATTTATAAGGTCTTCCAGTAGGTCTCCTAGAAACGGGATTTGTTCTACTTAATATCATTTTAATTTTCTTCAAAGTGAACAACATTAAATGCTGAAATACTTATCCTTCAACCAAGCGCATTTATCACTCTCGTTCTGCACCAGCACAGGGCGTATACGTAATCTTGCAACAGGTACTAGCCATTAGTAGTAGTTTGCTACCATTTTTATATATATTCTTAGCGTGAGTTGAAAATCGTGACTATTGAGCGCTTTGCTGAGCGGACAGAACTGTTAACGGCTGCTTGCTGGCAGCTGAGAAACGGGTTGAGAATCATAATAAATTGTGTGAATTGCATTTTGTTGCAGCCATCATAAACAAAATGCCCCTCGCACGTAGCCCTGGCGATTGCAATATAAATGCGAGGGAAGACTCCCCCCTCCCCGGCACACCACTAACCCCTCCTTTGTACACTCTGCCTTGTCCCAACTACAACTAAAATTTGAATTGTGGCCGGTTTTGGTTCCGGGCTTTGGGCTTTGGTCTGAAAGTCGCCTAACCTGCCACGCTGACAACTTGAGCGCTCATAGAAATTGGCAAGCGGGAGCTGTATCCTGCCACCCCCCACCACCACAAGGAAGGGAAGGAATCGGCTTAAGAACTCTCGAAAAAGGCAAACAAAAGCCAGTTCGTCGCAGTCATTGTAACGGGGTAATGCCACTAACTAGGGGAGGGGATGGTGTGTGGGGGTTGGGGGCTATGGAACAAGCAACAAGCAACAAACCAAAAATAATGTTGAACGTGACTTTTGTGATTGTTTGCACCAGCAAAAAGAGAGAAAGAAAGCAAAGGCAAAAGCAAAAGCTGAACTGGACTTGAAGCGGAGCCGGAGACGAACGTATTTTCATAAAAATTTGCTCGACAAGTTTTTCGGGTAGAAAGAAATGAAAACTTTGCCAAGCACTTTTCGGCTGCCTGTATGTGTATGTGTTTGTGTATGTGAGTGTGTGTATGTGTGTTTGTGTGTGTGCGTGTGTGTGTGTGTGATCATAAAACTGCAAGTTAAAGAACTTGACTGCAATTGTTTCTGGCAAAGATGTTGAGTGACTTTTACAACAGGCACTTCTGTTGCTCCTACAGCAACTCCACTTTTGTGAGCTTACATTCTCATGCATTTCGCAACGCTTACAGAGTTGCGTATGTAATATCCCCCATTCCCCTATTGCCAGCCCCTCCCCCAATCTGCTTTTCCCCACTTGAGTTGTGGATGAGAAATGTTACGATTGTTTCTAGATATTTCATTGCATGTTTTGGCTTTGGCTCTGACTCTGGCTTATGACTTGTACTTTTTTATATATATTTTTTTTGTTATTGTGCTTGCTCAAATTGCTTTTGAGAGACGCCTCCAAGCTACCTCCATTCACATCAAGCTGGTGCGTCCTAAACTAATAATAAATACAATCAGCTTTGGCTACCTCCTCACAGCTACTTGCTTTTCTTTTGGGACCCACACAAAAATCATCATCAATCTTAATTTTTCACTCAAAATAGGAAAGCGAATTTCGGCACAAATCTCAAACGAGTGCAAAATGTGAAAATCTGTGAAATCTAATTGCCTTCATTGTGTGGCCAGCAAGCAAAGACTGCCGACTGCCGACTGCCGACTGTCGAGTCATCGCGTCGTCATTTATTTGAATTTCGAATTTATTTAACAAACATTTCTAACGCACGCCCTCCATCTCTCTCTTCCTCTCTCCCTCTCTATACCACTAATAGCTGCGCAATTCCTCGGACACACAGGTAATGCTGCGACGTGTAACGCTCCAAAGTTCGGGACTCTATCGATGCGAGGTGTCCGGCGAGGCGCCCGCCTTCAACACCGTCTCCGAGTCGGAAACAATGACCGTAGTGGGTAAGTCAAAAGATCTTAATGAAAGCTGCTCAGCAAAAAATAAAAAAAGTAGTGCAATAAGTGACTGTTCCCTCCCCTTCCCCCATCCGATGTGAAGAGGTGTGCAAAAATTTAATTAAAATGCTAATAGTCCCAAGCAGCAGTCAACAATGTTGTTGATTGACAGACAGCTTCAAGTGGGCAACAGATCAGTGAGCATGTGCAACATAATTGCCAGTTGCAAAAAAAAGAAACAAGACAAATTCGACAGCAGTTTCGACAGAAAGCCAACAAAAAGTGGAAGGCCAGAGTTAGAAATAGACTTACGCATAGCTTTTAAATGAATACTCAGAATTGATTTTTTTCAAGAATAGGGCTTTGCATTTGTGCATTTTGGAAATATATTTCTTAGTAATATGAAATATTTTAAGAAATAGAAAAAAAAACATATTTTTAGGAGTTTCGGTTTAGGCCGTCTTTCTAATTTTTAGAAAAAAGTATTCTTATATGCAGAAATTATTTCGAAAAACTAGAACAACTTTTTAATATTCTAGGCGATATTCAGTTCGATTTGTATTATCTGAGTGTGGGGTTCATTTGTAAGTGCTTGAACTGAAGAAACATTTGAGAATTTGCTTAAAGCATAATTTCTGTTTTTTTTTTGTGTTTAACAAGAAAGCATACTTGCAGCAGAGCTGAGACCTTGCAACTTGTCGCCACCGAGCATAATGCAATTCATGCCTTGCTACTGCTTCTGCAGCCACTGCTGCCTTGGCCTCAGTCTTACTTTCTGGTCGACTTAAAGCCTTTTGCTTTCGTAGGCTGGATGGGTGGCAACCCTGGCTTCATTCCCATATCTCTATTTTTTTGCTTAATACAACTGCATAATCTAAGCAAACAATTGAAATGGAATTTTTGCAGTCGCCGTCGCAGTCGCCAGAACAAAAGGCACCAGCTTTTCAGGCACACTCCCATGTGTGTAGGTGTGTGCGTGTGTGTGTGTGTGTGTGTGTGTGTAGGTGTTTTCGTATGTGTGTGTAGATAAAAGCGTTCGCTCGTAATTGAAAGTGTGTGGGCGTGGCTGGTGCTGCTGCAACTGTCATTGCAATTTGGAGTAAAATTATGTTTTCATGTCGTGCGATTTAGTTGAGTAAAAAACCAGGAAAAATGGGTTAAAACAACGCGCCATCTGTCAGAGGGCGCTGAGACTGGCAAAAAAAAGTGTTGCCTTTGTCTTATGTGCCATGCCGGAAACCAAAGAGCACTTGGGCAACTTGGCATTACATTTACATATGCAAAGTGCTTGGTTGTAGGTTGTTGGTGGGGCAACAGCCACCGCAACAGCAACAGTGCTTTATTGGAATTTGCGCCACGCAACCACAGCGTAAGCAACTCACTCAGAAACCACACAGCCAGCCAGCTAGCAAATCATAAATTTATAAACTCATAAAAAATCAAACAGTTATCAATATGTGCAGCAACAGTCAACCACAAGCGCAGCCGCAGCCGCAGCCGCAGCCAGAGCCTCAGAGTTAGCCATCGAGTGCCTCAGGGAGGCACCATCATCAACATCATCCTCAGCATCAATATTACACTCGGAAAAAAAACGGCTTGAATTTTCGAAAAAATTAATTTAAATTTAAAAATAAAACACACTTTTTCATTTTGCTGTGTCGAGTGATATTGGTGGACATTAAATACATTTTTATTAGAGTTTAGCTGAAGTTTTTTTTTCTAAATTTTTGAAAAAATTGTACTGAAATTATGAAAAGGAAAACACTGATTTTTAGATATATACTTTCTGAATAATAAGCTGAGTTACTCTTGACAAATTTCAAATATTCAGTATTAGTGTTTTTGTGAGTGTATCATCAACGCCCACAGTAAGCGCATTTCATGATGATTTGGCAGCCTTTGGCCATTGCTCATGCTCTTGGTATATAAGCGATTTCCCCTAACAACCCCTAAGAACAGCGAACAACGAACAACGGACTCAGACGCATTGGAATGTGTTGCGGAAATGGTTTTGCATATTAAACAATGTCCTCGGCTGCCAATTGGGCGACATTCGACTCGATGGAGCAAAAAAAGCCTGACAGTCCCACGGTCCCCACAGTGCCCAAAGAGCTGTGTGCACTTACATTTGTGTGTGTGTGTGTGTGTGCAATCGAACCAAAAAAAGGGGGCAAAGCTGGCAACTCATCATCAACAACTGCGCCAGCAGCATCAGCCTCAGCAGCATCATCATCATTCTTCTCAGAGTCTTCAGAGTCCTCCATCCAAACAAAATTTCTCATGACTGCCTCTGCTGGCATTGCCACAGCCCCTGCTGCTGTTGCTGCTGCAAGTGAGCCATAAAAAATGCTTTAATGCGTTTGCTTCGAGTATCCCAATTCCGCAGAAAAGGCGAAAAATCGCACAACGGGTCAGGAACATAAAGTCATCTTAAGCACACTAACAAATCATAACTATTATTTTGAATTCTTAAGTAATATTTTTTCATGAATTCAATTTGAGAACCAGACGTGATTTCTGGCATTATTCCTAATTAAAGCCCGAATAAACCATATTCCATTCTTTAATGAGTAACTTAATTTAAATCTGAATAATGCAACTACTACGACTTATTTGAACTTCTATTTGATATCATTCTTACTTTGAGCTCAAAGGAAACTTTTCTCATATTAGTTTTAAACTCGCCTCTAAAGTTTCTCATATATGGAAAATTCATCTTATATGTATTTGAAATTTGAAATCAGTATTTCTGAAATGAAATCTTTTCTCATATTAGCTTAACAATCTTCCCTACTTCGAGCTAATTGCCGGAATTGTTACTCTAATTCTTCGCTGATTTTACTATTCTTTATGTACTTTAATTATTACATTATTTATGTAAATCACAAATTAATCGCATATTAATAGATAATATTGAAAAATGCATCTACTATATAATTGGAATTTTAAATCAGCGTTTCTCAGAAGATTAAAGCTTTTCTCATATTAGTTTAACAATCTGCCCTTCCTGGCGTTAATGGAGTAGACAGTTAATAAAAGTCTTTGAATTCACAACTCTTTTCTCTTAAGCTTCTCGCATTTCAAGAGATAACATTGAGAGGTGCAACTACAATATAATTGGAATTTTATATCGGCATCCCTCTATGACATTTATTCGCCCCCATTGTAAGCCAGCCAGTGCCAGCGGGGTTTCTCTTCTTTCTTACCAATTGAAATTTACATTTTGCTGGTGAACCCCCAAACCCTTCAATCCCCGCTCTCGCTTCGTATTCTGCTTGAGTAGTTGCCTGGGCTGCGGTCAAAATGTGTCGCGTTCTCAGCCTTTTGCTCTCTCCCAGCTGTGGCAAGCATTACTCATACGCCGCATTGGACAGGACGACTGCTGTGCAGTGCTGTGCCACGAAAACAACTTAAAGGCAACAGCGAAAATCGCGACAGTTGTTGTTATTGCAGTTGTTGTTGTTGTATCCATATTCAGCGCACTCAGCAGCAACAGGAGCAGCGGGACACGTCTCGCTCCCCGAGCGACCCTTCAATATTTGTTATCTTTGCTTTTACATATGGCAACGATTTTTAATGCACGATGCGCTGCTCTGCGCCGCTGCCATCGTTGTGGGCATGGTTGAGTTAAGAAAACATTACTGTAACTAGTAACCAGTAACCAGTAACCAGTTACACTGCAACAGCTACACTGTAACTGTTATTCATTCATTGCTGGGGGTCCTTGTCGAAGTCGTTGTCTGTCTCAGTCGCTGCTTGTGTATCCTGGGCACAGAAATAAAAGTAAAGCGCGTTGTTTTATAATTAATGAGCTCGCAAAGGCGCATATGTCCTTCCCCCAACCTCCTCCTCCTCCTCCTCCTCCCCTGCCCCTTTGTGTGTGTGAATTTATGGTTAAGTGCACTTTAAAGGACAAACATACATATAACTCACTCTGCTGCTGCTGCCTCCCTGCCTCCCTGCCAGCCTGCCTGCCTGCCTGCCTGTCTGCTGCCTGCTGAGTTACTTCATTCCATGCATGCACACATAATGTGATCGCTTATCGATTTTACAATATAAAAAGCAATTGCCCGCATAAGGGTTCGCCACGCCCCCCTCATCGGCCCTCATCAGCGGCACTCCCATTACCCCCACCCCCCGTGTAGGCCAGGCAAAACATAATAAAAAATTAAATGTGATTTTTATGAGCTTTGAGTAGCCACGCAGAAAACTACAAGATATTTATGACTGTTCCCACTGCCCCTAACCCAAGAAGATGTTCTTGCTAATGAGCTGTAAATTTGAAAAGTGACAGTTATATCGATTTAAAACTCGGTCACTTTGCTTTAATTAAAAAGACTTCGTTTTCATCTGGTTAAGCACACTTTCTTTAACATTTTTTGCAATAACATTGCATGCAGTTTTTAAATCATGTTAAATAAAACAAAGTCCTTAAGTCTTTTAAATATGTTGAACAATTTTATTTAAGGCTTGCCGTATATCACTGAAAATTATTGCAAAATGCTACTATAATTGGAATTCTATAACGGCACCTCTCTTTGATATACTGAAGTGCTTAATTCTTGATTTTCCCCAATTCCCCAAGGTATCGGTTATTTCAAGTCTTTAACTCTCTTAAAAATTATGCACAAAACAGTCAATCAATGATTTTCTGTGGTCTCGCTTACATCAAATATATATTTTTACATTGGCGCAAAAATCTCAAATATTCACAAGTTATTTAAGCAAACATTTCAAAAGTAACTATATATTTTGCAAATTGAACTTAAGCTCAATTTATTGCCATACTTGAACAACATGTTATTTTTAGATGTGAAACATAAAACAATAAAGCAAACACTTGAATTGCAATTTTGCCTCATATTTCATGGCTGCAAATATTTATTAAAATTTTTGAGAAGCACTTAGAGGCAGATCTCAAGGCACAACATATGCATAATCCACATACACACGCACACCACACGTTGACTTTGCGTATAGATCAAGTTGCTGCTGGCAGTCCAATTGAAGTAACACCCCAAAGCTCCCTCAACCCCTAACCCAGCTTATCGCCTTCTGCAAGGTGCGCTTACCAAAAAAAAAGACGAAAATGGAGGGGCACAAAAGCAAAATAAATAGAATAAGGGAAGAACATACCGCAGCATATTAAAAGGCATCCCCCAGCTGTGTTGACTAGATGCGCTGCTTGATGGAACTCCCCTTCCCTCCCATTGCCACTTAAAAGGCTCCCTGGAAGTCGTAGTTGTTGTTTTTTTGTCTACAGCATTTGCTGGCCTGAAGGCAGATGCACTTGCAAAAATGGACCATAATTTTGAAAATTCGGCATATTAGTTAAGGTTAACGGTAAGGTTAACTTATCTTATTATTGCGAAAGTATAATTTGAAAAATCCAAGTTTTCTTTTCTTACTTTCAGAGGACATTTTTGGAAAATATAAAACAAATATGTCAAATTTTTAGCAACTCTAAACTTGATCTATTTTGTTGCTTTTGTTATTATTAAACACACAAATTTATAGTTCTTAATGCGATTTACAATTTAGGTCGATTTTCAATTTAGAGCGATTTTCTACATAACAAGTAGACTATTTTTCTGAGTGTTGGCTACTGCTGCTGCCTTTCACCTTAATGCCAGAATTGTCGTAGCGTTTTGGCCATTTTTTGTCGTGCTGCACAAAAGGCAACGAAACGAGCAGCCAAAATGCGATCCGCAAAAAGAGGGAAAACCAAATAACCGTACCGAAAACTGCTTAGTCATAGGAAAATGTTTGAAATATACTTGAGCCATGTTCCATGGTCGCCACTCGCCGACTTATTGCAGCTTGCCTGCCCTGGCTGGCGACTATGGGTTCCTACGTCCTTCGTTCGTGGTCCTTGGTTCTCCTTTGCCCTCGTCCTGCGCCTGCTTCTGCTTCTACCTCTGTTTCTCTGCCGCAGGTCCGAAAAATGTTGTTGCTTTTGGTGTTGCCATTGCGTGCTAAGTTTTTGCCAGAATAAATTGCAAACACACCCATAAGTGTTTGTGTGTGTGTGTGTGTATGTATTGTGTGGTGTGTGTGTGCTACGGGGCGCCTCTAGATTTATGCGACAAATAAAACTAAAGTGCGACAATATGGCGTTGGCTTAAAAAATAGCCATATAATATGAAAACAATTATCAGTTAGCTGCCTGGAGGTGTGTGAAAAAGGTCTTTGATCTTAACTGCTGGGCAGTCGACCATGACAAAGTGAGTGTGTGTGTTCGTGTGTGTGTGTGTATGTATGTGAAAAATACGAGCAGCAATTGTTTCTGCAATTGAGGCAAATATGTAAGGAACAAATTATAAATTATGCTTGAAGACGAAGAAATATTCTATATTCCATTGAAAACTATAAAATATATAGTTTGATATTCATTAAGAAGAAATAATTGACGGAATATTACACATATTTATTTAAATTTTTATTTAAAAATATATTTAATTACTGTAGGCAAATAATTAAGGCACAATGACCTGACAAACTCATAAATGTATAGCTTAAATCGTACTTGCCTTGCTACAATATATATTTACGTACATAGTTAATTGCTTGAACTTAATGGCTGAGCTTTAAATAAGCGAAATAGCAAACAATAGTGGATTATAATTCTTTCTTGTATCACAAACTAGTTGATACCTCTCTTGAATTGATTGCCTTGCTGCAATATTTATTTATGTACATAGTCAATTACTTTTGTGCCTCGGATGTTCAATACAATTGCCTCAAGAATCGATATGCAAAGCAATAATTGCAAGTTTTGTGCAGTAAAATCATAATTCATATGCTCCTATTTGTGATTTCAATTGCTGTTAGCTGCAGTCGCAAGGGATTACATTTCAAAACTTGGCTTATCAGTTACAGATGTCTGTATTGTGCCCGTTTGGAATCAATTTTCTCTTAATTCAATTTGTACAGTTTTTGTTTTTCTTTTTTGTTTTTGCAAAATGCAACTGAAGTCAAACATAAATGCAATTTACAACGTAAATGCAATTGCCAACCATTTAATATATACGCATTTATGCAGTGCACCCCATTCTCATCTATCTATATGCCTGCTCATATTTTATGAAGCTTCGTTTTATCCATGCGCTGCCACATAAGAGGCAGCTGCACTACATTAAATTCTGCCAAAGAAAGGAGAGAAAAAGGAGAGAGCCACCCAAGTGAATTAAAGTAAACTTCACTTTATAAATTACAAATAGGCATGGGAGAACCCTGAGCCTCGTTTTGACCTACAACTGGAACTGAATACATATCCTACTCAGAACCGGGACAGGACCTGCTCCTGCTCCTGCTCCTGCTACTGATTCTGATTTTGACTCTGGTTTGTGCCCGGCCAGTGGCGAAGCCACAACAAGAACTCCGACAGCTTCTAAAGAAAATTAATATTTTTTTCTTCTGCAAAACCATTAAAAATTTATTTTATTTTATGGTAGAAAACACACACATACAGACACACACACACACATATATATGAACGGGGCAAATGTTATGAAAATTGTGAGGCTGTGCAGAAATGAAACAAGAAATTCTACTCCAGTATTTATGCCAGCATGTGGGTGTGCGAGTGTGTGTGCGAGTGTGTGTGCGAGTGTGTGTGTAGTGTGTATGCTTTGCTTTTGGCATGATATATTTATAATGCATACAAACACTCGACTGCGACTCGGCTGTTTCACAGTGGGCGTTAACTGGACGCCGGGGGGCGCCACACTTGACTTGATTCCTTTCTTTACCATTTTGGCTCATTCGTGTTGGATTTTTCTTTTCATTTTTTTCTTTTCATATGCCCAAAAGCGCTAAGCAATGGCCAAGTGGTTGGTGGGCGTGTTACACCATAGCCATGGCCATATCCAGATGCCTTAACAACAACACCAAACACGCCCCTCACATACTACAACAACCACACACACTCGCGCACACACGCCTAAATAAACTTTGAATAAGCATTTCGTATGCGTATATATATAAAATAGAGCTCGCCGCTGCGGGTCTGTGTTTGCCGTGTTTTTGTATTTTACTGGCACAAATCTCAACATAAATCTTAAGTATGAACCCCCTCTACTAACCTGCTCGAGATACTCCGCACACACATGGCTTTCATTATGGCACAAACGTAAAGCAAATAATACAGCAAAAGGAGCATAAGCAGCAACTGGCATCTGGCTGCGAACTTCGGATTCAACTTGCCAAAGCTGGGCAAGAACAACGAAATATTCAATTTGCTTGGCTCATTAAAATTAAATAACTGTGCTTACAGCACCAAACACCCACACACACATTCGCACACTCATACACAAGGCTGATAGTACTGTGTCCGTTAAAAATGGGGCTGAATGCACATTGTCCTGTTCCCCTTCATTGGTGGCCACAATGGACTTAATAACGTGGGAAAAATAAATATTAAGTATTCTAATTACACAGCTTGTCTTCATTAAATTACAAACTAGGTCAGAGTTACGCCCCATTATCGAAGCAGTAAACATTAACTTCCTCACTGCACTTAAAAAAAATATCGGCTTGAAAACTAGAAAGTTTTTTTTTTTTTTAAAGTAATTGTAAACGAAAATTTTTTCGAAAAATGTACTTAGACTTTAAGATGGGAAAAATACTGTTTTTTATAAATTTACTTTCCGATTTTTAGAAACGTACTTTCTGAATTATACGTGTGGTTATCCTTGCCATTAAAGCTATGCTAAATTCCAAAAACTCTGTGCGATTTCGCTGCTTAGTGCGTACTTATTAATTATTATTTAGTTAACAGCCGTATTTATTGTCTGGCCCCACTGTCAACGCTTATTGTCAATGGACAACGAACAGTGAACAACCTACTTAGCTATGTGGGTAATTACAGCTAAATGCCTTTTGATGTGCCTTTCTTAAATATGTAAGAGTCTCTTTCAATTAGGAACAAAAACTAAATCAATATTCTACTGCTATTACAGTGACTCCAAATCATGGCCCAAAGATATCCGGCGGGCAGCCACGCTATCAAATCGGGGACACTGTGCGAGTGAACTGCACCTCGGCACCTTCGAAGCCAGTTTGTCATCTGAGCTGGCTCATCAATGGGGAGCCGGCACAGAAACAGCATCTGAAGCAATTCGACAAGATTGTCGTCAATCGGGATGGACTCGAGATGGCTCGACTCGGCTTGGAGTTTCGAGTGCGTGGCTTTCACTTCAGGCATGGCGATATGAAACTCAAGGTAAGCGAGCCACAAATCTCAGCTCTGGTTGACTCTGATTGTTATTGTGTCTTTCCTTTAGTGTGTGGCCAAGATTAGCTCACTCTACTGGCAGAGCAACGAGGAGAGCGTGGAGAGTGATCGCCAGCAGCGGGCACCTGCTTTGGAGTCGCGTGAAACAGTCGCTGCCAAGTCCAGCACAATTGGTAACCATTCAGGGAGTTTGAATGGAGTTAAATCATCATCATTTGGCTAATCAATTCTTATCATTATCCTTACAGGTGCCGCTGCCTCGAGGCAACCTTCGTTGCTACTTTCACTGCTGCTGCTTTGTGGCATCGCCGGCTCCTGGAGTTGGCCACCTTTGGGATCTGGAAGTTAACTGCCCAAATCGCAGATTCCTTCACTCAAATTAGCAGCTATCGCCGGATGTCGTCATATCTGAGAAATTACAGTGTAAAAGCAAAACATATCCTATGCCAAATTTCATAGAAAAATCTACATACACTTTACTTACGACTACATTGCGCTAATATTAAAAGTAAAAATGAAGAAAAACTTTAAGCATTTAATTCAATTGATGTGTTTGACAAAATAAGTAAAATCGAAATTCTTTCAAAATTAAAAAAAAAAGTATACATACAAATAAAAAGCAGATACTAGAACCACTTGTGTAACTAGTCACGAGGCAAAAACTACTCAACTTAAGCATTTAAGTACAATTTAAGAATTTGTAAATATTAAGTGTTAAAAGTAAGCGCGCAAAAAATGGCAAAATTGTTTAAAAAAAACTAATTGAAATATCATAATGAAAATATAATTTTCATTTAGTGTAAAGATAAGTCCATTAGTTCAAGTTGAATTAGAAAAATCAAGAAAAAGATCTGTAATATAAATTTGTTTTCAAATTATTATTCAAATCGAGTTCGTCTCGACTTAGTAATTTTCTATGATTTCCCAAAAACGAATGGGCTTTGATCCAATTTTTCAAAATTGTATAATTTGAAAACTCGCTGTATTTATAAACAATCTCGTAGTATTTTCAACTGCATTTCGCGCATATCAAATTTTTAACATTTCAATTGTATAAAATGCACCTTCGATACATATTTAAAACACTTATAAAATAATTAAACCTATTAGACTAAGAAAGCACCTAAATGCATAGTCACATTAGCATTTAAGACGAGAATTGTAAAGCCAGCCCATTTAGAAACGACCTTTGAAAGCAGATAAGATGCCGCAAACAAAAGCTGTAAATAGCTAAATTAATGAAACTGCTGAGCATCTTGCAAAGATGTCATCTTTATAATGTGAAAATCCGTTTAAAGAACTAAACGTGGTAGTCAACTAATGCCAAGCTGTGGAAGCGACTACCATTTCAAGCGAGTAACTTAGCATTTCTGATTTTAATCATTAAAATCATACTCTGTGCTCCATAAATATATTTTCTATTAGTGTTATTGAATAGAGAGGGACTGAGAAGTTTTTGGAAAAGTTAAAGTCGTTAAATGCGGCTCTAATGTATAAAGATTTTGTCTATTTGAAAACAGTGCAGTCTTCTACTGCCATAAAGAGAAATATCTAATAGCTGCAAATATATTTAAATATGTATTTTTGAATTTTTGAAGAGCTAAAAGTATTGCCAACAATTTTGAATGAGTTGAACGCAATGAAATAATTTACATAATAAAAATACAATATTGCATAAATTCCATAAGATCTTTGGATCTGAATTAAGACAAATCTTCGATATTCGACAGAATATTGCAGAGTTCTAGAAAATATTTTTGAACTTTGATTTCTAGAAAAGCATTTTGAAGCATTTTGCACATTCCTTCACACACTTCACCCTTGGGAGGACTTTAACTTCTGGTGCCTATTTTTGAAGATTAGATTAGAAGTTTTACGACAACCAGAAAATCTGTGAATAATACTTTTGTCGAAGTGAGCCACATCTGATATAAAACTGATGTGTAAGCCAAGAATTGTAAATATGACTCAGCTAGTTATGTCTAACAACAAAAAAAAACATAAATAATTTCTTTTATTTTGAGTTACACACGCCGCAAAGATAACAATCATTGGCTTATGCTAATTTTGTTAGGCTGAGTCACAAAGAAATGTCACAAACAAGTTGTATCCACACCCAGTTCAACAATTGGTAGCAGCAAGGGAGACATAGCCCAAAAAAGGAAGCGGAACACACGAGAGGTGTGTGTGCAACAAGCCGCAGAGAGGTATGCAACTCCAAGATAAGGCAAACAAAGGAAATGAGAACAAGTCCAAAACTGACTCACAAGGCTTAAATGTTAGCATGCCGCAAGCAGCTGCAACTGAGGCAGCCCATTTGTAGTTGTTGCCACTGGGGGACACAAGCAGAGCCAATTTGCATACAAAGGCCCTTCGATTGAGGCCAAGTGGCACAGCTGCTGGCAGAGCGTACTCTTTTTGGCCTGCCTCAAGATATTATTTTTTTTATTTTGCTAGAGCCGTCCAAAACTGCAGCTTGGCATTCTTTGATTGATATTTAATATTTGATAAACTTCTAATGTTAAAAAAACTAGCCAAATAACAAACGAAAACGTAAAAACAAAACAAATAATTTCTTGTAAATACGCAAAATGTGAACGCAAATCGTTCGCTTAGAGTTTAAGTACTACTCAGAAAACTGGTCGAGCAGTTTTCCAAACAAATATTCTCCATTAAATCTAAGCTAAACTTGTGCGTGTTGTAAATGAATAAATTAATAAACAATTAAGAGCAACCAGCGGCAGACTAAAACTAAATACACTTTCTCAATGTATTTTTTTCTCGGACTTATCTGTTTTGTTTGAATTTGTTTTGTTTTGTATAAGCGGCAAGCGAATGTTTAAAACTAGTTTTTAAAATGTGAACAAGAAATAAAACGGATCGAGTAAAACAATACAATACATTAAATCAAGGTATTTTCTTGCCAACGCATTTCCGGTTAACTGCAAGCCATCTCCGGTTGCCGTTCCTTCTATTTTTTTTCTTTTTTGTACGTGCTTTGAAAATATCATTTAAAAGGAAATCAACACAATTGCCTTTGGCCACAAATATTCGCATTTAATGAAATGTTGCAGAAAAAAACAGAGACATTCAGAAAATAGCAAAGCCAATGAGGACATTACCAGCTCAAAGCATAATTGGCAAATGCTGAAAACTATTAGATTGTGTGCAAATGTGGAACATGAATCCCATTATCTGTTTTGCGTTGAGCAAAAATCAACACTTTTCTAAACCAGCAGCTGGAGTTGACCATTAAAATCGCAATGACTCATTTGCTCACCGTCAGACGGCGACTCATTCAATTTTCGTTTTGGTCATAAATTAAAACGTCACCGCAATTAAAGTGCACACCCACACATCCGTACACACACACACACACACACACACATATCTTGATTGATTAGAGGGAAGGGAGACAGGAAACGTGACCAGAGCGCGTTCTGCATTTCCGTTGGTTATTCATGGCCAAAAGGCAGGAGTCGTGCATGCGATGCAGTCATAAAGCAAATTGCACTGCAGTAAAAATAAAAGTGGAATGCTGTGAGTGGAGTGAACTCGACTAGGTGTTGCCCTGCAGCCAGGTGTTCAGTATATATTCTAGCTTTTTGCACACTCAAATGTAAGCATGCGTGGAAGTGCTTTCATTTCGTGTTGCCAGCACCGGTATTGAAGATTATAAAAATTGAAAACGCTGTTGTCAATTTAGTTCGACTTGATATACCCTGCAGTCAGATGTCCAATACATATTCTAGTTTTATTGCGAAGAAGAAATTAAAAATTGTTTAAAACTTAAATACCAGAATTTAATTATTTTTACCGAAAAGACAGTATGGAATGGAATATCACAATGGCCGATGCCATTATTAAGATTTATGAAAATGTATGTGCCTTGATTCAAGCTAATATACGATAACTTATATTCCAAATTTGAAGTCTCTAGCGCTTACTTGGCTATATCAACTTGTTATTGCACATCAAAAATATTTACATATTATGTTCAGGTTCGGAAATATTTCCTTCTGTCTGTTACATACTTTGACACAAAATCATTATACCCCTTTTACGCATTTTAATGGGTTCAGAGTATATAATAACATCAGCAACAGCAGCAACAACAACAACTACAGTTGCTTATAGTTTATGTGTGGCAATATGTGTGTAGTTATTTTATCACCTTCTCCACACTAATCCCCACAAAACGCCCCACACATGCCTCCTGCAGGACTCACTCCACTGGTTGTGGCTTGTGGGCCAAATTATTTTTTGCCATTGATGCTGAAAATTGTGCACAGTAATGCAGCATGCATAAAATTCAACAATAAATTTTAGTAAGCAGAAAAAAAAGAAGCAAACAAAAGTGTTGCCCACTTTTCAGCAACGCACTGAATAATTTATGAATTAATTTTTGGAGCGCATTATTACGCTGCATCTATTCGATTGCAATTTAGTTAATCAATTTCATTGAATTTCACAGCCGGCAAAAACTGCTGACACGCGGGAAAAGCAAGCGAATTAAAGGCTGGAAAATAAGCATTGCCCATTCTTTATCAAATTTACGCTTATTGCATTTTAATTAATTATAAACAGGTAATTATGTTAAACAGGCTACACACACATTTACGCACTTAAATGCATATTTTGCTCGCAATTATCTGCTGCGTTTAATAAAATACGCATACATATATGTACATTTGATTGCAACTATTTGAGAGGCATAAAATTAACAAATTAAAGCTGTTTCCCGGTCCGTAAAGTTGTCTAAATGTTTCCGTCTTAAATTGCATTCGTATGTGTCAATAATGTGCGAAAATTCATTTCCGATCTCCAATCAAATGCAACGAAAAACGCTCTATGCAACCAACAATTGTTTGACTGCGAAATCTTTAGAACACTTTTACGTTTCAATATTTAGAATATGTCTATAAGTATATCTTTTCTCCATATTTCCGATTTTGTATTTGCTGCATTTGGACTTTTAAATATCTATTTAAGTTTATGTAAATCTCAATTGTAGTAAAAAAAATGTGTAAACAGTTTTACTCTCTTCATATTTTTCTCAATATGCCCCAATTATTGCTCCTGTCTTTGTCCATAAATAACTATTTTTCCTCCGTATTGCATATATAATGTTGGACATTTAAATTGTCAGAAATTGCGTTCGCCAAATGAGTTTTGATTCGCTACCACAAAGCTCATTTTAAATATTATAATTTTTTATCATTTGATTCTGTTGTAACTATGCCAGCGGGCTGAACATAAATTTCAATTAACGTAAATTTGATGGCAGCGTTGGCAAAGTTGACTAAAAAGCGCAGCGACCGTTTTCAATTATTGTCTGTTGGGAATGTTTTGATTACATTTTTGTGTTTAATGCACTCGAGTGCTGGACTTTAAGGACTTAAAGCACACACATGGGTGTAAGTATGTAAGTGTGTGTGTGTGTGTGTGTGTGTGTGGTCAGAGGCAACATAAATCGACAAGAGGAGCTTATGCAAAACGATAAAGTGAAGCTGAGCAGGCGACATTTATGTACATAGTATGTATACATATATACGTATATATATATAGTATACACATATGTATGTATGTTAGTATCAGAGCACAAGCCGAACCCCAAGGCAATAAAATCCATTTGAAATTGTTATTTTAAGCGAAAGGGAATCGCTGCAGCCAAAGAGTTTACAAAAGGTTAAGGTGGAAGGCAGAGCCATATAAAGAAAAGTAGCCAAGTCATAAAAAATCAAATATCAGTTGAGTTTCCATTGCGTAGGCAATAGCAAATGGACACCAGCCACTCAGGGTTGAAAAAAAGCGAAACAAGAAAATGAAAAGAAACATTTCGGCAGAAACCCGGCCTTGTGGTAGATAAGCAAAGCAAAAGATTCGCCAGACGAGCATTTTTGGCTTGTAATGCAAGAAAACTGCCCCAAAAAACACATTGACTTCTATTTTGGGGGGAGTCATAAAAAATCAAGGTAACGAAATGCGTTTTACTGGCGTTTACTGATGAAATCAGCAAAAGATATGCCACCAGGTTGCTGCCCATTTCTGCGTAGCTAAAAATCTATAGAAGCCAATAAAAACTGGTAACAATAATGAGGCACACGCGCCGACAGAACAGACAGAACAGGAGAAGGGATTGGAAAAAAAGGGTTGCAAGCAAAAGTAAACAAACCTGGACAATATGTAAATTGTGAATTCGACTCATCCATTGTCGCTTATTTGCTTATTGCAACGCTCTAACTAAATGCTACGCTAGCATTGAGATTTTTAGATTTTCAGAATTATTCGAGAATAACTTTTTTAAATTTGACTGCAGAGCGAAAGAAAATTTATTTATTTCAAAATCTAAGCTTATTCGTCTTTCTGTGTGATACAAATGTGTCTGTAAGAAAGAAATATTCACATTTGCAGTTAGATATTTATATATGTCGCAGTATACAGCACAAAAGATCTGAGTATTTTCTTAGTTAAATATAATGTTAATTTCAGTTGCGGCTTGTCAATCATTTTGGCTTATGCCTGAATATTGTCTCTTTAATGCGGAGTTGTTGAGCTGCTACTTCAGATCACGTAGCTGCAATGACTCCAAACCATTTCGATTTGTATTACCCATTCTAAAACACCTTTTACTGACTATAGATGGACGCGGAAGCCGAAGTCAACTTTAAGCGCATTCTATTTGACAGAAATGTTGTTCAGATTCTGTATTATTTATAGGGCAAGCAATGCCAAATTATGTGCCAGCAATTGCATTTCCAGTGTACACAGACAGAAATTGGCAACCAGCATTTTATGGGCATTTTTATTTTGCCACGCATTTTTATTGCAGCACACAAATTATGATTGCGTCTATGGCCATTCCACGCTGTCGTCTCCTGCATTGTTTTGCTGTATATTAATGATTTGTTTTTGCCAGAGCATGGTCAATACCAGGAGCGCATCGCAGTGAGCCGAGCTTTGGGCCCAATCCATTGCGAGGCGCCAACAAAAATATATCTTCCTTCTGAACTGCGAAAGTGGAATATGTGATGTGAAAAACATTATAAGAGGTTCATCTATCTGTAGGATGTAGTGTCTGATTGCAATAATAAAAATATATAGATATAGTGGACATTATTTTCCATTTTTTTTTCTACCCATTTGTTGTTTTGCTCGCTGTCCTCTCCTGTCTTCGTGGCAACAAGAGCGTTTGAATAAAAACAAATGCATATAGACAAAAAATAAATAAACAGGAGCAATGAAATTACGTGACGCTGTCAAGGACTATGACAATGAAAATGACAATGGAAATGGGACTGACCAAGGACCGAGCAGGACCTAGAACAGGAGCTGAAACTGCTGCACGTCTTTTGGCAAAGGGGGTGTGGCCAGTGAACAACAACAGACACATTTTATTGCAAATCATTTCAAATGCTGCAAGTGATAACAATAAAGAGAACAACAACAGAGGATGGCAACGAATTACCAAAGCAATGTCAAAAACAAGCTGCAAGCAGACATGACATTCTGTTGACTGAGTGGCAGCTAAGTGTTGCACGGAGTGTTGCAAGGGTGCATTGCTTATGTCTGAGTGTTGTCTGTTGACTATTCGAAGGTGGTAAGAATAAAGACAAAATATGATGACGAATAGAAATAGAAATAAAATGAACCAGCAAAGAACATTAGTTGGTTTTAAGAAGCTTGTGAGTGAATCTGTTAATAGAACCAGACACTTGTGGTGTTTTTTGCTATTTCGAAATATTTTCTATGATTAAGAAATGCTTTTCTAAAAAGTAGAAATCACATTATTTGAATTTATAAACTATCTTAAATGTTTGTATTTGTGAAATCTTAAAATATTAATGTTTATTAATTAAAATAATCAATCAGAAAGCTAATTTTAGAGTTGCTTGAAAAAACCCCTGAAAATTAAACATTAAAAATTTCACAACATTTTGTCCTGAAATTATGAACAGAAAAACACAGATTTTTTTAAATATACTTTCTGAATAATATGGTGAAGAGGGCAAATTTCTAAAATTAAATTCTGAGTGAAATTAATTTTTGTCATGTTTAACTAGCAGTCTTGAAGTGTCACAGTTACATTCTAAGTGGATCATTAGGATCTATCAAAACTGAATAATAAGTTGAGTTACCCTAAGCCTCAGTGGTAAGTCAAATTTCTCAAATTCATTTCTGAGTTAAGAGTTTGGACATACTTACCCGACAATTCGATTTAATTTTTGCCAAGTTTAACTGGCTCTTTCGTGCGTCACAGTTGAATCCTAATTGCCACTTGTGCAAGTTTGGGTGTCTCAGTTTTATTGCACAGCTTAACTTATCATTAGGACCAATCAAAACTTTACCTGTGAGCCAGTTTTATGCCGCTTTATCTTTGCGAAATCAAACATATAACTTTTAAGCCGCACACAATTGAGCTTAATATGCAAAGGTGTGAGGCACACACACACACACACACTCACACATATATATTTACACACGCAAAAAACCGCAAAGTTGGCAACACATATTTTTACTTAGACTCACAGCTTAAGTTGTGTGGAAATTACGCAAGAGGACAAAAAATATGAAGGAATCTTTATAGAGCCACATCCGAAATGCTTGTCTAATAGCAGCTTAAGCTAAACTTAAGCTCTATTTGAGACAAGGATTTTCCCTTACGAATCTATCCACAAGCCCCCACACACACACAGAGTGTGTGTTGTTGTTGTAATTAAATGGCAAATCTGATTTATGTGACATTTGATAGCCGCAGCAAATAGCAAACGATGCTTGACCAACGCCTTAGTAAGTTTTTGGCTTATTGCCGGATTTTCCGTGTCATTGGAGCAGGCAGCTGGTGGACAGGTGCGCAGGGGGGCAATGTGGCAGGGGGGAGGCAGTCAGGTGTTTGTTCTGTGTGCTCATTTGTGGCAATTTGTTGTGCGCAGATTTTGTTGGCTAATAAATGTGCTGGCATCCAGGCAGTTTGCTGCTGCTTATAATTTGTTTGGATTTCGGCATCTATTTATCAAATGCGCTTACTTCTGGCAACTTATTAGTGGCCCGTCCACAGCCAAGCTGAGTCTTAAGGATAAGACAGCAGTTACACAACTGGTATGAGCTCTGCTTAATAACCCAAAGAGGTGAAAGAAACCATTCTACACACTCAGCAAGTAAATTGAGCTGAATTTTAGAAAATCGCCCTTAAAACTAGAGAGCATTCTTGTTTTACAAGAAAGTTGATTTCTTAAGTAATGAAATTAGTAATGATAGTAATGTCTGATTGTAATGTCTGCCGAGTAGCTGATTGGGAAGTCTCAGGTTCAAATCGAATTCAATTATCTGAATTTATAGACCACTTAAAATGTTTTTAATATGTGAAATTTTCAAATACTTTTGAAAATAAATATAAGCAACAAAACAGTTATGATATAAGACTTCCTATAAATATAATATGTTGATTAATGAAAAAACATGGAAATTTTAGACAATTAAGAAAAGAAAAACTTTGGTTTTTAGAAAGACACAATCCATTTTAGAAATAAACTTTCTGAATAACCCTTTGCCTTACCCTTTCTAAAATTCAGCTCGATTTCTTTTCTGAGGGTACTATTACTGAAATATACAGTTAACAAGTTTTAATTTACGCTCAAGTATTAAAATTAAAGCACTTTAAACTTGCTACAAATGTTGTGACTTACAACTGTAATTTAGTAGTTGCTGGTACAGTTTGCATCAGAAGGCAACGGCTTTGCCAAGTATGCCATAATTTTTGTATTCATCTCTCGACTCTCCTCTCTCCTCACATATCTCTCATCTCTCCTCTATCTCCCTCCCTCACCTTTGTATGCAATGTCCTGTCGTTTGCATTGCTTAAGGGGCGTCTGCTCTTTTTTACTGCTAAACGGTTTGGGCAGTCCTTTTTTTATTGCAGCTGGACACATTCGTTGTTTGCTGTTGTCACGTACGCCTCGCACATTTCCACGTATTTGAAATATTTTCTAAAAATTACCCAATTTTGTGTCGGCTCCCTTAAAAAAGTATGTAAGTATGCTTGCTGACCGAGCTGAGCACATCAATAAAAAGTGGACTTATTGCAACGGAAGCTGGAGAGCACTCTCTGTAGTATTGCGTGGTTGAAGAGATACACACACATTGGATCACTTGATTTTGAAACAAATATTTTTTTATATTTTTTTATTATTATTAATTCTTTTGCAAGACTTTTCGCTTTTCGCTTTTCGCTCGTAATTTGTTGGATTTGCTTGTGACATATGCTCGTATCGTACATTGAATTATCGCTTAAAGATATTTACAGAGTTTCATTTCTTATCTTCTTCTTCTTCTTCTTCTTCTTGTAGTTTTTTTTATTACTTTTTGTTGTTGTTTTTGTTTTTTGTTAAATTCAAATTAATTTACTTTATGGCATTTGGATTTTTTTAGTATGCAGCTCTCTTAATTTTTGATTTTTTGATCATCGTTTGTATACGAATGCATATCTTAGTTTTTATACATCTAAAAATGGATTTTTAAATACACAAATAATTTACACTTACAATTAGCACACAGCTATTATTTTTTTTTTTTTTTTGGGTTTTCTTTTTTGTATCGTTTTTTGTTGTTTAATATTTTATGTTAATTGTAGTTTATAGCGTTGATATTAAGTATGTGTGAGACTGAAAAACAGTTTACAACAATGCACATTGATTTTCATTTAAGTATTTATATATTTTCATATATAGTTAAATCGATCTATGCTTAAATCTAATAGCCCATCCAATCACATACATTCATTCACACTCACACACTCATACTCACTCGCACACTCACTTGCTGTGCTGCTTAATTAGCATTTAAATGTGCAGACATTGATATTTTATTTATTTATAAATTTAATTGCTTAGTATTAAAATTGGCGCATTCATTTTATGTTTTGCTTTTTTTTGTTTTTGTAGACATCTTAATTTACTTAGCATTTTAATGTAAGTATTTACATATTAACGTTATATATATACGACAATTGAAATTCAAATTAAAACTCTCGCTCAACGCGCTTGTAAATTTTAACCGCAATAGGAAATCAAAATCGATCTGAATTAATACATACATGTATATATATATATATATATATATAAATATATAAATATATATTTATATTTATATGTAGAAATTGGATTAATAATTATAATAGACAAAGCATTTAACATGGCGCTGCTCTCCGACTATTTACATAAAATTGTAATTGTTTTTGAATGAATTTCAACTCTTCATTAAGGCTTAATCACAATCATTTCTCTATTGTTTTGATTTTTTTCGGTTATTTGGTTTTAGTGGTTTGACTTTTGCTATTGTTTCTAAATTTGGCTAACTAAAATGTTAACATTTATAACAATTTGTCCATTGACAGCGCTTTTCCCTCAATGACAGCAAAATAACATGGAATGTTATTAGTAGATTTTTAGTTTGTTTTTTTTTCCATCCTGTCTAATTCTAAATACTCGTAAATAAAGGTACAATGCTGGACATATGTGTATATACGGACAGAGAACAGATTGAACAGATGGTTTCACTTAATTGTTAAATAGTTGCCGCCGCAATGCTTTGTATATTGATTTCATACACATATCATTTAATTGAGTTTTAGATACATACATACATATACATAAAAATTTGGCAATTTATAAATTTACGATATGTTTGTTTTAGTTTTAAGACCTTTCAACAGTCACCAGCTTTAAAATGCTACGTTTGATTAGATTTCATTCAAGTTTATCCTTTTTACTTTATAAATTTAAATCGAGTGCTCTTTTTTTTATTTTTTTTCCATGCGTGAAAGATTTTTAGATACAAATTCATTGAGTGCATTAATTTAAAATGAATTTGAAAATTAAGAATAGTTGAAAAAATGATTTTTGACTTTTCATTCGATCAACTAACTTGTATTATAGATTTTGCACTCATTTATATATATATTTATATATATATTAAATTACAATTTCGTTTATGCATTTTGTTAAAAGTTACCATTGAAAGTTAGGTGCTTATCTTTATAATTTGGTTGTATCATTATTTAGTAACAGAATACTTAAAACTATATTTATTGTATTTTTGAATATTTAATGTATATGTATATTTATTTTGTTTGTTTAAACTCGTTATTTTCAATGCCCACGTTTGTTTTTGTTGAGCTGTTTCTTTTGTTTTACATTTTCAGTTTAGTTTGCTTTTAATTTTTTTTTGTGTTTTAAGTTTTTGTTTTTTGTTACATGTATTTTTTCCTGCTTCTTTTTTATATCTTATTGTGTGGAAATACTTAAAAATTAATAACATACAACACACACACATTATTATTATTTTTAACTATATACAATTGGCTTTTATGAATAGTGCTTTCCCTCTTCTATTCACTACGCTTAACAATTTTGTTTTTACTTTTCTTTGATTTCTTTTTTCCATCTAAAAACAGTTTTGCGGCACTGCACAATGTGAGATGCTTTCTGAATTATTTTAAAATATATATTTATGCTTTCATATGTGTGTATATATATTTGTTGTTAAATTTAATTAGCTATATGCATATAAATACGTTTTTGTTTTTACAAATTAAATCCAAGAAAGCTTTTTGTTAACGACATAAATAAATTAGCAGTTTTCTCTTTATTTTTGCGATTTTTATTTATTTTTTTTTCCTTACTCGTTTTTATTCATGTTGCAAATATTTGAATTTAGTTTTCTGCGAAGCGAAGACGGAAAATTCAGTGGAAATTATGGGCGGGGCTGAATGCATATATTATGGGCGGCTCTAATTTGACTTAATGCAGCTACCGCGCAGACAACTGCTGGATGGACGTGGCAACTGTTGTTGCAACTGCTGCCGCTGACGACGCATCACTCACAGAGCGTCGCAGCAACTGACAAATGAATTGTGTGAGGTTATCTATTAGTTTATCAATTTGTTTATCTTTGCAATTATCGTTATTATTATTACCAACCGATCGAATCACTCGCGCCCCGCCCATGCTGCTGCTGCTGCTGCTGCCGGCGGAGAAGGTGGCGCCACCAGCCAATGTGGCAGCCGTGGCCAGCGCCAGCAGCAACAGTACACTGGGCGCCCGGGCCATTAAAAGTGAGTCCGTTTTGCTGGCTGCATTTGGTTGAATGAAAAACGATAAGATTTTTGTGACAAATAATTCCCGGTATGACATACCTTGCACCGGATCGGCGCGCGAATTGCTCGCAAAGGCGCCTTCACTTTCGCGTGACTCCAAAACCGGCGCCTTTTGCGGCCGATCACCCTCGACGGACTCCTCGTTGCTGCGCCAGTAGAAGGACGACAATGCAGCCACACACTGCAAAAAAATTGAGAGCAAACTGTTAATTAGCGCAGAGCACGATAAACTTCACTTAACTCACCTTCAATTTCATGTCGCCGTTGCGAAAATGCTGCTGTTCGACGCGAAATTGCAGGCCCAACACGGAGGTCTCCAATCCTTCGCGACCCGAAACAATTGTCTCGAATTTGCGCAGCTTTTGCGGATCGGCGGGCTCACCGTTGACGAACCAGGACAGATTGACAGCCGGCTTGGAGCGGCCAGCGGTGCAATTGATGCGCACCCAATCACCAATCTGATATCGCGGACGTCCTCCACTTATTTTCGGGGGTCCCTGGTCCGGCAGAGCTGCATGGCAGGAGTGTGTGGAGTAGAGAGAGCAGAGGGAGAATGTGTGACATCGAGTCGGTTAGTTGCGTGTTGCTCGTCTCAAAACTAACAAAGTCAAGCTGTGCTGAATTTAATTTACGGCTAGTTGCAGGCCCAGAGACAGGACAGGACAGGACAGAACCCGACCCCTAACCTAACACCCACACACAGCTGGAAGCGCCGAAATACCGTAATAAACCAAAAACCCAACACCAATAATAACAGCAGCAAAAACAACAAGTACACTCAGAAAAAATATGGCCCGGAACTTTGACTATTCGGCATTTCTAAAAAATCTGGGCCTTCATTTTCTTACTTTTGGAGTACATTTTTCTCAAATTTAGAACAAAATAATGTCTATGCAACTCTAAAATTAGCTTTATTGTTGCGTATATTATTAATAATCTGAAGTATACAACAATTTTAGATTGCTTATAAAAATGTATATAATTTAATTTTAATCCGGTCGACAGCTAATCTCAAAAATAAGAAATTAATTACTTCCTTTTGAATTTAGAAAAGATTTTACCAACTTTTTAGAAATGGATTTCTAAATTGTGCTAATTTAAGGCAAGCCTTTCTAATTTTAAGAAAAATGTTTTCTTATATATGCTAATATTATTTATAAAAACAAGAAAAACTTTCAAGTATTTAGGGCGCTTTTTTGGCGAGTGTACAGCTTCCGGCATAACAAAGTCGCCGGCGCCCAGCCGGAAATTCAATAAAAGTTCCAGCCGCTGATGCACTGACAGCCTGCTGATAAAATTGCACAGCAAAAAAAATACGACAAAAAATAAAAGCGCAATAAAAATAAAATTGAAATGAGAAGGAAATCGGCACTTGACGCAACGAGAATGTTAATACCCTAAAAGAACGTCAGCCAACTTTGTTGACAGCTTGACGCCTTTGTCTTTAATCGATTTACACTCGATGAGGGGAGAGTAGCCTCAGCTCGATCGACAGCCAAGAATACCACACAACTCTTGTACTAAACTCATAAAGCTAGGGAACTGAGCATAATGATACTTCCTGTCATTCTGTGTGAGCTTCATGGCGAAGTTCTAATACCCGCTTCAAGACTATAAATCAGAGCTGAGGCAAAACTATGCGAAACGGAAACGGAAATGGCTTTTTGCCTCAGGCAACTAACTGGGCAGCTGTGGGCAGCTGAGCACTTTGGTCTATGTTCCATGGTCCATGGTCCATGGTCCATGGTCCATGGTCTCTGGACCCGGTTGGACCCATTGCACACGGAGCTGTGGCATATGCGAACCGCTGTGTGTTGTTGAAGCTTTTTAAAACTTTGATTGAAAGCCAAACAGGCAGCGCACAATATGAGCAACAAAAAGCCAAAACAAAGCACAACAAAAGCGCGTCAGAACAAAGACAAAGCACACAGCCTGCCATGGCAAACAGGCGGACAGATGGACCGGTGGACAGGCGGACAGGTCTAGGCGAATGAGACGACAATAGCTGGTGTCGAACAAGGATGACACTCAGAAAAAAGTATGTCCTGAAATTTTGTAAGCAAAAGATTTTCTTGATTTTAGAAATTATTATTAAATATAGGAAAACATTTTTTCAAAAATTCAAAAGGCTTGCCATAAATAATATGCTTTTTAAATAATTAGAAACATTTTCTTTTATTAAGAATTACAGCTCCAAAAAGAGAAATGGACACTTTGAATCTTGGTAAATATCCTGTCTAAAATTCAGAAACAAATAATGCTTTTATATAAGAGCTTAATTATTGTCTGCATTGAGGCCGAGTAGTTAATTTTATTAAAATTAAATTACGATTATTAATTTCATATATTATAAGCAACAGAGTAGCATATTTTAGACTTGCATTTGAACCATGAAAATTTAACATATTTTGTCCAAGTTTTCGTCCAATGTACCCAGAAATTAAGAAAAGAAAAACCCTCAATAATAGAAAAAATAATAAGGTGAGTTACCATTGACGGCAGAATTATAGCGATTCATGGATATTTTTGCTGAGTGTATGCACTGCAAGGGCAGGCAAAATTGGCAGGCAGGCAGGGCAAGGCTGGCAAGCAGACCCACGCAGAAGTTTATAATTGAACAAACGAAATGTCAACGCCAGCTCAAAGCGTTCCGGTTGCTTGGCCCACGTGTGACTCAAGCGTGCAGTAGAATCTGAATCAGAATCCCAAATCCCGAATCCCGAATCCCGACCCTGTGCCTGTACCGGATACTAGTCCTGCAAGCACTTCTTGTGTAGTTCCTGTCAGCCCAGTCAAGCCAAAGCCAAAGCCAAAGCCAAGCCAACCCAGCACTTAAAGTAACTTGAAAATCTTGTTTTGTTTGCATTTAGAGTTGTTCGCGGCCTGCTTTGTAAATTGCTGTTGTTGTTTTTGTTGTTGATGTTGAAGTTGTCTTTTTGGCCTCCAGGAAATTGCTGAACAAGACAGAAGACAGTTACCAAATTGAGTTAGATGCTAAGCTTTGGCAGGTTATGGCAAGGCAGACGCTTCGGGGTCTAAATCAGAGTTTTAGTTGAGTCCCAATAAGCTTATTATGAGACGTGAAATCAAATGAAGCCTGTCAAATGCAGTTGAGCACTTGAGCAGTCAAATGAGCGATTCAATTTGTCCTCATAAGGACAAAGGTTACGAAATCTAAATTAATTTTGCCCAAGGCATGCTGATAGTTCAAAGCTAATGTCATTCCTCTAATTTCAGCTTAAACTTGAACAAAATAAAATTAATAACAAGTAGAATAACTAGAAATTGCAATGCCTCGTTTGGAATTACGCCAAGTTGGCAAGTTTCTAATTATAATTGTTAGTTCTCGCTTGACTTTTTGCACAGAGAGAACAGGTTTATAAGAGTTCTTATTATTCTTCTGTTTTTGGTTTATACTTACACACAACAACCATGTCGCCATGTTCGGTGACCGTTTGAAAGGATGGCGCCTCCCCGGATACCTCGCACCGGAAACGGCCCGAGGACTGCAGATTGACGTTGTGCAGGTTAACAATCGCATCGCTCGAGTTGTGCAACTGCAATTAAAAATTGTTGTGAATGAGTACAGCACAATAAATAATATGAGAAGCAAGAACAGCAACAAATTAAAAGCACAATGTAAACGAAAAGTGGCAAAAGTTGTAAGGCCGAAGGATGTCGATCTCGATGTCGATGTCCGTCTCCGAGTCGCACTTCCCAATAGTTGTCGATAGACAGGGGGGGACAGGGGGACAGGGGGACTGGCAGAGAGATGGAGAGACAGGCGAGAACAGCCACTTTGCACGTTAATGCAACGTAATTGTTTTTGAGAACAGCCACAAAATGCTTTTTCAATGTTTCATCGCCTCTTCAGGTTCTTAGTCGCCTGCTGGGGCCACTTTAAGGCTCAGCACACTCAAAGATAAGCAGCCCTGAAAGCTGAAAAGGTTTTTCTTCCTTTCAGAAATAATTACACCTATATGTAGGAAAACGTTTTTTAAGAATTATAAAGGTTTGCCCTACGTCGACTATCCGAAAAAATCAGGTATTTTTTATAAATAGTCCATTTTCCATTTAAATACCCACAGAAATATTGCAAATTCAGTTAAGATATAAAATGTAATTTTTAATTTATTTAAGCTTACTTTAAATGTTTTTTGTTTGTTTTTTTTCTGCGTCAACTGATATTAGACGTCATTAAATAAATAAATAAGTAAGTTCCTAATAAGTAAAAAAGCAATCCCTGATTCTGAGAATAGATTCTTTCTGAAAAAAATTCTTGGAATAAACCCTTTACAAAATGCAGAAACAATTATTGAAATTTAATCGGCTTGGCTCTTATACTAAAGTTTAACTGATTTCTGCCTTGGAGTTTGAGTCGCTCAGTGGTAATCAGAATAACCGTATCTGAAATATTAGTAATGCTTATTAATAATTTAAGCAAGGAAAAGCACCTTGAAAATTGGACATATATTTTCTAAATTTAAAAAATAAGAAAAGAAAACCCTAATCTGTAAAAATATACTTTTTGAATAATTAGTTGAGTTACCCTTGGCGAATTTCTAAATTCAGGTTGATTTTTTTTCTGAGTGCAGCATTGAGGCATCGCGTCCGCATTCGCAGCCAGGCTGGCTAACGTAAACGTTAGGCAAATATTTCACTTGAACTTTAAGCCATTAAGCTGGGTGCTGGCTGCTGGTTGCGAGAAAAGGGGTTTTGTTTATCTGGCCAACGGAAAGTGCACTTTGTTATCTTTTATTGCGCATTTTTTATACTTTTGTGTTGTGTTGTGTTGTGTGCTCATTGTGTTGTTGCCCCAACTGCTGTTGTTGCTGTTGCTATGCTTTGTTGTTTTAACCTAATTTATAGTTTACACACACACGCACACACACACACACACACACACACCTACAGACACGCACGCATGAAGCTCAGGTAAAAGTCTCACGTTTGATTCAGCCAAGAGTTTCGCAACTGCAATAAAACAAAACGAAATCCAAACAAAAGCCAACCCAAGCCAATAGCCAAAAAGTTGTGTTAGCCCGGCCAACACGTCAGTCACTTGAATCGATTATGCTAAAACAATATCCGCCAACGGAGCTGGATATAACCATTAGCTGGCAGTATCTCTTTCTCACTGCTGCAACTTGCAGCTTGCAACATGTTTCGGGTCTTATCGGCGGCCCAACATCAAAGTTGGGAAGACCGTCGACCGCAATGAGCAACTAATCACACACATGTGTTGTGCTGAGCATGTGTGCTGAGTGTGTGTGTGCTGGTGTCTGTGTGATTGAGTGTGTATTATGCGCATTATAGACACGTTTAGCCACGCCCCATCACAGGTGGCAGCGAAAAGCGCAACTTTAAAAATTTATTGCACTCCGGCAGAGGAAGCCACTGAACAGGATGCGGAGGAGTAGCAGTAGCAGCTCCAGTAACTGTATTAGGACTTGCATGCCAGGCAGTTTCACTTCTTTATTTCCTTTCTTTTGGGCAGACGATTAGTGATTCGTTCCACTGTACATATACATGTAGATATACAGCAGCGGTCAAAATTATAGTAGAGCTGTTGCATAAAATGAAAATTCCAAATATTGTCATAGGCCTATTCATTTTACTTGTCTCCTCTTTTACTCTGTTTAGCTGAGTGTCGCAATTTTAAAACTTTCACAATTTTTTAAATATATTTTAAACATACAAATTTAAAAATATGTTTTTCCAAAACAAATATGTAGACTACTACTATTTAGACTGCAGCTGTGTGTGGATATATGTAGAGGGCAGCTATGGGTATGGATGGGCTTATGACTCTTTGGATGTTTGCTGACTCACGTGCTTATCTTGAACTCAGCGAGGCGCTTACGAGCACTGGAAGTGCCACTGCCTCTGGCAAACTCCAAAACGGTTGCACTTTGTACGCGTTCAGTTTTTGGCAAGTTTTCCACAGGCGGGGGCAGGTAAGCGTGGGCGAGGGGGAAGGGGGCGTGTTACCTCTAACGTGCAGTGCATTTTACGTGCAAAAGTTTTAGTGGCAAAAATAATGGAGCAATGGCATTTTAGTGCGCTACTTTTGCTGTTGCAGTTCTCGTCCTGCTGTCAGTCCATTCAATCCATTCAGTTTTGTCTATGATCATCCTTCGATTTGGATTTACGTCGTGGGAATTGCAAACGTGATTTTCCTAACCGCCAGAACAGAAGGGCTCCTCATTCTAAGCAAACAACAGATAGTGTGTGGTCAAGTGCGAGTGTTTTAAAGAAAAGAGCACACGGAAGTTTTTGAAGTGACTCGATACTTCCTGAGCTACGCCAATTTCAAAATGCTGTTTGTAAATTAAATGCACTCAGACAGCAGCTAACAGTCAAGGTAGAATACACTGTGTATGCGCAGAAAAAAAGTAATTGGGTAACTCACTTTATTATTCAGAAAATATATTTCCAAAAATTAGGTTTTAAAATATAGAAATAGATCAATTTAAAAATATTTATATAATTTTACGGTCTTGCGATTCAAGAGCTAAACTCTTAATTGAAAGCTGAGGCAATAATTTCATTATTTCTTTCTGAAAGGATGTTTTCTCAGAATCAGATTTGAAACTTATACTTTTAGAAATGCATTTATTAATAATAGAAAATATTTCTAAAAAAAAACTACATATTTTTGGAAATGTCGATTTAGGGCAGGCCTTTCAAATTGTTGGAAAAAAGTTTTCTTATATTTAGAAATTATATCTCAAAAAAACAAAAACTATTTAGTTATCAGGGTTATTTAAAAAAAGTTCTGAATGTATGCTCGACTAGCGTCCTAGTGCTAAACAGCTCTACTGCTGCAATTCGTTGTAAGCACACGGAGAGGACTCTCGACTAGACCCAAAAGACACACAAGCCACCGAACAGCAGACCGCGTCGAGAGTTCATAGTTTCAAGGGAGGAGATAGTGGTGGGGTTGTGGGTGGTGTATTCGCTATTGTCTCGCAGTGCTGTAAAGTATGCAACGTTGTTTTAATGTCTGCTTCCAGTGCGACACAAAACAATGGCAAGTCTGCCACTCTCCCCATCCCAGTCTCTGCATTATGTTTTTTTTAAATATTTTGTTGGGGGCATACTCACATCAACGGCAACACCTGGCAGGCGAAAGGTTTGCGCCGGCGGATTATCCCTGGGCACATAGCGATAGAACTCATTGCCATCCTTGTACCATTTGACCGAGTAGAGCGCCTCCCCATCCAGATCGTAGAGGCATTCCAGTTGCGCAGTGGCACCCTTAATCACATAATTTGGTATGCGTACCTCGACCAGCCGCAGTCCCTCACTGAAATCTGTAATGTGAAAAAAACATGTGCGCATTACTAAAATGGCTTATATGCGTTTTTTTTTCTTTTTGCACTGCGTCTGCTTTAATTTTTAATGCGGCTGCGCTCATGATTGATTTATGTTTAAACAAATTGCCGGGCAGTGTTTTGTTATTCTCTTTGCTGCCGCTGCTGCTGTTATTTTAACGTTAATTAATTATAAAAGTTTGTTTGTTGTTTGGCCACCATAAATGTCAACCCGTTAGCCAAATGACTGATGGCCTGGCCCTTTTTCAAAAGCAAACTACACGCAAACCAAACCAAACCAAACCAGACCAGACCAGCCCAGTCCAGCTCAGTCAAAGCCAGCCCAGCTTTAGCCCTCTTTAATTTCATTTATTAATGCTCCACAATTTATGTGTTTTTAATTTAATTTATAATAACATTTTATCATCGAGTCAGGCACATTTTATTTTATTTACTTTGCCAGTCGTAATTTTTTTTAATTTATAAAAGTGCAGATGCACAAACTACACGCACATAATACTTATATAAGTATGATATATAATGTGCTACACTCAGAAAAACAATCGGACTGTAATTTAGGAAATCGCCCTGATAACTAGATGTCCAACTAGAAATAAACCCTTCTTTTTAGAAAGCCACAACGTAAATTTTTATAAATTTACTTGCTGAAATATAAGCTGAGTTAACCCAGGCGCCAAGCAGGTGATTTTTTTTTTGCTGAGTGTATATAATATATAAGTGTATAGTATACTCGATTAATAAGTCAACCTGATGACATGAATGGATGTCATGTGGGTTGGGTGTGGTTGGGTTTGTTACTAGCTGGCCTTCAGCCTTGATTGAGTGCCCTGATTTATGTGCCCTGTTTGGCTGAGGCATTTAGCTTGTTGTAGACTTGTAGTGGATGTGTGCACCACTTGAATGCCCACTCAACTCAACTGTCTACAAACTCAAGTGAACTTCACTCCAGCTCGATGCTCGAAGCTCGACTAATGTTACGTTTTATAGCAAACTTGTTTATTGTCAATATTGACAATGATACCCCCACACACACACACACACACACACACACACACACACACACACACAGACAGAGACAGAACTCACAGTTAAAGATAAACTGGCACCTACTTGGTACATTTAGGTCTTTGTGCGTGTCCTATATTATTACAGCCCCTGAGGCACATACCAGAAACAACAACAACAACAGCAGCTGACTGCTCACATTGCTGTCTCTAAGGATGCTGAAGGACCTCCTTCGAGTGCTGCTGTTGCTCCTGCTGCTGCCACTACTCGTGGCAACAACCAATCGTTGCACATTACAAGTGTAATAAAATGTGAAAGAATATTATTGTATGAGAATCGCACATACATCTGCCAAGCAGGCAGAGGAGGGCTCTTCAACTTGATTCGGTAAAGGAGCCCAACTTAGAAAGGGTATCTGCCAACAAAAAAAAAAAAGACAGAGAAATTCGTTGCATTTTTGTACTTTATAGAAGTGTAGATATGTTTGTGTGTATGCAATGTGCAATGTCATGTCCTTTGGGGAGTCAAAGACGACGACGGCGACGACAGCTTAAGAGCCCAGCAAATGTCAAGCATCATAAATATATAAATACATAAAACTCGGCACAGCGCAACATAAAATGTAATTACAATTGTTGAAAATTTAATAAATTTAATTTGCGAAATAGCTAAGAGAATAGACACAAAAGTTTGGCAAGGCAGCAAATATTAATTTATTCTTAACTTGAATAAATTAAATTAATTTATCCCAATCAAGTTGAGAAAAAGTTAAATTTACTGCAAGCATAAGCTCAGTTTTCAACACTACTGGTAAAAATATTCTATCTTCATTTGATTTTATTAAAATTGCCTGTATAATAACTTTGCCTTACACTCATTTTCATAGTTGTTGTCTTAATATTTTTATCAAAGTATTTTTGTTGCTGAACAATAACTTCAGTTTGCCAGAACTTGTGGTGCCAAAATATGCACATCGATAATTGAGAAGTGAAAATGCATCGAATGCGTTGATCTTCCAATTGGTTATAAAGTGAATTGAAAATCTCACTGGCAAAACTTTAATAAAAGTGCTGCAGCACAAAAACACCAACAACAGCAACAAAGAGCAATAACAAGGTGCGACAAGATGTTGCAACAACTTGTGTTCAAGATGCATCAAGTGCATCAAGTGTGAGACATTCATGACTCCGAAGTGGCAACTTTAAGTAAAGCATTCACAGCCAGCTGCTGAAAGGATATGCACACACACACACACACATCACACACACACACATATATACATACAAACACTTCGTATTTTGGAAATAAAAAACTTTTAGCTGGCGGCTTTTTAATATCAGATTTAATGAATATGCTAAGGTATTTTATTGGAGATCTCAGTAAAGCAAAAAAGGAATTTGGAAAGCAAAAAAAAAAGAAGCAATTTTAAATTAAAGAATTTTGTTTATTATTTGTTGTTGTATTTGATTTAAATATATAAGTTGGATATGTGTAAATGATTGCGAGTTGGGTCAGTAAAAGAGTTTAAACCACAAATTGCGTGACAAATTGAAAAACGAAAACCTATGGCAAGGGTAGGCAAAAGTTTGGCTAACATCAAGTGCAGTACACACATACTGCAAATATGTATATGGTACTATATATAAAAATACATATGAATGCATAAAGATATGGAAAGTTTTGCGAATGTTTTCTCTTTAACTGGATTTGGGTTGCATGGCTCGACGAGCGCTGAACAACTAAAATGCTGGCAAAGTCAGTTTTTGACTTTTAGCGCAGAGAAAAGCAATGAAAACAATGAAAATGTATAAAAGAAACCAAAAAAAGAAAAGAAAAAAACGATTCTCCACTCATTAATTCTGTTTAGAAGTCAGTAGTAGTAACACCATCGAGCTGTTCCAGCAACTCGAGCAGAAGTTTCAGTCGCCGTTGGAGTTTGGGGCAACTAAAGTTTTTTGCCTGGTAATTTAAGTAACTTTGTCATCCGAACACCACACACACAACACAAAACACACACCCACACTTATCACACACAGCAATGTCAACACACAAAGAGCAACACAATGCGAAAACTTGGAAGTGTGGGCGCTGAAAGTGGGCGTGGCGGAATTAATATGCTCATGATGTGACCTCGACCAAGTGAAAAATCAATTTTGCCACCGCCTGCGAAAAATTCTTGGCTTATTCTTTTAGTGGCAGCAACAGCAGCAACAGCAGCAACATCCTCAGCCAGTGACAACTTTTGCCGGTTCGGAAAAGTTTTTTTTGGCATTCTTATACTTCATTGGGGTTAAGTGATTAAATTTGCACAGCAGAGGCGAAAACAACAAAAAGAAAGGCACAAAAAACTTGTGGCACATGTGACACTCGCTTGCCTCGTGTGCCGCATAATTGTTGCCGAGTCAAAACTAAAACTTTGTTGCATGCAAGCATTTTGGGCCAACAAATTTGATTATGTTGATTATGATGACAAAGTTTTGGGGGAATTGACTTGGCCGACAAATCATTTGTCGGCAACTTTGAATAGCAATTTACCCTTTTCGACAGCTCCAAAGAATTCCCAAAACTGTCGCATCAAACTGTTGCTGCTTACACTCAGAAAACAAAATTCCACAGATCAAAAAAGAGATAAAAAATTTACCGGAATTTTAAAAGAATTCTTATATAAGCTTTTTGCCATTAATATTATTAATTTACATTTGCATTTTTAGATTTTCCATTTACATAATATATAAAGTAAACTTATAAAACTTATTTTGAAAAATTTTCAATTTTCTCAATTTGATGGCGACAACTTTTTGCAAGTGTAAGCACACACATGCCCCGGAGGAAATGTGCCCTGTGGCTGCTTGCTCATTCTATCAGTTGATAAGCATGCAAAGGAGCCCATTGAAGCGGTCAATGGCAATGGTAATGGCAACAGGATCAGAAACAGGACTAGGCCCAATATTCCTAATGTCGGTCACTTTTGGCTCCTTGGCAGCCTCCACTATTTTTTATGTTGTGCGTGTGTGTGTGTGTGTATGTGTGAGTGAGTGTGTGTTTTTTGTAGTTGTTGTTGTTGTTGTTGTCGTGTGGCTGTTGTCCTCGGGGCAGTTTCAGCTTAATATCCGTTGTCATTGTTGCTGCTGCTGCTGTTGATGCTGGTTTATTAGTAGTTCGTGCCAGGATGGGAGCCAGAATGCCAGGATGCAAGCACCCCGGGATGCCGTACTGCCCGGGTTGCCTGCTCTGTCTGTCTGTCTGTCTGCAGGGATTCTGCGTCCAGATAGACAGAGAGAGAGAGAGAAAGAGAGGGAGAGAGAGAGAGAAGCGATAGCTGCCACATAAAGGCAGAAGCTGTTTGCTTATGTAAATATCTGCATATGAGCCCCGCACCCCGGCGCACATCCTGCCAAACAATGCCTTTCATGTTGTGCGTGTGTTTGCGTGAGTGTGTGTGTTTGTGTGTGTGGCTGTGGCTATGGCTATCGCCCAAGGTAGCAATATTTGTTTTCTTGCTTTCATCATTTGCATATAATGGAGCTGTAAAAGTTCATAAGATGTCCCAGAGTTCCACGCTGTTGCCACGTTGTTGCCACGCCGTTGCAGCAACACAATTGTAGCAAACAGAATTTAATAAGCCAAACTATGCAGTGAACTAAATTGAAAATTCACTTTACAAATTGTGCCAAACTAACAGCGTCGCTCAAGTCACTGGCCACAATTATAAATTAACATCTTTTATTTGCCAGGATAAAAATAATATTTCACTTTTACAAACTCGACACGAGTTTTTTTTGCCAATAATAAGAATTTATGCCGGACTCGAATTGGGATTGGGATTGGTATTCTCTGGTCGCGTCGCGACTTTAATGTGCGCTGCCGTAGGGCGTGGCAAGCGCAACAATTACTTCAGCACTCCCCAGGGCAGCATAAAAAAAAAAAACAAAAAGAAAGCAAGCGGAAAAAACAATGCGGAAAAAACGGGCATAGAAAATGAAAAGAAAACAGAAAACATCCGCATGCAGCTTTAAGAGTCGCCGCTGGGCCTGAGTGCCACACACTTCCCCTAAGCCCCCCCCCCACCCCACTCCCCTGCTTACACTCAAGAGTTCAACTGGGTTAAACTAGGTCTTAGTCCTGTAAGGCTTCCTTAAAAAAATTGCATTGCATAAATGTTTAATTGTTTCAACAGCCAGTCAGAAAAGACATTTGTTAGACTAATTAGATGGAGCTATCAAGCAATTGTGATTAGTTGGCTAACAAGCGAATTGAGGGTAGCAAAAGGAGGTCGAGGGCAGCAAATGGAAATCGTGGGCATAGAGGCGGAATCCATGGCAAAGAACGGGAAGCGAGGATGAAATATGCTGACAGCGCAGATGAACTCATTAGCTTTAAAAAAAACAGACACCAAATAAAAGTAGCTTAAATAAAAGCTGATTTGCTGATTGAGTGTAGCTATTAAATAGCCAATTAAGTTACAGGAAAGAGAATCAGCTATCCCTCAGACTAATCAGGTTCCAATAAAAACATTGGCAGTGCCAGAAATTTGCTGTATATTATTAAATTTTAGCGAAAGTTAACATTATCACAAATTTAAAAGATTTACAAAACTAACTAATACTATAACTAATAATACATTGCTGATTTAATGGTGATTTATCACACTAATAATAGATTTAATAAGTAAAATAAATATTAATAAATTTAAACAAGACTTCAACTATATGCTTGACTAAAGGTTTAGCTCCTGCTAACAAACTCACAAGAAAGCTTAAATATTTTAAAAATATATTTTTGGTTGACTCCATATAAAATATTTTCTTTTATTTTTCTTTTTAATTCCGTCGGGATCGGAGTCGGCAAAAAAAACATTTTTAAATTATGAAAATAGGTTACCAAAATATAAGCAACGGAAGCTTGAATATATTTAACTTTCTCTTCAATTATTTTCATTTATTTAGCTCCACCAACGAACACTTAAAGAAGCTTTAACATATTTTATTTGCTATACATGTATTAAGCTGGTTGCTTTTAAAAATTATTAAACACTTTTTTTATTATAAACGCCAATCTTCAACTGTAGCTTAAAGAAATTTTCTTTTCTAGTTGTTTGTTAAAACTATAAGCTTTTTCTCTAAAATATTGAAATAGTAATCAATAATTCCGCTCATTGGTTTTTAGTTTGGCTTGTTAATCAATAGAGTTATCAAAATGGCTGGCTGCTGTTAAAACAGTTTGCGCAGCACCTTAATTAATTTTTGGCCAAACATTTGCGTGGCACACATGAATTTCAATGGAGTCCATATATCGTTTTGCTGTATGTATTGTGAATTGTATTGTTTGGCATTGCATTGTGTATTGTGTTTATCGTTAAACCATGATTTACGCTCATTATGTGCCGTACTCCTCCTCCAACCCTAAAACACAATTATACACTGACTTTCTGCCACTTTCTCTCTTTCTCTCTCTATCTCTCTCTCTCTCTCTCTCTCTCTCTCTCTTCAAGTCTGTATTTACAGTTGCTCGGGAAGGGAACATTTTGCCACACATCAATGCCAACAACAGCAGAGGCAGAGGCAACAACCACAGCAGTGGCAACAACAATGGCAATAGCTAAAATCGTTGATAGCTCTTCAAGCGCGGGGGGCCAAGCTGCCATTTCTGTAACACCATTATATTCATTAGCGCCCACACACACTCACTCACACACACACACACGTACACTTTGAAAAAATCGTCCTGAATTTTAGAAATCGTTATACTCTTGGCGCCAAGTGTAATTCAACCAGAGGGAACATTTGTAAAAGTGTTAGTTGTGACTTTCTAAAAACTAGGGCTTGCAGTTCTTAGTTTCAGTGCGGATGTGTCTAAGATTTAGAAAAATTTGTCTAATTTCCATAGTGCTATTTTCGATGTGTGTAGAATAATTATTATATTACTTACACTTAATAACAATATTAATTATGTTTATTGTTATTAAATATAAGTATTTTAAGTAGTCACATATTACAATCATTTTACATACATGTGTAATTTTAAAAAACTTACGATTTTACGAGGATTTAAACATTACAAAATATTTTTAAAGAATTGGCAAACAACTCACCATATTTTTTTGATGGTCGATTTATTAATTTGCAGAAAACCTTTTTCTTACATTTATAGTTTTCGAAGAACAAGAAAAACTTTCTTTATTCAAATTTCAGGTTTCTTCGTCGATTTCTTTTCGAGTGTAAAAAAGCAACGCTAAAAACCAAATTGTTGCTATTGTTATGCAGTGCGCGATTTTCTCGTTTCACCTCAAACTCTCTCTCTGTCTCTCTTTCAATCACATTCCCTCTATCTTTCTGTCTCTCTCTCTCTCTCTCTCTCTCTTTCTCTCTTTGTGTGCGTGTGTGTGATTAGATTTATATGTGTGTGTGTGTTGTGTGTGAATGTTTATTTTTTCGCTGGATGGCGTCAGTAATTTGCTCCTTATTGAGATGTTGTTTATTTACCAAGCAATTTGTATTCATTGTGTGCCGCCCAGGCTCATGTTACCAACAACACTTGCCCCTCTGCCTCCTGATCCCCTTCTGCTCCTCCTCCTTTCTAGTTGCTGTGTTTTAGTAGTGTTAGTGCGTCTATGGAAGTGAGTAGTGTGTTATAGTTTCCGCAACTCATTTGGTTGTTTGTCGAATTGATTTTGATGCTGCCACATGTTGGCCACGAATTCAACTTTTTCACATTTAAGCGCAAAATAATTATTTTCCTTCTTCTTTGCGTTTCGCGTCGAGCTTTGCATGGAAAGCAGCAGTAGCAACAATGGCAGCAGCAGCAGTAGTCGGCCTAAGCCATTAAAAGCCAAGTTAATTTATTTGCAATTAGTTTGAGTTGAGTATTTTGTTTTGTTTGGTTTGGTTTTGGTTTTGATTTTGTTTTCTTTCCAGGTTAGACAACTGAGCCGAGTTTGGTGTTTAAGATTAAGAGCTGCGGGCTTCACTTCCAATAGCAAAGACGTCAATAGACTAGACGAAGTTCAATCTCTAAAACATGGCTAAGAAATATTTCGAGCCTTGCTTGCAAATAGTTGAAATATAGTAAATACAGTTGTTATCGACTAACAGGTAGGCAAATGGTTTACTTGTAGCCTTCAAAAGTTCTATTGATATTTTTGAATTAATAATTTTAGTCTGAGTTTGCAGTTGTAAGCTATTCACTAGTGAAATATAATAAATATATCGTTCTCTACTAACCGATAGATATATAGTTTAGTTGTAGGTTTTAATATTTCAACTGATATTTCTGTATTAATTATTAAGTCTATTATGTCACTGCATTTATAAATTTTAGAAACTAAAATTTTCTCAACTGACACATTTATAAATAGTTTAGTTATTTGTAACTGTAAGCTTTAAAAGTTCTGTTTATATTTTTGAATTAACAATAAATTTCATCTAATTTTAAAGTTTTAAGCTTTTCATTCATGAAATATGAGAAGAAAATTGTTTTCTGCTAATAGGTAAATAAACAAAAAGTTTCAAAACTTGTATTGACATTTTTCAAATAAGAACAAATTAAACTAAATTTGCATCTGCTAAGAGATCAAGAAATACTTTCATTGCGAGCTGCAAAAGTTCAATACATATTATATACATAAGCTTTTAAGCTTAAAATTTTTCCAATCCGCAAAACTTTAAATGAAAACTTTTAGAGAGGATCTTTTTGGAAATTGCATTGTTGTGCACTCCAATATATTTCTTGCCAAACTTTTGAACAACTCTTATCTTGATTATTAAAGCTTGCTACAGGCAAACACCATTTCATGCACACATGCACAAATGCACACACACACACACATACACAGATGTCAACTAATTTATGTGGAAATTAAGCAGGGCTTGCCTGAGGTAAGCAAAAGTTTTCTTCAATGTCCAAAATTTGGCATGCCATGTAATATGCATTTCATATAATAGACCAGACCGAGAACAATATCCAACTTTAGTTGCACTTGAACTTTACACACACACACAGCTGCCTGCCACTCACTCACTCACACAGTTGCCTCGGGTGTGGTGGCTGTAACATTTTGCTAATGGAGCTTAAAATTTATGTAAGCCATTGTCGGCCACACAATGTGTGTGTGCGTGTGTGCGTGTGTGCGTGTGTGGGTGTGTGTGTGTGGGGGACGGCTGGATGTCATGCATGCATAAGTGCAATTGCATCTTGCTGGTGGAAAGATGGGGTTCGAGTAAAAAACATATTGCATACTTTTGTGCATGCAAGCTGAAAATTAAAAGCGCTTACGTTGGCTAAAAGGAAAACGCCCGAAACTGCAAAACTGGAAAAGCGACAAACGACAATGCAAAACGAATGAATGCAACGAATAAAATGAATAAAACGAATGCGCAATGCCAGCCAAGTAAATTAAGTTGTATTTCAGTATACACACGCACACGCACACGCACACAACACATACACAACAAACAAATAACGAGAGTTGATGCTTTGGTTGTCTCTCTTTGCTTTTAAACACTGCTCAGAGTGAGTATATTTCAGTTATCTACTATTGGCTTTGCTGTTGCTCTGTTAAAGTTTGAAGCAATAGCAAAGAAAAGCAAACAAAATACTTTGAGGTATCAAAGCATTTTCAGGAACTGCGTTAAGCTGTACAAAATATTTCAAAAATAAATAAGTATAAGGTAGCAAAGCATTTTTAATAACTGATTTAAAGTGTACATAATATATTAAGCATAAATAAATACTTTAAAAATAATACCCAGCAGTTATGATTGCGTTTAATAATACTTGTCAGGTTCGCCTTGTGGCACTTGTAGCTTTTTGTAAAGCGCTCTTTAAAATCTTATCTTTACCTTGTTTCTTTCTTTAGATATTTTCTTCTAATTATAATTTATAATGTATGTTATGTTTTTGTTATATTGTATTTTATTTTCGTCTTGGATTTTTATGACTTTGGCTCGAGTCGAACTCGCAGCTGTAGTCGAAGTCGTACTCGATTGTGTTGTTGCTGCTGATGAGGACGCTGATAATGTCGCCAATTTGCCACGTGAAAACAAAACACACACACAACTCACAGGAGGAGGGGGAGGAGGAGAGGCAAGCAAGCGACGTTGTTGAATGCTGAGTGCATTCATTCCAAATTCGAATTCGTTTTAGTACACTTGTTCGCATTCGCATTCGTATTCGTATTCGTATTCGTATTTGTATCTTATATGGCAGAGCAAGTCAAGCGTACGAATAATTTAGTGCTCTCTGTAAAATAAATGTTTCAGTTAAATTTGGCAATTCGTTGCCAGAGCAGCACCCATCACAGGAACAAGCCCAAGGCAACTACGAAATTGTTTAATTTTTCATTTGTCTGCAAGTCCACACACTAACACACACACAGAGACACACAGATACAGGCACACACACAGACACACACAGACACACACACACATTGCACAGCTGCAAATCTCTTTTGTTCGCTGGCAAACCCCAGCTTCCACTTTCGCCTCGTTTAGTTTTTGGGTACGTTCTTTATGACTCTGCTCTTGTCTGGCTGTGTTCGTTGTAATTACTCTGCGGATCTGTTTTTAGCCATTTGTTTGAGTTGAAATTTATCAGGATATTGCGCATTTGTATTGAGCCAAACTTGGGCACGTATCAGCTGGATACATTTCAACAAAAGCAATTATTAATCAATTGAGTTAGCGAAGAAGCTCACCTAAATCAATCAGTTTACACTAAGCAACAAGTTTGATGTATATTAAGAAAATATTATATATGATGTTAATAGAAAATAGTTGTTGGAAATTTGAACATGTACCAAAGTATAAGAATTGAAAAAGCTTTCCTTAAATCGACCAAAAATGCGAAAAATTGTGATTTCTCTATTTCTCAATACTAACAAATACTTTAATAAAAAATTTAAGTGCAGACCATAATTCTTAGAAAAAATACTTTCTATGCAATTTTGTTTTGAGCGCACAGATCACAGTATGAAAATTAAAGTGTAAAAGTCTTAAAAACTAATTGCTTTGTGTTCAGTGTAATCAGATAGCTGGTTGGCGGAAAGCAACAGCCCTTGAGCCGATTGCCGTCAGCTGGCCGAGAGCTCTCTCTCTCTCTCTCTCTCTCTCTCTCTCTCTCAGTCTCTGCCACTCTCTCTGTCTGTCGCCCTGTCTGCATTTGTCCAGGAAGTACGTCTTGTCGCTGGCTGCTTATTGAGGCTTAGATCCGATTTGGCAAAAGACAAGCCGCCCATGAAATTGTTTGTTTATTGAAAAATGATTGTGCGCCCAAGTAGGGCCGCAGAGACAGTCAACATAAAATATATATATACATTTATATGTATAAAAACAAACGAAAAGACATGGAAACCGATACCCAAGGCATACAACAAGGATGCGATGCGATTAGGCGATAACCCCAATGCGAACCATAAGCCGCCAAATGGTCTGTGAATGTTGCCAGTTGCCAGTTGCCAGTTGCCAGCTGGATTTGTTGTTGTTGTTTTGGTCGCTGCTACTTTGTTTTTGAAGGCTTTGCGGCTTTGGCAACGAGCCTGACTACAGCCCATTATCATTTCTCGAAATCAATCTGTTAACAACACTTTTGGGGCATGCCAAAAGACACACACACTTCTTGTTTTTGTTGTGGTGCGGGTGTAGTATCTCGTAGATGCATTTGTATCTACTACTAAATCTCTCTCTGCTTGGCGCAGCTGCTGTATTTTTTATTTCTTTTTTTTATTGTTTTTAGATTGCGTGCAGTTTTTTTTTTTTTTGGTCTTTTTTTTGGTTGCCCGCTAAAATTGTTTGTTGATTTGTCCATTTTCAGTTTGGCATTTCCCTCGGCACCGCCAAACTTATCTGAAGCGCTATAAATTTTTTGGATTTTCGACTCGTTTGTGTGTGTTTTTTTGTTTGTGTTATTATTTGTTGCTGCTGCCATTTGTGATGAGTGGTTTTTGTGTTGAGTGTTTGGGAACAAAAGGCAGCGGCTGCTATTGCTTTTTGTGTGCATTGATTGAGTGCATTGAGTTGTTGAAGTTGCTGCCAGCATACAAAAGCTCTGCTTCAGTTGCCCCAACAAAGTTTGCTGGCTTTTTGCGGTTTGCTGATATGGCAAGCACACCAAATAAAAAGAAAGACAAAACTAAATACACAACAGTTGACAATCGAATCCATTGGCCTTCGTTTAAATGAACAAGTTGAGCTGCTCTTTTGTGTACATGCGCACATAAAACATATATTCAATCTTTTGGTGGCCACTTTAAAAACAATATATGCTTTTAAGTAAACAAATTTATATAGTGGATGGCAAATTTGCATATTTTCAGCCACTTAAGCGTCGATCAAACAGACACATGTGATACAAAATTATCCAATTTGTCGTTTATGGCTAGGCTAGGTAATTTTTGGCAGCTGTTGATAAGTTGTTCAACATTGGGGAGTATGTTGCACAAATGCAAATTGCTTTCTGTTTGCCTTGCTCACAAATCAAAACTTTTCATGCCACACTCAGACAGTTAAGGTGCTCAAATAAAGTAAATACCCAAAATTGATGACATGTTTCTTGTTTTTAGATATCATTTTTAACATTTTTCATAGAATCAACAAGTCCACAAATATATTGCTTTTTATATTTATTAGAAATATTTTTATTATTAAGAAATGCATTTCTAATAAGTAGAAAAATATAAAAAAAAAATATTGTGTAAAGTTAGACACTGATTTTCAGAAATATACTTTCAAAATATTTTTTTCTAACTGTATGCATTTGGGTGTTGGTCAACAACAAAAAAAGAAGGAAATTGAAGCGTTGATGCAATTACTCAGACCTGTGAAAACCACCCGCTGGGCGTAGTGCCAATTAGCAGCTCACACCCAAATTAAACACGCCCCTCGGGCGAAGCCAAACTGCACATAAAATCAAATTACCAAATACTCACAATCGCAACCACACTCACACTCGCACTCGAACTCATACTGGCACTCATAGCAGTACTCGTATTCGTCGGTTCCTTTTTGGCATTCATTAAACTTTGTGGCTTTGCTCGAGGCACGCCCTCCATTTGCATTTGGGCGTCGAAAGTTCAAAAGTCGTCGCACCTTCTGACAGACAGTCAGACAGACAGACGCAGTAGAGATACTGAAGTGGCAGGCATTAACGGTAAGGTAAGCTGAGCACCTTGACAAGCGTCTACGATTACCAAAACGAGCCGGGCAACATTCACCTTTTTTTCTCTCTCTCTCTCTCTCCCTCTCTCTCTGCCTCTCTCTTTTTGACTAATTGTATTAGATAAATTGTGAAACCTTAATCATGTGGGCGCAACAGACTGATGAAGAGACAGTCATAGTGCAGTGGCAATTTTCCCTCCCACCCCCTCTCGCTTGCCACCCCTACCGTCTCTTGAGAGTTGCCAAGTGCATTGAGAATTATGGCCAGGAGCGGAGGAATCGTGGCAACGAAGCCAGCAAAAATGTGCCATGTTTTTTTTGTTTTTGCTGCCGTTGATTTTTCGTCTCGTTTCTTTGGCATTGTTTTACAATATTTTTCCTTTGTCTTGGTTTCACTTCCGCCGCAGTACCACACCCCCTCCCTCCCCCTCCCTTGGCCCACTACCCAGCGCGGGCTTTATTCAATTTCAAGTTTCACTTACTGCGCACGGTTTGTCTTTCCTGTTTCTTATTTAACTTCTCGGTTTACCTTTTTTCTTATTTAATTAATTTGTGTCTGCGTATGTGTGTCAGCCTGTATGTGTGTGTGTGTGTGTGTGTGTGTGTATCAGTGTGTGTGTATTCTTGTGTGTGCCCTTGGTTGAAGCCTGAAGCCCTTTGCCTTTTGCCTATGTCAGAAAATTGTCCGCTGCGGGTCATTTATTTTAAAGCATTCTTTTACACAGCTCGTATCCAGTTTAAATTTAATATTTGTGCAGTTTTCTTTTGCTATTTGCGCATTTATTGAAAAACAAACTTTGTTTTTAATAATGTTTACTAAATATAATTAATTAAACTAGACAAATCGATGCTCATCAATCAGCTGGTCAGTTATTACTAGATTATTTTATTTGCGTGTGCATAAAAATAAAAATTAATGTAATTTGCTTGCGTGATTTGTTGATATTCATTTAGTGTATATTGTATTAAGCGAATATTTGTATTTGAAATTAATTATTCAAATCCAAATATACATTTTAATGAGAGCCCGCGGCGAGTCAATTTTAATAATACACCCAAGCGAAACTTTTGTTCTTATGGGCACTTAATATGCTTTTTTTTCCAAGAATTTATCAGGGGAAAACACACACACCACGCACACTTTCTCCCACACACAGGGGGTGTATACTTAAGCTGAGAAATAGTAGCTGCGCCTTTTCACTGTCAATTAGTGCGTCTTGGCGTGGCAGCTGCGCCCATAAGTTTAAACTGCGGTGCAATTAAAACATAAAAGTCACTCATACGTCATGTAAGCCATGCCGAACCCAGCACACGATATGTGTGTTGTGTGTGTTTATGTAAGCATTAATAGCATTTGTGCACAGCGTGAATTATGCTACATATGTATGAGGCATGCCTCAACTGCCTGCCTGCCTGCCTGCCTGCCTGCCTGCCTGCCTGCCTGCCTGCCTGTCCCTTGCCAAGCTGCCTGACTGCCTCGACTGCCTGCCACGTTTTGCACCCCTTTTTGTGGTCATGCAAAGAAATGTAGCACACTTTTGTGGACCACTTCTCGTTTCACACACAATGGGCATGCTTACGTCAATTATGGATATAGGGCTTAACTCTTGCTGATATATTTGCTGCGCACATTAACTAATATGTGTACAACCGAAACATGGCTCCAACAAATATTGAGTAATATTCCGTGATTATTACTATTTGCCAAATGAAATGTTTAAGATTGATTTCACGTTCTCTTCTCACATATATTAGAAAAGATTCAATTCTGCTTAACATGTGCCCCAAGCACTCTTTAAGATTGATTTATTGACAGTTAGTCAATGAATTGAACACAATTTTTCGAGAATTATTCTGTTATGTTGAAGATTGATTTATTCACATCTACTTTATGAATTGAAAATCATTGATCTCTTATTTGAATACAAGTTTCACAAATTTCCACTGGCAGATTTTGCTTTACTTTTATTTTTACTATTTGCCTACTGCTCTCTTTAAGATAGATTTATTGGCAGTTAGTCAATGAAATGAAAACTCCTTTTTTTGCCCACACATATTGAGGAATATTCTGTTATGTTTAAGATTGATTCATTCACAGTTAGTTTGTGGACTGTAAACACTTGTTGAATCCGAGGCATATTTCCCTGTAAAATGTTGCGGACAGTTCATTTATGACTTGCAAGCGCTGTGCGCACAACAATTTTAAGACATATTTGAAGTCATTGAAAAATGTTCATAATATATTTATTTTCATCATGCAAAAATTGATGGATCTTATTCTTCTCACAATGTATTATTTACGATTTGATTTATGAACAGTTAATTTAAACTTTTTTAATATAGGAAACAGGAATGCTTGTTTTTTTCTTTTATTTATTTTTCAATATTTTTACTTGCAATAAATGTGAAGTTATTTCGTCAATAGTGCCAGGACCCTTGTTGTGAAATATTTTATACACATAAAAGTTGCGTTTCTTGTTGTTTATTTGTAATAAAAACAACAACATATGCAACACACACACAAAAGGACTCATGTTGCACATGTATTTATGTTGTTGTTGTGTTTTTTTGTCTCAACATTTCTGTTTGCCTTACTGCGGAATATAATTTGCGCCTTTTTTCCGCTACTGCCAACGAGGGTGGAAGAGGGGCTGAGGGGAACAGTAACTTATTTTACTTCCGCTATGCGACGACACTTTTGCTACTGTGTGTGTAGTGAGTGTGTGGGTGCGTTGTGTGTGCTTAACTATGTAAATGTGTGAAATTGCTACGCGTCGCATGAAAACTCCCATACGTGTAGGCAGCGTTTGACAGTCGGGAAAAGGGGGAGGGGGATGTAGGGGGTCGCGCTTGGGAATGCTGCTTTTGCTGTTTGCTTTTTGTGTATTATTATTTCTTGGGTTGGCTCGCAGGCACTCAACGTCAACGTCATCATCAACGTCATCGTCATCGTCATCGTCACAGTTGCCTCTGCTTTTGTTGCTCTTGTTTTTTATTCGCTTTTGTTTTGTTTATTATTATTATTATTATTGTAGCCGGTGCCTTTACAAAGCAAATATGAGCGTCGCGCCGTGAGCCAAATATGTTGTTACTTCTTCAGCTACTGCCACGGCTGCTGCTGCTTCCCTGCTGTTTTTTGTATCTACACTCGGAAAAAAAATCGTGCTCAATTTCAAGTAAGTTGACATACTTTTGGCATACTTGGTATAACTCACCCCATTATTCAGAAAGTCAATTTTGGAGTATAGTTCAAAAATGTATAAGAAATATGTATCTAATTTTCATTTATATTTTTAACATATTAATAAACATTTGCATGTAATAATTTCCCAGATATATAAACGTAATAGATAGTTTATAAATTCAGAAAATGTAATTTAAAAAAGTGAACTTAAAAACTAACTTTAATATAAGAACTGAACCAGTAAATTTAATTACTTGTTTCAGCATTCCAGAAAGGATTTTTCCGAAAATTATGTGTTTGCATTTCTACTTTTTACAAGTGTATATCTCGATAATAGAAAATATTTCTAAGCAAACGCAAAAATCACGATATTCTTTGGGATTGTCGATTTACTGCAAGAGTTGCTAGTTTTTTAAATTTATTTTCTAACATTTTGTAATTATTGCTAAAAACAAGTCAAACTTTATATTTTGTAGGGCGATTTTCATTTTGTTGCGATTTACTAAAGCTTAATTCGATTCATTTTCGGAGTGTAACTGAGCTGGAGCGCAGTCACATGTGGCATATGCCTCAGCTGCATCTTTGTTATTTTGTTGCAAAATGTATATAAGACACGCGCTGACTTGTCGTTGACTACGACGACGTTGATCCCGTTTTGCCAAAGGTAAGCCAAAGCGGCTTAGTTGCCACGTTGCCACGTTGCAACTGCAGCTGCCGTTACAACTACAGTTGCAACTTTAGGGGGCAGGGTTTGTCCTCTGTGCCACTGTGAGCCCTCGGACAAAGTTCAACAGTCGTCACAGTTCTTGCCGCTAGACTTTTATTTGTTTGCTTGAGCGCTCTCCTGCCGCTTGCTGCTCGTACATTACACAAATGCAAACAAAAGCAATGGCAAACAGCAGCAGAGCAGAGCAGAGCAGAGCAGAGCAGAGCAGAGCAGAGCAGAGCAGACATGAAATACAGCAATGAGAAAGTCTCATACACCCACACACACTCGCACACACTCGCACACACTCAGGAGCAGCCAGCAAAAACCATTGTAATGCTGTTCAAAAAAGGAAAATAATACGTATAGAAAAGCATATAGCTTTAAAAAGATGTGGGCTGTGTGCCACGCCCACATGCTGACAAGAAACAAGACGCCATGACTCAAAATTCATTTATTACATTTGCGAGTCATGTGTGGCAAGCAGCATCAGCTCATCAACTTGCCACCCCAACTCGCCCCCATCTACTTTTGGTAGCTCGCAAAAAAGAAAAGCAGCCTTAACACCAAGAACGCTGCGGGGCACCATGAAAAATCATGTTGTGCGTGTGTGTATGTGTGTGTGTCTGTGCGTGTGTGTGTGCAAGTGTAGAAATTGCATAATATTTTTCAACAAACACAGACACTCAAACATGTACATAGGAATTGTGGAAGACCCACGTATCGGGTTAAGGAAACGAGTTGCCACAAAGCTAAGGACACATTTTTTGGAACAAAAACGGAACTCGACTTTGAAGTTGCTCTGCCTAAAAATGATTAGACTTTAGAAGTGTAGCTTCGAATATATATAAGAATTGAGCAAATAAAACTCAAAATTGAAGACAAATATTATTAAACTATTACTAGATTATAGAAGTTATCTACGACAATGTATAAAACTGAAGTAGACGAAAACTTTACTTTGAGATTACTCTGCTGAAATCATATTGAACTATAGAATTGAATCTTTGATTTTGTATTAGCCTTAATAAGTTCCAGCTTGTAACAATGGAGAACAATATAATTATAATGATTAGGAAATTAGGTATCTTTATGGGTCATTTCAAATTATTAATGCACAATGTAATATATTCAAACAAAAAATACATTTCTAGAAAACATTGCAAAATTTACAATTGCGAATATTTATAATTGTAAGTTTATGATTTATTTCAAATAACATTGTGACTTGGGCAGTAAATTGCAACTGTAAACTGTGTAAAATAAAATTTTAAATAAATTAAAAATAAATAAAAATATAAAATACCCCGTAGCTAGTTTTACAGGGCATAAGAGCAGCGCTTTCAGCTGTGCGTTATAATCAGACGACAACGTGGAACGACATCGACAATGGGAACGAGGGGGCGTGGTTTGGGTGGGAGGGAATAGCAGTTGAAGGACGAAATTGCAGTAAAAAAGGCAACTCAAGTGCGCTGCCTTAAATGAGGAAAGTTTAATGCTTTCATAAGCACAACAAATCCTAAGACAAACCCCACCCCCCCTCAACAGACCGCCGCCAGAGCCGACCAAGTGAAAAATAGACGCTGCGTGAATCGTTGCGCATATCTTGGCGTTTTACGAGCATTATCCTTTCTGCCTGAAGCCAGTTTGTTGTAGTCTGTAGTCAGTAGTCTGTATTCTGTATGCAGGAACAGTTTCTACCTAGTCGCATCTACTCCTATAAAAATCAAGAGTTTGTTGTCTTTGCTGCGGGGCGATATTTTCATTTGCCGTTTGCATTCCATGCCCAACACCCAACACCCACCATCCTCCCTCCACACATTTAGCTCTGAGCCTTTCGTCTGCCTTTGGCTGCCTTTTGCAATGAAAGTGCACAAGTTTTGCGTTTAATGGGTCATTTGTCTTTTTTTATAGGCTCTTTGGGGACTGGCAGGCAGCCGAGCTGAGGGCTTCCAATTACAAATGGGCTGCATATAGGCCAAATTAAATATTGTTATGGAAATGCGGTCTATGCACGACACAATTTTGTATTGCGTTCCTATCCTTCGAGAACTGAATTATAATTAAATAATACTAATAAATTATACATTATTAGCAAAGCATTGGGTTGTGTAATATTGAATAAGAATAGTAATAGTAATTTTCACTAAATAAATTGTTTAAGCTGTGTCTAATTTAAATATATTACAAACGTTCTATTTATTACTTAACATGGAAAATTAAATAATAATAATATTGAATTAAATTAAATGCATAATTTAAATATATTTCAATTATTCTATTTATTATTCTTTGTGTTGAGTGTTTTCCATTGGGTGATTTCTGTTCGATTTCCACAGGCAAAATAAAAAATTTATTTATTCGCATTTCTAGTTGAATTAATGAATTTTTAATTTAGCTTTTCTTTACTCTTTTCAGTTAACTATGACAATGAATCAAAGCTGCATTTTATCTACCACATATAGCAGCTATATAAGTGTATCTATATGGTATTTACATGAACAATTTGCTGCGCCTAATGGCCCGGCCAAAAGAAGCCACAGCGTTGGCAGCCATTTTTCCACAATTAAACTCACGCAAATTATGTGGCACATAAAAATGCTTTGCTGCAGCGGCAGCATCAGAAATTATGGTCTCAAGTAAAAATTAAAGCGAGCTTAACGAGCGCCACTCAAAAAAAAAAAAACAAGGAAAATACAAAAAAAAAACTGAAAAAAAAACTCTTAAAAGGGGAGCCAAAAGCGGAACGGGGAACAACAACAACAAAAAGGGGAACAGGAAGAAAAAGTGGGCAATGGAATTGATGCAGCTGGCAAAAGACAGACGCAGTGGCCATTAAAATGCACAAGGAGCTAACAGGGGGAAGGGAGTGGCAAATGGGACACAGAAGATGAGCGGAGGCTGTGGCAAAAGTAAAATACGTGAAATGGATATTAAAAGTACACGCAGCAAAGAGCAACGAAATAATCATAATTTCTGCTAATAAATTTTATATATTACTGCCCCACTGACCATCGACCACAGTGTGGCAGGGGCAATGGCCACAAACACCCAAGCTCAAGCCAGGCCTGGTATGGCATTATTTTTTCCTGCTGAATCGGCTAGAATTGTAGCCGCTGATGGTAATGTGGCCGCTTATGTGGCCATAAAATTTGAACAGTTCTCTCCAAGAGCTCACAGCATGCTAACAAGAATAATGGCAGCACACACACACACACACACACACACACACACACACTACCCACACTCATACACACTGACAGTAATTGGAAGAGTTTCAGCTACAGTTTTACTTTTGGAATTTTCGCACCGCACATAAGGGAGAAAAAAAATGAAAAATGAAAAACGGTGCGCAAAATTAACTTGCACAAAAGCAGGCAACACAAAAATGCAAAATGCACTTGCAACCAAATGAGTGCAACAAAAACACAAACAAAATATTGTGGTATGTGTGTGGAAGTGTGTTGGTGTGACTGTCTGTGTGTGTAGCCTAATTAGGTTCATACGCAGACCATTAATGTGATGAACTCAGAAAAAATGTTAACAGCTTTAAGTCTGGAGTACTTGAAATTACTATAATGCTAACTAACTTAGTAGCAATGATTAATTAATTAACTAATCAATAATAATTAAAATAAATCTTTATTATCCCATCAGAATCAGAATTTTATTTGTACAACAGTTTTTACAGCTTGGGCGGCATTTATTCGATTTACTTATATTGAATTAGTGAATTAGTATTTCGCGGTTTGGCAAAAGTCATGTATGAGTAAAATTTCAGACATGTCTGTAATCAAATGGTTTTTTCTATTTATTATAAATAATTTATTGATAATTTATGTAAGCTAGATGTGCGCGGTTTGGAAAATCACAAATAGACCACGCATAAACTGAATTTGGCTGTGTATATTTTGAAAAATGTTACGTTTCATAAATTCCATTGCTTTAATTACAAATTTGAATTGGCTGCTGCACAAACGCCAACTGGGCAATGAGCCAACAGACCGTCAGGAATAGAGGCAATTTCCCTTGCCACCAAAACACCATGTTGTTATGCTACTACTAACAACACACAGCACACACAGCACACACACACACATACATACACACACACCCACAGCTCGACTGACTTCAGTTAGTCTAACGGCATGTAATTAGTGTGGCTCTATTAAAAGGCACCGCCTGCCAGACGGCGGCATCATCGACAGTTGTGGCAAGAAGCATGGGGCATGGGACATGGGGCAGTGTTGCAGCAGTAGCTGACGCTATTTTTGCTACTTTCATGGAAATTAGTATTTTAATGTATGCTAAATACGCCATTATCCCGAGCAAGTCAACTCTCCCCAAGCCTCTCTCACTTCCTTCTAGTAGAAACATGACCAATACCATTAACTGGGCTCAATCTAGGGCTATTCTATGGTCATTATGTCAACGTCTTATTTAGCGCTGCTGCTGCTGTTGCTGTTGCCTTTGCTGTTGATGCGGCTGCTTGAAGGCAGTTTAATGCATCCGCTGCTCATAAACAACTTTCAATTAGCAGGTGCTTTGTTGACCTCTGCATTGCCAAAGGGCTTAATTGTCCTAGCCGATTGCTTTCTAATTGACTGGGCAAGGGGGGCGGGTTGGTAGAAACCAGTCACTAATTGCCTTAAGCCCTGTTGCCATTGTCTTAATGCAGCTGTGCTGAGAGAGCAAGCCATTACGGCTGCTTTGAAGCCCAACCTTAGCTGGAAAGCAGCTACGAAAGTTTAAGGAACATTGCGAGTTCAGAGTATGATTAATATGGCACTAAATACACTCGGTAAGAAATCACCAAGAAATTTAAAAAATCGCCATAAATTCGATTTTCTTTTATTCATTTTGGAAATAGTTTCCAAATATAAAAAAATCATGTTCTATTAAAATTAGAAAGGCTTGCGTCAAAGCAAAATGTTATTCATTTCATATATAAGAAATGCATATCTAAAGCTTCATTTTTTCTTAGCACAAATATGTGTTTATATATATTTATATATATATTATATATAAATGAAGTCACAGGAGTCCAACTCTACCCTCTGTCGCTCTAAAACAAACACAACTCAACTTGATTTGACAAGGAAGATTATACATTATTTTATAAATAGCATATTTTTTTGTTGCATATTCTTAGCAATCACAATAATTTACAAAACTATGCAAACTATTTGCATATTTGTCACTTTAGATGACACAGCTCTCATTTATTAGTGTGCAAAAGGAATGCCAAACTGCACGAAAATACCGAGAAATGAAAGAAGTAAAAGTAACTGAAGCGCATTGCCTTTTGTGTGCGGGCTCAATGTGTGTGCATCGCTGTGCTCTCTTTTTGCCAATTTATGACAAGTAGCAAGTTGTAAGTAGCAAGTTGCAACAGCAACAAGCTACACGGGCACCAACTCTCTGAAGATGCAAAACCAAAGATAAACTAAGCAAAAAATGCCAGAAGGCGAAGCGGAAAGTTCCTGGTAAGTGTATAACTTGCGCTAAATGAAATATTTATGAAAATTACAACCATAAACAGAGAGGGAGAAATAGAGAGAGAGAGAGAGAGAGAAAGGGAAGAGAGGGAAGAGAGGGAATGTGTGAGAGAAAGAGATGTGTGCAATCTCTTTCCGTGTAAATTTCGATTTATGTTTGCATATGCAAACAAAAGTGCACAGGATAACAGCAGGACTCGAGTGGCGTCCAGCTGTTGCCTGGCTATGCTCAGAAAAAAAGTCAGCTTACAAAATGGCCCCAAAAACTATAGAGTTTTTCTTGTTTCAGAAATTATTTCTAAATTTCTAAAATTGCGCAACAACTGAAAAAGATTTTATTTATGCTCGAAAGCGAAAAAATTATGAACTCGAACCCTTGACAGCAGCCTTTTGGGGCAGTCGCCGCTGCCGCAGTTGCATCAATTGACAAATGCGACTCGCTGTCAATATTCAAAACACGCCAAGACAGCTAAGGGTTTGGGTGGCAACTGGGAGCAGATAAATGCAACTGCAACCCCGTCTGGCCACGCTTCAGTTGGCCTCTGTCTCCAACAGATAAGAAGAGTTGCAGCAGACGCAGCAGCAGCAACAGCAGCAGCAGCTGAAAGATGCTGCAGATACGAATGAATGGGAATGGAATTAGTAAGGGAAGGGGATGGGGTTAGGGGAGTTGGGGCAGACAGCTGTAGCTGAAGCACAAACTGATGCTGATGGCGATGCTGCTGTTAGATAATTTCCAGCGCTGCGATTCATTACGGAAATTGTACGCACACAGTTAAGCACGCAAAAATAATACTAAAAAGTATATATATATAATATTTGAACAAAAAGCAGGACCAAGTAAGGCAATCCGAACATTAGATGCCCTTGTAGAGTGGCGCTAATCATATATGTTAGTCATTATGGGTTAACATAACTTACTAAACAAAAATTTAGTTGATCGATCTCTATAATTTTTTGTTTAAATTTTAAAATTATACTAATAAGTAATTGTTTAGTTTGGATATCTTGTTAAAGAAAAAAGTTATTCATATAAGAACTCATCTACCGATGAGCTTGAGAAAATTCACTAAAAATAAAAACAGCCAGAAGTGATGAGTGTGGTTACTTTGATATTCTATTTAAACTAGTGATTAAGAATAAATATAATTTACACAGCCACAGACATCTCCGCCGACAAATTTATAATACCCTCCAGAAGGGCATCAAGAATACTCTCGTAATTCGCACTGCTTTTTGTCAGAGTTCGTCTTCGTCTCAAAAATGGATTTGGATGGGAATTGAAATGGGGACGGAGTTAGGCGGTTGGGGTTCGGGCAACAAATCAATTTTAATTGATTTATGACTAAAGTGTTTTCGGCTGCAATCTGCTTGCGTGGCATGCCCCAAGTGGCAAACCATTTGCATTGATTGACAGGCGTCTCTTGGCGGTTTTGCTCTGTGTCGGTTCGGGTCGGGTCGAGTTAGGGCCGAGAGAGATTAGTGACTCATAAAGTTGCACTCTTAATTGCACTTGAATATTGCTGGGGTGTTGATACTTAACAGCCCATAAGCTGAGGCCAGCTATTAAACCTCAAGTGCAAATGCATTACCAGAAATACTCTTTAAATGTACACGTTTTTTCATAGCGTGCATTGCTCTGCAGAGAAATGAGGACCAAGATTGATTGTTTTTAAAGGGAAATATATTTTGAGAAATATTTTCTTCTTTTACAGTTGACAGGTGTCGAGCAATATAATTCATGCAATTGACTGATATATCAATTAAACAAATCATTTATTTGCTCTCCTTTCACAAAATAAATAAATAAGCCAATATCTCAAGACAACCACAAAATGCAATATATTTTAAGAAATTTGTTTGCAGTTGACAATTTTCAATGTAAAACAATTTTAAGAATGTTTAAAATTTATTTATTTCTATGAATAAATCAAAGTCAATATTGAGCCTGCTTCAACTACCAGAATATTGAAAATTCAATCAGAAAGCTGAACATTTAAATTCAACTGCAAAATGAAATAACAAATTTATAGCAATTTTAAGAGTGTTGAAAACTCAAACAAGTTTGAATTATTCAGTTAAACTAATAATTTTAATGCATATTTTTTCAATTTAATTTAAAAATCAACTCTTAACAGCCAACTAAAATAACACATTTAAAGCAAATTTGAGAATGCAATTCTTATAATCACGCATCTTACAAATATTTAGTCAAGCTAAACATTTTAATTAATATACATTCAAATTGAATTTTAAAGTCTATATTGACAGCTATCTCAACTGCGAGCTAAGATAACGCAATACCTTTTCAAATATCGGACAGTCTCTGCTTGAATTGAAAGTTGATATTGTCGACATGTTTGCTGTGTTGACAACACAAATTAACACTCTGAAAAGTTTTGTGGCACAAAACAAAATGACAACTTCAACATAAACAAGCAAACAACAACTTGAAGAATTTATGTGCATATTTGCCCAGCCCTACACAAGACATGAACTTTGCCGGGGCATGGCAAACATTTACTTTCAGACATTGCAATTTTGTCTAATTGACGCATTTCGTGGCTGACAAGCAAGCAGGCAGCCGCTGTGTACAATGCAACACGCATGTTGCAACGCAACATGCCTCATGATTTTGGAGGCAGCCACACTAACGAGTGCCGAGCTGAAGCTTTATTCTCCAGCTGAGATGCTCAGTTTGGGGTAACTGTAATTGAAAATGTCTTACGCTTGTCGAACCGCACGTCGCAAACACACACCACACACACAAACACCACCACACGCACACACACACACACACACACACACACAAGGCGGGTGGGGGGTCACAACACTCAGTCAGGGCTGAATGTCACTCCCTGGGCATTTGCCGTGAGCCCTAACAATGCAATTCGAGCAAAAATACAGAACGACAAAAGCAAAAAAAAAATGGAAGAAAAATCGCCGCCATTGCGGAAAAGCGAAAATGAGCATAAAGCTCCAAATGACAGGCAAGCGGACAGAGTGAGCGAAAAAGAGAGAGTGAGAGATGTGGAGAGAAGGAGAGGGTGCAGGCAGCGTATCAAGAGATGCACAGAGATGAGCTTGAAAGGGCGACCAAGAAAGAGGTACACTCGGAGAATCGACCAAAAACATGTCACATTTTCAGATTCTGGTTTTCTATGTGTTTTCGTAGTAGAATTATTATATTGCCTTTTTTGTAACTCACGGTATTATTAAGCATTTCTATTTCAAAATCGCAAATACACAAACTTTTTAAATATTCTAAACAAACTTTGAAAAAACATTTAATTGGATTATATTGAGTTATATTATATTGAAAATAGATAGTAGCTAAACTTCAACAGAGAGCAAATTTCATTAATATTTTCTGAATTTTGGAAAGGATTTCATTTAAAGCCGTTATGGCTTGCATTTCAACATTCTTAATAAGAGAGAATATTTAAAAAAATAAATAAATAAAAATTACAACATCTTTAGGATTGTGTATTTAGGGCAAGCTTTCTATGTTTAAAATATGTGTTTCCTGAGTTTTAGAAATTGTGTCTAAAATCAAGAAAAACTTTCCAGTTTTCAGGGCAAATTTCTAAAATTCAGTTCAATTTTTTTGCTGAGTGTAGAGTGAGTGGCCAGGAGTTGTGCCTTGATGGCAGTTGCAGTGCTGCCAACTTGTTTATCTCGTGACTGCACACAATTTCAATTCGACCCAGCGACCTTACTGGCGCACTGTAATTGCCCACAACAGCAACAACTGGAGGAACAACTAGAAGTGAGGTTGTGTCATCAGACTGAGCTGGAGAGAGAGAGAGAGAGAGAGCAGCTTTAGCAACTTCATTTGCACTAGTTTCATTTCGAATGATTTTCCCTGCCGCATCCACTTCACATTGCTGCTTTCCTTCTTTTTTGCCTCTTTTTTTGTCATGCAACGTTATTTTGATGTCCCTTACTGGGTTGACAGTTTCCCTCTCCGTCTCTCTCCATCTCCATCTCAATTTTTTTTTGTTTTTTGGTGCAGCGTTCTGGCTACTTGCACTGAGGTCAACTAGTTGACACTTTGCCGTCTTCTCTCTCCATTTTTTTCGCAAACTGTGCGTGTTGTTTGCTGGCTGTCGGACAATTTGTGGAATTAGTCGGAATTGCCACAGTGCCGGGTGAAATAATGCGGAACAGCGTTGAAAACGTTGGGAACGTTGATTTTTATCTGATTAAACATTGCATATTTCAACCCACCGACGAACTCTAATTTAAGCTCATCAAATGCGCTTTTCTAATTAAAAAGTGCCAAGAATGCAGTAGTTGGGTGAGATTGACTATAATATATCCTGCAGCCAGCTGTTAAATATATTATTATATTTCATTACCCAATTTTGTGTTCTAAATATTTTTGCACACCCAAATTAGAAATCTCTGCTCTTAAGATCGGGATTTTATTACTCAGAAATCGATATGTATCGATATTCGTGAAATGGTGGAAGTAATCAATAAAATATATATATAACGTATAAACGAAGGGTATACAATTATCTCAGTTACTTAATTAAAAAAGCGGGGCAATTTTAGTCAAATTTATCTTCTGTGTCCATCGGCCTGTATATAATATATACTATTTATGAGTACGGCAACTAAGCAGACAATACAATTGTCATAATGTGTTCCTGTAGATACAAATCATGTAATTAGATTGTTCATTCTTCATAACTACTGCTACTGTAAAAGTTGCGTTGATTACAGCACTTTCTTCTCCTTCTTCTGGAAGGAGAAAACTTTGCTTATTGTAGTCTCCCTTTCTTACAGATAAATCGAAACTCTGTGATAAGAAACCTATGAAACTGGCCATATTCCACAGGTGTAATAGAGCTGAGGGCGTATCCTCCTTCTCTAACTTTTCCTAGCCAACAATTATTTGTACTTTAGTGTTCAACAAATTTATTTTACTTAACCCGTTTCGCTCAAGTGAAATACAAAAGGAGAACCAAATCTGAATATAATATTGAGACTTAACGGAAATTGGAAATACCTTTGATTACTGCATATTTTGTTTCAGTTTAATTAACAGATTGAGCTAAATTTTAATTAGTTGTTCAGAACTAGAAGCAAAATAATCGAATCATAGAAACACACTCAGAGCACAATGTACGTAATTCCCAATTCCAATGAATTCTATTATTTATTATTAATTGCACAAGGGTTAAAATGTGTGTGCGTTTGTTTGTGTGTGTATGTAGTCATCGGGGGCATTTTTGTGATGTGACCAAACATGCGATGCACGACTTTCAGCCACGAATCGATTCCTGGCCAGGCATGGCTTGGCCATAATACGCTCGTTGAACATTTCAATTAAGGACGAATCGCTCGAGCGGCAAACAACAACAAAACATATTGATAAAATCACAATCAAATACAAATAAAACAGATATTGCACATAAAAATTGACGCAATTTAATAGCTGCGTTCAGTTGTGGGGCGAATGTTTGTGTGTTGGGGGCTGTAATCCTCAAGGGGAAGTTGCTCGCAGTTGTTGTTGCTTGTTGGTTGTTGGTTGTTGGTAGTTGCGTGTGAAACAATGAAACAATGACATGACCGCAAAAGCCATGACAGGCAGCCAGACAGATAGACGGACAGACAGACAGACAGACAGACAGGCAGACAGACAGACGCACGGACAGACTGATGGACAGACAGATGAACAGACAACCAGGCCTACAACTACAACTACAACAAGTCAACTAACAATATTTAATGCCCATGAAAGTCGAAACAAGAGTTCCTGTTCTGGGGTTGATTGTATACGGAGAGAAGGAGGTTCACACTCAGCAAAAAGTCGAGCTGAATTTTAGAAAATCGCTTCAAATACTAGAAAGTTTTTCTTGTTTTTAGAAATCAGTTTTAAATATTAGAAAAGGGTTGTACTAAATCGGCAATCCCAATAAAAATATTTTCTATTATAAGAGATGTAAAGTCAGAAAAATTGAAGAGAAATCCCTGATTCTTAGAAAGAACCCTCTCCAAAGTTAAGAGAATAGTAATTAAATCGGCTACGTTGAATATAGTTTAATGTAATAAAGAAAAAAGCTAATATAAAACTTTTGATTTTTTCTGAGTGTAACTATTTGACATTTACGCCAAAAATGGGAAAATACACCGAACAAAGCAAGGGAAAATGAGAAAATAGGAAAATGAGACGCCCCGTTGCCAGATGCGTTGACCAGACAAAGTCAATAATTGCAGCAGGCCTTCAGGGAGAGTCTGGGTGGTGACATTGCGCGGGGGGGGGGGGAATAAAACAAACACACTGCATTATAGTTTGTAATCGTTTTTCGATTTAATAGAGCAGCCCGAAAGGGGTTGTAACCTCACTTTTGGTTCTTGGGGGGGACGCTAGGAAATTGCGGTAAATGGAAATGTCCGGTGCAGGAAAAAAGTGCGTGCCAGCGAAGGGGATATGCCGGAATATAGACAGTGCGGCCGTATGGTAGTAGGGCAGTATATGAGGGCGGTGTCCTGACGCTGCTCGTCTGCTCAAAAACACTCCATGGGGACACCATTTGGGAAACGAAATGAGCTTTGTGCGGAGCACTTGGCTAACACTAATACGACGACAGTATGCGACTGACAGCCGAGACAGACAACAACAACAGCAACAGCAACAAAATAAACAACAACAACCAACTCAGGCACAAAAACCCGACCAGTTTGAGTCGCTGTTCAAGCATTATACGCTTGGCTGGCATGTTTTGTATACCCCCTTTCAGAGTGGGTATTCGAATTTTGTATTGAAGTTTGACATCTCCAACAGCCGTCTACCTTATATCATACACTCAGAGAAATGTGCTTAAAGGCACTTAATTTTTTCTTTATTGAAAATACAATCTTTAAAATTATTTTTTTATTGACAATAGTTAAATGAAGTGCACTAATTTAAAAATTGATATTGAATGGCATGTAAATACAAATTTATAACATGTTCAGCTTCCAGATATGCAAATAACTTCAAAAATGCACCTCAGATTTTCTTAAAGCAGTAAATTTTAAGTCGAATTGACTATTTGTGTTGAACAAAATATCCAATTCTAACTTACTCAATATAAATATTATTAGACTTTCAACACTTGCACCAAAAATTACTTAGATGAGATATATAGTATAGCTGACACATGAACAATCAGACGAAAGAAGAGTTATCGCAGCCAAACTCATTAGTTATGATTTTGACTATTCTATAATTCTCGGCAAAATGAAGGTATCGTCAATAAGAATCCGCTTTAGAAGGGTATCTAATCTTCGGCGTGCCGTATTTATTTATTTATTTTTTTTGCCTTGTTGCTGTCAATTGCCATGGCGATCTGGCAAAAACCTAATCCGAGTCAGAATCCACACGCGCCCAAACAAAAACTTGCGATTAAAGCGTATTGACCATGAGAATTTTATAATTGAATTACGAGACTAACAGCAACAACAATAAGAAGAAGAATAACAGACAACAACAAAAAAGGGGTTGGCCCAAACAGAAACTGACCAAACACAATTCACCATTAGGCACATCTAACAAAAGCCGTTGGGCAGTCAAGCGTAACTCCGGCACAAAGGTCAAGCCGACAGAAGGTCAGCAATTAAAGTGAGGCGAGGCTGATGTGCTGAGGGCTTAATAAATAGCCATAAGATTGGGTCGTATAGAGAGACAACCCCTCTAACCCCACCCATATTCCGGGGGTGGATTCGCGACTGATTGCTGACCAATGGTCCGCTCTAAATTGTGTCATCTTCAGCGATCGCCCCCATCGGGTTCAAGTCAATGTCACCCTGCCTCCGACCTGCCTTTGAGCGAGCATTTAATGCGCTTACAACAGATGTTTCTGTGACAGCCAGCTTAAGGGTTGGTTGTCCTTCCTCCCTGAATGGGGCAACTTCTCTATTCTCTACCACTCTACCCCCTGCCTCTCCGTTTCTAGGCAAGAAATAAAGGCTAAATTAATTTTTCAGCTGTAAGTCAAACAAATAACATAAGGCTAATAGCCAAGAATATCAATGGGCAACTTTTCGAGTATTTGTATTTGACTGAAATGTAACCTTGCAACTCGCTTGAATAATAAAATAAATAGTTTATTTAGTTAACCTCTTTCCATAATTTATTGAAAAGTTATAAAATATTGTTTTGGCTAGTTAAGTGCATACTTTATGTAATTTGAAATAAATTTAATTATTTCCTACTTGAGTTCATTTTTAAGCCAATATTTGAAATTTAAATATCTCATAAAGTATAAATTTAAAGGATGATATTTATTTATATGAAGATAACCCCCACCTGCATCAAATGAACTGTGACAGCGTCTTGAAATAAAGCGTATTTATTATTAAGTTAGCTATAAATATATTAGTTATTTCTTGAAACAGACTGCAACAGCTTTTCAAAATTAGACAAGCATAATATAAAATTATATATAAATGTTTAAGTCATCAATATAGCAAAATCAATTGCTTAAAATAAGTGGCGGCAGCTACTTACAATTAGACGTCTTCATTATTAATTCAGTAATGAAATCCTAGTTATCATTATAGCTAAATCTGCTTGCTTAAAATAGACTCAGCCAGCGTATAGACTTCCTTATTATCAATGTAGATATAAATATATTCTATAATCTATTTACGCTCTTAGAGTCACCTAATTACGCAGCGTGAGATAAAAATAGCGGAAATTTAGAGGAAATGTATAAGTAAAAACAGGCAAGTAAAAACAGGTACTTCTCGTATTTGGGAACTGTAGACGTGCAGCTGTTGCTGGCCAGGTAGTTAGGTAGTCAGGTAGGCACATAATCAATATAAAACAAATATATATCAATATGTTAGCGAGCCTGGACAGACAAAGGGCAACGACTAAAAGTGCGCCTCGTACGTGCTAATAAATTCATTAAACATTTATGGGGGAAAGTTGGGGGCACATGGCAAGTGCAGTGGCAATAAAACTATTAGCATAATGACAGCATTAGGTAACAGCGGCAACAGTAGCAGAAACAGCTGACGAGGCGGACAGGATGCGGGTCCTGGCAACCATAAAAAAGGCCGCATTTGTAATGCTCAGATAAATTGTTATTTTATGTGCCAATGTAATAAGCGCATTATCTGTGTGTGTGTGTGTGAGTGTGTGTGTGTGTGTGTGTGTGTGTGAGTGTGTGTGTGTGGCAAGTCATAGAGAAAACTAAGCACGTCTAAGCAGAAGCACGAGAAGTGCTTGAGAACGTCATTGAGATGACGCCTTGGGGACATTGAACCCTACTATTTTTCGGGTTCGCTTACTAACCCGGATCGGTTCGAAGGGGAGTCGACTCCAGGGCGCAAAGGTGCAGACGTGGCACAGACAAAAAGTTCGCTGCATGCCACTCAAAAAATTATAAACAGTTTTTAAAAGACTTTTTTTGACAGAGTGCTGAGAATTTATAGCCAAGGACTCGAGTACGTGCTGCGGTCACGCATCCATCTTTGGCCAACCAGCTCAACAGCTTACGCGTGAAAGGGACGAGAGACGATGGACGCAGGATGAAGGACAGCATACACTTAATAAAGTGTTTGTTTGTGTCAGCTCCAATCCTGGGGGCCAGCCAGCAATGACTGAATCCTGTTTCTGTCAGAGCTGCGAGAACATTTCAATTTTAGCTGTCAGCCTTTTTGCAGCTGCTCACAACATCAATGAAAGCAAATTGTGCAAATTCAATAAACCAATTGAAATAGTTTAAATGGTTGGTTTTTGTCAGAGTGAGTCTATAAGTAACATTGCATATATACAAATATATTGTATATATATATATATAGTAAAACACTGTGGATTGAGCTGTAGAAATTTTTCTGACTACAATGATAATGAGACAAGCGATATTTGTTATATTTGGATAAAGAATGGCTGATTGAACACTGCAACCTTTGGCAAAGGGTAGGGAAATATATGATTTCATTAAATGAATCCTTAATTCCATAGTTGAGTTGAGGCATAGCTAGTTAAGAAGAAGTACTAATGACATCAATACCTTTATGAAAAGCTGTCTGCTTATTAGGATTAATCTTTATTAGATAAAGAATTATTTGTAGGAATTATGAGAAAAGTGCAAAAGAAATTGCATTTTTGGAAATAGCGAATACTGTTAGCTATGTCAAGGAAAATTGATAGTTAGCATTTTAAGGATATAATATATTAAAATGACAATGTTTAAGGTACTGTCAATGTCTTCATCTATTGATAGGCCAACTGCGAATTCTGCCTCTTATCAATGCCCGTTTAAGTTGCAAGTCTTGTTAGCATATTCTTCTATTTGCTAGAGTTTTGTTTCCTTTTTTTGATCATATCGAAGACTGTCTTTGCAAAATTTGGCCGCAGACGATTACACATCATTACACGGCAACATTGGGAACTGAGGGCCCGGGCTCAATTGGCTGGTTTGGTCTGAAGTTTTATTTACATTAAAACATCATCAACGTGTTTATATCAACATCAAACTCATTTTACGCATCACCAAACTTTTCGTAATCCTTTGATCCGATGCAGCAAAAGGGTTGCCACAGCAAAGTAGCAACACCAAAAAAGCAAAAAATAAAAAAAATTCAAGCCAGAGCTCATAAAAAGCTTGGCGGGCCATTTTTCTTGTTTTTTGAGGAGCACACACGAAAAATAAAAAAAAGGGACAGCCCGAGTGAAAAGGGTTCCTTGATATGCTCTGATTTTTGTTGTTGTTGCTGTTGTCAACTCAATCGTGCTGCTCCTGCTGATGTTGCTGCTTCTGCAGCCAAATAATATAAATCCGAAATAAATCAGTAAACTTTGCGAGTCGAGTGGTTGTTAATTTGAAATTTATACGAAAAACAATTTAATCGGCTAAACCAAAACATTATCCCCCGAAATGTAAACGAATCCCAGTGCACTCAATCCCCCTCTGTGTGTGTGTGTGGGTGTGTGTAAATGGGTTTGCGGGTTTATGACCTTGTCAAGGCCACTGACTGAGAGTTATTTAGGGCCTCGCCTATTGGGGTAGGTCTTTGGCTTGGCAAGTGAATTTAACACAGTTCAATAAATACACGTGGAAATTTTAAATGTATGTGGGGCTAAATTTAATATCTAGCTGGATCAAACGAGCTCTGTGTGCCTCTCCTATAGATACCTTTTCTTACACGAATCGTACTCTTGAAATTGAGAACGCTTTTTTTAATGAGTGGAGATGTTTGTTGTATAAATCACACATATTAATAAAACACATAATATTATTAATAAAGCAGCGCGGCTGAACTGAATGGGCTTAAAGCGTGCACAAAAGTTTCTTGGCCATTTTTGTTGAATAAATTAACCGATTTTAATACAAGTTTGTTTGTTAGTTCGATTGAACTTATGACTGTCATCCATATCATTGAGTATCAATCTTGAACTGAACTTTAAATGCTTGCGTTCTTCTTAATCGTAAAAACTTTAATATGTTTTTTTTTAATATTTGTTCATCTCTTGTCTAACTATAAATCTACATTTTGGCATATTTCTTACATATTTCCTTAGATTTACATATTAGTCGTACATCATCAGATAATGCCATCACTTTCACTTAGTATAAATATGAAAACTAAACTTAAAATGTGCAGGCACTTCTACATTCTGACAGCATTTATATTAATGCATATTGATATCAAGAATAACTCTCAAAATCCTTTCGTCTCGATTTAAATCAGCAAAATTTCCTTTTATATTTTATCCTTTGATACCATGTCTGTGTATGTTATTTAATCAATTCCTGCGAATATCTCCGCAAGCTCAACATGTACCGTGACTTGGCTAAAACACCAAGAACAGCATCATCATCGTCATCATCGTCATCATCATCATCAACATCATCATCATCATCGTTATCATCATGATAATGAGTTAAGGTCACAGCTGCTCAGCTTAGCTGATGATCTGCTCAGCAGCTGAGCGCTGTCAATTAGCCTATTCCCCTGTTCCGGCCATCGGTCCGTCCGTCTGTCCGTCCGTCTGTCGACCTGTCTGTTGTCTGTTGGATGTTTACTTGTTTGCTTGTTCGCCTGTTCGCTTTTAGCCAACTAACAAACAATGTCAACGTCATGAAACCGCAGCCTCATTACGAAATATTTAATCATATTTAGCGTACAAGAGTGAAAAACGCAAACGGGCGAAGAAACAAGCAAAAGGGGTTACATAAGGGGAGGAGGAGGGAAAATAGAAGTGGGATGAGTAGTGAGGAAAAGGACACAATTTTAACAATACACGCTGAGAATGGAAAACCTCAGCAACCACATGCCACTGATATCACAGCTGCCTTGACAGTTAAGTAAATGAGGCAAAGTGGCAGTATTTCTCATATATACAATGAGAGAAAGGGCGAGAGAGACAGAGAGAGAGAGAGAGAGAGAGAGAGAGAGAGAGAGAGGGAGAGAGAGAGAGGGAGGGAGGAATATAAATAGAAATTACGCTTACTAGTTACACTTAGATATTCAGGTTACAGCCTTTTGTAAGTCTCAACTACACTAAAAAGAAAAAAACACTTTGAAAAAGGGGAAAACGCGCTGAAAACTTGAAATTTAAGCAATATTTTTCTTAAATTTAATAATTAATAGTAAAATTATATTACTTTTCTAATTTTTGAGAAATGTTTTCTATTATTAGGGAATACATTTCTAAAAAAGTATCAATTTTAAAATTTGGGCAATATATATACTAAAAATGATTATTATCGAAAAATTCAACCTGAAATAATCTTGAAACAAGCTTGCATTTTATAAATACACTGTGTGAATAGTGTGGCAATTTGAAAACTTGATTTGTTTCCTTTTTTTTGAGTGTAGTTAGCAGACTAACTACTTGGTTTTGTTTGGGCGCTAAGAGTATTTGCTCGTTGGCAATAATATCAAATTGCACTTTTCTGCCAACACACACACACACACACACACACACACACATACATACATAGACACACACACAGACATATATCGCATAGAGAATGCATGCGGAAGATACACAAATATCTGGCAAATACAAACAAATGTGCAAACAGAAGTCGCAGGAGCAGCACAAGCCAAATAAATGGCAAACAGCGGTGGCAAGGTGTGCTGTGCGTGCAACAGAAACTGAACTGCTAACGGTTGCAGAGAGACTCTACTTGCCCCCTCTCTCTCTCTCTTTCTCTCTCGCTTTCTCTGTGGCTTCGTAAACATCATTTAAGTCTATTTGTGCATAGGGCAAAGCCACACTGAATACAACTGAAGCGAAACTGCCACACCGAGGAGCAGAGGAGTCTAAAGAGTGTGGTGCGTTGCAAGGGGAGGAAGAAGGTTGCCTCGTGTGCTCAGCAATTTTGCATCGTTGGCAAAGTGTGTTCAGTTATTTGATATGCGCGGTTATTTGATAACAACAGCTGCTTCACAGACTGCAACTGCAGCAACAGGAGCAGCAAACAGATGAAGAAGAGCAGAAAGCAGCAAACAGTAAGCATCGCAAGAAGCGCAGACAAACAGTGGATCACTGGAGGGGCCTGAGTGGTTAGATTGAGGGGTGTCTTTGCTGCCGCCATAACGTCAATCAAAGTGTGCCACATTTGCCATCTAGTTGGCTGCATTTTATTGCTGATGGTGCAATTGAATTGTTTGCTGCCTGATTGGCCAGGCCCACACAATGCAAACGTATCTCAAAGATACTTTGGCTACATGACCACAATAAGCACTTGAAAGCAATAAATCAATAAATTCAAATGGTTGACAGCCTATGTAGAAATAACAGATAAAAGATAAACAATTTAAATTGACAGAAAATAACTAAATACAATAAATGCTTATCGTTGGCCGGGTGTGTTGAAATACAAACTGAAAAAAATAAAATACTATTCAAAGACTCGTTGAAATCAATGTGTATTAATTATTTTGAGTACATTTTGCATGTTCTCATTAATTTGGTAAATTACTTTCCACAGCTACAACTATTTTCTGTACATTTTTCAACAATTTTAATAATAAATTTAATCATATTGAAATTCTGAAAATAGGGTTCTAAATTGAGTATGTGAACATAATTGGTCTACAGCATTAATATGCAAATGAAGGCATACTTATTTTGAGTTGCTTTCGCTATAAATATTCGATGTATAATAATAAATCTTCAACCATACATTTTGTCATTGGTAGCTTCAGAAAATGTATCTCTAAATAGAGTATATAGATCAAATTTGTCTATAACACTTGCGTATTAATTAGTAATGAAGTTCTACTTATTTCGAATTTTAAGTAGATCACCGTAAGTTAACATTGCATTGCATTTGCATTGAAGTTTAACTTATTCTGGGACCATTTTCTTCAGTTCTGAATAATGAGATTCAAAAGTATTATTTCAATATAAATAAAATTTCCATAATACATTTTTTAACAACGTCTAAATATGGAGTACATAAGCACAATTTGCTCTCATTGATGTGATGATAAATAAGTCTCTACGCTATTAGCAATTTACAGTGTACAGCTTTAAGTTTTAACTGTATTTTTAAGAGATTCATAAACAGCTTTAATCATTGTTAAAGGCTGAAAACTTAGTTTTAGATAGGAATCTTACAAACATAAGTTGCTAATAACATCTGACCTTTTTTCTAAATCTACAAATTTGGCACACAAGTTTTAAATTTCAATCTTACAAACATAATTTGTCTATAACATTTGACCTTTTTTGAGCAAATCAATGTTAGCTTCAATTAAGCATAGAAAAACTTAATTCTCGAAAAGCAGTACAAATTTAAATGGATACGCTCATTGGCAAAGCTTGTTGTTTGGGTCTAGTTGCCCTTTTGTGTCTGCTGTATTCTGTTTTCTGTTTTGTGTTTTGTGTTTTGTGTTTTGTGTCTTATGTATGTCAATTAAATTCAATTGAAATTAATTTAATGTTGTTATTGTTTCGCTTGTCGTTGGATAAAAGACGGCGACCCAAAGCCACTTAGGGCTGGCCAAACAAAACCGAAAGTGGACAACAATCTAAGGCAATAAATAAATGGATAGACTGCCCCAAAAAAGTTGCACGTGCGTCTCGATGATGACTCTTGTGCCACCTGAAGTTCAGATGAGATTGAGTAGGAGTTTTGTGTTTGTGGCTGTGACTAACTAAGTTGAGGCTAATTTGAAGAGCAAATATCATTTGCACTTTTGGCTTAGGGCTCCGGGCGAGCATTAGAAATGCATTTGGGCTCGTGCTGGAAACTAAATAATTCATGCAACGTTAATGTATGTATGAATAGATACACTTACAAAAAAAATCTAACAGATCAAATTTTGAGTTTCAGGAAGTATTTATTCCAAGAATCAAGCTTAGCACTTCTACTTTTTAGAAATGCATAATTAAATATTTGAATTTATTTATAAAAAAAAACAGAAAAAACAGCATATCTGTAGCAAAAGCGTTTTTTCTGTTAAAAAAATTATTTAATGTAAATTTTATCGCGATTTTAATTTAAATGTGATTTTTTCTGAGTGTAACTGTGTGTGTGTGTGTGTGTATGCAGTTTGATGGTCTTTATGCATGTGGAAATTTGTTTTGTTTTCGTGTTGGTTGCGTTGGCAGCTTGGCTTTTGTTTAACACATTCCGAATTCGTTTGCCTCAATCGATTGACATAGTTTAGTTCTAATGGATTTTCACGCCAGCGTTGACACAATTGCGGCAAGCAGCAGCAGCAGTCGTAGCAGCAGCCCCACACGTTGATGCCACAGCCATAGTTGTGGCACAGCTGCATAGCCGCAAACTGTGCAACTTCAATGTTGGCATTTTCCTTTTTCCTTTTTTGTTATTATTGTTACCCTAGCAAGTTTAGAGACGACAGACATACCTGCAACGAAAGTGAAAGAAACAAGATTGTATTAAAGTTCCAGTTTTAGATTCAGGTTTAGTCTTAAGTTTTAACTTCTTAGTTTATAGTTTATAGTTTTCAGTTGTTGTTGCTGCTGTGCAACTATCAGTCGCTGCTGCATTGAAACATAAATTTCTTTAAAGCCTAATTGCCAGGGATTATCAATAGGCTGGCGACCCCAAATAAAGACAAAGTCATGAAAACTGACTACGAAAATAAAAATCAATTTTTTGAAATATTTACGAGCGGAAGAGCACCGCAGATTAAATAAAGCACTCCAATGACAGACAAACAGACACACAGAGAGAAAAATAGAGATAGAGAGAGAGAATTGTTATCAGTTGTGCATTTGACTTGCTTGAGTTTTAATTAACAATTTAAAGTAAATAAGCGCAGAAGAGACACAAAAATTGAGAAAAATATTTAGTTGCACAGCGAGCTTTATCGCAGCTGTAATCTGTCAGCGGGTTGCAGTGCACGCAACATTTAGGGGGCACACAAGTCGAGTTGGGGGCATGAGCAGACCCCATTGACGAATGCTGCGACACACGTTGCAGCAACACCAACAACAACAACAACTGCTTCGTAGAAGTGCACTTGTTGCCATTGTTGTTGTTGCTGCTGCTGCTGCTGCTGCTGCTGATGTGTTTAGTTATTAAAACTGACAGTTTTATTTGTCAGCAGCCAGCGACTGGGGTGTGTTGTGTGTGTGTGTGTGTGCACAGTTCCATCTGGAGCTCGAGGTTGGACTTGCAGCCTGTCACGCACCCAAATGCCTTATGACACTTTTTATTTTTTTCTCGCTTCGAAATAGATGTGAATGTATTTTTCTTATTTCTTGTGCATTGCTTTTGACATGTGTCCTGAGTGCGTTGTGTTTTGTGTGTTGTGTGTTGTGTATTGTGCGATTGCGAGTTCACTTTTTGGGGTTGAATACAATTGATTTTTTTATGCACACAAAAATAGCTCTCAACTTTTAGTTTATGATTTCGAGCATTTTTCAGAACGTTTTACAAATACAATTGAAGTGCCTTGCTTTTGACATTGGCATTGGCAGGCAGTTGATTCTTGAGTTGTGCACATTTTCTGCAGAAAAAAGGCAAAACAAAAAACAACAAAGCACCAATCAAAACTGGAATGAAAAATGCAGAAGTGGAAAACCAATCAACACTTTTGTTCTTAGCTATAAGTTTGTGAAGTCAAAATTAATTGAGAATAAGTTTGATAAACACACCAAAATACAATAACAAAATTGTTTAAAAAAATAAAACAACAATCTCGAATGAATGAATAAAAAAAGGCTTAAATCATTCAACATGTTTTCCATCGCTAGAAATTTGTAGAAATTCTATTTTGTTAACTTGCACAAAATGCTTATTTTTAAAATTATTTCAGTATAAATTAGACGGAAATTCTCTCAAAACAAAATCGATCAAAATTTTTTCATATCCAAAAATTTGTGGAAATTTTATTTTTTAAAGAAAGTTATTTTTGGAAATTTTTTGGGTATAAATTAGATTAACATACCACTACGAAAATATGCAAATTAATTTTCAACAATCTGATAAAATAAAAAATAGGTTTGTTGTGCGAAACTAATTTATGCTCTCCACACATAATTAAATTGCTAAATGTTTGCATGTTAATTCCAGCAAAGTTTGGTCCAAATTAATTGGTTTGAGAATATCATAATTTAATGATTCTAACGAATCGAATGCCATGCCAACAAATTAGTGTCACTATTGCCCCAAAATGTATTTAACTAATGAGCTGCCCCATAAAGAAATCTAGGCGAATGCCATGAAACTGAGAAAAAAGGAAAGAGAAAACTTGTTTTTCTTTCCCAGTGATTTTTCGCACTTTTCATGCTGGCTCCAACTCAAAAGCAAATTAATCGCGTAATATTTGTTGTCATTTGTCTATTTATGATAATTAAGGTTTGACATTTTTATGATATTAATTAATTTGATGGCGATGTCGAAGTGTGAAAAGAAATGCAGAGCCAGACCCTTCAAAATTACCCCCCTCCTCCACCGCTCATGCCACACGCCTCACACCTCTCTCCGCCAGTCGAGACGCCTCAACGCCAACGCGCTTCTAATTTTGTCAACGCTCGACGGATGTCGCCGGCCACAACAAAAAAAAAAAATATTTAATAGGCCCTGCGTTGACCCCAATAGAAAAAAAAAACCAAAAAGCAAACACAAAAGCGAAAAAGCATAAAAAGGGAATAGGGAAAAGGGAAACGGGAAAAAAGGGAAGGTGAGAAAAGTGTTGTTTTTGTTGTTGTTGTTGCTGCTGCTGCTGCTGCTGCTGCCCCACTTAATGAGAGGGTCTCCGGCATCTGTGGCATTAGCGCTGATCGTCAAGCATTTAAAACTGCAGCGGGGGCGACCCGACCCGCCTCATAAAACTGACAATAAACTATGCAGATCCCCATAAAAAAAAAAACAACAAAAAAGACCGAAGATAACCCAGCTGCAGTTCTGTGGCACTCGTCTCGCTGAGTGCCTAAGTGCCGAAGTTTGTTTTAGTTCAAGCATTAAATTAAACAAATAAGAGCGAGCCCGCTAAGCCATATCTATACCAAATACGTGTGAAGACTAGACTATATATATGGAAGTATATATATGTGTATAAATTTGCCAATATAAGCTATAAAACTCTCTGAAGAGATCATAGAAAATGGCTGCAATTTTATTATATGTATTTGGGAATTAATTGTAATGGATAATATTAATTTTAAATAATAATAAAATAATAGACCAAACAAAGATTATATATATGTATAATTATATATATTTATAATTTTTCTGGCATAATCCATAAATCTCTCTGAAGAAATCAGAAGAAATGTTTCCAGCCACAGCGAAAGGCCTAAGTTGCAACTCATATTTGTATGTTAGTTATGCAACATCGAAATGTGCTGCAGTTGCAACTGGTAGATAGTTCAGTTAGACTATGAGCAAATATTGTATTCAAATTTATCAAATCAAAATTCAATTTGCGCCAGCTTTAAAATCAAATTTGTGCCTGTTCCTTGGCATATGTTTCACTGCAAGAATATTATGTGGCGCACAACTAATGCACCAAATTTATGCGTTCTGAAAACTTTTTCGCCCACTCTTTTTTTTTGCTTTTTTTTTGAGGCGGGGAGGGGTTCTTTTTGGCCAACTGCGAGCCACAGCCACTCAATGGAGTTGGCCAGCCGTAAGACAGGCCCAGCAATATTTTTTGGTGCTTTTTTTTTGCAAAATGAGGCGCAACGAAGCGTATGACAAACAGATTTTTCTCAAACGCAAATCCGTGCGCTGAAAAGAAAAGGCAAAGAAAAAGTGTAGGAATTTCCATAAAATTAGAATAACAGCAGTGATTCTTTACCGAGCAGAGGACCCCCCACTCGCCTCCCACCGAAAGACGAATAGGACAGACGCCAAAATTTATGAGCAGCACCAAAAAAAATATATGTAAGAAAAGAAAAGAAAACACAAAAAACGAGATATGGAGACAATAAATGAGCACTGCCTCGAAAGAGACAGGAATATCGTGTAAAAAATAATTGAAGCTGAAGCAGCGACAGATTTTTTTAGACACGCAATGCCAGGGGGAAGGGGTAAGGGGTAAGGGAAAGGGGTACGATTCGGATGGAGGGCAACCATATAAAATATGGGGACAAACTTCAAACCCTTTTCCGCATTTTCTATTTTGCCACTCCCTCGAACCCAAAGCCATTTCCCCACCCTCCTCATGGCGCCCCGACAATTTTTTTGGCACTGCTTCCTGCCTGGGTGTGTGTGATGTGTGTGTGTGTGTGTATTGTATGTTTTCTTCGGTTTTTTTCCGCGCATTTTTCATGTTGTGCACCGGCAACTTACATTAAGCCATTTATCTTGATAGTGTTTTTGTTTTTATTTTTGCTTTTAGTTTAATTCATTTACAGCATTTTCCTTTGGACTGTGCAAATTGTGTGTTGTAATTTTCAAATTCAAGCCAGGCGGCAGTCCACAAATCTATATGCGATTCTTTTCCGTCTTTTTTATTTTTAATTTGCCTCAAACGAGTCTGCATTCCTCTGCCAAGGGATTTAACTACATATTCCAAATATTTTCCTTTTATTTTTTGCTATTTACCACATCAAATTTGTCATGCCAACTCCATCGCTTACAATTCAAATGCACTTACTGACTGCATATTTTTAGATTTTTATACGAACTATGACTTATTATTATTAAATAATGTAATTTATCAATTTACTTGTATTTATTTACTTCAAGCTTCTTAGATCGATTTCATATTTGACACACAGTTTATACTTTCTTTTAAAAGATGAGCTAAATTGATACATTGATATTTATATGCAAATCAATCAAACTTGAGTAAAAGATTCCAAGTTTGGTCTGCATTTCATCTATTAATTTTTTTTTAATAATTTAATTATCTTTCCAGTTACTTAGTTAGTGTAACTGATATTTGACTTACAAATTCACTAGCTTCTACATTTAATTTCGAAAGGCAATTCAATTGATGCACTGAATTAAGTATAGTAACTATGATTTACCTGATTTATTTTAGTTTTATTTAAATTCTACTTAGTCAATGTTTTATTCCAATCTTTAGCTTATATATTTCTTAGTTAGAGTATTTAATATTCGCCATACACTTGCATTGTCCTTTGCCATCATTTGTATGTTAGTCATTTGAGACAAACGCATTTTGCTGTGATTTTTAAACCAATTCTATTTGTTTTTGTGCACTGCTTTTTGAACTTTCAACTTTGGCTCCACGTTATTCTTTTTTTTTAACTCTTTTATTTTGGGTATTTTTTCCATTTTCAACTCAAACGAGTTTAGTTTTTGTTATATTATTGCGCCGTTTGTGGTATGTGCCGTTGGTGATATTTGGCGTTGAGAAACTTTTTTCGTTTCGTTTCGCTTTTTATTTGCATTTTTTGCTTGGCTTTAGCCTTTGCTGTATTGGAATTACAACAATTTTTTTTATTACTTTGCGGGTATTTTATCCAATTTCTATTTGCTGTTGTGTGTGTGCGTGTGTGTGCTTTTTCATAAATCTCTAAATTGAGATTTATGATAGTTTTGCATATTTTAGCCATGTCCGAGAAGCGGTTTGGCGGCAACATCCGAGTGAATGGAGACACAGACAAAAAAGGATTCAGGACGAAGTACGCAGGACGAGGAACAAGCGTGGCTGCAACTTGGCTTCCCTTTTATGAATGTGTGTGTGTGAGTGAGTTTGAAGAGCTGGATTAATAAATTAGTTTGTGGTCGAATTGTCGTTTAGCTCTTAACTTTTTGATTGCTGCCGTCGCTCGGTTATTTGACATATGGTATGCAATTAAATATTAAAGAGTGAAGGAGAAGGATACAGAGAGTCAGAGAGGTGGAGAGCGGCAGTCGAATTTCCCCCATTAGCAGTTGAGGCTGCAACTTTTAAGTAATAGTCACTTTATTTATGGAACACTCAGATTGATGTGCAAGTTTTAAATATTCTATGCATTTATAATTAATGTAAAGTGTTGAAACTGCTTTTGGCAGCCAATTCCTAACTATATAATCTGTATATAATTAAAAAATAAAAATAGTGATAATGAATTCACAATCTATTTACAGATCGCAAGGCTCATTCTATTTCTTATACATTAAGATTTGTATTTTGTATATGTAAAGTAAGCAAAGTTTAGTTAGTAATTTAGTTATAAAAAATAAAAATCAAATATTATTTAATTTATTCATTCATTTGTGATGGTTGATTTTAGAGCGTGTTAAAACTTCATTTAATTTGTATATATTTTTTTAACAACCAGCTTAAACCTTCCACTTGCTAACGCATCCATTATGCAAGCTGCATAAAAAGGTAATCTACACTTTTGCACAGCTTCTTTTAATTAATGATTCAACTTTTAAGTGCTTTCAAAACTCGTATTTTTTTCCATTTATTCATTTCATTTCTGTGCAGAATGTTTAAACTTCAGTCCGAGTATTGAATTATTTGCCTCATTTGCATATGTTGGGGTTAACAGACAACATGGGCCAAAAGCGAATCATGTAAATTTAAATTGCACAGCAACCCAGACTGGCCAGCATAGCCAGGCATATTATCCCGAAAGGGAACAATAAGCCAATAACCAATAATGCAGCAAATGCATTTTACCAAAACTTGAATAATGAGCCTCAGACCTGATAGGGAGATAGGTATTACTGTAACTGTCTCTGGTAATCACAGATTGTGTGTGGAGTGAAGGGAATTGTAAGTGGGGGGAGGTAAGCTAAGGCCAACAACCGCAGCTACATTTCGGACCAAGCCAAATGCCTTCTAACCGGGGTCGCCCACATTGAATCAACTCAGCCTCAGCAGTCAGTTTTTGCTCCTTTTGGGATTCCTTGCTTCCGAGCTGAATTTTAATCCCTGGCCGGAGCTCAAACAAATTTTGTGTGTGTTTGGAGCCCAAAGTGAACCCAAGCGAACAGCGTTCAGACATATGGCATAATTGTAGCTGAAACTGAAGCTCAGCCAAAAACAACAAACACACACACACACACACACACACACATACACACAACCAACACACACATGCACACCTACATAGCCCTATTGTATTTGCATTAGTGTAATGCAAAGTGTTATAAGCTTTATTATGGTTACCAGTCGATCCGAAGACGACCCAAGAGCTGCCGTCTCTCTGGGCTTTGGGCTTTTGGGGTTTTGGGGCGCATCACTTTGGGGAATTTTATGTAATGATGTGCTTAAATCCAAACCCACAAGACCCAGCAAGGACAAACTATGCCCGTTGGTGGCCGGGGCAAAGCCCAAAAATGGATTGATAATATCCCACAAATGATTAACTTGACGGAAAGCTTTTTTTTTTTTTGCATGACTTTGCCTTTTGGGGCTACGGAATTGGTAAACTGAAATTCAGACGACTCTGCTCGCAAAATGCTAATAGTTTTTTGGGGAGCCCGACAGATTTGTCAATCCGTCTAATGCCCTTTGTCGTGCTTTGGCTGTGGTTTGGGCTTGGGCGCTGCTACACTCGGAGCAAAATCGAACTGAATTTTGGTAAATCGCCATACCCTTGGCAAATTTTATTTTGAGAGGAGAATTTCTAAAATTGTATGTTGTGGCTTTCCAAACTGCAGCGTTTGCTTTCCTTTTTTAGTATGGACTTTTTTTTAGATAAAATTTGTCCAACTTCCAGGGTGTTTTCTAAATCAGTTGACATAATTATTACATTCGTTTCTTGGTTACATTTTTAGTATATTATTGATATTATTAAACATTGATATTTTAAGACTTAGATAGTTATAAGGCAGACAATATTTGGACTCTATCACATCTTTCTGAATAAACTGAATAAAAATATAAAAAAAAACACCTTTTAATTTTAAGAAGTAAATTTTTGTCTATTTCGATATTATTTCTAAGAACTCAAACACTTTGATAGTTTTTCTAATGAAAAACTAGTAGCAAAAAATGCTTCATATAAAATAAATATATATTTAAAAAGGATTTTCCAAGAAGCAGATATTTTTTATTTTTCACGACAATTTTTGTAAATTCAGGTAGATTTTTTAGCTGAGTGTAGACAAATTTGTCGCACATTTAAATCAATTGACATTACTACACACACCGTACAGAAACCCAGAAAGTTTGAGCTGGCAGGCGAATTACATTTGATGGCCGACATATTGTTTATTGGACGGACGGATAGATGGACTAACTGGCCAAATAGACAGGGACCATAATGGGCTCAAAGTATTTCTAACCACATTAGCTGGTAATTGTTAAAGGGTTCCGTTGCGAGAGAGGGAGACGAGACTTTATCTTATTAGCAAGTGATTTATGCAACGATGTCAATGTCATATGGTTGCCATAATTCAGAGCAGCAGAAGAAGCAGCAAACAGTGGCAGCAACAAACAGTGGCAGCAATAAATATTGTATCACATGGCATCATAAGGGAATATAATGATAAATAACCAAATCAGCGTGCGAAATGACTTCATTTCTGAAGATGCGACACATTCATATCCATAAACATAATACACAATGCATAAGAAGCAACTGTGAAAAGACACAGACACACAGAGAGAAAGATATATATATTTAAATATATATATACATATATATATGTATATATATGTTACGAGTGAGTGAGATGGATAGAGTGTTCAAATCGGATTGCAGAGTTTACCCCGCTCTTGATGTGTGTGCGTAAATCTTTTATCCGCATGAAACGATAATAAATCTTTGCAGCAAAATGTACAGATTATTAGGCGCCCCCAAGCCCCCTCCCCCACCCCCACCCCCACCCCCTCTCAGCATTGCGACAAAACATCTGGCAGCAACAGTGGCAACAACAACAACAAGAACAACATTAGATATAATCGCATACTTAGAAGTGTGATGACATTTTTTTTCCACTGACTGCCAGCAGACAGCATTAGCATTATCCGATTGGCAATGGAGCATAAGCAAACAGTTTCAGCAACTATACGAATTTATATATCTGTACATTGTATAGATGCTATATGTATATAATATATATATATATATATATATTTATATGGGAATTTAATTAAGCTCCCAAGTAGCAAACGATCCTGTATAGGAATTTAATTAAACTAGCAAATAGCTGCCAGCTTTTAGATGCCTCATAAATTGCTAGACTCTCCGTCAGGCATACACCGATAAGTGTGTGTGTTTGAGTGTGCGTGTGTGTGTGCGTTTGCATTTTAAATTACCTAGAAGCAGCCAAGACTGTCAGCGGTGAGGCAGTGAATACTTCAGTTGGTGGTCGCATGTGTTAAAGTGAGCAATTCCTAATTTGATTTAAATCAACTCAGCAAACAGCTCAGAAATATACCCATTAAAAATGGGTAAATAGGGTATAATGATTTTGTGATAAATAAATATAACCCACACTTATAAAATCAATATAGAATAAGGATTGACATATTATTAATCAACTGCACACATTTCGTTGAGATCCAGTACGAAACATCCAAGTTATAAGCGAAAATATACCTTATATATTCTATGTACACAGATGCCTGTTAATGTGTAAGAAAGGGATGATCAGCACCTGTGTCTTTCATACGAAATGAGAGTACTTCCACGCAAGCTTAAAGTTGAGTGTGCGAAATTGAGAAAAGAAACTGGAAAATATTCAAGAGCTGGCTGCAGGGTATTTAGTAGTCGAGCTCTTACACCTACACCTCGCCTACTTGTTTTTAAATATTCCATTCCATAAATATAAAGATTTGGCTGCTTATGTCTTAGGAGGCTTGGGCTACATTTGTGGCCAGCACAATTTGTGCCATTTTATTGCATTCAATTGCCAGTTGCCAGTTGTCGGTTGGAGGTTTTGTGCTGAGTTAACACTATAAGGCTGCCACAAACACTTTGACACCGTGCCACACTATGATTTATGGCTGCCAACGGGCGCTTGAAAGTATGCAACACGAGAACGAGGCGTGCGACGACAAATATACGACTGAGGGGGTGACAATGTGCTAGTTGAGGGGGGGTACACTCAGAGAAAAAATGGATAACTCAGGGTATTTTCTAAAATTCAAAATAAATATGCCTCATTTTTAGAGTGTTTATATTATTTGTATTAAAATAATCAAATAAATAAGTAACAATAAAATAGTTTATAAAATTCATATTATTTAAGTTTTATCTGAGTGTAGAGCTGTTGCTGAAACGGCTTTCGGTTGTAGGCGTCGGCAGTCAACAGTCGACTGTGGCAAATGTCGTCGGCAAGTCACTTAAAAATGGCTCAGCAAGAGGCGCATACGCCACACCACAAACACACCACGCACACACACACACTACACACACACACACACACACACACGCACACCACACACACACAATATGTGCTTGGCATTGCGCCGAATTGCACTTAAAACGCAAGCCAAGCTGAGCGGCAGCTGTGAACAAAAATAAAAACAAGAATAAAAGAATTGCAAATAATGCAGAAAAAATAAAATGTATAAAAAATAGCGAGGCGAAGCAGAAGAAGAAGAAGAAGAAGAAAAGTCGACAAAAACCGGTTAAAGGCGGGCAGCAGCGCCCCCAACTAAAAGGCATGTCATGCTGCATGGTGCATGTTGCACGTTGCATGTGGCATAGTGTGTGTGTGGAGTGTGGAGTGCTATAAGCAAACAGTTTCGAGTGCATTTAAAGTGTGGCACAAACAGTGGCAGCCACTTCAACAATGCTGCCTGCCACATGAGACGTTAAGCTCAGACACATACTTGAGGCAGCTGCTCCGCCAAGGCACACTGACTTGCCACACTGGCATTGTCAGTACTTTCCACAAGTAGCACAGCTTGGCAGCAATCTTCTCTTTCAGTTTTTTATATTTTTCGCCTATGCTTGCCAATAATATTTACTAAAAAATTACACACACAAAATGCGCAACGTTGCAAAAGAGCCGCCGAGCCGCCTACACTCAGAGAAAAATTGCCTTCAATTTTGAAGTATGTCAACTGTAACTTGCCCAATTATTCAGAAAGTATTTTACTAAAAATCAGAGTTTCTTTTTTATTTTGGGATTCATTTCTCAACAATTCAGGAAAAAATTTATTTAATTTTCAGGGTATTTTTTAAGCAACTCGAACATTAACTGTTTTATCGCTTATATTATTAAAAATATTTAAATAAATAAGTATTTAAATAATATATTTCATATACTCAAATGTTAGATAGATTTTGTATACTGATATAAAAGCCAAGGCATTAAATTTCACTTCTTGTTTCTGCATCGAAGTTTTTCTTAAAATTCGGGCTTGATTTTTGAGTTTTTATAAATGCATTTCATAATAATAGAAAATATTTCTGAAAAATAATCAAAAACAGAACACTTTGAAGCAAATCTTTCTAATTTTTAGCAAATTTTTAGAAATTATTTCTAAAAGCAAGAAAAACTTTCCACTTTTCTAGGATATTTTTTTTCTGCGTGTCGCTGACAATGCGCCAACAAGTGCAACAAGTGGCAACGTTACAACAGTAGCTCGATGTTGTTGCCACTCAGTTGCTCACTTCCCTAACTAAAATTCACACTTGAAAGCGGCCACAAAACGTGGCAGCAGCCACTGCCAAAGGACTTGCAGCTCGCATATGACTGCCAAGTTGTGAGCTTGCCCCCAACCCCCTTCAAGCCCCGCCACTCTCTTGCGAGTCGCCTTCCGCTGGTTTTCCGGCCTGGACTAAAATGCTCAACTGGGTCTTGCCCAGGCAGCAGCTGCTGTTGCCTGTGGGGCGCAACAGTTTGAATTTGCCTAAATATTTTTGGGGCTAAAAGATTTCCGGCCAACTCTCCATGTGCCACATGCCACACACCTCCTCCTGAGCGGGCATAACATGAGCATAGTTTGCTAATTTTCGGAACCTAATTTGTGTCATCCTGTTGCTAAAGTTTCACAGTGTTGCAAGTTAAACAGTTGACAGTTGTCATCCTTAGTTTTGGTAAGTGCGTTAAAATGTTCGTGGATTGGATTTGGAATCTGGAATCAGGATTAGTTGAAGTTGCCTTCAGCAGTTGTTAAACTTATTGTCAGCATATCAGTAATTGGACAGAGCATAATTAGTTTGTGCTCCTCTCCCTGTCTCCACCTCTCTCTTTATCTCTCTCGCGCTCAGTGGATTAAGCACAGCTCTCAACTAAATGGATAGTGTTAATGAACTGAAAATGTCACACAGCATTCAGGCAGTTGGTTGAGTAGAGAGTTCAACTACACTCAACTTATTAGCTCAACTTATCAGTTGGAAGACCAGCGTTTCTCTTGCTTAATTCCTCATTGAATTTTTCTAAGACTTAGAAAAAATATGTCTAATTTCGATTTAATAGAGTCTGGGAATTCTTACAGGACAACAGCTTAACTCTTTAACTACACAAAGCAAATTTCATTACTTACTTCTTAATTTAACAAAGTTTCTTTACTTGAATGGGGATTTCTGTTTGTGCTATTTAGAAATATATTTCTCAGTAAAACATTTCCTGCATTTTATATTTAATTTTATTTTTATATGTTTTCTGCTGGCTCCAGGAATTTCAGGTCGAGTTTTTATCAGAGTGTATATTTACTCACATGGGAATAATTGTTAATTAAATACTTGGATTAACATTGAATAGAGTAAATAAACCAGAACATTTATCACGTATTCAAAGCGATTTTTATTTTTTGAGAGTGAATATTCACTCGTGTAACTATTATATTGAATTAAAGACTAGAAATAAATTAAATAGAGTAAATAGAGTTCACAACGAGAAAACTAATTTTCACAGCGATTTTCATTTTCGGCGACTTTTATTTTAGAGTGAATATTTACTTAATAATATTAAATTAGAAACTTTCAGTAGACAACTGCAGAACAGAAAGCAGAAAATAATTAAAATTTCAGTGCGATTTTTCATCAGAGATAAAAGTATAATATCGAATTAAAGACTTATAGCTAAATCAAATGGAGTCCACACATATTCATACAACTAAGTTTTGCACTCTTTAAATGACGCAACTTATTTGCTCACATTTGCACATTTATTATGCTTCCGATACACTTTCAGTATCCGGGCAATCTTTTGATTATGGCCAACAAAAAACTTTATCCACCAATATGTCTAGCTACCTGCTCCTGGAGCTGGGCTCAAAGCACCTTATGCGAAATTGCTGAATCGTCGCAAAATCACTTTTACGATTTTGGTTTATATAGCAATAAAAAAAAAGTAACAAGAAAAAAAGAAGGAAGGAATCTGCTCGTATTTACAATAGTTGTTGTCGTTGTTGTAGTTGCTGTGAAACTAGCGCAATACAACTGAGAAATCTCGTTGCAGACTTGCACGGCAATCTCGCCGAGATTCGCGCGATGTGGGTGAAAACTTTTGGCACCGAGTGTAACCCACAAGCGCAATAAAATTGCATGAGCCAAACAAAGTAATTTTTATAGCGCCTGCCCAGATATACATGACAATACATATATGTGTGTTGCTGTGTGTCCCTGTGTGTGTGTATATTATTATACACTCAGAAAAATCATCAAAAATTGCCCTGAAATTTAGTAAATCAAATATCCTAATATATATAAAAATTTTCTTGTTTTTAGAAAACATTTTTAAATTAATTTTTTATTCTTCTAAATTTAGTTTGATTTTTTTCGAGTGTATTTGTGTGTGTGTGTGTGTGTGCTGATACTTATACCTTCGCTTTGATTTTCTTGTGCTTTTCACATTTCCCTTAAACTTTTTTGGCAAGTCACCGCGCGGCTTTCCGGCAATCTGTTGAGGCTGTGTTTGAGACCCGAAGCAACATTGCTGCTGCCCAAGATTTCAACGCGAAAAAGGTGGAGCTGTAGTTCAATTCGTTAACAAGCTGAGCAGTGTCAGCAGGATGGGTAGAGGGGAGTGTGGGAGGGGTAAGCGGTGAGGGGGTATAGAGGCACCTATCCACACCGACTCAAATTTTACGCGTCGAGTTATATAAACTTTGGCATTTCATTCTCTGAATCCAAACGTGCGAGGGGGGTGGGTGTTTGGCATTGATGACGTTGCCCGATAGTCAGCATGACTGTTCAGATATATATAAACAAACATATATATATACGTGTAGCTACAAGATGGGTACGAGAATAAATGGCACAAGGGATATTCAGCTTGGCATCTTCTTCGATGCGCTAATTTCGCGCTGAATATTTTTGGGTAGTTGTGGGAGTGAGTGTGTGTCTATTTATGTGTGTGTGTGTGTGAGTGTTTGTGTGTGTATTGTTGTGTAAGTGTACACGTCAAGTTATTGAAAACGAATGGCGTGTGAAAAATGTGAATTACGAGCATTGGTAAAACGTTGTTATTTTTCCTTACAGCCAAAAGGATTCCTGCGCCGATTTCTGCATGACTTCGAATTATTGTTTCTTTGTTTCGTGTTGTTAAAGTGAAGCTTTGATAAGAAAGAATACGTGGTGTGTGTGTGTGTGTGTGTGTGTGTGTGTGCCATAGCTATTTATTGTTTAGGTGTGGCATTAATCGGGGGCACACAAAACATAATCAGAGCATTGCTTGTGCAAATTGCTTTAGTTTTTACAGCAACGAAAAATTTAGGTTGAATACGATTTTAAAATCAATTTCGGTCCAAAAAAACGAGTTTTCAAATTGAAATGCAGTCTTATTTACGAGGTTAAGCCATGATTAAAAAGTTCTGATTTTTGAAATCGGATCACTTTTGACAAAATTATGGCTCTGAGAAATTTTGAGCCATCCGTAAGAATAATTTTTGAGAATATAATTTTAGCATGAATTTCGAGAATTATTCTTGAATTTAGAATTAATGTAGAAGTTTGACTAAGATTTAAAAGCCCTGGTTTTTGATAAACGAATACATTTTGAGAACATTTTGGATTTATAAAGGAAAGACTTCGATATGACTCCAGTCTCAAACCCCTTATTGACCTTGACTATTGCTATTGCCCTCAACTTTGAAACACTTGAAAGGGAGGGATGGGGAGGAATGGGGTAAGGGCGGATGGGGATGGCGGAGGGTCAGACAGACGCCCCCAATCTGGTTGTTTATAAGCAGCTGCCGTTTAAGCATTCAACACCCGTCTAATTAACCCATACTCAATGCTCGACGCTCGTCGTCCTTTCGCTGACTCAGCTGCTATTGTTTGCAGAGTCGACACACACACACACGCACACACACACACACACACACACGCGCGCATATACTGGCCAACCGGTTGCGGCGCATATGTTTTTAATTATAACTACATATAAAGCCCTTCTCGTCAGCAGGCGATTTGTTTTTTAGCCTCATGTCTGGGTCTCTGTCTGGAGAACCAGACTGTCTCTATCTCCCTCTCTCTCTCTCTCTCTCTCTCTCGCTCTCTCTCTCTTTCTACTCTCTCTTTTGTGTTATTTTTTATGAGGATTGTGCTCCACATTTTCGGTTGGCTCGTTTTTGCGAATTTATGATGCGTTACATTTACAACAAACGAGACATTTTATAGCAGATCATCAATCAATTTGTCAGCTTCGCAGAAACGGCTGTGCGCACATTGACAGTTATGGAGTGGCCCCCTTGCTACCTCCCCTCTCCTTGCCACGCCCCCTTCTCCCATAGCTACTCAATGAAGGCAACGATAATTAAACATTTGGCTTGGGCAACCATAAACTTATTTATAACGCCTGGCACAGGCTATTAACTATAAGTTTATGGCACAAAACCGCTAAATGCAACAGGACGGAGCGTCTGAAGTGGAAGGGAGACTTGGTACGGGGCGCCACTGTGCACTGAGGGTGCAAGCAGCGGGCCAAAATGGCAAAAATGTCAAAAGCAGCAAACAAGGCACAAAGAAGTTGCCTTTGACTTGATTGCCAGTCAAGTTGGACAAGTATGCTTAACGTGGGAGTAGCGGAGGGTGGAGGTTAGTGACTATTACACTCGCACAAAAAGTCGCTTTCAAAGGAACTAACAATCCCAAAAAATATGGTTTATTTCTTCTTTAGCTGACTTTAAATAATCTATACACAAACAGAAAAGAATACCCTGAAAATTGGATAAATGTTTTCAAAATTTTCGAAAAATCAAAGCTGAAATTGGTTTTTCTAAATTCAATTTCAGAAATTTTGCTTTCTGTATAATAATGTGAGTTAGCCTTGGCACCAAAAGAAGTGCGCTTTTTTAAAATTCAGGGCGGTTTTATTGCAAGTGTAGCTACAGAGGGTGGCGAATAGTGCAAGCGGGAGGGTTGTAGGAAGTATTGCTTGCCAGTTTACCACATTAATTTCCGCAGCTCAGTTTTTTGCTGCTGCTGCTGCTGCTGCTGCTGCTGACTGCTAACCCACACAACAACTGTCGAATGTTGTTGGCGTGTTGGAAATGTTGCTGGCGCGCCTGTCGCGTTGTTGCTGCTCTGACAAGCACAAAATAAACATTGAGCGATGTTGCTGCTGCTGTTGCATGCTGCTTTTTCTTCTGCATCTATTATTTTTTTAATTTTTATTTTAGTTGTCACAAAATGAAGACACATGCTGCCTTGCTGAAAGCTGTGCAAAGTAATTAGACAAATATTGTCGTCTCTGTGTGTGTGTGTGTGTTGGCTCTAGTCGAGGCCAGCTGCAAGCTGCAAGTTGCAACCCCCAACACACACACAGCGACAACTGCTAATTGCTTCAATCAACACGTCGCCGCAGTTTTGTCGCCGTTTTGTGTTAGTTTTAACAGCAGCGGCTCCCAGCTGGACAGACACATAGACAGACAGACTGACAGACACGCTCAAAAAAAAAGAAAAAAGATCGATGTAGTTTAGAAAATAATAACAATAGAAATAATTATTAGATTCAAACATTTTTCTACTAATTGGAAAAGCTTGCCCCAAACCCCAAAAATATGCTGATTTCTTAAATTTTGTAGAAATATTTGCTATTATTAATAAATGTGTTTCTAAAGTGTAGAAATGCAAATTGTGATTCTTCCGAAATTCATAACCAAATAATACAAGATACTTGCTCGGCTTGTATATTAGAAATATAGAATAATATATTTATAAACATTTTTTAATTTAATTTTATGGATTTATAACCCATCTCAATTTGCTGTGTATAATATTAAAATACAAATTGCTTATTAATAATGCAAGCAACGAAAAAGGTAATATTTAAGTTCAATTTCGTTGCACACATGAAAAACCACCACGAATTTTAAAAATGCACTCTGATTTATTTCTCAGTGCAGAGACAGGCAGCCAGTCAAGAACATAAAGCAAGCGAAAAGTTTTTTTTTTAAAGATATGTTGTTGGCTTTGCCAAATGTTTCCAATAAGCCACGGCCCCCGCCCCCGTCCACGCCTGTCTTAGCTTACTGCAAAAATTTTATACAAAATTGCCACGAAAATTGCAATAAAATTACAAATTATGTGTGCTGGAGGGGTCGGAGGAGGCGGGGGCGTGGCAAAATAAAGCTGTCTGCGAGTCGCGTTAATGACAACAAATGCCCCCCTGTTGGACACCATTTGGGGCAGGCGACAAAACGCGGCTGTTTCTAATTGTTTTTAGCACTCACTCGAGGGAAGGTGTGGGGTGAGTTCTGTTTGTTATTTGGGGCAGTTGAAGCTGGAGAGCGAGAGAAAGAGAGAGAGAGAGAGAGAGAGAGAGAGAAAGAGAGCGAGTTGATGGGCGCTTCAGTTGCAACGCGGTGGCATTTAAGTTTTTGGCGTGGCAAAGTGTTAATTACAATCCGGCGACAATTTGCAAGATTTGCCACCACAACGACAAATTATTGGCAATGTGGACACACAGCAGCAGCAGCAACAACAGAGTTTGCCACAAGAGGCACTTGGCATGCAAATTGGTTTGTGGCTTTGGGTTTGACTTGGGGCTTTCAGCAGCGGGTGTGCCGTGGCCTTAATTAAGGGGAGGGGGGGAAGTCAAACTTGAACAATACCAGCTTTGTCAGGTTGTCAGTGTCATGAAATTGTTTGTTGAAAGGATCTCATTAGGGTTGCAAGCACACGCAAAAATATATAGAAAATAGCACCGAATGTAAACATTTCTAAAAAAATGTGTGTTCAAATTTCTAATTAAGAGTATAAAGATAAGAAATATTGAAATCAAACAATTTGTAAAACTATAATTAAACACTAAAGGTAATTTATGGCGATCAAAAGCAATCGTTGACTACTTGGGAACAATTTGCATCTGAACACTTGTCGGGCATTAGTGGCACAAATTCAGTGGTAAGTGGCACGCCCACAGAGGCGTACACAATACAACTGGCCAACATGTAGCGTTGTTAGGCAGTAATATGGACCACAACAACAACTACAACAACAGCTGCAACAACATCATATTAATTTACACAATTCAATGTGGCACTTAATAGCAAAGACGTGTCAATTTCATGGCTGACAAACCGTTTGAGTTGCTTATTGTTGTTGTTGCACAGGCAAGAGGCAGGAAGAAGACGAACGCGAAGATGGAGAAATGCGAAGCAGGAAAAGGGCACCAAGAACACATGCATCAACCGTCCAGTCAGCGCTTATGGGAATTAATTACAGCCATCAAAAGTTATTAGGCACAATTATCACAATGTTGGCGACGTGCAACTCATCGATGATGATGACCATGCTCATGATCACGATGTCGATGGTGACGATGATGTTGCCAGTGGCATGTCGGTGCGAGTGACAGCGCATTGCGACTTTGGTCAGCCAGATGAATGACAGTTGGCCATTTGACGGCATAATACACTCAGCAAAAAAGGAGCACTGAATTTTAGAAAATTGCAAATGAAAACCAGCAAGTTTTTCTTGTTGTTAGCAATAATTACTAAATATAAGCAATCAAATTTTTAAAAATCAGAAATACTTTCATTAAATCGACAAGCCCATTATTTTTTTCAGAAATATCAGCTAGTTAAAGGTGCAGTTGCTGTCAAAATCTTTAAATTCAAATGTTGAATAATATTAAAAGCAGAAAAACAGAAAAACGCAGAATTCTTTGTTGCACATATAAAAAAGCAACCTTTTGCAAAAATCCACCACAAAATCAAGAAAAGAGAAACGAATAAATTTAGTAAAATACTCAATAAAAAGTGAGTTATGCAAGTTGCGATTTTTTTTCGCAGAGTGTATAACTGGTGGCAAGTTTGCACTGCGCCTTAATGGCCTGACTTAAGGGGCAGCAACGCGCATCAATGGGCGGCAACTTAGGGAATGAATGGGGCAAGTGGCATGCGGGCATTGAGAATGTGAAATGCCAAATGAGTTGTGCAGTTGCCGACACTTGAGACACTGACACTGCCCCTTTTTGCCTACCGGCCAACATACAACTGAAGAAGATGAAGAAGCCTACAAAAAGAGAAACAAAGAAAAAAATGAAAATACATCTAGCAAAATGCGCCATAAATTAAAACTAAATGCCGACTGCCTGTCACTGGCAGCAAACTGAAGACAGCGGCGACTGCAGCGAAGATTAACGCTCAAACTCACACACACACACGCACACATGCACACACATGAGCATAGGACACGCCCACACACACGCACACACACATACACCTACACACACACTCCACACAGGCAGGCCGAAAACAAAAGTCAGGCATTGGCCGCATGATTTACGGCCCAAAATGGAAAATTGCGCATACGCCGCGTTGCCAGCAGCCAGTAACAACAACAAAAAGGGAGATAAGACACCAAAAAAACACAAAAAAAAAAAAGGAAAGAAGGAAAATTGCTCATAAATTTTCACGCACTGCAAAAGCGTTCGATGCAAATAACTAAAAGTTGGCTGGCCCAAAAAAGGATTGAATATGCCAACGGCAACATTTTGGGTGGTCCCTGCGCTTGACACGCGGGCAGACACATTTGGTCATTTGTTGTTGTTGCCACCGCTTGTTGCAGCAAATTACAAAACGCACGTCAACGCCAACGCACAATGCGGTGGACACTCAGAAAAATAAAATCACCATAAAGATAGCAAGTTTTTCTTGTTTTTAGAAATAATTTCAAATTATAAGAACATTTTTGTAAAGAACAGAAAGGCTTGGCTTAAAACGACAATTCAAAAAAGTGTTTTATATTTTCTATTGCTTAGAAATGCCCTTTTAAAAAAGTAAATTTGAAAATCCTGATTCTTAGCTAAATGCATTCTAAAATTGAGAGACAAGTAATACAATTTCCCGGCTCGGATTTTATATTAAGTTTTTTTTCTTCAAATTTTGTTTTGATGAGTGTACAGTAGACGATGACTACGACAAACATGTCACAGACTCTTGCCTCATCTTGTTAGCATTCTGTCAGCCAAGTTGTCACAGTCGATTCGTAGAGTTCGCAACAAGTTGACAGTAGTGTGGCAAGGGGCAGCATGCAACTCTGTCCCACTCAACCCAACTACTCCCTACCCCCCTCTCCCTTGTCTCGCCCACCCCTCTTGTCGTGTTTGCACGCACTTCACGTCCCACTTGACTCACATTTGGGGCAATGACAACGACGCCGACGATGTCGACTCCAACGCGCAAAATCTTTAATTGTCGCGCAATTTTCCAGTTACTGCATTTTCCTTGCCTTTGCACTCAACACCAGACTCCCCATCCCACCCCTCGCAGAGCTGCCCAATTGTTGTGGAATTCATGTATTCATTCAGTTGCCACCCGGTTGCATAGTGGCACCATCAGCTAACTGTATATTTATATATTTCATTATATTATATTATATTAAAAGTTAACTTAAGAACATGCCAAAAAAAAAAGTATTATTGGTTGTAACTATAAGTTGTAAGCCACTAAATAAACCCAGCTAATATGATAAGTACATTTATGAAAATGAAATTGATATAAATAAATTTAAATTAAATAATTGAACAACTTTTAGCCTATCTAATTTATTTTTAAATTTATTTCTTTTGCTTAAAGATGTTCTCGCATTTTGCAGAATGTCTTTTCATTTGCGAAACGTATTCTGTGAAAAGTTAATATATTTTTTATTAGTATTTAACTCAAAGAAAAAGTCACACCAGGAATTAATATTTGTAATTTAAAAAACCGCTGTAAAGTCATTAAAAAAGAAGATATATTTCTCAATAATTTCAATCTTGACTAAACTTGAATATTAATAGCAGCAAATAGCACAAATACCACTAAAAACACGAAAATCTATAAAACTTAAGCATCCTTAAATATGTCAAAGTATAGTCTCTAAATTGTGGGAACTGCATTTTATTGCTCATTTGTTGTATTAAAATGATTTTTTTGGCTCAAAGTTTTTGCTGAATATTGCACAATGACTTTGAATTTATAAAGAACCTTGTCAAATTTATACATGTATATTTTTTATTGTGTTTCCTAAATGGTTTTAATCTATAGTAAAGATGAATATTAACAGCAGTGAATAGCACAAATACCATTCGAGCATGGAAAACCATAAAATCACCTGGGTTAGTTAGAATGCTTAATGCTTAAATATGTCACGATGTCAACGTTTAGTCTCTATATAATGTGGGAACTGTACGATACTTTTATGGCCCAGACGGCTTTCAACTCAGATGCATGTCAAGTCATAAACTGGAATTAGTGGGCCATAAAAAGAGAAGGAAAGAATTCCACATTTTGAACCACTGTGCGAATGCTTTTTGGATATTCATTCATACAATTCTTGTTCTCTTTCTTCTTTATTTTTCCCATTCATTGCGGAGAGGCTGCCATGTTGCATTCATTTGGGGCATGCAACTGATATCAAGAAGAAGAAGAAAAAGAAGACGAGCGGGTCCCGCTGTGAACACTGAACAGTTAAGAGTAACTACCAATTAGGCGGGTAGCGAAAGCAATTTCAATTAAAAGAATTAATTGCGTGTGCGGCAGCCAGTTGAAGTGCAACAAACAACAGCAACAGCAACAACGACAGCGACATGCAACATGCGACGAGCAACACTTTTGCCAGCGATAAGCGCCACTTATCTAAATACATATTTACTTTGTGTGTGTGTGTGTGTGTGAAAAGTGGGAAAGTTTTTACGGCTTTATTCGCCTCAAAGTATGCAGTTGCCCGCATTCTCCGGCGGAAATAACTGCCGAATGCGGGGTACAGTTGCGGCCAAATTAATAGCACGACTACCACTTTTTCTTACGAATAAATCAAAACCGCATTAGTTTTGCACTTTTTAAATGTTAACTTTTAATATATTATTTTGTGATCCGCATATAAATAAAATTTAGTGCTTCTGCTGGAATTATTTTTAATACATTAATAAATATATATATATAAATGTAGATTAAAAAAAATATCAAATTAGTTTTCATTAAATTTAAAAAAGTGGAAAACTGTGAGGAAATTTATGTATTTTTTCTTTCACATATTTTTTTAAGGATATTCCCACTCCTGAAAACGTATTCATAACTTCCTTAAACTTAAACCATTTTAAAAAAGACACCTTTGAAAAGATCTCTTCTGCGAGTGGTGCTATTATCTTTTTCACAACTGTAATTCGTTTATGTATATATTTTTTTCTATCACATTTCTGGCGGCTTGACAGGCGCCAGCTGCACTGACACCTGTTAAGAACTTTTCCCACACACAATAACAGCAACAACAACAAAAAGAACACAAAGAACTCTTTCCGTTTCCGCTGTCGAAAGCGGCTTTCCACAGCCAGCAACAAAAAAAAAAAGAAAGAGATGGAAATTTGTTGTTGTAGTTGCTGCTGATGAAACCGGAACAAGTTGTACAATAGCCATAATACGTCCTGGCTAATTAGGGCCCCCACACAGATTAAAGTTGAAAGATCAAAGCTGCTAGAAACGTAGCATAAACTAACAATAATACTAAGATAAACACTGAGATCAGCAACTAAACAAAAAATACCAGCGAGAAAGATGCGCAGACGGTGCACTTAAAAAAATCTCACTTAATTTTACAAAATTGCTAATTACATATATGAAGATACAAAATAAAATTATGTGAATTTATTAATTACTGAAAATGTTTGAATTTTCTGAAATTTTCAAATATAAGCAACAAGAAAGCGATCGTTTAGAGTTAGTCGATTATAGATATTAAATGAAAATCTGATAAATTAGACATATACTTTTTTTTATTTTCGAGAGTTGTACTGTGAAATTAAGGGAGTAAAAGCACTAATTTGTAGAAATTTACTTTCTGAATAATAAATTGAGTTACTGTTGAAGAATTTCTAGAATGCAGGTCGATTTTTTCCCAGTGTAACTGATCATAAAATTAGTCAATCGAGTCAAGTCAACTGAAGCTACTTCTTCTTCTGCTGCTGCTCAAATCAATGCCAGCAGCAGAGATGCCATGCGACCCACTGAATAGAATGGGAAATGTACACATAAAAAAATCAAATATATTTTACGATCAACTAAGCTAAAAGCATTGTTGAGTCATGGGTTAAGCACAAGGGAGGGGGATAGGCAGGGGGATAACTGTAACGTGTAAATGTGCATGTAAAATGTGACTGAAAGTCGCTCAATATTTTAATAGGAAGACAACAACAAATTGAGTCACCCACAAAATGCAAAACACACACACACAAATACCAATAAATAAATGCATATACGCACATATATATGAATGTGTTTATGCATATGTATGTGTGTAACTTTACCCGGTCGCTTTATAAAAATGTTTTACGATTGCCGACACAAAACAAGGCAAAGAAAGAAACAAAGGCGACTCGCCAACTGTTCATAAAGCGAGTTTTATTATGCCATGCATGAGAGAGAGAGAGAGGGAGAGCAAAGTAAGTAAGTAAGAGGAGAGAAGAAGAAGGCGTTTTCCTTGTCGCACTCGCTGGCTAAAGTCAACCCGGCATTGCATTAAGCAAAGACGTCTGTCCGTCTGGACATGTGTGGACATGAGCGTGAAGAACACATGAATAGCTGCCGGCAGCTTAATGGATATGGATATGGATATGGATATCCACTATGGATAACTATATGCATATGTATATGCATTTGTATATGTATATGTGTATGGAGCAGCAACAAACAACAATAAAGGCGACAAGGGACAAATGGAGCAAGTTTCTCGCAAATACTACTACAAATATAAACACTTTTATTTTGTAAGAGTATCTTACAGTGAGTCGTAAAATTTTGTCACCCGGTTAATCGTGTAAGTGAGGAAGATGAATAATGTGAGTACAAATGAATGAGCATGAGTAGATATTCACACATAAAAAACTAGCACAATAATTATAATAAATAGGTTAAATGAATATGTAAATAAAGTAAATAAGTAGTCAGATAAGATATTTAAAATCAATAAAATAATAATAATTAAGTTGACTTACCTATTTATTTGAATGTTTATGTTGATTTACTTTACTTTACTTTAATTTGCAATATAAAATAAATGATATAATAGAAAACAACTTATTTTTCACCTCTACCTATTTGTATATAAGTTGAGTATAAACCGATCAAATCGTATCTATTCAAATTCATTTATGCCAAACATCTATCTATTAAAAACCAATAGCTTCGAAAAGTGTACTCAATCTTCGTTGTATCACAAAAAGAAGAGATACGCTTTCTGTGAGTTTTGCGTGTCGTTTTTCAATTTCATTATCAAGTTTTATGCATCGCATCGGTTTACTTTGGCAGCCGGAGACATCTGCGAAAAAAGCCAAAGAGCTTTGCGGTGACCTTTGTGTCCTCAAAAGGGGAGCGGGAGTCATTGATTGACCCACTATATCTGTGCGTGTGTTTGTTTGTTTGTTGCTTGTTGTTGGCCCATTTAATTGAATATTGCGGCTGACCAACTCTGGACGAGGCTCATCAGCCAAATCAGCCACGCATTCAACTGCAGCAGTTGCAGTTGCCACAACAGCAACAGTTGTTGTTGTTGTTATTGATTTTGTCTGTCTTCGATTTCAATTATAGGAAAGGCAAAACAATTTCCGATATTGAAAAATTCTTATAAAAAAAACAGCGTAAAACATCGAGCGAAATTCTCCATTCTTTATTTTTTAGATTCTGAGGTGACAAACTGAAATCTGCACTGTTAACTTACATTTTCCTTAGAAAATTTGTATATTTTGGCGGTGATTATCGACAATCTCCCTCTTCTACATTAAAATACATAAAGTATGTTATAAAGAAATAGATGAAATTATTTTAATCATCACGAAAAAAGGCCGTAGAGTCGAGCAAATTAATCAACTCATTCTTTACTCTCAACAGATCTTTTTTATTTATTTGTATTTTAATCAATCTAAAAAAGAGCTTACGAAAAATATTGAACATGACATCATCGAGTTGATCATTTGAGGGGTATTTAAATATTATAAGCTCTCAAAATATTCCCAGAATTTGAATCATAAATGATGACCTAATGGGCATTGAACCCAAGCATAATATGAACAGCCAAGAAAAATGAGCTAATCGTATTTATCCAATTGAATATTCTGATCTACCTTTTGAGAATAATTTCTTAAAGACTTGCACAAATATTATTAATATTAACACTAATTGATAGTGTTATTGTATTTAGAAAGGTGTAAAACCTTTGTGGAAGATATTATAATATTTGATTTTATATTTATTATTACCAAGCTAGCCTAACTAAACTCATCAGTAATGCCTGTAGTTATGCTTTCAACAATCTGACAAAACTCAAGCGACATCTGACTACAAAATCATATAGCCCCCACAGGAGCAATCAGTCAATTTCTTGCATTTATCTGTCGGCATATCAACTCCGCTCAATTCAAACTTTGACCTGCCTAAAAGAAGAAACTTTCTTGTTTTAAGTTCAACTTATATGAATCATCGCAGCTGAGCGCCGTAGACTCAAATTGATTTTTGAGTGTTTTTCATTTGTGTGAAATAAGTTGCTCGTGCTGCAGCCCATTTTTCACATGAATTTCCGTTCATTGAGCCTTCGAGGAGTGCTCGCTCAATGTGCAGTAGTTGCAACCTTTTTGGTTGCCCCTGCCACATGCCACATGCCGCTTAATAGCAGTCTAAAGCATTGTTGTTCTTGCAGTTGGCCGCACACAAAAGGAGCGATAACAACGATAACATTTTAGCACATAAATTACAAATTCATGAAAAATTTTACGCTCGTGTTGTGCATTTTTGTTTTGTTTTGTGTTGTTTGTTGCTGTTGCTGTTGCTGTTGCTGTTGCTGTTACAGTTACTGTTGCTGATGTTGATGTTGCTTTTGTTGTTTGTTTTCTGTTTTTGGCGGCAAATGCATTGCATGTTGCCGCTGCTGGCATTTATGTTGCTCGCCGCCAGCAACATGCATACACTCAGCAAAAAAGATCGAACTGAATTTCAGAAATGCGCCAATGCTCAAACTCAGCTTATTATTCAAAAAGTATATTTCCAAAAAACAGATTTACCTTTTTTTAATTTTAGTGTATAATTTTGGAAGTTTAGATTATTTTTTTTTCAAGCAACTTTAACATTGGTTTTTTTTTTGCTGATATTATTAATAAATTTAAGTACTTTCAGATTTCATATTTATTGACATTTTAGATATTTTTTAATAATTCATTAATTTAATTTATACATTTTAGACGTGCCTTACTTAATGATACAAAATATTTCTTGAAAACAAAAGCTTTTTTAATTTTTAGAAATTGTATTTCTTAAATTAAGAGTTTATTTCTACAAAAAAAGTATACTTTAGTATATATTATTTAATTATGGTTATGATTTTTATTACTTCCTAAAATCAGAAAATGTTTCCAGCAATATTACTTTTTTTCCATGTGATTCATTTTCGATATTTTTTTTTTTGCTGAGTGTGTAGAAACAACAGAGATATGTGTTTATGGGTAAGTTGTGCAGCAAAAGGTGGCAGGCAAAGGTGCAGCGCGGTCAACGCGTTATTTGCAATTCATTTCAGGAATGGGATTGCGCCTGCCACAGGCATCTGTGTTTGGCCAGATGTGGGTCTTTTTTAGTTTTTGGCAACGATTTTTTTCGGGGGCTTTATGGCTTCATTTTCATGGCGCATTGCAATCAATTTAAATGTTAATCAATTGCTGGCAAATGCGTTGAAAGTGAAATGCGTACGCAACAGAAATCGCTGCCCCAAAACCAAAAAAACAAAAAAAAAAGGTGAGTTTATCAAAACCGTGGTGACTGTCTGGTGGCAGGCAGGCAGGCAGGCAGCATGTTGTATGCAATAATAAGCGCGTGCGGAAAATGTGAATAAATAAATAATGCTGGCAAAAATGGGAAACAGGCTTTTGACGGCGAATGGAATTTAAATCAAAATAGGTGCAACCGACGCATGCCACACCAATTTGTTTGCTTATTTTAGGGCGAAAGTTGCCGCGCCAGCGACACGCCGTATTTTAAGCCAACACTCGCACAAAAAATGCTTTAAATTAGATTGCCTCTTTTAAATTTTTTATGAATGTTTTCTATTTTTAAGAAATACATTTCGAAAGTGAAAAATAATATACGAATAAAAATTGGTTAAAGGTAAAAAGGTTATTTTTCTTTTTGAGAAATGATTTCTATTATTAAAAATGATCCAAAGGGACCCGCATATGGATTATGGAAATGGACGCCATGGTTAGAGTGACCAGAGAAAACAGATAGCTTTGGATTTTAGAAAAATTATTTTTTTTTTTTAGAAATATGCTTTCTAAATAATAAGTTGAGCGTGGTGATTTTTTAAACTTCAGTGCCATATTTTTTTCTGAGTGAAGGCTTTAGAATATATAACTTGCCTCAGATGTCTCAGCAAAAGCAGCAACAGCAGCAAAAACAACAAAATTTTAGCATAAGCAAACAAATTTTAGTCATAGTTTGATTTATGCCTCCAGATATGCATCTACCTCCAAAAGAGGCACATTCTCTGCATTATCTACAGTTGCAACTTAATTTGCCAAACAACGCAGCGAGCGCAAAAATAATGTGCAACAAAATGGAGTTGCTGCAGTCCTGGCTACTGAAGCACATCAAATGAACAGCAGTGAATAGAAAAGATTGCCAAGATGAAGTCTCCAAAACGGGAAACGAGCAAAAATTTAAAAAGGAAATGATGAGAAAAATTCCAAATGGTAAAATTGCATTATGTCGATTTTGAGGATTTTTCTATTTTCGCTGGTTAAAAGGACTGCGAGCGAAAAAACAAATGAAAGCAAATAATAAATAGCTGAAAGCATTGCAGTAAAAAAAGTATAAAAATAAAAGTACTTTGCATAAGGACAAGCAGCAAACATTTCGAAAGTACTTTTATTGGTTTAAGCTGCCAGCAACTTAGTCGAGAAACAGAGAGAAACTTTCGGAAACAGGTGCTACCCAAGTTGATTAAATATTCTCTCTGCGTTTTCTGTTTCGACCACATTATAAACTGGAAGCGAAGCGCAACTGAAGTTGTCATACAATATTTAAATATTATAATTATAATTTTATATATACAATATTAATTTGTGTACATTTTCTTATTTTTGATATATATTGTTTATATCTTCTATGAGACTGTATTTTTCTGTTTAGCTTATAGCTTATAGCTGAGGCCCAAGTAAAGTATTTCCTATTTATTTTCCTGTTCCAAGATTAGGAAATATTCTTCCCACGCCTCTATTCTAACTTCTGTTCGGGTTCCTAGACTTATTTCTATTCCTATTCCTATCGGTATTCTTAGTACTATTTATATTCCTATTCCTACTCTGTATATCTTTGTAGTGAGAGTATTTCATATTTGTTTTCCTACTGCTAAAATAGGAAATACTCTCTCTATCCTTATTCCAATTTATATTCCTACTCCTCTTCCTCTACCTAGTTGAAAAACTCATTGAGCTCCTAAGTTTCTACGTATCGGAAGCAGAGACAATAAATTAAGTGCAATAGCTGTTCAGCTGTTCGGCTATTGCAATCGAAAGCAATATAGATATTTATATCATATTTAATGGGGCCTGCGCTGCCCGCTGGCTTTTGGGTGCCAATAAATTTATAAGCCCAACCGAACAACAAAAAGTTTTTTCGCACTTTAATTTTGTTTATCTCGGGGAGGAGGAGGAGGAGGAGGAGTTCCTTGACTCGAAGGTCGATCTGCCGGGCTGGGCGTGTGTTTAATTGCTGGGACAATTAAAAACAATTTTGCGGAAGGCAGCCGCTCGAGCTGGGGCAATAAATTTAATTGGCCGCCGTGCCACGCCCTTTCCCCCAAAAAGACGCCCATTTTGACTTTTGTTGGCTTCTACCTCCCCTCTCACTCTCTCTCTCTCTCTCTCTCTCTGTCTCTCTCTCTCTTTCTCTCTCTTTTTGTTTTTTTCTCTCCCTCTGTCGTTTTCTCCATCTCTATCTGCAATTCCATTTCCAGCTTCATCTCCGTCTTGGGTCATTGTTTGTTTTTTGGCCATTTTCGCACCTAGTGACTGGAGGTGTCTGTCTCTCGGCGTGGGGCATGCCGCAATTTATGCGGCTGTCAAATGCAACCCTGCTTGATTTTTATTGGCAGCAAGCACGCAGCAACCGCCACCCACACTCCACCCCCGTTGGCTTCTTTCGTGTAATTGCATTGGGCACATAAATCAATTGAATTGCATTTTCATGCGACAAGTTTGTCCAAAACCTCATCCAGCTGCACTTGCCCCTGCCCCTGCCCCTGCCACACAACCCCCTTTCTCTTTAGCTGGTCGCGCCCTTGACTGCAAGTGAAAGCCAAAAGTAGTTTTTCCTTGGAGCTGTCTTTCATCTTTTCCTTTTCCCCGTTTGCTGATGTGAAACCCTTTCAAGCGTAGAATAATCAATTGAAATTGCATGCAATGCGTCAAAGCCAAAGTCCAAAAGGGAGAAAGGGGCTGGGGCAGTGGTAGGGGCAAGTAGCAAATGTGGGAAACACCAACGTCATCGCTGATGTGGAAGTTGAAGTCAATTCTTTGCTCTATGCTCCTGCCCCTTCCCCTTGCAGCATCGATTCATTAGTTGTGGCTTGCGGCTGCTTCCAATTTCCAAAAAATATTCAGAGTTCTGTGCACGTAGAAAGATTCATTTTTGCTTATCAAATTGTATGATAAATGTTTTTTTTTCTATATGTTCATTTATTTATATATTTATACATCAATTCTATTGTAATTAATATATTTATATTGCCATATTTATAATTTATACTGTATATTTTTACATTTTATATTTTTCTTGTTGAGAGTTCTGTGCACGATTATCAGAGCTCTATTTATTGATCATCAGATTAAATGATTAATGCTTTTTGTTCGACTTTTTCTCATTTTGCTTATTCTATGGAAATGTCAGCAATAGTTTTTCACCGCTCAAAATCAAGTCTTGTTATTTATATTATTTTCAGATTGTCGATTGGAATTTTATTGGAAAAGCTGCGGGGCGAGTTTGTGGCTTTTAACGCTCTGTTGATTTGCTCTGATTTGCTCTGCAGGCAATCATATTCTACTCATTTTGTATATTCATATATATAAATATATATATATATATATATAAAATAAATGCCATGAATTTTTCATAGGCGCTATGGCAACAAGTTGTCTGCCACAAGTTGTGACGCCGATGCCACACAAAAAATAGATTTCACTTCTGTTGTAGATAGATGGTGAATATAGTATGCAGATAAGATCATATTAGCTTAAGCTACTCAAGTTTTATTTCTCTGCATATTACTCATTTCTAATCATCAACAATTTTTGGTCTGCTTGTGTTTTTCATGTCAATCATGAATAAAACAATACATTTTTGATCATTTTATATATTTTAATATTGAGTATTTTAAATTTCATATTTTACAGTTTACATTTTATGTTGTATCTCTTACATTTTTAATTTTTTATTTCTTACTTTTTGAATTTGAGTAGTTAATTTGAGATTTTACTTCAATAAATTTGTAATTCTCTCTCACATTTTTTACATATTTGAATCGTTTACTGCATTTAGTTTACACTAAATAGATTTCCACACATGTCGTTTCTGCTCTGCCCCATTTAAAGTGCTGACACACTTAGAAATGTGTGTTTGAGTGTGTGTGGCAAGTAAGACGCCCGCATTTGCCGCACATGAGGCACATAGACAATCACTCTTAGAGTCACACACACATTCAGATCCACAGGCCATTAATCAGTGAGGGCAGCTAAACAAAAGTATAACTCATCAACGCACAAATTACAAAGACAAACGATGACTGACAATGGCTAGAAAAGCTTTGTGGCACTTGCCACCACCAACACCACTTACACTGCCCACAATCCACACAGGGGGAGAGTATTTGTTAATTAAACAAATGCCGCAGTGACATGTGCACATCAGCGCATGATGACTGGCGTTTGGCGTATGCTGCATGCAACATGCAGCATCCATCGTCATTTTGCGGTTAACTGCATCAGCAGCCCCAAAAATGGAGGGCAGCAAGTGGGTATGCTTCTGGATTTTTGGGGGTCTGACTTGCACACAATGTCAGTCGACACACACACACACAACACACACATAAAAGTGGTGGCGCCGCGTAGAGCGGCGACTCCGCATGCAATTTAATTTATTTCAATTGCAGTTGAAATTATTGCGACAGGCGACAGGCGACAGACGACAAACTGCCGTCGCCAAGAGCAAATTTGCTCATATTTTGTATTTCTGTATTTCTTTGTTTGTTGCATGCAATACAATCTCCTGCTGCTCCACCTCCCCACCTACCCCCATCAACGACTGTGCGTAAACAAATTCTGGCGCGAAGAAAGCGTCAATTTCAATAAAGCAGATGCGTTTCGCTTCGAGCTGACAATGATCATCATCAAAACAATCAAAACAATTATAATGATGATGACGATATTGGTGATAATGATCATGAGGTTGCCGCGTGTGTATTTTGGCTGCTTGCCACATCCACAGTTGCCACACTGTCAAAGCTCACGCGCTCAAACTTGCATCGATGCGCAGATGCGCACATTTTGTGGCAAACTTGCTCGGGTTTCAAGCTGGAAACTAGCTCATTTTCCCAAATTAACTCAGTCTGAGGAATGGAAATGCTTGCAACTACTTGAGGCAGTCAAAAGTTGAGATTCCTTCACTAAAGTGAGTTTTTCAGGGGCTGCAATATTTAAGATCCCAAATTTAAATAAGATTTAATTAATTTAAGTTTTCAATGTACGCATTTTTAAGTGAACTGTTCACTTGATAATTCTTAATTGACTCTAACTTCACTTAACGTGACTAATAGCTTAAGAGTCTTAAGACTAGAATGCTGCGCTTATTTCACTTTTCTTTGCCACTGCACACTGGGGCAGATAGACTTTTTCATGGTATAAATTGCGAATAAATCAAAATTATAATTGATATATTTTTTGACCAATTAAATCTTAAGTATAATATTCATAAGCACTCAGGAAAAACTAGGTATATCTTTTCTAAATTTAAACTTTTATTATATATATATTATATTCTAAAATTCAAAAAAGTCTAAGCGAAGTTGGAACTAACTTTCAGCTAAGCTAAGCCAATCTGTAAATTTTAATGCTTTTTGTAACTTTTCGCACTTTTATTCTGATATGTTATATTTGATTTTCTTATATTAGTTAGATATATTAGTCCGATATCCATTATTTGTTGCACAAACGTAAAGAGCGGAATAATACACACATTAAGTAAGTGTGGTCAGAATATTCTGCCTGTGTCGACTGATATTAGTTGACATTAAATAATTAAATAAATAGAAGCTTGTTTTGTTCAGTTGTTATATATGTTTGTTGATTTGTACCACTGTGCACCGTGTGTATGTCTAATGAATACGCTGGTGTTATAAGTAGCCCGCAGCTGGGCAACCTCTGCTGCGATTTCAGCAGCAGCTCGAGTTGCCCTCTTACCAAATATATTTAATGTGGCCATAACGAACTGCACTTGGCCTGGCCCAAACAACAGCAGCGCAGCAACTTTTGCAATGCAAGTCGCCATGGGTGGCAACTCCCCCCCAGATACTGCTGCAGTTGCAGTTGTTGTTGTTTGTTTTTCTTGTTGTTGTTGTTGTTGCACAGTGCGCCACAGAGTTTCAAGTGTAAATTAATTTATGAGGCATGCGGCGTCAACGGCGCCGCGCTGTTTGAGTTTGGTTTGGTTTGGTTTTGCTTTGGGTCAGCGATGCGCGAATAGCCATAAACATAACACCCACATACCATATATACCTGCCCCTTCCACACTCCCCTCCATATACCACAGCTGCCCCTTGCCATTTTGGCCATTTCGCAATTTGAAATGTCAGCCAAAGTGTGAAATTTCATATTGACAAATGAAGCCTGGCGCAGAGAGAGCTGCATAATTGCGCAACCCACAGCAGTTATATATATTCTACATATACATATATACGACTTAATGATAGTCAACAATTGAGCAAGTTATAAATATATATATATATTATATATATACAGTTGCAAAAAAAATAATAGTTCCACTCTCACATAAGAAATGTTGTCAAAGATATGTTTTTCAAAATTTGTAAGCTTAAGGAACTTACTAAATAGAATAATAGCAGTATTATAAGCAAATTATAAATAAATAAAAAATTTGTTAACTTGCAGCTAATTGTCTAAAGTTAAGATTATTTTAGTAATTTAGTTGCATTGCTTTAAAAAATTGCAAAAATAATAAATGCTTTTTTCATTCGTTATCAAAAAATGTAGTAGTCGTGCTACTATTTTGACCGCTACTGTATATATATTAACGATATATTGATAGGTCTGTAAATATCTCACTTACCTTTAAATGTGGCGATGACGAAGAGCACAGCAATCAAATTGAAACAGGCAAACATTTTGTCCTTTTATTTTTATTTGAAACTCGTCCCGTTTAATTGTTACAAAGTCACACTGTAAAGACAAGAGCGAAAGAGAGAGTGAGTGAGTGATAGAGACAGAGATAGAGATATGGGGGAGGTAGAAGAACAAACAAACATGAGTTGAAATGAACAATTTGACTATTATTATACACATGTATCATCATCATAAATATTTGTTTATATTTTTTTTTGTCATTTCTTTTTTGTTTTTTTTTTTTTGACAACCACGCCTCGCTTTAGACTCTACACTCAGCGAAAAAGTGGCTATGATATTTAAGCAAACGACGGAAAATTAGAATCGTATATCTTTTCTAAAATAAGAAAGGTTTTTTTCTACTTTTGTATAAATTTATCCTTTGAATTAAGAAGAGATAAATTCCGTAGATACATTTAAACTTATTGAATAATAAGCTGACTTATACTGGGTAATTTGATACAGTTTGCTGGAATATTTAATTTTTTTCCAAGTGTGGCCGGCTAGACGCCCCGTCGATGTGGCAGACACATGCAATTTGTCGCTTGTTTAGCACGCCATAATAGAGACACATAACAATTTGCCGGCTATCCCAATCCACGTTCCCAATTCCCATTCCCATTCCCCGTTCTTCTCGGTTACCTTTTCCGGCTGTAAGCCACTCCGATTTTTAGCTCACAGCAAGTGTCAAGCCGATGTCGATGTTGAAGTCGATGTTGGATGTTGTTGATGTTGATGTCGAATGTCATCATTCAAATGTCATTCGCTCACACAAATTGTTGTTTGACATGGCATGCCGCTAATCAAAATGGAACATACACCTGCACACACACATATATACACATATATACACACTATACATATGTCAATCAACACCACAGGCACAATACACACACACACACACACACACACACACACACACACATACAGACAGACACACACCCATCTCTCACATTTTGCCATGTGCAATTAAGCGCTGCAAATACGAATCGTTATTGTGGACAGCAGGGGGGAATAGTGGGGAGGGGCGCACAGGAAGTCTGAAACTATCCTCGACCACGCCCACACACACACATCACTTTTGTCATTAGTTTTGTCCATTGTCCAAGGCAAGTGAAGAACACAGTCAGCAATCGAAACCCAAATTCCAAAATCAAAATCCCAAATCGACATCAATAAAGGGAGGGGGTGAGGAAGGTGGGAGATGGCGAAGAGGAAGGGGAAGGGAGAAGGGGGTGGTGGGTTTTTCATTTTGGAAAATCACTCGTTGATTGTCATCGGTAGGTGTGACTAATTGTTGGTCATTTATCTTCGCTTTTTGTCTTCGCTTCCAGATTCACTCTTTCTCTGCTTGCTTTTTTGGCTCCGGTTTTTCGGCTTCCATGGAATCCATGAATAATTTCCGTTCCCCTTGTTCTAGAGGGAGAAAGTGGATGAGGGGAGGGGAGGGGGGATGGAGATTGGGGGAAGGGGTCTCTTTAACTGTTTAACTGTGAGCTGTGCCCCCAGTGGACTACTGACTGTTTGTCTAAATTAGATACATTGGCCACACACAAATGCCTCTAATTGATGGGACCAGTTGCTGTTGTTCTTGACCGTCGCACAACAAATACACACACACACACACACACACACACACACACACACACACATATTAAGCCGGATGATTCGTGCATCAATATTCATTTAGTTGAGTGCTTGCGTAATCAATACGAGCAACATTTCAATTTTGCTAAGCAATTTGCATAGTATTTAAATTTGACGGATATTTATTGTAGTCCATAGAAACTTGACTTTACTTTATTAATAAATAATTAAAGGCTCTCTTTAAATGTTCAACTGCACATTGGAATCCGTTGCTTTCTACAGAAACTTGAGTTTACTTTATCAATAAGTAAATAAAGACAACTGTAGATTGGTATTTATTGCAGTCTATGAAAACTTATCTTTATTTTAATCAAAATTATATTTAAATTTGCAAAACAGTTCAATGCTAAATGGAATCTGTTTCTTATTGTGCTCTAAATATTATTTATATATATTCAAGTAAATATCAAGAATCTTTTACTTAGCCAAACAAATTTAAATTTAGAAATAAATAAATAAAGATTCGCTTACACATTGCTAAGCATAATTTTAGCCAAACAAATTTAGATAAGGGAATTATTTGTTTTCCTTTTTCAAATATACGCTCCACTTTTACGGCTTTCATTACAAGCTCAATACTCCCCACCCGGGAGTATTGTCGGCGTGCCACAAATGGTGGCATATTCAGCACTGCACAATTTTGATTGACAAACGCTTGGAAAGCGGCCAAATGGAAGACACTTTCAGTCACTGACAAAGACTGACAAATATTACACCCAAAATGATTGCCAAAAATTGCTTACATGCAATATTTCTGACTCGACTTGGATTTAAGCCGGGGGCCTGTTTCTAGATGGTTGTTCAGAATGTGCACAGATATCAGATAACTAGCCGTAAATGCCCCAATGACTTGCAATACATGTGTAAATGTCAGATACACAGATACCATTGTGTGTGTGTGTGTGTGTGTGTGTGTGTGTGTAGAAAGCAACCCCTGAAAGCAACTGCTATGGTAACACTTACAAGGCCTGTGAATGTGAATTTTCCCTCGCCCTCACCTGTATTTGGGGTGTGTACACTAAGAAAAAATCAAGCGAAATTCTTGTGAATTGCCTTAAACTGAAAATCGCCCCAAAAAAAATAATTTTATTTTAGTTCTTAGAAATAAAAGCTAAATATTTGAAATCAAGAAATGCAAACCCTGGTTTTCTAAAGAAAACCACAAACAAAAAATTTATAAATTTACTTTCCAAATAATTGCAAGATTTTTTATTTGAATAATTTACTTAAATATAAGGAGATTTCTGAAAAACGTTTACTATTATTCGGAAATACTTCTCTAAAAAGTACAAACTAAAAATGTTAGTTTGTAGAAGAAATACTTTCCAAGATTCGGAAAGTGAGAACTCTTCTCTTCTCAGTGTAGTTTTTCATTTCCCTACTTGCCTATTTGCTTATTTCCTTATTTTTCACTTTTTCTCTTGCTTTCATTGTTTCTTTGTTTTTTTTTTCAGGCCGACAGGTGCACACACACACACACACACACACACACACACACACACACACACACACACGTGGGTCCTTTCTCAAACTAATTTCAGCCATCAGATAGGGCGTGTATGTGAGCTAGGGGTTGTTAGGGGCGGGGAGAGGGAATTGAGTCACATTTTGCTCGCGTGTCTTGACTAATTTGCATAATTTGGCCGTTAAGTGGCGGAAAAATGTAATCGAATGAACAGATAGGCAACTAAACAACTCCCCACCCCTACTTCCACTCACCACAATTCACCCCCTATTTTTACTAGCTCCCCAACTGTAATTAGAACGGAACACACAGCATATTTTCTTATTTTTTTCTTCTGTTTTATTTTCTTTTTTTTTTAACATTCACTAACTTAAATTAAAGCCAAATGAGTCTCAATGCAATTCCCCCTCTGCCCCATCTACCTCCTCCCCCACGTACCCCTTGGGGCAGCCCCTCAAGTGAGCAAAAGCTAACCTTTTACAGCTATTGGCCCCGTTGGCAAGTTGGGTGTTAGTAAAAAAAACAACACTGCTTACACCAACTATAACAATGTCAAGATACTTTTACAATGCGCTTCATTGGTTTTTTAGTACTTTTGGGGTTTTTATTGTGACCAACCCCCGTCCTCAGTTCTCCTTCCTGCTGCACATGTATATAGATATGTGAAAAAACACATTACTATGGCAGCCATGCCCCTGCCACATTTCACATTGTGAAATTGACAATTGAAAATTGTCAAGTTATCAATTACAGCGAATGATTTTCCTTATGTGCAGAAAGTGTGCAAAGGTTCCATTTACTCTTGGCAGACAATTGAAAGTGTATAATGTATCACAAATCAATACATGCAGACATATATGTATATGTATTTATATATATATATATATATATATACATAAATAGGTGTACCACTTACGCGTTCTTTTTAAAATTCGTTTATTTATTTCTAATTTTTAGCATTGTATTTGCACATTTGAGAAATTTTTCTTATTTTATTTTTTTGTTAAAATTTGTCTTACTTCTAAAATTTGGAGTTTAGCTTTGATCTACAGGCCAAATAGTTATCAAAAAGCTCTCGAAAATTGCCCGTACCAAGGAATTTATTTTGTTTTTGCGAATAATTTGAACATGGAAATCGACCCCAAATCAGATTTTCAACTTTAAATGCAGCATTATTCTAGAAGTCAACGCATATTTCAGAAGACCTCGTTTTTCAAAAATCGGAACACATTTGATCAATTTATAGCTGTACAAATCAGATCATCGATTTCAAAACTGCTCTGAGGGAGAATTTGAAACAGAAGAAGAAACTCTCTCAAATGGCCCAGGGCCATAAAAAAGCAGGCAAGTTCTCAGCTAATAAACTAACATAAATGCGCAGCTGAAAAGCTGTGTAAACAAAATCGTGCTAACTTGGCGTATATACGATTTGATACCCTCTAATTTGTTTATATTGTGCTAAATGCACAGCTAGAAGCAACAACAATAACAACAATAACAAAATAGCCAATAGCAGCAAGTGCCATAAAAAATGAACAAACAACGAGCGTTTTCTTTTTGTGAATTATAAATTTATAAACTGCCAACTGTTGGGCGAAGAGAAAGAGAGAGGGAGAGGGGACATAGAGAGGGAAGACTGGGGAGGGTTTGAGGAGGGGTGGGGTTGGATATGGTTAAGGCTGTAAGTACACACGGAAAGAAAAATAACACTGAATTGTGGAAAATTCTTTCCTGTTTTTAGAAATAATTTCTTTATATAATAAAATATTTTTCTAAAAACTAGAAAGATTTTCCTTAAATCAACATTCCCAAAAATGTGATGTTATATTTTCTATTACTAAGAAATGCATTTCTAAAACTCAAAACAAGTAATGAAATTTATTAAATCAAAATTATGTGAACTTAGAAGTTATCTATGATGATTCTACTTGAGAAATCAAATAAAATACAAACAACAAATAAACTAATGATAGAGTTGCTTGAAGATAACATGTGTTTCTTTGAGTGTATTTTTTAGAGTGTAAAGCCTGAATATTTATGCAAACGTCAATGCAATTGAGTTTTTTTGAGTTGCCAGCACTCGTATTTTATTACAACTCATGCAACACACACACACACACAGACAGAATACACACAGTACACACACACAATCACACTGAACATATGCATTTATGGAACGTGGCAAATTGAAATGTAGTCGTTCCACGTGACGTATGAGTGATGATGCGTGTGTAAACATGCACAGCTATCTATCGCGAGTGTGTGTGTGTGTGTGTGTGTGTGTGTGTGTGTGTGTGTGTGTGCACACTCATAGCATATGATTAGTTGATGTAACACCACTTGCTGGATTCTAAATTAGGTTGCAGCGTTCACATGGCGCCAATTCAAAAGAAAAAACACTGAAACGTTAACAAATCAAACAAGACAGAGACAGCAGTACACTGAGAAATACAACTGCCATTTCCAAAAAAAAAAATTAAATTTTTATTAGTTTATAAACCACCTAAAATATTTATATGTGTGAAATATTAAAGTACTAATGTTTAATAAGTAATACAAGTATAAAAAAGCTAAAATAATATAAAATAATTACCACCAAAATCTTTTAAATATTTTAAATAGGCCACAATGAATTTTGGAAATGCAAACACTGGTTTTTAGAAAATTTACTTGCTGAAGAATGAAGCTGAACCATTGGTGTCAAAAGTATAACGAAATTCGAAAATCCACGTCATTTTTTTGCTGAGTGTATAAGCCCACTCTCCACTCTATCCGCCCTCTTCCTTACACCTTTAGTTACCATCGATTTATGTGCTTGCTTATGCACATTAGATCCACTTGAGTCTGTGAGGCCAGAACTGCAATGATTGACTGACTGGCTGACTGAGTGATTGACTGATTGACGTATTGTTTGCTGCACACAATTTGCCCATATTGATTTGCATTTCCCTCTCCACTGGCCCTGCCATAATTCGTTTGATTGATATGGCTTTTTAGCCAATATCATTTCATATATATAATTTTATAAATTATTTTCGGGCGCTTCGTTTTATTGCCGCTAATTTGACTGTCAATCAATGGAAATGTTCTTGTGTTTTGTTTTGTTTTTCGTTTTTTGTTTTTTGTTTTTTCATACATTTTCATTGTCCCCTTTTTGTGATACATTTGTTTATTGGACGCCGTGTTTTTGGCGTGGCGTGTTTTCCATATGCATGTGTTATTTATTATTGCATCTGTTTATCTTGTTCTTGTTGTCGTCGTTTTGGTTGTGAATTCAGTTTGTGCATAAATTGGTTTATTTATTTCACAACAGACCCAATTATTAGCTGCATTATACAAATTCAGAGCCCATATTATTCACAATTCGATATCATAAATCGCTCAATGTATAAACTAAGCTGAGACAGAAAATCTCATAAAAGTTGCTGTTCTATTAATAGATTCGTTTTATTTTTTTTTGGGTTAACAGGGTGTCACAGGCAGATCAGATTAGGTTTCGATGATGTTCCATTTTGATGTTTGCTTTTTTGGGATAAATAATATCAGTTCCATATTTATTTTTGGGTTTTAAGAAATGTTTAACTTAGTGTCTGTTGCCGATCTCGATGCTAAATTGCTATCGATAAATATGCGGTTCCGATTAAAATTCCGCTATTTTTTAAGCTCTTTTTTAGTACCGACCAAATAAGTAAATAATTATGAACTTAATTTTATATTGTGTATTTGTATTATGTGAATATAATGAAATTAATGTTTAGCTTTAGTTAAAATTCCTTATCTGCATTTGCCGAAACGATTTTCCTCACGTTTGCAATCGCTTTTTTCTCAATAAATGGAAAGAAACCCACTTGAAAGTTAGCCCAAGTCTTTCTAGATACTTGAAAGATCATCTATTATTATTATTCACATATGGCGTACTCTTTTTTAGACCCTGATTTCTGTATAGTCTATCCCATAAATAGCAGTCACTCATTTTGAGTAAATACTGCAATATTTACGAGTATACAACCGAAATAATACTCCTTTATCCACTTATGGGTTAGCCATCGATTTTGTAGATACTTCAAAGATCAGCACTTGAAATTCCGGCCACTTAAAATGGATGCAAGTATCTTGTTTATGATACCTTTGGTTGCCCTTGAGCAGAAATGGAGCAGAGAGAAGAGCACTTGACTAAAGTGTGAAGGGCAATAAGAAATTGAGAATTGGGAGTCAGATTTAAACAACAACAAATATAAACACAACATTTGCCAGCAGCCATCAAAAAGCAAGAAGTGCCAAAGGTATTTCAATATACTCGCAATAATAATACAGCCAGTTTTAAATTCAATAGTATTCTTAACATTATCATTTTGAAATTTCTGCTGAATTATTTCATTCAATATATTGGTTTAATTTTAATTTTCAATTTAACTTATTATTTTCATACTTTTGTTTTGAATTTTTGTGGACGGTTTTTAGTATAGATGAAATAAATAAATAAAAAGAAACTGAGGCTCTGTCTAATTTTATTTTATTTTTCATTGCAAGTTTCAATTAGTCACCAATAATTTAATATAATTTATGGACAGGGAAATTGAGAATTGGGAATCAGATTTATACAACTACAAATATATATTCAACAAAAATGCCAAAGGCATTTCGCAATATTCACAATGCTCGCCATAATAATAATCACCAGTGGAATTTTTGCATTGTTTTGTAAACTGAATATTTTATGGGGATTGCCGAATGCCAAAAATAATTTATCAAATTTCTCAACGAGCAAAATGCATTTCCATAGAGAACACAGATATATGTATACAAATGTGTATCTGTGTGTGTGTGTGTGTGTGTGTGTGTAGGCTCAATTTAATTGCCTACATGATATTTGTCTTTCATTTTATGATTTTACATGCATGCGAGTATTTTTAATGAATTGGAATCGGAGCAGAAAACTGAAGGCTCAAAAATTTCTCTTGGAGATAAAACATTTGCAGATTTTTCACATCAGAGCGACAGAGAGAGAGAGAGAGAGAGAGAGAGAGAGAGAGACAGAGACAGAGTACATAATTTATGCATGAAAGTATTTCAGCAAGCTTTAGTTTTCAAGTTTTGCAGGCCGTTTAATAAAAGGGGAAGGCTATCAATAATGCAGTTTGGCAATCTGACCAAAACCAAAAATCAAAATTGAAAATAATCGAAGTGGAAAGGAAAAAGAAGAGGAAGAAAGCAATGCAAATGCATAATTTAAAATTGTCTGAACTGCTAACAAACAATGAAATTCATAATTAAGGCCAAGTTAAAGATCTGACTTAAATAAATATCTGTTGCTCAGCATATTTTTCCATCATGTTTACTAATCTTGGCTTTCTATAAATGCTGAACCATTTAACATTTTAATAGCCGCTGATTTAGTATAATACTTTATTTAATTTAGTTTTTTTTACTTGTTCACTTTGAATTTTACATTATTTAATTTATAACCTTTATTTTTAATTTCAGTTTCAACTAAAGCTCCCCATAGCTTTCTTAAAATGAAAAACAATCTAGAAACTGAGCTGTCGCTTTCAGCCAGTTTCATTTTATTATAAGTCACCATGTCCATCAAACAAAGGGGCCAAGATGGGGTTAAGGGCAACGGATGACGTTGCTTCAACTGCGTAAATGAGTTAACCGCAAGATGTCAACAATGCCCAACAAGCTGCCCTCTGACCCTGCCCTCTCAACTCTACCAACCCCCGCATGCCCCATCTGCCCTCTAAAAACCACAGACACGCACAGACAGCAAGGGGAGAAATGGGGAGAGAAACTCATATGAAGTGGAGTAGAAAGTGAGAAAAGAAGTGCAAATAAAATCAATCAATTTGTGTGGCAACAAGAAGAAGACTTACAGCAACAACAACAACAACAGCAATAACAAGCTGGTTTCTCTAAGTGCACAGCGACACTGAAATCTATTTGCCAGAGTGTTGAGAAAAGTTGAGAACAATTTCAAAAAAGAGTTGAAGAAATTGAGCAAGATTGAGGGAGGAAATGAAAGAGAAAGGGAGAGTGAGGAAGTGAAAGAGACGGAGAGAAGCTAAATTCACACGGCTTAGGGGACACACTTGAAGTGTGTGTGTGTGTGGGTGTAATTAATAAACACAACTAAAACTAAACCCAAACAACAAAAACAACTGCGAGGAAAAAAATTGTTCAAGTGTCGATTGATTTAGCAGCTAAATTTTCAGGCAACGATCGATCGGTGTGTGTGTGTATGTGTGTGTGTGCGGGTGTGTGTGTGTGTGTGTGTGTGTAATAACAGTCGTATTTTTGGGGAAAATTCGTGAAGACCGCAAAACATAAAAATCAATCAACACGCGCGCTTAATAGACAAAAAAGAAGAAAAGCGGCTCATCAAATGTATCTGCCAGATACGAATTCGAAATGTATCTGCAGCTGGTAAATGTATCTGTATCTTTAGCTGCGTTGAGCGATTGCCAAACTGACAAATTGCCTTTGTCTCTAATTTTAAGACAGCGCTCGTCGCCTGCTTTTCTTCTGTCTTATTTTAATTTGTCTCTTCTTTATTTTTTCTTGTTTTTGGCGTGGGAGTCGCAAAGTTTCACACGCTCTTAGAATATCTCCCTCTCTCTCTCTCTCTCTCTCTCTCTCTCTCACAGCGTGTCTTATATTTTGGTTTTTCGGTTTGGGCCCAATTGATTGGCGCACGTTTTGCGCGTGGCCAGACAAAAAGGGCCAAAATGTGACTGAAAAAGTTTTGCTTTTTGCGCGCATTTTTTTAATACCCTGCAAGCCACTTTAACTGTGTTATAGGGTATATTGAAATGGTGCTAGGATATGTAACAGAGGCATTTTAATATTGTAAAAAACAATTTATAATTGCTAAAATTAACTTTTCATACAGAAAGTGAAAAGTGTGTTGTATATAAATTGGAAGACATCTTTACATATAATACATAAATATGTATAAATATACAGATGAGAATTGTCTAATATAACCAGGCATCTTAATGGATCAACTGTACAAATTTCACTTTCTTAAGTAAGCCATATTTTCATATTGAATTGGATTAATTATATATATCAATATTATTATTAATAATATAAATTAATATGAGCAAGCATTTATTTTAGTTTCGGAACTGTGAAACTGTATTTGAAAGAAGAAAGCAGATTTCGCAAGAGCAGAAAATCTTTCCGTTTTCAAAACGATCATCTGCATGCTCCCATTTGCGGAAGGAATAAATAAGAGGAATAATTAGATAATTAACAGCTGTTTACAGGATATTTCCCAGTCAAATCTCTGGCTTAGAACTGGCTTACTTTCTTTTTTGGATGCTTTCGGTGAGCAAGCACCGCAAAAAAAGGAATGCATTTAGTATTTATCTTTTTTGGTTTTGCTACATTTAAATAATTTGGTTTTGCGTTTTTTCATTTTTCGTTTGGCTTTTCATTTTTTTTTTTTTTTGCTGCTCATCTTCAATTTTTGTTGGTGTTGTTGTTGTTGTGAAGAGCACTTTGTGGGTGCTTAAAACAGCTGACAGGCCCCAACTGACAGATTGATGAATGTTGATGCTACATGCCTCTGTTGCATGCCCCCCCTTACATTATATCTTTACATGCATACATATGTATTTCATTTTTTTGTTATATTATTTTGAACAGCATTTTCAGTCTGGCGTTTTTAATGAAAATATTTGGGAAAATGCGCTATTTTCATTTGTGGCCCGTGCCAAGATTTATGGCACTAAAGAGAGGTGAATGGGCGTGGTGGAGCGGGAGATGATTGGGAAGAGGAGTGTAAGGTGACTTATCTTGGCCCGGTTTAAACGTGAGGTTAATTTGTTTTTTGCTGACAATTGCTGTCAATTTCATTTTATTTTATTTCTCATTTTCAATTTATTTTCTTCACTTTTAATTTGATATTATTTTGTTAGAACAGATTAAATAAAATGCTTTGAATCGTTGACAATTTGAATCAATTTGGCTATGATCAAAAGATCTACTTCATCTGCTGCTTCTTCTTATTCGCTTGTGTGTGTGTGTGTGTGTGTGTGTGTGTGTGTGTGCCTTGTGTATCCAATTAGTGTCTGGCACGATGGGGAGGGGAGTCGGGCGGAGTCTGTCGGGGGGTGAGGCTTGTGCTACATTAAGTCAAGGGCTTTGTCTAATGTGCAAGTCATGAGCATTAACATAAAATGCTCTTGAGCTGGGTGAAGGGGGAGAGAGTGAGAGGTGGGGGATTGAGGAGTGGGTGGGGCAAGAAGTGTTCAAGAAGGTCAAGTTGATCTGATAGGGAAACATATGGAGTCATATGTAGAGTCAACTCTATAGTGAAAACATAAATTTAAATTTGCCGAGGATTATGAAAATTGTTGAAGTTTTTAGAACTATATATATATATAATATTGATATATATATATATATATATATATATATGAAATATATGTAAAGTAAAAACAAGAAAGAACTCAACTTTATTGTTTTATTTTATAGTATTCCGATTATGTTCGATGATTAGTTATTTAAATGCTAAGAAGAAAACGCATTTTTATTTTTAAAATTTTTTTTTCTTGTTTCCATCAGAAAATCATCTCCCGTCCTGTTGTACCTATAAAAGATCTATATAGATATAGTAGACAGCACTTAAGGATTTCTTGTCCAAGTACAAACAGCAAAGTAATCCGCATATTGGGTAGGGTAAGTTACGATAAACTACGAAAGGCAGTAAATAATTAACCCTTGACCCTTTAATAAATCTGTAAGAATTGGCAAAAGATCACATCATAGACACAGAAAGGGAGATGGACTTGTCTCTTATAGTAGTTAAATGACCCCACATGGCTAAAGTGGATCGAGGGAATTGATTTTGAAATATTTAACCTTTTAGTCTTTACTTTAGTTCAAATATGTCTAGTTAAAGCGGAACTAAATACATTGTTGCTATTTATTGCTTTTTAAATAAGTAAATTATTGAATAAGTTAAAAATAAATGAATAATGCAAAATAATAAATAAATAGAAAATATATATATATAAAGTGTTTTCTGTGTCAAAGGCAAATCTCAAAAATCGCAGTTGAAAACTAGTTTTCCACTCACAAATCAAGTCAGCTGTAAAAGTGTTATTATTTTGTTTATTTCTTTTATTTTCTGGCACCTTTTGGGAAGCTCTAATTGAAATCCGCGCCAGATATCATTTACTTAATGAAGATATATTCCCCCGTTGACAATTAAAATGCAAATCAGAACCAACTTTTAATAGCAAAGCTATTCGCTTTATTTTATTCTTTCTTTTTTTGTATTCAATTTTTTTTCTTTTGTTATTTATGCTATGCTTTTGATGTAAAAGGGTTTTAAAATCTGCGCCAGCAAATTTTCTTGGACACAAAAAAATGTGTAAATAATCGAGGGAAAACACAAAGCAAAAAAGAAAAACCAAAACAAAATTCAACTCTGTTGGAACTGTTGGAAAATCTCGCGCGGAAAAATTGGACGCATTTGCTGACCCAAAAAAGACAAATGGCCAAAAAAGAGTCTACAAAAAATATAGAGAACAAAAAAAGGGAAAATGTTCGCATTGGGAAAACAGGAATACCATTTATGTTAGGGGTGGGGGGTGGGGGGTGGGGTGAGTGGAATACCCTTGTTTATTTTGATGCAAATATTTGTTTATTTTTTCGGTATGTAAATTTTGCGGAAAAGTGTGAGTTTTAATTTAATTTAAGTGGTTTCTGTATTTGTTTAATGCTAATCTAAAGCTCAACTCACCTGAGTAATTTTTTTCTCCTTTTTATGATGCGGGGAATCCCTTTTGTTTTTTTTTGTTTTTTTTGTTTGGGTGTGTTGTTTATTTTATTTATTTTTTTGACTCAGATAAATGAGCGATTTAAATGCTAATTAATTGTTGGGCACAAACACACACACACAAAGCACACGCACACACAGATACACGCATATGGAACACAGAGAGAGAGAGAGAGAGAGTGAAAGAGATAGCAAGCAACGATTTCTGTCTCGTTTTTTAATCTCTGTTCAATTTATTGAATGAAATGCGTTTCATTTTTACACAGCGATCGGCATTTGATTTATGTGTATTTTTTCTCGAATGTCGAATTCGAATAAGTACCGTTAAACGGTCACTCACACAAACGCACAGTTGTCAAGCACACAGATACAGAGCCGGTCAGCATTACGATTAGCACACGAAACACACGAAGCGCAGCCGAAGCCGAAACTGAATAGCTGTAAAACTCACTGACTGATACTGGCTGGGATTGATAAACAAACAGTGTGCGTCCGCAGACAGCGGTCCGTTACAATAAGCGCGTCGTTCAAGACTGACGCCTGAACTGAATCATACAAGTCGAGGCAGAGCAGCGCAGTGGCGTTCGCTCGGGTTGCCCACGATGACGAGCGTCGCACGACGCCGAACGCGCCAGTTTATGCTGCAGCCCAACAACAACATAGCCCGAATGCACTGCAAACGAAGTTGTAAGCACACGACCAGTCTGGCGCCATCTAGCGTTTACTTGCACGCACTGCACTCTTATACGTCTTATACATGTTGCAAAGGACGCACAACACAAACATGTTCGTTGAGGGGTAGCTGCCAACAGCTGTTAACGATTGTTAACAGTTGCTAAGAGCTGCTAACAGTTGCTGTTAATTGCATACATGAACGTGCCTGTCGAATCCTGCATGTAATTAATTTTTTTGCGCTTTGATGCAACCAAAAAGCTTACAACTCACACACAAACACGCACACGAAGATATTTACCTAATGTGGCAGTTCCAGTTGCATCCTGCTGTAAGGATTATCAATTTGATGGGCACCTTTCGACTTTAATCATAATATCCTACAAATGATAGTTTTTCTTTGGATGGAATATTTAATGCGAAAACTATGCCATTTTATTCATTTCTACATCTTTATTTATATTTAGTATATATTTTTGTAACTAATAATAAAATATGTTTTGCTTAAATTTAAAGATTCGTCAAGATTCGAAATAACACTTAAAAGATTTAATTATATGAAAATGTTCAATATTCCAGTTATTTATTTTATACTAGAAAGTTAAATATACAATCATTAGAATAAAATATTTGAAACAACATTTACAAGATATAAAATTATTAATTATCTGAAAAAGAATTTAGTTAAAATATTTAATATTTAATTTTTGTATATTTTTTGTAAACCTTTTTACTTATTACGTTTGCGATTAATAATAAAAATATAAATTTGTATGAATTTTAAGCTTTGTAAACTCTTTCTAGCGTAAACATTTCAAATATATTTCGATTAAGATCTTAAGTTATTAAAAAACACCAACTGCCAAGTTTTCCCCAGATTATGCTTAACACACAAAACCCACACAAAATATTTCAACAACTGTTTACCCTTCGGATAAAACTCATCTTATAATAATTCCCACTTGCTTCCCTGTGATAATATTTAGCGAGAAACTCTTCCTTTTTGCCGACCCAGAAGGAAACAATTATTCCTCCTCGCTGGGCGATAATATGCCGAGCAGAGCAGAGCAGAGCAGAGAAAAAATAACACACGCCGAACATCAATCAGAGCATTTCCGGGCCTATTTTTGGCACTTGTTGTTGTTATTGTTGTGGTATGTTGTGATAGGTGTGGCACACGCCCATAAAACAATTTGGCAGTCGCATAAAAACGAAAGCATAACAAATATAACACTTAATTGTATTAACAACCGGTCAGCTACCGTAGCCGAGTATAAGACCACGAGGAAGATGAAGTGGGAGTAGGAGTGGGAGGTGCATGGGGAGGGGGAGTAGATAAAGTCGTCGTTGTGTTTGCTTTAACCGTTATGCGAGTCGTACAAACAACAAGCAAATAGCCAAAGACAAAGAAAATGCCCACAGACAACAACAACAACAACAACAACAAGATGATCAAGAAGTTCAGGAAGTGAGAACGGTTACAGTCGTAAGGCGTAGCCGACTGCAAAATACTCTGATGCAAATAAATAACATAAACTGATAACAGGTGGCAAGGAACACAGGGTGGTTGTTGCCAAAGAATCCCAATCTTTTAAAGTGGCTAGTAGTAATCTGTCCTTAAAAATTGTTTCAGATATTTATGTATGTATATATGTCGATATAAATATGCTAAGCTACCTTCCAGAGTTAGTGGCTGTAGCCTTAAAATTGTTGAAGATTTGCAGCCTTATCGATTTGCGATTATCGATTTTAATCGATTTCCTAGCCTCAATGCAAACTTTAAGCATGTCGAAATAAACTGTTTAATGCACATTGCTCAAAACCAATATACTCTTGATGTATGTTCGGTAAAAGAGTATACCAAGGATAGAACCCTCTAGCCTACCCCCATCCAACTACAAAGACGAAATCTGAGTCCTCACATTGATTGATGATTTTTTGACATTGTTTACTCAAAGTGAAGATGAGCACAGACTCGAAGTCGAATTTCGGACTCGCAGTCCAATTCGAACATCGACATAAACTAGCAGAGATAACAAGTAAAAGTAATTGAGTGAGCTCGACTTCGATATACCCTGTACGCATATGAGCATAAGACCTTACTTAACATGTTTTAAGCTGCAAAATTTGTTGGTTGAATTCTTAATTGCATTTTCTACGTATTATATAAAAAATGGTCAGCCTTCAATTTTAATTGAGATTAACCACCTGTTAAATATATTCCAAAATTGTGCTCTAAAACGTTTGACACACACAAATCCATTATACCCTATTTAGCCACTTCTAATGGGTACAGGGTATAACAGGCGGCGATTGGTTAAGGGGCGGGGTGTGAGTGAGTGTCCTTTTTTTTGGGCCGCAGAGATTTCAATATTTTTGGAGTGTGTGTGTGTTGTGTGTGTTTCCCTGGAATGCTATCAATCTCTTGCTTATTAGGGATAATATTACAATTACTTGTAAGTGAGATAAGCCAAAGACAACAACAGATAAACACACACAAACAAACAGAGCGCAAGAGAGAGCAGGAGTGGGAGAGAGTGAGTGTGTGTGGGAGGGAGACAAGAGCATAAGTGCGCTCAAGTGGGCAAAGGAATCTTTGCCTTTTCCTTTGCCATTGCCTTTGCCTTTGCCTTTGTTCTAGCCGATTAACTGTAACTGCATAAGTGTATGTGTCTGCGTGTGTGTGTGTTTGTGTCCTTCTCAGCTGTAAGCAACCCAGCCGCAAAAAGAGCACATTACGAATGCGATTTTATTACTGCATTTCTTCGTATTAATATACCACATGACTCCATATACCAAAATTTATATATTGCAATGCAAACACGGAAAGATTTCTAGAATATTAATATAAAATAAAGAGTAAAATACATTTTCATGGCTTATTCCAGAATATACAACAACAAAATTCATAAAATATATTAAGCACTTTCGAATATGTATTTATATTAAGATGACTTATGCTAGCCTATATATATCTGTCAATTACAATTAAAAGAAAATAGTAAAACATATAAGAAATATGTAAAAAATGTATCAAGTTTGTGCTCAGAAGCTTTGCATACAAAAGGATAACCAAGAATCAATTACTTTTTATGCGCTTAGAATGCATTCCGTAAAGTCGATTCATCCTTTAGTTCACTGCTGGCTTTCTTCTATCCGAGTAACTGTAAATGCCTGCTTATGCATGTGTAAGCGTGTGTGTGTGTGCGGGTGTGCCTGATGTAAACAGATATGCGGCTTAAGTGATTGACAAACTGACACATTGACAAGCGGACGACGCAGATTCTTCACTAGAAAGGCGAGCGCTATTGGAAAGTAAACACAGAGGAAAGAGCAGACTTTCTGCCTGGAATTCAGCCTGGAACTTTGGCAAATTGCTAAGGCGATTGATAGACTTCCACTGGAAGCGATATTGCCTGGAATTATTCTCTGGAACTCTGCCCTGTAATTCTGCCTGGAACTCTGGGCTGAAACAACCTGTTTCAATTTAGACATAAACTATTAACAGCTACCTGGAATGCAGCCCGCAGCTGGAACGGCGACCGCCAGGAAGCCAGCTGTTCCTACCATATTTGCCACGTTTGCCACACGATTGTCCTTGTGTCCCTTTTATTTCTGTGCCCGCAGTTGGATGATAAATTAGAGCTAAAAAACTATAAAAGCAGCACACACCAAAAAAAGGAAAGGAACACACACACACACAAAACACACGCACACACACACAGGTGCTTCAGTTGGCTTCTTCCTCATCCCCTTCCTCCTCTGCTTCTTCTGCTTTTTTATTGCTTTATTATGAGCTCGATTCGACTTCTTCTTCTTGTTTTTGTTGCTCAAAAGGGATGGACAAACGTTTACCGCTCCCCTCCTCCTCTCCACCCCCGCCCCACATACACTGCTGCTACTACACTTCCTCCTTCTCCTCCTCCTCCTCTTCTGCTACTCGTTTATTCCTGTTTGTTATTTGTTGTCAATTGGACAGCAGGGCGAAAGTGCTGCATCATCCTCGCATCATTTTTAGTAATTTGCCAGGCATTTGGCGAGATTAGTTTACGGATATTTGTTTGTTAATAAATCTATAAATGTATTGATTTTATGTTGACTTGCATTAATATTATTGTTAATATTGATATTATAATAATTAATATTATAGTATTAATAAAATACATTTAAGATTGGACAATAATCTAATCCATAACACACAAGATATCCAGATATAAGATATAAATATATCGAATATTATTTTAGTCCAGGCTTAAATATATTTATTTGTCAGAAGCAAAGCCGACTTTTAATTTTATACCAAAAAGATTATTTAGTAAAATATTGTTTCCCTTATTTAATTTATTATTATTATTTGTATTTATTTACTTTGCATTAATTATTACTTATTTATTAGATTATATCTTTTACAGTAAAATTGTTATTCAAAGTTCCATCCAATTTATATTCAGCTGGCGGCAGCTTATTTTAAGTTGCTCATAATTAATGCAACAAACGTGGCAATTTTATTTTTTAGGAGATTTTGGGATAGACTTTGAGAGCTACTCTCAAGTTTCGCGGGAAGCTGTAGAAAAAGACTGAAAGCGATGCTGAAAAAGAGCTGTTTATTTAGAAGAGATATGCATGAGTTATGTGCATTTGGCTCATGGCTTTGGGAACGCTTTTTCTGGTGGATTCTCGTAGCCAATTCCCATAAAAAAGCGTCACAAAATCAATTTGCATGCCTCAGTTTCGGTTTCACTTTTCACTGGGCCACAATCGAAGTTTGTTGCAGGCCAAGTCACGGGCCAAGTCGCATTTCAGCCAAGCATTTGGGCCACATCCGAAACGGACTACACTCGGAAAAAAATCGCAAATGCGTTTTATTATTTATTTAATATCAGTCTAAAACACAAAGAGAATAAAGTGAAAAATATTTAAAAACAAAAAATGTTTTCTTATATTTAGAAATTATTGCTAATAACAAGGAAAACTTTCTAAGTTTGAGTTCGAGTTTGGTTCTCTTTGTGTGGCAAGTGGCAAGTGGCAAGTTCAACGACTTATTTTTTGTTGGGTGCGCAAGCAACAGCGTCGATAAGCGCAAATTGGTGGCAAATTAAGCCATCAATTGCTGTTGCAGCTGTTTATATTTTGGGGGCATGCCGCACAACAAACCGCCGCCACTACCCCTCCCCCCGCCATGGGCCCCATGGCCATGGCAAACCTCAACCACATTTGACAGACGTGGCACTCAACACTTTCGGCGGCTGACAGTTACACTAATAACGACCAGTTAAGGGCAACCTGCCCCCATCCTCCCCTCCACGCCGTTGGCTGCCACATAAATAAACAGGGTCGAGCATCCTGCCACACGAGTCCTGTACGAGTCCTGTACGAGTCCTGTACGAGTCCTGTTTCAGCCTGGCATACGCTTATCAGTTTTCAATCACATTTGAAACACATTGCTATTTGTGTGTCCATAAATCAACAGGAACCTTAATCCTCAGGATCTTGTACACACACACACACACACCAGCACACACACAGCAATCAACACACACACAAACACACACTCAAATGGGAAAGTCACCTTCAAATAGATAAACATTGACAGCTTGACATATGTAGAATTCCCATTGCATTTTCTATAACACCTCTGGTGGGGGTGGGGAGAGAGGGGGGAGAAGGTGGAGGAGAAGGGAGTGTGTGTTTTAGTGTGTGTATTTGTGGTTAGGGAAACGTGTTTTAATTTTTTATGCTGCGGCTTTCCGCTTTGAGCGATAAGCGCGAACTTTGACCAAGAATACACTCAAATAAATAAAATTGAACTGAATTTTGGAAAATCGCTCCTAGTTTAAAATAGCCCCAAAAACTTGATATTTCTTAACAACAAAATTTAAATGTAATATAAAATAGAAAAATAAATAAATAAGAGATTACATTTCCATACAAGTTAGACAGGCTTGATCTAAATGGATCAAACCAAAAAAAAAAATTGGTGTTTTTTCTACTTTTAGAAATATTTTGTATTATGGAAACTCTAATTTTTAGAAAATTGCCTTTTAAAATTCAGAAAATAGTAATGGAATTTACAGGATCGACTTTTACATTAGAGTTTATTTCTTTTAAGTTAAATGAATTTTAAAAACTATCTTAAATATTTTTATATGTGAAATCTTTAATTGCTAATTTTTATCAATAAATGACAAAGGCAAAAAAGTAATCTCATTCTAGAATTGCTTCTACGTATAGGAAAAAAGCCGGATAATTGGACAAGCTGATTGAAAAGAAAAACCCTGATTTTTAGAAACATGTATTTAATTTTGGAGTATTTCTAAAATTCAGTGCAAACTTGTTTCTGAATGTTGAACTGCAAAACAAATGTTCGACAAAAGTATTTCTCCTATTGGGAACATGCCCAGCATCCTTTTTGGCCAATTCGGGCCATTTAGACGCAAGGCACGTTTCTGACATGGCCATAAAACAATTATGGCCCAAGGTCTCCAAGGCATTAAATATCAAAAACAATGCGATAGCTTTGAACCATTGTTATCTGAATACAGAAGCGGAGTTGGCGACCAGTGTTGGGAAATGTCCTTTTGAACCAGCTGAAAATGCTCAAACTGTACTTGATACTTTTGATCAAATTAAGTGAAAATCCAGCTAACTTTGTTAAATGTTTTCCAAGCTCAGCGGATTATATTTTGAGTGGATTCTTAATACTTGCAACTAGCTAACATGAAATCCACTTATTTTACCCATTTGAAGTCTACAAATGACTTTTATTTGGCAAGCAACCAAAAAGAAGTTAGAACGAGCGAATTGAGACAGCTCGACTGGCAGATACCCTGTACTTAGATGTCAAATATATATATATATATTAAAGTGTATATAATTTATATATATTGTTAATATTATTCAATAAGGAAATAACTTTTGCTAAACAAATTCTGTGATTATTATGGGATCTTAATGAAATTTTGACATTTGATCAACAAGATATCTGTGCAAAATATAACATGTGCAAAGATATAGCCATTCATTCGATATACACGCCAAAACTATAATTTTAATGAATTTGCGTAACGAGATCTTCCAATCAAAACTTAAATAGTCTCTGGATTGAAGGACAGATTGACATGGCTATAATCGAATCGAACTTTGATGCCTATCCGGAATAGATATACCTGATGTCCACGCAGATGCCTCCTCTTGTCTGTCGTATATTTCATTGAACCCTTTGCTTAATATAAATATAATCTATTATTACAATTTGACCTTTTCTTCGCATTCTGTGAATTGTTCGATGACAGTTTATTTTCCACTTCAATGCGCAAAGATAGATCGCATGCAAAAAAGTACTTGGAAAAAATAAGTATTTGTGGCGTAGTTATGGAGACTGAAATTGTTCGTGGATCAACAATTAATGCTCATATTCAAAAAGCACACACACACACAAAAACAATAACCATAAAAAATACAAGCAACGGTTTCCAATTAACAGAAAGGACTTCGCAAGGAGGAAAAGTGAAACCAGGGGTTGTTGTTGTTGTTGTTGTTGTTGTTGCTCTTGTTTGTGTTGTTGTTGCGGCAACGCGTCGCAGCCTCCGAAATTAAGTGGAAATGAAGTGCGTACTTGAATTTCAATTGGCATGCCCCGAAAGCCACTCCGCCCAGAAAACCAAAATAAAACACAAGTCAAATTCAAGCCAAGCTATAAATAAAAAATAAATTGTTTTTGTTTTATTTTCGCCTGCGTTTTGCGGTTGTTTAGGCCCAGTTAGAGTAGACGGGGCAGGCAGCAAGGGGCAAGCACTCGTCTCGAAAAAGGGTTTCCCTTTTTCTTCTTTTATTTTTTTTTTTTGGTTAGCCGCAAAAATTTGTTGACTAATGATTATATAACTGAATTACCATTAAGTGCCAGCCTTTAACCCCGAACTCCTCGCCAATCCCTTGCCCCTTGCCCACTTGCCCACTTGCCCACTTGCCCCTTAGGGTCCTTGTGTTGCAGACATAATTGTATAATTGTTGCCGCCTTGTTGCCATTGTGGTTGTTGTGCCCTGCTGGGCTTATTAATATTAATAAAGTTGATTAAAAGGTTTAACGAAAACTAAGTACACACTTCAGAACACACACACAAACACACACAAACACACACTCGTTGACATTTGTGTGTGTTTGCGAGTGTGTTTGTTCAAGTGTTTGCATACTTGCATCAAGTGGCATGCGAATATTGCCAAAGCTGCAAATATATTCCTGTCAGCTCTTCTATTTAAGCTATTATGCGGATTATTTTATTATTTTAATTTTTGCTGTAGCCGCAAGCTTTTTGTGGCATGCAACAAATCCAAGCACTTAACAACTCATTTGAGTTAATTTTTAAATATTATACGAACTTATTTAATAAATATAAATATGTATTTATATCAAGCGCAAATTTGAATGGAATATTCAAAGTCTTATTATTTTATTCTTTAATTAATTTGTTATAGTTGCCAAAAGCTTTTTGTGGCATGCATCAACATCCAAGCGCTTATCAAGATTTCATTTGAGATTATTTTAATATATTTATTTAATTATATATTTATTCATTTGAAATTATTTTTAAATAATTATTTATTTATTTAATGTCGAGTAAGCTCATCCAAATTACAATTAAATTTAAAAGAAGGAAATATTATTGGCACTTTAATCTTTAATAGATAAAAATATATATTCCCCCAAATTGTTATTCCTATGTTATTTATATGTTATGCAATTTGATAGCATTTTTTTAAGAGTCATTCAGCAAGCTCATTATTTAAGGCATTATCATGGTGTGTTGCATGCTACATACGTGTGTCATGTGGCAGATTCCAAACACTTTTGCTTTCCCCTCAAGGACGCACGTGGCAGTGACTAGCCCAAGCCGCAGACACGCCCACACAGAAAGAGAGACACGCGACAACAACATCAACAACAAACAGGAACCATAACCAGTACCAGGAACGGGAACAGGAACAGGAACGGTAATGACTCAGCATTAGTGTCTCTCTGCGGGTTCAACAAACGCTGACCATCAACTAAACAAAGCAATCCCAAATTCAAGTTTATAGCCATTCCTGCTCCTCGTAATATGCCCAAGTGTGCGGGTTCATAACGCTATTGTCCACATGCAACTCGTCTGCTATATATATATATATGTATATATATATATATATAGAGGAAAAAGTGAGTAAACTCGCCCTCAAGCGAAAGTGAAACGGACCGATGGAAATAAACATCAGAAACAACTCATGTTTGAAGAGCGTTTCTGCATAAAGAACAAGAAAGAAATGTTATCTGAGGCATGCCGAAGTTTAAATACCCTTTGAAGATCTCTAATTTGAGCTACAAATTGAATTTATAATTTAACAGTGAAAGCTATATATATATATATATATATAACTGAAGAGTTCAGTTAGATTTCGAGTCAAATTTAGGCTCTTCATTTTGCTATTCATTTGACTGAGACTGCTTCTCGACTGCGTCACAAACTCCACAACAAAATTATAATACTCTCTGCAAGTGTATCAAAAATATGAAAAGAATATGCAATGTAATTGGGCATTGCATTTCTAGGGGGAGTGGCTAAAAAGAGGGGGCGGTTAGCTGGACATATGACGTGCCGACTGCGTGCAGTCTTAATTAATTTGAACACGCAAAAAAGCTGCAAATGCCAGTTGCGAGTACTCATAAATACACTCGTAATGATTCACGGCAACGAAATGCATCAAATGGCTATTTGACTTCTTTTTGGCTGCACCAGGAAGTGGCAAATTGTGTGTGTGTGACACATGCAACAATGTTCAAAGCTGAAATAAATAAACTAAGGGTTGAGTTGCAGACTCAAAACAAAAAGCAAACAAAAAAAAAAACGAGAGCGATTCAATTCTGTTGTCACATTTGGCACGCGTCTTTGAATACGCGTCGTCAGGTGCACAAATCGAACCGGAATCGAAATCGAAGAAGGAGTCGCAGTCGGAGTCGAAGTCGGAGACGGAGACGGAGACGGGGTTTGCCTTGAGTCTGGCTCAGTCTGAGTCGAGGTCTGTGTCTGCGTCTGCGTCTGCATCTGCAAATGCTGTTGTTGTTATGCCTGATTGCTTTTATTGTTGTAGTCGACGCGTTTAAACACGAACGCCTTCGCCGGAGCGTGCCCAGCCAAAGATGCCGACAACAGGCGGCTCAGACTCAGGTAGACACACTAAGAGGCTACACTCAGGAAAAATATATCGAAAACTAGGAAGTTTTTCTTATTTTTATAAATAGTTTCCAAATATAAGAATTAAAATTTATAAAAATAACCAAGGCTTGTCTCAATCGATTAATCCAGAAATGTGATACTTTCTTTTATTTCTATTTTCTCTTTTTTTAATATCTATAATTACTATTAATATTATTATGAAATGCATTTCACTAAAAGTTGGAGTGCAAATCCTCATCCTCAAGTATTGAAATATACTGGTTGGTCTTTTATCTTAGAGTTTAGCTGTAGTCTGCTCTAGGACAGACTTTGAATAAATAAATACCAATGATTATTAATAAAATATTAGAGTTATTAGTTACACGTATGACAAACAAACCCTACGAAAATTGGACTTAATATTGCTACATCTTAGAAAAATGTACTCCGAAATTGAGAAAATGTTTATAATGTATAATAAGGTGAGTTGTACACTTGGCCCCAAAAGCGTCGCGAATGTCTAGATCTCAGTGCGATGTTTTTCTAAGTGCAGGGGATTGCGGGTCTGGGAGTGAGGTGCAACTCTTGACTGGGAACTGGGTCTGCTTTGCATGACATCAACCGGTTGCAACTGTGTATGGATTTTAAGCGTCTGTGTATATTTTTTAAATTGATTGGAGGATTTAATTTCAGTGGCAGCTGCCGCTGTTGCTGCTGCGGCTGCCACAGTTGCAGCCACCGTGTCCGCTGACCAGTTGAGCTAACCGAAACACCTTTGCGTCCGACTGAGAGCAGCAGGCCTGCTTCAGCTTTCAGCTAACTAAGTTAAATTGCTCTTTTTATGTGGTGCCTGCTGCTGTTTCTCTGGCTGTGGCTGCCTTTGTCTTTCTTTGCGCTTAGCACTTTGTATTCTTCATTTTGCACATGTTGTGTAATATAATCAGCTTGCTCTGTTTAGCATTTGTTGGGGTAGTGTGTCACATGGAGCGCACTCTTTTGGAGGTCAAGAATGGAAGGGTTGACAAAATGAAAGTTATCTTTGGTATGCCAATAATAAGATACCCTTGAAAACACTTTTACTGGCTTAAGCGGCAAGCGACGGATTCGGAAATAAAAAGAAACTCAAGTTGGCTACAAGCGAAACTGATGCATATGTATTATAATTATTTATTTTTATATATATTATTCAACTGATTAACTTATAGAGCGTTGCCAGTATCATCATTTCTTATATACTCGAAAGATTAATGACTGTTGAATTGTTGGCCGTACATTTTCCTATTATTTACTATAGATTTAAGAAAAAGTCAGATTGAGAAAAACTAGGGCTATATGATATAGTAAGATCTCGAAGAAATACTTATATACCTTATAAGGTCGTAGACGTTTCTTTCAGTACTTTAACACCCTCTTTAAGGTCATAAAAATGCTTCATTCGTAGAATAACAGAATAACTTATTGCTTCCTGTCTAGGTCAGAATTAGGAGCACAATTTGAAAGCTCTTAATTCAAATGCAAATTCGATATGCGCAATAAAAATCGTTAATTGAATCTATCGCTGCTGCATAAAAATAATAATAATAATTTTCCGGTAATTAAGCCTCCGGAAATGTAGTTCAATTGTTGCACATGCAAAATCCACTGAATTAATCGCCATAATTTGAATTCATGATCCGCTCCCATACTCGTTCTCTAGTAAACATATGAATATGCGTAATTTATACAGCTATCATATCATATATTATAGATTGAACTACGCAGCGTATTAATATCCACTTTTTTATGTTTTTAATTTTATATTGTTTTGTATTTTTTGTGTATATATTTCTTGTTTGATTTTACCAGCTGAAATCATAAATAATCAGGACAAACCATAATTAAGCAGCACTGAATTGAGAGAGAGAGAGAGAGATTGCTCAACGGGAAGATACTCTACATATTATTATGCGGGTGCTTATGGATACTATACATAATTAATAATGCAGATTCTTTACTCGAGTCAGCGCAAAGGCAGAATAAAATAAACTATAAGAATGCATCTGATATATTCGGTGTGGTCTCATTATTATTACATAATAATATACCCCTCTTGTACACAATTTTATAGAACACATTACTGTAAAGATAACAATAATCATAATCCATGCGAAACCACAAACTAATTACGATTTGGCTTTTAACATTGTTGCTCCAATTTCAAATTAATTATATGCTTTATATAGTTTTGATTTTTATTTATATCCTGAAAAATGTGGAAAAGAAAATGTTAAATGATTTTATGCAAAATTGTGTCAGAGGCGGAAGGAAGCAACTGCCACCCTATAATTATATTATAGATTAGCTTATGCAGACGACTTGCAGCGCCAAAGTTATAGTCGAAAAATAATTCTCAAATGGAGCTCATTATATTTTTTTTGAGTCATTTTCGGTATGCATAATTAATAAAGTAAAAAAAGAAGCCCAAAAGTTTATCAGAAAGGATATGAGAGTGCTTCCAGGCAGGCTTAAATTCGAGTGTGCAGAACTTTGAAAAGGAAAATTTGGCAATAAAACTAGAATACGTTTAACAGCTGGGTAAATTCAGTTAAAATTGAAGGCTAATCATTTTCCATATCATAAAATTTTTTCATAAAATTATAAGTAAACTCTTAAGCTAATTGGGAACAGAGTATCCGTTAGTCAAGCTTACCCGACTACAGGATGACTACTTATCTTTTGTATATTAATTTAGAGCTTATGCACGGCTTAAGCCGAGGGGAGTCCGCGGGAAAGGGAGGGGAATGCGGAGAGGTTGCGTTGATTACCCCAAGTGCAAATCAGGACAAAACTTAAAACATTAACGAGCCATTAACAAGTTGGGCCAATAAATTCGTATTACGGCCAATTAAAGCCGAATAAAAATAGCAACAAAAGACACACGCAAAAATACATAAATAAATTCTTTATACAGAAGACAACTAATAAAAATAATAGAAAAAAAGCCAAAAAAAAAATGAGCACAAATGGCCAACAAATTTCGATTAGGCAAACGGGCGAGAACATTTTGTGTTTGTCAGGCGGACTGTCCCCCTTTCTCCGTACCGCCTCCCTCCCAAACACTCATCAAGTTCACTTACACATTTGCGCCACAAAATGTTGCCGCTTGCCGCTTGCAGCACGTTGCATTGATTTATTGTGCCTGAATTAGAAGTCGGCAGATAACGAGCCACCAGCAGCCACTGGAAACTGTGAAAGCTGTGGAAGCTGTGGAGCACTCCAGCTGCCCAGGGAGCAACAGCAGCCAAAGATGCCACCATTGGCATTGTTCTAAACGGCATTGTTGCTGCTTGTTGGTGGTCAAAGGGGGGCCAAGACTGGCGTGTGCGGTGTTGCACGTTCGGTCTCGGTTGGGGCAACTTAATACGCACGCGTAATCGTATATTTATTTAAATTTATTGCTGCCAGCTACTGTGCTTCACCAAATGAATTGAGGGGCGGCTGCGGGGGGTAGCTAGGGGACTGCTGAGGGGATCAGGGTCTAAGCTAGCATTGTTGTTGCAAGCATTTTGCACACTCAGCAAAATTTTTATAAATATCACATATAAACAAACATTTTACATAGTTTATAAAAATTCATATAGTTTAATCTAAAAAAATGATTATTTTATGAGGACAGCTAAACTCTAATCTAATATACAATCGAGAAAGGATAATTATTATATTATTTGTTTGAATATTTATTATAATATTTTTTCTGAGTGCTGGGAAAAATTGCCAAGTGTCCAAAGTACTCGCTAGTCGAAGCTGGAACTTAAGTGAATTTCACTGGACCAGAAGAGAGTGCTGTCCCTCTCTCTGCCACTCTCTCTGACTCTTTCTGATACACGTTTGTACGTGCAGCATAAGAAATATTCAATTAATCACAGTTTATGGTTTAGTTCAACATTTGTTGCAATTTTTCTTGCTTTACTCTTGACGCTTTATTACAATTGTTGCTTCAATTGTTGTTGCTTGTTCTTGCCCGTGTTTCCAACTTGTAAGCAATTAAATTTGTATGTATGTAAGAGTGTGTGTGTGTTGCAAGAGTGTGTGTGTGTGTGTGTGAGTGTGTGTGTGCATGACTTTCAGCTTTGCTTAATTAATTGCACTCAGTGCAAAGCTTTCGAGTGCTGTCCAGTCATTGTCCAGCACATATAAGTTTTCTCTCTATCTCCATCAATCTCTATCTCTCTCCATCTTTATCCCTCTCAAACTCACTCCCTCTCTCTCTCTCTCTCTCTCTCTCTATCTCTGTTAAAACTCCCTTGCTATTATTTAAAGTCATTTGGCATTCTTGCCAAAATAGTTCGACTATGCAATGGGTTTTAATTTGGCGTTAAAATGTTGTTTATTCAATTGAAATCCCAGCATTTAACACAAACTTTAATTAAGTTTTGCAATTTCTAATTAAATTTAAAATAGTAATGCTGGCGAATAATATACACAATTATAGTTTGTATTTAAATAGAATATGCAATTAAATTAAATTAGTAATGTTGTTTAAAAATTTAATGTAGTCAAATTTATTTATTCACATAAGAGTCGGCTAATTAAATTATTTTTATACAAACTTGAACCCATTAATTAAGGAGAAAAATGTAATAATGAAATTGTGCAAAAATATACGATTTTTTGTAGATATAGACTTACAATTCAAACATTAACTACTCAGACATATTATTAATCAAATGTAAATATTTTATTAAGATCGAATTGGAAACACAAATGGTATTTTCATATTAATGAAACTGTGTTTTACTAGGATATTTTCCAAGCGGCGTATCTCCTACGACTCCAACTAATTTTATCTAACTATGCATTTTAATTAAAACGCCAAAGGCTCCATTTTAATATATATTCAAAAAGTATTTATATTACTAGATTCACGCTCGATATTAATTGTAATTACTATCGACTTCATACAAATTTGATCGCATATTCTATTTAGGCCAATTTCCGTTATCAATCGTCAATCATTAATCTGCTGCACAAATTTGACCTGCATTTTAAAAATGCATTGCAATTTGCAATTACAAAATCATATTTGCATATGCGAAGCCTTTCATTTGTCACTCTCATAAATAAGCGGCAACAATTTCTCATGTAATATTTTATATATTATACGAGAGTAAATGAGCGTATTTGTTTCATACCCTTTAACCACTACGACGGTGTCGCAAGGCTGTAATGAGTTGCTTATTATTTATGTAGCAGACTCCATTTAGTATATATATTCCTGATCTAACTCTGAAAAATCGGATATGAAATTTTAAATATAAGCTTTCCTTTACCACGAGCAGATTAACTTTATTTAATTATATCGATGACTGCATTTGTTTTCCAAATATCGATATAAATCTATCAACAATTGCAACTAAAGACACAAGTGAAAAGATAAGGTCTTTCACATGATATACAAAACCCAACAATAATTCTTACACCGATCATTTCTCTGAAGAAATGATATATGTCAAGGGACTGACTATACTTTTTTTAACTTCTTTCATTTTGAATAATATTTAAAAGCTGTATTCCGAATATGTCTGTGTCAAGTGAAAATCACTTTACTGCAGGGTAACTGCTAGTCTATCAGCCTCTCTATGCGAGTGCTCTTATTTTGTTTTAATATATTGACTTATTTGCAATTACATGCAATTGCGTTGCCGCATAATTTAATATAATTGAAGGCAGCGTTGAGTTTTCCAGTGTGGAAGTGAAATGTGAAGGGGAAGTGGATGAGGAGGGTGTTGCAGATGTGGAGGGGGTTGGCGTTTTGGCATATGGACGGGGGATTGTGGATGTTGATGGTGCGACAAAGGCTGGCAAAAATTAATCATTATCAGCGCTGATAAGCGCATGAATTATTTTACATTTGCAGCGCATTAAAAGTGCATTAATTAATAAAAGTATAATTTCAACTTTATTGAAATACAAACAGAGTTGCAGCCATAACCCCGTTTCCCCCTCCCCAACACTCTCCAGCCTCAGATTTCCCACTTTGTATATTTAGGTTAATTTCTTCCACTTTCATATCGCGTTTCATGCAAATGCAACATTTAGCTTAAAAATTATGAGCCGAGAGGGAGGCAGAAAAGCATCACAAAACTGCCAACTCAGGCTGGCTATAAGCGCTAAATAGCCATTTCGTGACTTGCAGCTGAGTCTGCGCGACGGTCGCCCCATTAACGGGGCCTAATTAGAGGCAAAAAGCGAGCAAAAGGCGAGCAAAAAAAGCGAGCAAAATCGAGGGAAAAAAGAACTGCGCGCAAAATAATACAAATCACATCAAACTTTGCAAATCATGCGAGCCCCAAACGAGCTTGTCGTATTGTCCGCAGTGGGCGTGGTAGCCTCCCCCTTCTGCCTCCTCAACTAGCCTAGCAGACAGCTGGCAAAAATAAGAGCAGGAAATTAGCACGTTAGCGTGATTCACGCGACAGTCTTAACAGTCTTAACAGTCTCAACCCCAGCCCCCTCGATTCAATGCAAAATGTTTCTCTTAGTCATAGTCTTAAAGAAAATGCAATATTTTTATGTCGATCTGATAAACTGAACTTTATTCACATAGGAACTATACGAATTATCTGTAAGCAGTTCTTTTAAATTGTTTTCTATACCCTTCCCGTTCCGGATATCTTCTTTGCGAGCTGCGTTAAGCAAAGAAAAAATTAAATAAAAATATAAACTATTCACTAAAATATTATTGTGCTATCCACACTTGAACTATTAACCATCGAGATAGGACCACTATATCCTATAGCTGCCATAGGAACGATCAGTCGAGAGATGATTTCAGGTATGACTATCATTTTTGTTTACCAAGCAATCCAAACTAAACCAATTTATTAAACGTACTATTCTGCTCCCCACAATTGGATCAGAACTCATTGAGATCGAACTACTATAACATTATTATTCAACCAAAATCGGTCTTCTATTTCAAATAGCTTCTATGTGAACAATCAATCGATTGTTGTAAGTTTATAGTAAAATTTATATGTGGACAATTTGACTCTGGTCTAAAAGTGTATTTTGTTTATTAGTTTTAATCAGCACACCTAAGATAGAATATCTTTACATTTATCTTATTAATTACTTATGCGAATAGTGACTTAAATTATTTACATTTTATTCTTTGGCCAAGTATTTTTTTGAAGCTTGAATTAATTTTATTTACTATTTACTTGAGCTATTTGCAAATTTGCAAGGCTTCTCATTCCGCACTCGTCGCCGCAAAAACAAAATGCTAAAGCAAATTCATCAAAGCGATGATGTATTGGTGTGTCTGTGTGTGTGTGTATGTGTGTGTGTGTGTGTGTACAGGTGTGCCATTACGCAATTTACACACAACGCCCTCTTATTGAATTTGTGTAAATGTTTTTCAGTTTTTTTTACTCTTTTTTATTGCCATTAATTTTTTTTTGTTTTTTGTCTGATGGATGACTCTGGCCATGATAAGCCTATGGTCTGTGGCCTCTCCGTCTGTCTGTCTTGCTGTCTGTTGATTGACATTAAGCCAATTTCGCGTTGCATATTGATATGTTTATTGACAATTTGTGGCAGCCACTGGCAGCTCATCGTTGTTGCCAAAGTAAATCAAATTACACAAAAATGGCAAATAAAGCGGCAAAAAGGGAAAATCGAGCTGAATGCCAACATTTGCATGGCTTTTAATTGCGCAACAAACATTTACAATTGTCTTAACTTACACACGCGGCATGCCACGTTGCCCCAGCTGCCGGTACCTCGCCTACCCCTCCCCCACCCCCTCTGTCGCTGCTGCTGCTGCTGCCACAGCATACCACGCATAAATTGCCATGGAAAAGTGCAAAAGTTAAGGCTCATTAATCATAAATGTGGGGCCTTTGCGTGGGTAGCCCTCAAACACCCAAACAAAAAACCCAAACCCAACCCAAACGAAGTGTAAAAGAATAGCGAAAGAGGCAGCGAGAGAGAGAGAGAGAGAGAGAGAGAGAGAGAGAGAGAGAGAGGGAGAGATAGCGATAGACAAAGTGAAGGGACAGATGGATGAGCAGGCAAAAAAATAAAGGCACGCGAATTATTTATAAAGTTTGCTGCGGCGTAAAACTGTAAATTGGTTGCCATTTATAGATACCCCCCAATCAACCCAAAAAAATTTCAATTGCAATGCTCTGAATATATTATGAATATATATTCACATTTCATTCAGTCGCAGTTGCTTTCAATCATTTGCCAAAAAGGTGCCAAAGGATGGGATAAAACAAGGCAGCCGACAGCCTTTCGAATAGCACAACTTGGGAACTGAAGCGAATCCTTGGAATATTTATTAGTATATAGTATTAGTATTAGTATTTATAAGTATCCCTTTTCCAAATAATGTATAATGCATATTTATATATATGCATAATTTTAACTTATCCCTACCTTCTACCTACAATACAAACTATTTTCAGGCTAAATATTATTTTGTCCGTTTTTATATATCCAAAAATGTCGAATATGGATATAAGTTACACATATAGTAGGGATCTTTTCCAATATATATGTACTGAATCCAATTTTGCCTGTTTCAATACAAGCTATTTCTTTAATACATGCAACTTTTTGGTTGGGAATAGCTTAATTTAAGTCAGTCGCCAATTACCTCTCATATTTAAGCACTCCCCGCTAGCACGGATATGGCCCTTTCTTGCATATATATACACAGTGTGCTGGGCACATCGGCATTTGCTTATGGCTTATTTAGCATAATTACAGTCCATTAACTGGTCACGCGCCTCTACAGCTCCACCCTCTCATCCCCCATCCACCGTCTAGTTTGCCATATGTTGTCAACTGGTCGCTTTATATACAATGACCAAAAATTGACACCCTCCAAACTCATGTCTCTCTCTCTCTTCCTCTCTCTTTCCCTCACTCTCCCGCTCTCCCTCTCTCCCTCTCTTTAGACGCTTAAGCTAAAAATGTAAATTTAATGAAGGTGCCGCGAAGAACATTGCCAAAGCCAACAACAACAGCAACAATATTAAGCAAAATTATTCACATCAAAAGGCCGCACAGCTGCGGCCAAGAATTTAAGGGCTGCCAATGCAAAGAGAGAGGAAGAGCGAAAGAGAGAGAGAAGCCCATTAAAAAAGCCAACGCTAATCACTGGTCCAATAAAAAAGTCAATGTGTCTCAACATCAACAACAACAACAACAACAGCAATAACCACAACAATGAAACAGAAGTTTTTCTAATTTGTTTAAAGGTTGCCGCTGCGGTCAGTTGGTCAATTTAAAGCAAATTTCCACATGACCTGACATTGTGTGTTATTATAGCCGCCGGCAGCAGCAGCCGCAAAAGGGCCAAGATTCGATATAGCCAGGCTGAAACCAGGGGGCTGTTGAACATTTGACATTGGCTTGGTTTTTAGTCAGTTTAATTAAAATGCAAGTAGGCAATTTATATACACTTCATGTCCTTTATGTGGCTGTCGCCTGCTGGCCAACATATAAATATGTATATACATATATATATAACAAGAGAGACAAAAGAGTGTGCAAGAGAGAGAGAGAGAGAGAGAGAGAGA